>CM057384.1:87877500-88477500 GCA_030015415.1 Cynopterus sphinx | reverse complement strand
ATAATTCATTCCCTTTATGGCTGAGTAGTATTCCTGGTTCGAATGTATCATAGTTTATAATTCAACATTTCCAGTTTTTGGTGATTGTGCATAAAATTGCTATATTATCCATGTACAAGTTTTTGTGTGAACATAAATTTTCATTGGTAGATACCTAAGAGTTTGATTGCTGGGACATATAGTAAGTTTAACTTTATAAGAAACTACTAAGTTCTTATAAAGTGGCTGTGCCATTTTGAATTCCTACTAGCACTTTCCTTTTCCAGTTTTCTGCATCCATCTTGATACTTGGTATCAGTTTTTTATTTTTATTTTTTTTTACCTACATTCTAATAGGTTGTGTATGGTTATCTCTCAGTCATTTTAATTTGCGTTTCCTTCATGGCTGATAATGTTGAGCATGTTTTCAGTGTGCAAATAAGCATGGTAAATAAGCCGTCTGTAACAGTTTCTTTTGAAGAACAGAAGGTTTTACTTTTGATGAGGTTTAATTTATCCTTTATTTTTTCTTTTATGGTTAGTGCTTTTGTATTCTAAAAGATCTTTGTCACTCATTCATTTTGATCTCTCCTTAAATGCTTTGGTTCCTTAAGACAATTAAACTTAAGGGTATAGGGAATTCTTTGGATAGCCTCTGAATGATAATGAAGTCACCTTTACACTCCAAGACTTGGCCGTTCCAGAAGGGAAGGGTAATTCTCATCCACCATAGCTGGTCTTCTTTTTGTAGATACCTGTGGTAGGTGTCAGCAGCCATTATTTCCAAGGTGTGTTTGTGTGTGTGTGTGTGTGTGTGTGTGTGTGTGTGTGTGTGTGTGTGTGTGTGTGTGTTTTAATTACCATTTTCCTTTTGTATTAGTGAAGGATTAGAGTATATTGTAAATCACTTTCTCTGAAATTATAGAATTGTACCTTTACTGGTGCCCCTAGATTGTTAAGAAGGAACTTGTAACACAATCTGTTCATTTTTTTTTTTCCAGTGGTGGGATCAGCAAGTTGATTTTCATGTTACTTTCTTACACCATTTGGCACAATGGGTGCCAGAAATTTATTTTGCTGAAATGGACCCAGACTTGGAAAAGCAGGAGGAAAGTATACAAACGTCAGTATTCACTCCACTGGAATGGTACTTATTTGGAGAAGATCCAGATATTTGTTTAGAGAAATTAAAACATAGTGGAGCATTTCAACTCTGTGGAAAGGTTTTCAAAAGTGGAGAGACAACATATTCTTGTAGGTAAGAATTAGAAATTTACGGGATTGATTATGTTTACAGTCTTGGTACTTTGTACCTATTTCATTGGTTTATTACTGTTTATAGTATATTTAATCCTACTTAATTAACTTCTTTTTATTATGCACTTATAAGTATGTTTTTGTTAGTATAGCTTGTTTCTGAGCATGACTTAACCAATTTTCTCACTTTTTCTTCTTATTCTCCAAAAGTATATGTGACAGATTTTTGCCTTGTTTTTTTAAGTAGTCTCATACTCTTAATTTGAAACCCTTAGGGCCAGATATATTTCAGAATTCTGAATGCTTCCCCAGCAGAGCAAGGCACAATTGTAAAATCAAACAAAGCATTTCTGTAAGAAATCTGAATATTCATAAATAAGATATATAATCTCATGTCATTTCAGGTCATTTTTTTGCCACCAAGTGAGATTTGGTGCTAAAGGATTGTGGGCATGTGGGGATAGCTGGAATTTTGTTGGATAGAAGAAGTCAATGGTAGGGATACTTTAGGCTTTTTGTCCTTTGTGAGAGCAGTTGCCTTAAAACATCATGATAGCACAGAAAGCTTTTTACTCCCTACTTCTGCCTGAAATGTTCAACTTTTAGATCCTAGCAGCACTTTTGGTTCTCTTCTCTTATTAGAAGTAGCTTAGGTTAAAAGTGTTATTTTTCAGACTTTATAAACACAGAGAATTGCTTTTTGCTTCACTATAATTCTAGGTTTTACTGGTTGATGTATAGTTAATATTTCTTTAGAACATACTGTCTTTATCCTATTCTTAGGAAAAAGTCATCTTTGGGGAAAATTTTGATATAGAGCATAGTAAGTTTCATTTTTCAGTTTAGGTGATAAAGCTTAATCAATTTCAAGTAAAACGTAGTAGACATTTGTAGACCTCATTTTTCTGAATGTGTCATAGAGACATTTTTAATTGTCACACCTGAGAGAATGGCACTGGCATCTATTTGGTAGAGACCAGGGTTGCTGCTTAAACATTCTACAATGCACAGGACAGTCTCCTCTATGCCCATCAAATAACCATTTCATTCAAAATGTCAATACTTCTGATTTTTAGAAATCCTGCTAAGTAGGTCAGTAGATCTTATGTATTTTAGGCGATCTATATTTTCTATTAGCCTTTTAAAATTCATTTCTTAAACTTCCTGATTCCATACTTGCTGTATATTATTCTTAATGTTTCCCTGAAAATGATCAATAAAGTAGTACATTTTCAACATTGTTATTAGTGAAGAGATTAAAAGAGATTGCATTTCATTCATTCATTAACTATTTGTTGAATACTTACCATGTGCCAGACACTGTTCTAAGTGCTTAGAACATTTTAATATATAAAATAAATAGAAATCCCTGCCCTCATGTTGCTTACCTTAATGAATTTTGTCTTTATCCAAGCTTTATTTACCAGTGAACAATCAGTATTTAGAGGATACATTTATAAATGTAATAGGGTAAGATGATGGTAGATATAAAAAAAGTTGGTCATTTTTCACAAAATGAATTTTTAATTGTAACAACTGTTTAAAACCATATATAAGCTCAAAGTAATGAGGACTATTTAAGAAGCAAAACCAAATGCCCAAATTTATACATTTAAATATAGCTAAAATGAGGCTAAAATTATTTAGAATTCATTTTTTGAAGCATTTTTATATTCAGTTTGTACACCATTCAGGAAAATTATTCATATTCAGTCATACCTTAAGCATCAATTGGAATAGTAAATTTTGGAATCTAATTTTTAATCTTTTTCAGGGACTGTGCAATTGATCCAACATGTGTACTTTGTATGGATTGCTTCCAGAATAGTGTTCATAAGAATCATCGTTACAAGGTATGAAAATAGAGCCATAAAATATCTGGATTCATAGGATTCTGTTGACCAGCTACTTCAAATTCTTGACCAGTACTTGAAATCCTGCTATAACAGCTTTGATATGTGAACCTTTAGCTCTGGTTAAACAACATGTGATAGGACATCTATCACTTCAGGAGGTAGCCCCTTATAATTATTTTGGGAGATATAATATTTTTATAATGTAATCTTATTTATATAAGATTATATAAAGTATATACACAGTTTAAAAAATAACTATAAAATGAACACCTGTGTAACCGCTACTTAGGTCAAGAAATAAGACTGCCATTTCTCAGAGGCCTCCCACTTTTCCCTTCAGGATTACAGTCCTCTCACCCCTCCTGATCACCTCTCTCTGTGTTTTGTGATAATGGTTTCCTTGATATCCATGTTAGCTTTTAATTCAAATCATTTAGGTATAGGTATTACTATTATTATGATTATTATTATCCACAGGGAAAAACATATTGAGCAGCCTCTGATATAGTGTGGTTGAAATGGTTTCCCAAAATTTCAAAGCTGATTCCTGAGCAAATTTTAAAATTTGATATTTGGTTATATTCCATATTTCCCAGTTATCTCCATTAATTATACTTTTTTTTTGTGCTGGAGAATTTAAGGAAGAATGCCAGAAGTAGGGACAAGGAGGAAGTTGTTAACTTCTGATTTTTACTTTTGGAGACTAATGAGGAGAAATGTTGAAGGCTCAAGATCAGAGTTTTCTCAGTTCCTCAGAGTTTTAAAGACTCCTAATCTAATGTTTCCCAAATTTGGGACTTTGTGGGCCAGTACAATTTCAGAAAACTTAGGGTTTTCAAAATTTTATTTGGCCAGGTAAGTTCAATTTTAATTTTTAAAAGGGCACGTGAACAGCGACCAAAAAATACCTGCCTTCTCTTATCATTTTATAAAGTAAAAGACATTTTAATTCCAAGAAAGTAGGATAATCTCAGAATAAAGAACAGTTCTTTAACCCATTTCCCATTTGCCCTGAGATTACTTGCCAACGGTGCTTGTGGTTTGCAGATAACTTGCAGATTATAGTCCTAACCTTACCCCCAAAGTTTGCCATGAAATAGCTCACTTTTATTATTATTTTCACATCACTTTAATATATACTCAGTCTTTGGAAACAAATGATGTCATTCTATTTATATCATTCTGTTTTTAGTAGTGGTATTTCTATTTACAAAATATAGTAATTCTCGATCACTGAAAGTGTCAAATCCTAGAAAACATAGCATTCCTATGCATGATGTTAAATGAACACTGGTAGTCAGCTGCACTTTTTTTTTCCTAAATGGGAAATGGGTTCAATTCCATACATGTAGTTCTATAAAAGAGCTCACCACATTCTCCTTTTCTGATGTTTCTGTGGATCCATAACTTGTCTGTTAATTTTTGGGAAACTCTTTACTAAACTACCTTCAAATATTTAAAGTCTACCAGTCTACATCACCATCACAAAGCACTCTTTAATGATAAGCAGAGTTACTATAAACATCTTTATGTGTAAATCACTTTTGCTCATGTAGGATTATTTCCTTAGAATAAGGTTCTCAGAAGTGGAATTACTGGATTCAGAAACATGAACCTTTCAGAGGATAAAAGACAAGCCACAGACTAGGTGAAAGATTTTGTATCTGATAATGAACTGGTATCCAGAATATATAAAGAACTCTTAAAACTCAACAATAAGAAAATGAACAACCCAGTTTAAAAAATGGGCAAAAGATCTAAAACAGACACTTACTGAGAAGATACATAAACGGCAAGTAAGCCCTTGAAAAGATGCTCAACATCAAATTTCATTAGGGAATTGCAAATTCAAACAACAATGAGATACCACTTTACACCTATTAGAATAGCCAGTATTCAAATGCTGTTGTGGGTGTGGAGCAACAGGAATTTTTATTTATTGCTGGTGAGAATGCAAAATGGTACAGCCACTTTGAAAGACACTTTGGCAGTTTCTTACAGAAGTAAGCGTACTCAGACTATAAAATCCCGCAATTGTGCTCCTAGATGTTTACCCAAGTGAACTGAAAACTTATGTCCACACAAAAATAATGCACGAGAATGTTTATAGTAACTTTATTCATGTTTGCCAAATCAATAGGTGAATGGATAAACTTTGGTATACCAATATAATGGACTATTCAGCAATAAAAAGAAATGAGCTACCAAACTACAAAAACACATGGCTGGGCTTTACATGCATATTGCAAAGTGAAAAAAGCCATTGTAAAAGGCTACATACTCTAATTCCGGCTATATGGCATTCTGGAAAAGGCAGCACTATGGACACAGTAAGATCAGTGGTTGCCAGGGCCTGGGGGAAAGTGGTGGGAAGGGTTGAAGGATGAATGGATGGAGCATAGGGGATTTTTAGGGCAATTAGATTATCCTGTATAATATTGTAATGGTATGTAGATGTTACTATACATTTGTTAAAACCCCCCAGATGTACAATAAAGAGAACTCTAATGTAAGTTATGGACTTTAGTTAATAATAATGTATAAAAATGGACTCTTCACTTGTAGTAGATATACCACACTAATAAAAATGTTAATAATAAGGAAAACGCTGTGGGGTGGAAGGAAGAAGTGGTATATATGAACTCTGCTATTTTCTGCTCAGTTTTCTTTAAACGAACTGCTCTAAAAATAAAGTCAGTTAATTCTTTAAAGTGGACTTTTAAAGGTTCTTAGTACATTTTGCCAAATTGTTTTAGGAAAGAATTATACCAAATATACTACAACCAGGAGTGCAGAATCCTGCAGAGCCTGCAGAAACCTTTTACAAAAACTTTTTAACTGAAACCTTTCAATTGAACCTGACTTTTAAAATAATTTTCCCATTGCTATTGAAATGAAAATTTTTTATTGTTCTTAATGTTGTTTGTTTTTTGCTTATTTTGGAATGCTGAGTGTAGAACACTCTTGCATTGCTGCTTTGCCATCTTTCTGAATAATAAGAACAAGGTTGTTGGCTGTTTATTTTGCTGTCATCCTTGCTGATAGGATGAAGGTCTTTGTTGTGATGAGAAATTCTATCAAGTAAAGATCAAAGTAATATAAATTTGATCAACTAAAACCAAAATAGAGGCTGAGTTCACCCAACCTAGGGTTTTCATGTATCTTGGAAGCTCATAGCAAAAACCAGGCCAGCTTGTAACCTTAGTACTCTTATTAAATACATTCTAGAGTCAGAATAAATCTGCAGAGGAAACAAAACCCACTAACAGTCTTCTTTTTCTCTATTCTTTTCCTGTGTATGCCTTTATCTTCATTTACTAAATTTCAGTGATTTATTTATATTTGCATGTCTTTCATCGCCACCTACAGAACAAAGTCCTGGTCTCAAATACTTTATGCCTCCTCTGTCTGTCATACTACCTGGGGTATAGAGTCTTTCAACAAACATTTATTGAAGTGTTAGAATCAAAAGGGCTAAATCATAGACAGAATTTATCTAAGATTTAATTGTAGAAATAACTATCAGGGTTTATTTTTAACATCAGCTTGCTATAATCTTACATGATGAGAATTTATATATATACATATATATATATTTGAAACACAATAGCATTAAAAAATGTTTATTTAGGTAAGCAATACAGTAAAACTTACCTTTTAAAAAATTCAAATAATACAGAAAATATAAATAAAAATTATAGTTTCCTTTCTGCTTCATTGTACTTCTATTGTTAAACTAAACACACTTTAGTGTATGTTCTTACAGATCTTTTTTAAGGTATTTACAGACATGCACACATGTACATGTATTTATATGTTTAGGAGGGGTGTGTATGTGTATATATATGGGATCCTACTGTATATTATTTTTTGTAACTCGATTTTAACATAACAGTATATTATAGGGATTATTCTGTGTTGATGCATATAACTCTCTTGCCATACTTAATTAGTGTATGTATTCCTTTGTGGAATATATCATATTTAACCCATCCCCTTTTCCTAGACAATTATGTTGTTTCCAATTTTCCACTGATCAACAAATATTGGAATAGATACACATCTTTTTTTTAATATACACCAGCATATATATTCAAGAATGCCTCAGTCTAGATTTAGAGTCAGATTTTCTTAATTGAACAATATGGGCATTTAAAATTTTGATAGATTTTTGCCAAATGTTTTTCTCGAATTGTGCCAATTTATATTCCCATTGAAAAGATAGGAGAATGTTCTTTTTCCATACCTGTCCCCAAACTTTATTCAGTCTTTTTACTTTTGACAACCTGTTAGTCAAATATATTTTAAATTATTAAAATCATCTGATTATTTTAATTAGCATTTCTCTTATTATCAGTATTGCTTACATCTTTTTATATTTTAATTGTATGTTTAATCTTCTGTGTATTGCCTGTTTCTTTTACTCATTTTTCTATTGTCTTTTTCTATTGTCTTTTTTATTTTACCTTACAAATATTTTTTCTTTTGCTTGGCTTTTAAATTCTTTTATTTTTAAATCAGATTTATTGAGATATAGTTTATATACAATAAAATCTATCCTTTTAAATATACAGTTTTATAAGGTTTTACAAACATACATATTTCAGTAACCACTACCACAATCAGGATATAAAACATTTACATTATCCCTTAAAATTCTCTAGAGTCTCTTCGTAGTCGGTTTCCTGTCCCCTTACCCCCAGCTGCTAGCAGTCAGTGACCTCTGTCCCTATAGTTTTGCATTGTTCAGAATGTCACATAAATGTAATTGTATAGTATATAATATTTCCTATTGGACTTTTTTTACTTAGCAATATACCTTTGAGGTCCTCTCATAACACCAACAGTTTGTTCCTTTTTATTGCTGAGTAGTATGCCATTGTATGGATGTGCCACAATTTATTATCTATTCATCAGTTAATGAACATTTGGGTTGTTTCAAGCTTTTAAATAAAGCTGCTGTAAGCATTCAAGTACAATTCTTTGTGTGGACATTTGTTTCATTTGTTGGGTAACTTAGGAATAAGATAGCTGGACCATAAGCATATGTTTAAGTTTATAAGATCTGTTTTCTGCCTTTTAAACTTGATTTATGCTGTCATTTATCCTACTGACATTTTAAATTTGTATGTTGTTAAATTTACCAGATTTTTATGTGCTTCTGGATTTTGTACATTCTGTGGCATTCTCTATTCTAAATTTACGCTTTTACTTTTCTTTTGATACACCTATGTTTTTAGTAATTATGAATGAGTCTAGATTTCTTTAGTTTACTATGTATATGAAGGAAGAAAAATTGATTTGTACATTCTAATTTAGTGCTTTTCTAGTGGTTACCTCTGTATTAATTTTTATAATGCCCTTAGTTTCTTGTATCCCCTTACTTCTTATATCTAGTCTGTCAGTTTTAGTGGTATCTTTAACTTCCTCCTATTACCTGTATAATAATAGATCTTATGTTACTTTCTCGTTCCTTTTCTTCATAGCGGTAGTTTTTCTGATCATGAGATTATATAATGTTTACATTTTTCTATTTGTGTCCTTACCCGGGATTTGTTCTTAGCTCTACAATTAAATATATAAAATGTTCACCATCTGTCCATTTTCTGAAGTTTCTCCAGTCACCTCTTGGTCAGATGAAGCTTATCCTCTAGGGGTTGGTAAACTGCAGTTTGTGGGTCAGATTTGGCTTACTATTTTCATGTGGCCCAAAAGTTAAGCGAAGATTTTACATTTCCAGATGTATGGGATAAAAGATAAGAAAAATAACATTTTATGATATATGAAAATTATTTGAAATTACTTTTAGTGTCCATAAAGTTTTACTGAAAAATAGCCATGCTCATTCATTTATTTATTGTTTATGGCTGCTTCTGCACTACCATAGAATTGACTAATTCAGAGATTTATGACCTGAAAGCCTAAAATATTTGCTATCTGTTCCTTCATACACAAAGTTTGCTGATCTCTGCTCAAGTAGATTCCTTAGGAAGGGTGCATGTATACGTTGTTCCATAAGTTGACATGTTCAGAATTGTATTTTTAGAGCTTGTTTGGAGTTAATGTCTTTGGTTTGCATTTTCTTTCTTTGAAAATGCTGCTCTGCTATTGTCTTATTTTATATGTTATTCCTTGAAGTCTGACGTCATTTCAATTTTCTTGATGTGTCATTTCATCTTTTTGCTTGAAGGGCTCAGAACTTTTATCTTTAAAGTCCAGTAGTTTTGGTAGGATATATTCCTGAGTTGCTCATACTGGGTAAGTTTTTTCTCAATTACTCATAGGCCCTTTTTATGTGTATATTTAGGTCTTCTTTTTTTTTTAGGAAGTTTTATTAGATTACAGTTTTAAATATAAACTCTGTTCCATTGTTTTGGTTTTCTTTTTTGGTGATTGTAATTATGTTGGTTCTCTTATGCTTATCTTCTATTTCAACCACTTTTTCTCTGAACTTGTATTTCTTCACCTCTTAAATCCTACTTTGTTTCAATGTTATTTATTAATTTTTCCATTCAAGTCTAGTATTTTGGGCATCTTGTAATTTAGAATTAATTTCTGATATGATTTTATTTTCTAATTTTTTTCCTGGTTCAATAGAATTTCATTTTATTTAACCTGGTTATTTTAATCCACTTCTGTTCTTAGTTTCTGTATTTCTGATTAAAGGTGTTTTAATCTTATTAAGGGTTTTCATATCCCCAAATGCTTGTGTGAGGCAATGTAATTTAGTTTGGAATATTACATTACAGTTTTATTCAACTTTGTGAATGCATTTTGGCTATTTGCATTTTTTTGCCCCTTTATTTGGTAATAGTTTTAAGGCTATGGTCTACTTTTTCTCTTCTTTTTCATTTCACAGGCAGGGTTTACAAATGTTCTATCAGTTTTGCCTTCTGTGAAATTTATAGATGATGATGATGGTGGCAGTGGTAAAATGAGGGGAAGGCTTGGCATGTGTTGTTTCTCTCATTTCTGTAGAATTCTTGATTTTACCTAATTTTTTTATTTACTGCTACATCTTTTAAGGCTTACCATCTTTTTAAGTGTATTCTATTTTCTTCCAAAAGTAATGCTTCTCTGAGGTTGCCATTTCTGGTCCTGCTTACTTTTGGTCTCTTTTCCTATGAACCATCAAGTCTCAACTGTGTCAAGTATTTCTCTCTTAGCATTGGGCTTTCTCTTTTTGGATGTAATTTTGTCTGTGCTTCATCTAAGCCTTCTGTACCCCTCTGCTCTTTTTAGTGGAGTCTCTTAAGCTCCCCTCTCTAGTTGTCTACATTCACAAACTTAAAGTGATAAGCAGTGGAAACTCTGATGGAACAAGTCATTTGAAGGTCATGGTATTTATTTTTTTGTCTCCTAGTAGTGCTGCAAACATGGATAATGTATGGTTTTTTTGATTTCCTGTTCTTTGTATATTTTGGAGGGGAAAGTTTTGGGGACGATTCAAAATCAGGTCATTGTCATCCTTCTCTCTCAGAATTGGTATACTTTTTTAGATTTATTTTTGTAAGACCCCCTCAAAGAAGAAATGTTATAAATACTTTTTTGTTGTTATTAGATATCAAATAGATGAAAATACTTTATACATTTCTTAAGTACTATATATCATAATGATTTTTATAAGTCTGTTTAATCAGAAAATCTTATTACCCAAGTATTCTGGGTATTGTATAGATTATTTTTTGCACACTTCACAATTTTTTGTTCTCTATTAGTACAAAATTTTTTAAATTATTTTAAAATTAGAATATTTTAAAATTTTGCCAATTTTGAAGGTCCATTTTTGTTGCGATTACATGTTCGGGACTTTTCTTTCTTTTTTTTTTTTTTTTTTTGGTTAACTAACCAAAATGATTTTTGATATATCCAGCTTATTATATTAAAGGCAATTAAGGTTGAAGTATTGGGGAGCATTTGTTATTTGAATCATCTGTATCATTCTTATTTCCTTGTAATATTTTGAAATCAAGACAAAACTTATTTTTCATTTATTAGATGCATACTTCTACTGGAGGAGGATTTTGTGACTGTGGAGACACAGAAGCTTGGAAAACTGGTCCTTTTTGTCTAAATCATGAACCTGGAAGAGTAGGTACTACAAAAGAGGTAAGAATATTAGTTTTTAAAAATTGCTAACTGTTATAAACTTTATGAAATTAGAAATATTATGTGTATGAGTTTAACTGAATTCCTTTGAGAAACCTGGTTTTTATGTTCTAATGTTTAAATGTTAGATATTTTATTCCAATCTAGAAAAGTTAAGGACTTGATAATTTTTATTTCTCTAAGGAAGAAATGAATTCACAGTGAAAAGATGAACTCAGAATGCTTTTTACTAAGCAGTCATTTTGATAAGTAAAAGTATATATATGTAAGCCTAAAAGAGCAAATGGAGGTCATTATTGATAGAAGCACAATGTGATAAATTAGAAAACAGCAGAAATGTTGCATAAATTTAATCATTGCTTTTCTTAAAAAAAAAGTCAACAAAGTGATTATCTACTATAAATCCTAATTAAAAAAAGCGAGAAAACCTAGATATAGACAGTTGTTAATGAGAATGAGGAAATAATCATAGCTAAAGAAGGAATTTAAAGATTTATAAATTTTTTATATGACTGTACAAATACATTTGATAATGGATTATTTTATCAAACAGTATAAAGTGCCATGGTTTATTCAAAAACAGAAAACTTGAACAAGCAATAACCATTGAAGAAATTCAGAAAATTGTCACAAGAAGTGCTTTCTAAAAAATGCTATGTTCAAATATTTTCACAGAAGAATTCTTTTCAAAATTTCAAGGAATAAAGAGTTTTTGTACTGTTTAAACTTCTGGATAACCTTTAGCAGTGAACACCTGTAGGGCTTTAAGTACCATTCCTCACTAAAAGAAATCAGGGATTGCTGTAAAAATACCAGATTCCAGATCTGTCAGGAAATAGTTAAGCTTGTAAGGATGGATTTGTGTCAGAGGGCCTAGGACCCAGCTTGATCAGAGTTGGACAGGAGGAGCATCAAAAATATTATAACCGCTATATTTGATTCACTTATACTGAATATATAAAAATTCATAAGTTCCTAATGAAACTCCCATGAAAACTAAATAAATGAATGTTGTTATCATGGTTGTGGTTATTATATCAATTCTTTACTCTAAAAATTGGTCATTAAAGGGAATAAACCACGCATTGATTCTGCCTTTTAAACAGGAATTGTGTTTCATGATAAACAAGTATTTCCAATTTAAGGGTAAGAGCTTTTTTTTCTAGACAAATGCTAGCTAAGAGAGAAGGGGATAATAAAATTAGAAAAATCAGCATTTTGCAAACCCTTGGGAAATATATGATTTAGACGAGCATTAATGGATGCTAAAACCATTAATAACTTGAGTTGATGAGGAACAATATTTACATGGTTCTAAATTGTCATCTCACAGATTACGTGCTAATCATAAGGGGAAAAAAGTGAAACTTTACAATAGAAGTATTATACTGTCATCATTTGCAACCAGTCATTGATATCAGCATCATTATTAATAATTAGGTGATGTGGCATAATGAGCTTCATATGATGTGAAATGAAGTATATAGTTTAACATCTGAAAATCGATTAATATACCACATAAAAAGAATAAAAAACAAAACCACGTGATCATCACAGTAGAAGCAGCAAGAGCATTTGACTAAATCCAACATACTTTCAAGATAAAAAGATTTAATAAACTTACAATAGAAGGGAACTTCCTCAACCTGATAGAAGGCATCTATGAAAAGCTCACTGGAAAGTACTAGATACTTTTCCTCTAAGACCAAAAACAAAACAAAGATTCTGCTCTTCCTAAATTTATTGGAGGTTCTATCCAGGGCAGTAGACAAGAAAAAGAAAGAAAAGGCATTCAGATGGAAAGACAGAAGTAACACTAGCTTTATTTGCAAATGAAATGATGTTGTGTATAGAAAATCCTAAGCAATTCACTAAAAAATTATTAGAATTGGTAAATGTTCAGCAAGATTATAGATGCAAGATGATTATACAAAAATTACTTTTATATCTGTACATTGTAATAAACAATTTAAAGATGAAATTAAGGAAGAAATTCCATTCATTAGACTATCAAAGAGAATAACATATTTAGAAATAAATTTAACAAAAGAAGCTTAAAATTGATAGTCTGAAAACTAAAATATTAGTGAAAGAAATTAAAGAAGATCTAAATAAATTGAAAAACATTTTGTTTCTGGATCAGAAGAGTTACTATCTTTAACATGGCAGCCCATTTTTTGTTTTTTGGTTTTTTTTCTCCCAAAACTGCCAAGGCATTAACTTAGTTCTTTGCCAGCACTGATCACATGTCCCACAAATTTATACTGAATTTCTAATGGATTTTTTTTCTTCTTTGCCTTAAGGAGCTACTATGCATTTTTTTTCCTGTTTACTTCTTTGTTTAAACAGCTTATTGAGCTATAACTTACGTTCCATTTAAAGTGTACAGATCAGTGCTTTTTTAGTATAGTCACAGAGTCGTGCAGCTTTCACCACAATCAATTATAGAACATTTTCATCACTCCAAAAGAAACCCTATTACACGTTAGCAGTCACTCCCCATTTTTTCCAAACTCCCCAACCTTAGGCAGTCACTAGTTGAATTTTTGTCACTATAGAATTGCCTTTTCTAGACATTTTATATAAATGGGATTATATAATGTGTGGTATTTTTTGATTGGCTTCTTTCACCTTAATGTTTTCAAGGTTCATCCATGTTGTAGCATGCATTTCATTCCTTTTTATGGCCAAATCATGTTCCATTTTATAGATATTTGCTACATTTTATTTATCTGTTTATCAGTTGATGGACTTTTCAGTTATTTCCACTTTTTGCTGTTATGAATAACACTGCTGTGAACATTTTGTGTGTAAGTTTTTGTGTGGACATGTTTTCATCTTGGATGGATAGATATCTAGGAGTGGAATAGCTGGTTCACATGGTAACTATGCTTAACATTTTGAGCATCTATCAGACTGTTTCCAACTCGGCTGCACATTTACATTTCCACCATTAGTACATAAGAGTTCAGATTTCTCTACATAAGCAACTCTTGTTATTATCTGACTTTTTGTTTATAGTCATCCTAGCAGATGTGAAGCGGTATCTCATTGTGGTTTCATTTGTATTTTTAAGCCAATAGGTTTGAACAAGCCTTTTATTAAAGAGGTTGTGTTCTGTATTGAAAAGAACTGTTCTTATAGGTGTCAGAAGACCCAGGCTTTAGTCTTGTTTCTACTATTTGTAGGCACTTGGACCATGGGGAGGTTCTTTATCCTTTAAATGTCATTAATTCTTTGCCTTTCTTACAGAGTAGCTATGGGAATCACTTGAAATAAATTATGAAAAGATTTTGGGAAGCTATAAGAGATGACCAATAGTTCTCTAACATTATCATAAATAGGTTATTCAGAAAGGCGGAGAATGTTCATAAGGGAGAACATTACTAAAAGTTTCTTTCTCCTTATCTTCCTGTTATCTGTAGCACCAACTTGGCCACAGGAGTTAAGCTAAACTTATATGAATAGCAACCCTATTGAAGTCAGCTTGTTTCATTCCTGGAAGGTGTTGTAATGAATTCATTAAAACAATTATAAATTAATAACATTATCATCCTCATTCACTTATTTGTATACAGTATTGGTAATATATTTTTCTTTACTTTCTTACAGAATTTACGTTGTCCATTGAATGAAGAGGTAATTGCCCAAGCCAGGAAAATATTCCCAACAGTGATAAAATATATTGTAGAAATGACTATATGGGAAGAGGAGAAAGAACTGCCTCCTGAACTCCAGATAAGGTGGGGAAATGTTTCACAAATTCGAAGCTTTAGCAGTGATTGTTTATATTGCAAAATAAGTTTTGGAAAAGTGTTTTTTGTTGTTATTTACTGCTTAATCTATTATCATTATGAAAAGTTTATAGAGAATTATCTCTTGGAAATATTTCCAAAATGTTCATTTATTTATCTAGGCTCTATACAGAAGTTAAGCCAAAAGAAGAGCTTAATCTGGAGCTTCTGATTTTTAAGAAGAAAACATTTTTGGGTCTTGTTCTAAATAATTTATAAGGATCTAGCAGCCGCTTATCCCAGTAGGGAACTAATTGCCCAGTTCAGTACTGGCCTGGACCAACTTTGAGGTTCTCCGAAACAATGTGTCTTTAGCCCAGGTCTTTATGATAAAAGTTCAGTTGTGGAAATGAGGAGATGGTCCTTTGCCCTGTGCTTTCATAGCTAGGATTATTTCAGTTGGAGGTATTTAACATTTTTAAACCAAAACCCAGCAATTCCTAACAGTTGTGAATAAGTCTTTGAATGACCATAATATTTGCTCTTAACAAATGCAAAAGGGAATTCCAGACCTCATATGAAGATACAGGTTGGGCCTTGTGGGAATTTTGTTTTTATCAGTGTAATCTTAGGTCACAAAATTGCACCAGCAATATAAATACCATTCTTCTTTGAGTTTACTGGGTTTTTTGGTTTTATTTTAGAAGGAGAGAGAATTAAGACATTCAGTTTATAAAGATATTAAATGTGTTGTTTTGACTCTTGCTGGGTCATAAACTGCTTGGGGAAATAAAGGTCATCAAAGGTTGTGTCCACATTGGTTTTAATTTCAAATATGTGATAACATCAGTTAAATCCTTTAAGAAACTTTGTGCTGGTAACAAAGTGGTTAGCAATTTGCCTGTCTAAAAAGTGAGAGTTGGTTGACTGTGCATGTGTATGTAGGCAGCACTGGACTTCAGGTTCACAGATCTGAATTCTAGTCTTTCTCACTGCTTATTGACATTGTAACTTTGGAGAAATCTTTTTGAGCTTCTGTATCCTAAGCTATAGGAGACCCAAGAAAATCTGCCTCTTATAGTTATATGAGGATCAATAATTTTATTATAAAAGCATATCGTAAACTGTTTGATAATAACATCTAAATTTGTGTAGCCCATGACAGCTGTTTTCACATATTTTATAAGATCCTCACTCCACTTTCAAATGTAGATATTATACTCTTCTTAAAAATGGAAGACACTGTCATCTCAATAAGATTAAAAGCTTAAGTGACCTACATATTTATAAGGCCCCTTAGTTAAATGGTAGTTCTCACATTTTAAATTTATATACTTTAAAAAAAACTTACATGTACTATAAAACCAGAAATATAAAAGAAAAATAAATTCAGTAAAAACTAACTGTTAATAAAATCTTACTATTTTTCATTGCCTGCTTGAAGGTTCTGAGTCCGAGGTCTGTGTTCCTTTGTCATAAAAACAGACCTGGGCTAAAGACACACTGTTCTGGAGAACCTCAAAGTTGGTCCAGGCCAGTATTGAACTGGGCAGTTAGTTCCCTACTGGGATAAGTGGCTGTTAGGTCCTTATAAATTATTTAGAACAAGACCCCCAAAATGCTTGGAGATTAGCAAGAGTTAAGCATGGTTTTAGAAACATCCTGTCAGTAAATCGAGAGTAATAATTTACATTTAGAAGCAATTCTTAAAATTGGGGAAAAAACATAGAAAAGCTAATACTTTTATCAGCGTTTTTAAATTTTCATGGCACTGTATCACTTAAAATAATTTTCTATTTCAGTATTACATTGTTATTTTCTCATATGTAAGAAAATACACAGTGCTGCTTCAGTATAGGTGTCATATATTTTAGCCTATTCACATTTTCCTTTGTTTATTTATTGCAATGTCTAAATATATATCTTGTTTTTAAATAGGGAGAAAAATGAAAGATACTATTGTGTCCTTTTTAATGATGAACACCATTCATATGACCATGTCATATACAGTCTACAAAGAGCTCTTGATTGTGAGCTCACAGAGGCCCAGTTGCACACTACTGCCATAGATAAAGAGGTTCGTGAGCTTCATTTGAATTGTTGTGCTGTCTTACATCAACTTCCTGGAAGTCAGATATTAACAGAGCCCTTGCTCAGTGCCTTAGTATTGTGTTAGGTCCAGCTGTCCTCTTCACTTATTCATTATAGCCTAGGTAAATTGGTTAAAACTTGATTTTTCTGGCGTATATTATAGTTGTATATAACTATAGCTTTCCTCTTTTATTCTAAACAATTAAAAAGTTACTGAATGTATTTGGCAAAGAATGGTTAAGAATGTCAGCTGAACTTTAGTCTGTGTCTATAATTATTTATTGAATAAATTAATAAATGCATGAATTATGAAAAGTTTATCATTTCTGAGGTTTTAACATTATTAAAACTATTTTTAGAATATTATTGATTTATGGCTCAGCTTTTATTTAATATTCATCCAAAGCAAAATGTGTTCCTAGGTATATAGAAGGAATATTTAACCTAATTCCATTCTTGAGAGGAGTATAGTATTGTGGAAGAAGCAGTATGGTGTTAGTAATTAATATTGTGATTCTAAGGCTTGAGGATTCTAAGGCTAGTGGACCTCAAGTGTGTTATTGAACAAATGCTGAGGAACTTTAGGTTCTTTCATGAGAAGTATTTAAAATATATAGCATGTGCTTAGTAAACCTAAGTTACTTATTATCAGGCAGGAAATCCAAAATCTTAGAGTATGGAAATTCTCTACTAGTGGTATTGAATGTTCTGAAGCTACATAAAAGTGTTAAACATTTATGTTTATTTTTCAGGAATTTCCCAACTTTTGACTTTTAGGTGATCAACAAATGATTAATAATTAAGAGCTCATTAGGTCTCTGGGCTATATGTTACTTATTGATTGGGATTGTCATTCTACTACTTAATTCTCATGTTTGTCTATAATTAGGGTCGTCGAGCTGTTAAAGCAGGTGCTTTTGCTGCTTGCCAGGAAGCAAAGGAAGACATAAAGGTAATTTTCTGGATTAGAGACAGAGAAAATTTAAGAAGAATGCACATTACTAGAGCATAGGTAGAACAGCTATATTGTTGAAGTGGTTTGCCATACTAAGTGAAGATAGGATTGAGGCATGTAAAGCCAGAGATTTGGAACTGCAAGGTTTTTTGTTTCTGTTTTTTAAATATACTTTCATTTATAGAGTCATTCAGAAAATGTCTCTCAACATCCACTTCATGTAGAAGTATTACACTCGGAGGTTATGGCTCATCAGAAATTTGCTTTGCGTCTTGGCTCCTGGATGAACAAAATTATGAGCTATTCAAGTAAGCATGTAGCCTGTTTTTCTTATTTCTCATAAAATACTTAAAAAAAATTTTTTTAATGTCATTGCACATAAAATAAGATTTCTCTCTCTGGTTTATAGCTTTTGATTAATTTTCTGGAGTGTATTTCAAGTGCTGTAAATAATATTGGCTTTTGACTGATGTTGACAGATTTATTCTTGACATCAAATATGGAAAGATTAATGTTAATTATTCTTATATGTTATAGGAAACATGCTTTTAGGCGAAATTATAAGAATAAAAAGTATGTGGCTTCATTTTTTTATAGGTGACTTTCGACAGATCTTTTGCCAAGCATGCCTTAGAGAAGAACCTAGCTCTGAGAATCCCTGTCTCATAAGCAGGTTAATGCTTTGGGATGCCAAGCTTTATAAAGGTAGGTAGATCTTTGCTAATGCTGCTTGCCGTGAAGCAAAGGAGTCATAATCTCCTTTGTTTATTAAGTCAGTGATCTTGATTATACTTTAAGGTAAGGTTAGCCAATCAATATGTATTCTTCTGTGTTAAAACCAGGGGTATTGCCTTTTTAATTATAGTTCCTTTTCATTTAGTTAGGGCAGATAAAAAGAGTATATGTATTTATATATATGTGTATGTATGTATACATTATGTATGTATGTATACTATTACATTAATACATATATACATTAATATTAATATATATGTATTAATGTAATAGTGCCCTTCTTAAAGCTATGCTAATTTTCATTTTTAAAATCTAAACAAAGAACAAAAAGTAAAAGATGAAAGGAAGGCTAAAGGAAATGGAAACAGGAAGATGCGGCATAAGAGTACTTTTGAGTGAACTGGAATGAAAAGAATTAAAGGAAGGCTGAGAGAGGTAGAAAGAAATAAGATAAAGTGGTGGGAAGAGCACAGAAAAAGAGGGAAAAAGACCATATATGTATGTATTTTGTATTCTATTAAATATTAAGGTAATAAATGCTACTCATATTTGAGTCCTTGAGGTCTACCAGCATGTGAAATATTTTTATAATATTTGGCCACTAGTAATCACTGTAATGTTTGTTTGTTTTGCCTTGATGATACTCCCCTACTTCCCCCCCAAATGATCTATAGGTGCTCGTAAGATCCTTCACGAATTGATCTTCAGCAGTTTTTTTATGGAGCTGGAATACAAAAAATTCTTTGCTATGGAATTTGTGAAGGTAATTATTTTTTATAAGTAGATATCAACAAACCAAATGTTTTTATAAATTAAGTAATAGAAACAACAAGGATAATTTTAAGTCAAGAATTTAATTTTATGATTCATTTCTTTGTCTATTCTTTTATTTTCGCATTCGGTAGTAGGAAACAGTGGTCTGGAAGAGGAGATAGGTTAAAAATGAGCTATTATTTGTCTAGGTAGAGCGATAAGATATCACATTCATTCATCCTAATTATTTGCCTGTTGGTAAAATTATTACAAGAGTAGAAGTGACTAGTAGAAAGGCATAGCAGGGATAAGGAACATGTGAATACTGAAGGGAGGCAGGAATTAGATTGTCAAGAGTTATGCCTAACTGAGGCTGAAATATAAAGATAAAATTAGAACTTTTAAATATTGTATTGATCTATTGTGTATTTTTTACATTATTGTGTATTTTCTATCTATCAAGTTAGTTGCAAGATAACACAGAACAGGGACTTCTTTGAATCTCCTACTTTGCCTGATACAGTATATTCAATAAGTATGGTTTTCTCTGATTTTGAGTTGCAGGCAGTTCTTGTAAAACTGAAGACAGTATAGAGGTAAGACCCAGTATAGAACTTGAAGCAGAGAGTGACCTAGTGATTGTTGAAGGCATATGATACTGTGGCATAAGATACCTGCACTCCCTAGATTTTAGAAGTAGATCGTTAAAAGTAAATAAGACATTTGGTTTCTCAAAAAGTGATGGCAACTCAGATTGTCAACTCTATTTTAAAACTTGTAAGAGCTCTAATATTGGATTGTATGCAGGATCTGAAATGCAATTTTTTTCTTATACAAAATTTGTTCTCCTTACTAAAATGGTATTTTTCTATCTACCATGGTTACCTCTTAAACTTTGTGGATAAAATTAAATACATAGCTCAAGGATCCAGCACTGAGCTTGATATGACTGAATGTATTATTTTTGTTCTCCCAACGTGTCAGGGTTGATTTTCAACTGGAATGCACCAATTTGAATAAGAAGTTATGTACTGCCAGGATCTGTTCTGTTTAAGACTAGATTGAATCTGACTGCTTGGTTTTCTGAGACATCAGTTTTTAAATACTTGGAATATAGTTCCTGCCCTATATCGTTGGGATAGAATTTGCTAATGATTGCCCCAGATTCTGATTGGAGAAAGGATGTAACTGCACCATTTCAGTCCTCTGACCTGTACCTGTTTGTGTGTTTTGTACATTTTGTGTTTTTTTGTAGTTCTCACTTCTAGTTCTACTAGATTGTGTAGCTGAGTTCATGTTTGGTCTTTTGTTCATTATTCTTTTTCTAATATATTTTTGTTGACCATGTTATTTCCCTTAAGAAATAAGAATTATATTATTTTTCATCTTATACATAGAAACAAATTTGCAGCAGCTGTTAAAAATGGGATTTTAAGTTTTCAGTAGTCATTTATAATTGATTCTCCACTTATATCTTTCAGTATTATAAACAGTTGCAGAAAGAATATATCAGTGATGATCATGACAGAAGTATCTCTGTAACTGCACTCTCTGTTCAGATGTTTACTGTTCCTACACTGGTATGTGTTAATTTCTTTGTAATCTTTTTCTAAGTAAAACTTGTTTTGCTTTTTAAGAATTTTGCTTAGCATTGAATCAAAATAATGTCAGAATCACTATTTTGGGCTAATTTCATTTGGAAAGTTGAATAATACTTAAGTATTATCTGCATGTGAATCATCCATTAGTGGTATCCTAAGACTAGATAACTTGGTAACTTGTGAAGTAGGAGTGATTGGCATTACCTTTGTCCTAAAGTTCTGATCCCTACAGGTGAATTCCAGAGCTGATTTCTTAGCTTCTAGAGTAACTTGGGAAGAGCAGTACCTTTTCAATACCAAAATAATTTTTTTGCTATTTTTTTTTTTTTTTGTTCTTTAGTTTTTGGTTTGTGGTGATGGTGGTGGAGGTGGGTGGGAGAGTGCATGTATGCATGCATGTGTGGGGTGGAGTATATAGATTAAGGTGAAATAAAGCAGCAAGAGAGTATGACTGTCAAGCATTTGCATGAGATATGATGCTGCGTAGGGATGGGAGGAGAGCGGAGGATTCTGTGTTTTGTTGTTGTTTTACATACTTTTCCAATGTCTTCTGGACAGTTTAGCTAACTATCTATTTCTGCTTTTCTGTTTCCAAGTCCGGAGAAAAGGACAGGGAAGAGACATTGGATTGGGAGTGAAGGGAAGTTGCAAGAATAAATAATAATGTGATAGAAGTCATGAAGTATATCTGTATTTGTTCTACTTTTACTCACTGTGTGCTTACTGAAGGCAAACATTGTAGATAATCTGTGTAATAGGCTTGGGGCTTCCAGACAGGTGTTTTCTAGTTACTGAAGTGTAAGGAATTTTTACTAGAAAAACAATTTCTCAGAAATTGCTGTTCTGTGAGACTGAGGACTGTGATGTTCAGTAAACATATTAGAAATTACCAACTGAATGAATGAATATTATAAGTTAATACTATAATGAGTTAAAACTAAAGACAATATTCTTGAAATATTCTACAGGCTCGACATCTTATTGAAGAGCAGAATGTTATTTCTGTCATTACTGAAACTCTTCTAGAAGTTTTGCCTGAGTACTTGGATAGGAACAACAAATTCAACTTCCAGGGTTATAGCCAGGACAAATTGGGAAGAGTATATGCTGTAATATGTGATCTAAAGTAAGTCATTGGAGACAAAAGGTGAGGGTACCTATTAAACACAATGTACTTATTTGTTCTGTTATAAATAAACCTCTGATCCTTTTGATTAGATAGGATTTTCTTTATAATGAAAAGAAGTACAAAGAACTGTAAACTGTCTAATGTCAATAAATGTTTTAAGTGAAAGTTTCTTATAGAGTTAAAACCAAGTTAATAAAGAAGGCACTGAGGAACTTAGGGTCTCTTGGAGTCACTAAATGAGTCTCCATCATAATTACAATGCCTTCCACTCACTTCCACTCATGCACTTTTGTTCTGTTGTTCTTGTATAGTCTCTTTGTACATCATTTCAGATGATCTGCTTGGTTTGAATTATTTTTTAACTCCCATTTTCATACATACTAACCAAGTTATTTATGTTCATCAGGGATTTCTTAAGTTTTTCTCCCTGTAGAGAATGGAGAGTTTTCTTTTAAACTAAAGTGGGAATCACATGATAGGTCACATTTGGGATTGTTGGACCTAAAAGGAAATAAATTTCTATTTATTTTAGAAATCAATAGCGAATATTATAAGGGTTATGATAGCACTTCTTCAATAAATCGTAAACTTAAAATTATTTTAAGAATATATTAGGATGAAATATATTTCATTTTGTTTGTTATTTAAAATAAAGAGCTCCAAGGTATATGTAATCATTTATTTCTAGCACTTAGGGAAACAAAAGTCAGTCTAATTTTGTCTACTTCCTCTACTGACCATGTAGAGCATAGAGAGGTAGAAACAAATAGGCTTCCAAACCAACCTAGAAATGTATTTCAAAAATACATTTGATTTCTAGAAGTGTGCATTGGATCCTTGATATTACTGAGGAAAATGCTTCCAGACCTTTTCAAATTCCTCAATTTCTAAATATGATTTTGACATATAATTAAAAATTCTGAAAATTGTTTTATTGCATCTTTAGTACAAGTAGAAATGGTGACTGAATTCTGTAGTAAGTCAGCATTTAGCCAATGTGAGTCATAAATTATACATAAATTACGTGTTATGCAACGCAAACAAAATACACAAAACTCCAAATGGCAGTATTTATTATATTATATTGTATTATATTATATTTTATGTTTATTATGGAGACATTGGTAACAAAATCCAGTAAGTTTCAGGTGTTCACTTCAACAGTAAGGCAAATAGCAGTATTTAAATTATCAGTGTAGCAGTCATTTTTTGATCTTCTATACATGAAAATCTCTTTACTGCAGTTCTCTTTACCATGAAGTAGTCTTATAACTGAGTTTTTTATACCCAGAGAAATTATCATTGTTTTGTCATATTTTATCATCTTTGTTTTATCACATTTTAATTTATGGATCTCTAACTATAGTTATTCTCGCTGGCGAGTAACTTAGAGTTAGCACACCAATAGACACTTACCCATATGGTAAACTTTAGAGATCCTGGTGAGATGCTTATAACTTCTCTCCTACAGTCTTACCTAAATAGAAGTATCTCTAATGACAAGGACAAGGGAAAGAAAACATATTTTGAGCATCTGTTCAACAGATACTGTGCTAGGCTTCTCATATAATTCGCTCTAACAAGGGTCGTATGTTATTTATTAGTAACTGGTATGTGCTAAAGAGCTTTACTTATTTCACTTTATTTTATTCTTACAACATTCTCATAAGGTTGGTGATATAATTTTATTTGTAGATTCTAATTACTTGCTTAAGGTCACAAAACTAAGTGGCAGAACTTGGATTTGAGCCTAGCATTATTTATCTATAAAACTTACATTCCTTTCACTACATCATGTATGTGTAGCCTCACAGAATACATAAACAACAAGAAAACCTCTGAAACCCAGCCTAAAACACCAACCAGATATGTACTTTATTTAGCAAATAGTTTTTGATGGGTTTTCTCAGTCATTCATTATAGAAATTCTGCAGTCATATCTTATTTTAATTCTTTCTCCATATACATATTCATTCACCACTTCTTCCTGAAACTCAGCTTTTAAATCAGTTAGAAATAACTGCAAATATTTATTATCTGTTGTTTTCAGATTAAAGTTTGAATTTTTTCAGAATTTGTGGTTTTCTAGAGTTTCATCAAAAATGCTATTCATCTCTCTGTAGCTAAGCATGAAATAAGTTTGTTGGTACTAGTGGAAACTTTTTATTCTGCCTCTCTCAAAGCAGTGCATTCCACCGTTTGAGTAGGTGCTTCCAACTATTAAAAATGTCTTATTTCATATTGAATTATGTCTTTTTGTAGCTTTTGTTCTGTGGTTCCAGGTTTCCTTTGGTCTTTTCAGAACAACTTAAGTTCTTATTCAACTTGAAGACAACTGACATATTTGCCAAGTCTTCACTGGATTAAATTGCATTAGTTTCTTTAACTATTCATTTCATATTGAAAATTTCTTTTAAATCATTGTTTTTCTCTACTGAGCCTGTTTTAGTTGACTATGTACCGCTTACGGTGCATGCCAAGAAATGAACATATAGTACTTTGAGGTCTGCCTAGTAGAAGGAAGGGATTATTACCTCTTTCATATTAAATAATATACCTTTCATACTTTAGTCTCCTTTGTTCCTCTCTATATAGACAATACTTGTTGGGATACTTTATTTCTCAGTTGCTAATTCACCTTGGAAATGAAACTTAGAAAAGAGATCCAGTTGAACCTTGGTTCTAATAAGTGAATATTATCCTTTTATTACTCTTAATCTGTTTTTTCCTATTTTTGAAAAGGAGCAGGCTCTCAAACCAAATTACCTACCCTTATTCTCCCACCCTGTTCTTGCTTCTCTTTCCACTGCTTTTGCCAACTATTTTACCTACAGACCCCTTTTCCTTTCCTTCTCTTTCCTTCCTTACACTTTCTTCCTATCCCCACATCTCTTCTTGCTAGGGTAGCTGCAGTGATCAGGCATGAGGTCACTAAAAACTAGAAATGTAAATTATCTTCTCCAGATCAGTGCTTCTCAAATTTTCATATGAATCCAAGTCATTTGAGGAGCTTGTTCAAATGCAGGTTACTATTCAGTAGGTCTGACTAGAACCTAAGATTCTGCATTTCTAAAGAGCACTCAGGTAATGTTGATGCTCTGGTTTGTGCATCATACTTTGAGTAGCAGTGCTCTAATGAACAACCAAACTTTGATGTCATTTGTTCATTGCTACAGATTTTAAACTTTAGTCTTTTTTACCTTTGTTTTTTCAAAAAAGATTTAGAAGGTAGTTAGTGTATTTCAAAGTTATTTCTTTGATAAAGTTCTGATGATTGCATTTTAAATGTACTTTCAACATATTAAAGACTATCTAAAGAAAGAGGAAAATTAAAGTACAGTCCTTACTATTTACAAAAAAAATTTCCCCCATCTTTATTGCCTTGTCTTTTATGTACCTACATTACCTCCTTTGTAATCTGTCTACCCACCCACCCACCCACCCATCCATCCATCCATCCATCCATCCATCCATAAGTGTGTAACATTGGATTGCAGTGTTTAGTCTATGTATCTGTTTTCCCCACTGCACTTTGAACCTCAAGGGCAGGGTGTCTTGTTCATGTTTATGTTCCCAATACCTGGTATTTAACAGGAATTGATTTGGATTGAATACAAAATAATTTTTAATAATTGTTAATAATTCCTAAAAAGTCATTTCATGATAAACATCGTTCTTATTACATATGAAACTATTCATTATCTTTACAGCCAAAAGAAATATTGGTCTTATATATGGTAGGGTAAAATGAATCTATTCATATCTTGAAACGAATACATCTTGATGTGCAAGCCAAGATGACATAGGTGCTTACCACTTCTGGGTTCTGGGTTACAGAAAACATGGAGGTAGGAAATTGGTTCTAAATCTCCGCCATCGCCCCACCAACACCCCACCCACCCTTGGCACAGTTGTAGTATATCTGTTATGCTGAAATCCAGCAGCAGGAATGAATAGCTCTGGAAAACCCTTGCAAATGTTCACAGGATTCACAAATCTCTTGGCAGTGCACACTCAGCAGCAACAACAAAGGGGTTGAATCCTCTTAGACCAAACTACTACTGTATGTTTTGCAAATTTTCTGGAATTCTCATGCCTGCATGCCTTTAGGGGAAAAGTATGTAATTTTAGTGTACAGTAAATATTTTATAGTTTATAAAATATTCTGAAAGAGTTGTTTTATACAAACAACATACATCCTGCATATGCAGTTTTGTAAAATTAATTAATTTTTTTATGGTGACATTGGTTAATGAAATCCAGTAAGTTTCAGTTATACAACATATGCAGTTTTGACATGCATTTTGAGGTATTTCAGCTGGCTCTTTGGGCAAAGTCATAGAAAATCTGTACTATGGTATCTAATTGTGACAGGCTAAGTTGCTTCTAGGTTCACTTAATCAAACTAACTGTTGAATAGGGAAGTCAAGCTTAGTTTTGACTTCTGCCTCTTTTAGAGAATTCACATTTTGCTGGTATAATTCTAGCTCTTCCCAGAGCTTCTAATTATTGTAAGAAATTAGAATCTCTAATTTTGATGCATTAACATTGTTTATAGCCCTTGAGAACCTTAAAATTATCTCAAAATAAGGAAGTAAAATATTTCTTTGTCTCTTAAAATTATAGATATATCCTGATCAGCAAGCCCACAGTATGGACAGAAAGATTAAGAATGCAGTTTCTTGAAGGTTTTCGGTCTTTTTTGAAGATTCTTACCTGTATGCAGGTATGATATAGTTCTTCTGTACATCAGTAAGATATATTTATTTTTAAAAATGTAACCCCCAATTTTTAATTTTTTAAGCAAATTATGGATTTTATTTGAAGGAAGATATATCTAGCAAAGTGGAAATAAAATTTAAACATTGCCTGATCCTGCTTTAATAAATCTTTCTATATATCTCAGTTAACTATGGCTATTATTATTGTTATTGATTGCTTACCATGTGATCCTGTAATAAGCACTTTACATGTACTATCCCTTGAGCCTCATAGCAATCTTATGAGATATTTACTATTATTATTCCCCTTTATACATATAAAGGAATTGCAGCTTAGCAATAATTTGACCAGAGACACACAGTGAGAAAATGACAGAGCTGGGATTTGAACCCATGCATTCTGACTAGTATAACAGCCATGTTAAAAAGCTGTGCATATATGTGTGTGAATCTGACAATTTTTTATATATTTTACCAGTGGAGGAACAAAGAAAAAGTGCCCATGTGCCCACTCTTTTTCTGCAGGGAATGGAAGAAATTAGAAGGCAGGTTGGGCAACACATAGAAGTGGATCCTGACTGGGAGGCTGCTATTGCTATACAGATGCAATTGAAGAATATTTTACTCATGTTTCAAGAGTGGTGTGCTTGTGATGTAAGTAAAAGTGTTAGAAGGGGCAGTGCCTTTTAAAGTGCTCTTATAGTTAATAATATAGTTTTATGTTGCAACTTTCTTGATGTGAAGTTTTATTCTTTAGTTTCTTATATATTTGAATTTGTCTCAATAAATTTAGGACAAAAATACGGTTTTCACACTTAATTAGAAAATATGCTCTATGGTAGTTTAATTTACCTTTGGGGACATAGGGGTTTAAATAATATAAAACACATTTATTTATTTATGTATGTGTTATTTCCTTGGACATAAATAAAAATAATATGAAAATTAGGACCACATAGATTTTTAAATATTCCAGCAATGGAGAGGGTTGGTTATTTATTCAATTAAGTGCTTTGTTATATGTTAAAACATTAACATTAATTTCAAAATATAGAACCAATGTATTTCCTTAAGAAATAGTTTTAGAGCATAACTCTCTTTAACTCACCATCCTACCTATTCCAGATTCTCTTTTGAGAATATTCTATTCTGAGAAAATTGACATTATCTGAGTCAAATTTTTTCATCTTCTCTAGTTTCTCTCTACCTTTCACCATAGTCTTTTCACTAAGTTTCTCCATATCTTCATTATTAGTCTCTTTTCATCTTTTTCTTTCTAAAACTAATGTCTCTACCTAGGCTCTTTGTCTCAATCCATATTACTTATTGGAGTTGCTTCCTCAATTGTCTTTTCTGGTATTTCCCACTCTTTTATTCATCTGTCTATAAATGCACAGGACTCCCTTATCTTTGAAAACAAGAATAAAAGCCCCCTACTTGTCTGTATTGCTTCTGTGAACTGTATTCTCTCTCTCTTTGTTTTGTCCCACCACTAGCAGTATGTCACAGAATCAGAGTGGCAGTCATACAGACACAGAAGACCTTAATGTAGCACAGTAGCTTTAAAGAACAATAAGGACAGGAAATACTGTCCAGCAACTAGCCACAGCACATATTTTTGGCTCTCCTCACTCTTATGGAGGACATACATAATTGTTGGAGGTGAGGTCAGATTATCTGTTGTTTATCTTTACATCTTCCAAACCTTCTGAAGTCACATTCATTTACTATTGTTACTCTTTAGCTTTTAAAACCTCTTTAGAGTCTGGATTCTGCACTTACCAATTGACAGGAACTACTTTTTGAAAATTGCAAAGGATCTATTTAGTAACCAAATTCAGAGGTCTTCTCTAAGTACCTATCTTCTGTAAAAAAATGTCTGTAGCATTGTATTTTGTTGAGTATTTAACCTTTTTGAAATTTTCTTTCCTTCTGATTTCTTAAACCTGTATTATCCTAAGATTTCTATTGTGACTATTTATTTCACAATAGTGATTGTCACTCTCCTCCCAATTCCTTTTGCTTACTAAATGAGACATCCCCAATATATTCTTCTCTTTCTTACAGATCTTTTATTTCTGCCACCTCAATTAAAACTTCGTAGAGATGACTGTCCCAAGCTATAACATCGCTTTTGTTTGTGTGCTAGACTTTCCTGCTTACATCTTACACTTATATTTTAAACTCAGAATATATTAAATTGATTTGTCATCATTTCCTTCTACTTTTAACTTGCATTTTCTCTTAACTGCCCTTGTTTTATTATTGATACTCTGATTCATACATACATCCATATAGGAAATCTCAGAGTCATTACATTCTGTGTGTTAATGTTAACAGATCTTTTGACAGGAAAATAAGCTCTGTTTTTCATATAAGATTAAGAAATGCTAGGTTAAACAGAATCAAGCAGGAATTTTTTAAGACATCGAACTTCTCATGTGCAAATTTCTAAGATAACATTTCTTTTTCAAGGTAAAGTCAGTATGATAAACACTGTCTTAAAAAGTGACCTTTGACTCCTCTCTTCCTGTCATACTCACCCAGATTGGATTTTTCTTATCCTAATTTTTTTTCAATATTCCTCTTATTTCCTATGGGTTCGTTCTTTTTTGCCCTGACTTCCCCCACTGACTTTTATTACCTTATACTTTAATTCTGTAGTAATCTTTTTATTGGTTTCCTTGATTCCTAACATTACCCCTCTACTCTGTCATCATCAGTGACACGCTGAAGAAGTGCATTGAGACACCATTAGTGTATTCACATGCCAATGTCAAGGCATGTTTCTAGTTTAGTTGTGTGTTAATCCCATCCATAAACCTTTTGATTTATCTAATTTTATTCCTCTCCACTGCCTGAATAGAAGTTGTACTTCCCTTTACTTCTTTGTTTATTCTATTTCTTTGTTTATAGTGCCACCATTTCCTTATATTTTCCCCACTTAAATTCTGCATATTCTTTAGACCCCTTTCAAAAGTTGCTTTCACAAATATGTCTTCTCAGTTATTTGTGAATTTTTTTTTTGCCCTCTTAGGGTAATTTTTATTAGTTACATGGTACTTGCAATTTTTTTTACTTTGATTATAAAGTGTTTGTGTCTGTCTGTCCATCTGTCCATCCGTCCATCCATCTTTCTTGTCTGCCTGATAGTCTGGTATTTTCTCATGGTTTGCAGATCCTGTAGAGGTAGCCCTAGTAATACATATAACAATTTTGTGCTTATATTTAGTATTTATAGAATGAGGCAGTAAAGTAGATAATTTGTCAATTTATTCACATTTTTATTTTCCTTTTAGGAAGAACTCCTATTAGTGGCTTATAAAGAATGTCACAAAGCTGTGATGAGGTGTAGTACAAGTTTTATGTCTAGTAGCAAGACAGTAATACAATTATGTGGTCATACTTTGGAAACTAAGTCCTACAGAGTATCTGAAGATCTTGTAAGCATACATCTGCCACTCTCTAGGACTCTTGCTGGTGAGTGTTTATGTTTTGCCTGTTTCTATTAACTTTGTTTTCTAGATGTGAAAGTAGTAGAATCATTTATATTTTTGTTGTGTGCTCAATATGTATGGACATACTCAGATCCTGCAGTTAAGAACTGTTACTGTCACTGCCCTTCAAAGAGCTGTCACCAGAACATCTAAGGATGCTTATTTAACCAGGTCTTTTTATCTGGGTCAAGTAATGGATTCTTATAGTACACACTTAAAGACTAACTTGGTTACTACTCTTGGACTTAAATTATAGTCCATGATTATAGTACATGATTGTACCAGCATGTTGTATTTCATTCACCACTGAAAGAAAAAAATAATATTTTCTTTAATCATTCTTTGATTTGCATTTTCATGTAAATTGGTCCTGTCAATTTTTTTAAGCAATTTTGTGGAAATGTATGTATTTTTTTTTAATTGTGGTAAAGTATGCATAACATAAACTTTACCATCTTAATCATTTTAAGTGTACAGTTTTGTGACATTAAGTACATTGTTATTGTGCAGCATTACTACCATTCATCTCCAGAATTCTTTTCATCTTCCCATATTGAAATTCTATACCTATTTGACACAACTCCTCATTCCCCACTCCTTGCAGTCCCTGGCGACCACCATCTACTTCCTATCTGTATGAGTTGACTAGTCTAGGTACCTCATGTAAGTGTGGTCAGACACATATCCTTTTATAACTGGCTTATTACACTTAGCATGTTCTCAGAAGTTATCCATATGGTAATATGTGTCAGAATTTTCTTCTTTTTTAAATTCGAGTAATACTCCATAATATGTATGCACCACATTTTATTTATCATTTATTCACCAATGGATGCTTCAGTTTCCACCTTTTGGTTATTATGAATAATGTTGGTATGAACACAATGTAGATATATCTGTTTGAACCCTTGTTTTCACTTCTTTTTGGTATATACCCATAAGTGGAATTGCTGAATTTTAAGATAATCCTCCTTTTTAATTTTTTGAGGAACTGCCATACTGTTATTCATAGCAGCTGCACCATTTTACATTTCCATCAGTGTAAGGTTCCAATTTCTCATATCCTCACCTGTTATTTTTTGTGTTTTTAATAGCCTTCCTGAGTATGAAATGGTATTCCATTGTGGTTTTGATTTGCATTTCCCTAGTGATTTGTGATATTGAGCATCTTTCTGTGCCTATAGGCCATGTGTATATCTTCTTTGGAGAAATGTCTATTCAAGTCCTTTGTCTTTTTATTTTTTTATTTTTTTTCCTTTGTCTTTTTAAATCAAATGTATTCTTTGTGATTGAGTTGTTAGAGTTCTTTATATATTCTGGCTATTAACTGCTTATTAGATACACAACTTACAAATATTTTCACTCTGTTCATAGGGTCCTTTTCACTCTGTTCATAGGGTCCTTTGACGAGCAAAAATATTTGATTTTGATGTAGTCTAATTTACTTTTTCTTTGGTGATTTGTGCTTTTGATGTTACATATCCAATAAATTATTGCCAAATCCAATGTCATGAAGCCTTTTCCCTATGTTTTCTTTTAAGAGTTTTATAATTTTAGCTCCTGTGTTTAGGTCTTTGGTCCATTTTTAATTTTTGTAAATGGTATCATTGATGTGCAATTTTATGACGTCTTTTTTTATAAAAAGAAATACTTAGATAAGCTTTCATTTTTTTTGATGCTTGGTTAAGAGCAGAAAAAGCATATCTTGAGAGAGAGCATATTTTATATAATGTATAAGCACACCTTGTAAAGTGTAAGATCTTAAATATGTTAATAACACTGTTTCAAAATGTGAAATCAAAAGTTTGCATTCTAAGATATTATTTTTAAAATATATATTTAAATCTAGCAAGTTTTCAAACTCAGTGAATTAAACTAGGCAACTGGGTTTATTGCTTTCTCATTGTTCTCCTTTGTTTTTAACCTTTAGGTCTTCATGTGCGTTTAAGCAGGTTGGGTGCTGTTTCAAGACTGCATGAATTTGTCCCTTTTGTAAGTGACTCTATTAAATGTGGATTTGCTTATACCCTATTTCAACCACCTCTTGGTTGATTAGTGGGAAGAAAAGTAACATTTCGAAACCCACCTAAATAATTCCCATTTACTAATTTTACATATGTATATGTAAATATATATATATATTTATATATATATATAAATGTGTATATATATATATTTATATATATATAAATATATATATATATATATATATATATATATATATATATATATATATATATATATATATATATATATTACATTGAAATCTGACTCACAGGGACTTAAGAGTCATCTAGTTCAAACCCTTCCATTTTACAGTTAAGAAAAATAAGGAATATATATAGTGCCATAATTTTGAGACACATGAAACCTGAGAATTAATGAAATTGACTTCACCCTATTTCAGGAGGACTTTCAAGTAGAGGTTCTAGTGGAATATCCTTTGCGTTGTCTGGTATTGGTTGCCCAGGTTGTTGCTGAGATGTGGCGAAGAAATGGGCTCTCTCTAATTAGTCAGGTATGGCAAGGCCAATTATTCATTTATGAATATGTTCATTTTCTGATTATTTTTTCTTTTATATAATTTTACTTTGTGTGCTTGGATTTTGCTGAGTATGTTTCTGTTTTCTTGTGTAAAATCAGAAATGAAAGTTCTATTTTTTATCTTATTGAGTGGGTAGATTAGGTGAAATCTGGTAGTACTACCAGAAACCTGCGTATTAAAATTGGTCTTTTCTGAAGATTACCTCACTTGGGGACCTGTAATCTTTCTACCACCTGACTTAGTTGAAGGCCACCTTCTAATTTTTTCTTCCATTTTAGAGCAAATAAGAAGTGCTTTTTCTAAAAGGTGGGGAAACTGGACCTTTAAATATACTCCTTATGGGGGAAATAGTATTATGATTGATTGTAGAAATTGATTTACTTTATTGAAGTGGGTATTTTAAACTTAGAGGAAGTATTTTTATTACACATGTTGAGAGTAATAATGAGCATTTTTAACTCTGAAGTATTTTCTTGCCATATTATCTTTATGCTTAGAAGTCTCTTAAAATGATTTGTAGAGTAACAACTATTTTGATACTAAGGAGTTCTTGTGGTTTCTGGTGCAGAGAAAGTTTTAAGAATAGGTTTTGATGAGAATTCTGTTCAAAATAAAATAATTCTTTTAGCTTCTATCATACCTTTTATTTTATAGGTGTTTTATTACCAAGATGTTAAGTGCAGAGAAGAAATGTATGACAAAGATATCATCATGCTTCAGGTACCTATTTACATTACTTCTGATAGTTATACCTTAACCCTTCTCCTTAGATTCCTTATAAAAAGGGAAAATATTGTAATTATTTTTAAGTTTATTAAATTTTTCTCATTGTTAAAATACAGTATTATAGAAATGAAAGAATACTATATTATCTTCTATAGACCTAATATTTCTTCATTTAATACACTAGAACCATGATGTTGTATTTCTTTCATAGATTGGTGCATCTTTGATGGATCCCAACAAATTCTTGTTATTAGTACTTCAGAGGTATGAACTTGCTGATGCTTTCAACAAGACCATATCCATAACAGACCAAGTAAGTACCATAAACTGATATGTGAATCAATTCCAAAAGAAATATTAACAATTTTAATCATATTTAAGATTTTTATTCTTTATATGTCTTTAAAAATAACAGATACATATAATATACATATGTAATTTTTACTCTGTTAAAATTAGAATATATAGATTAACAAAAAGGAAAAGAAAAATCATATGAAACGCTGCCTCCTAGAAATGATCATTGAAAGTTTGGTGTCTTATTTTTAAAGAAAAATTGGTTCATTTGTATATACTATTTTGTAATTTGTTTCCTGTGCTTAATGAAATATTCTGATAGATTTTTTTAAATCACTAAAGAAATACACAATTACATCATTATTTTTTACATGATCATTTTGAATAGCTGTATAGTATTTATATGTATGTACTGTATCGGTGTATTTATACTTTAGTCCCTTATTGCTGAAGAGGTTTTTCTAGTTTTTTGGTTTTATAAACATTTCTGTACCTCAAGGTTTAACACCTAATTATTTTGTTAAGATAAATTCTTAGAAGTGGATTTGCTGGAGGAAACAGTCTGTTCTTAAGACTCTTAATACATGTCAGAATGCTCTCAGCAAAGTTGTTCTGATTTAAGCTCTCTCTAGCAGTGTATATATCATTCTTTGCCTTTCTAGACTGTGTACTTATTAAGGCATATATTCAGATGTTCTGATTTATCTTTTAACACTGCACTGCACATAATATGGCACCCACAAAAAACAAACTGCAAAAATGGAATGCTTTAATAATACTCAGTTGTGACAAAAGAAATTTAACAAACAGGCTAAAAATGTGAGCTTCCTTTGAAAATGAAAAACAATAATCATGCAAAAAAAAACTTTGGCAAATAAATATGAATTTCAAAAATGATACTACAAAATAGCATTCTTAAATTATATATAAATAAAGTTAGAATTGGTAAAACAGTAATTGTTCCCTTTTAAACAATAGAACCAATTGACCTTTGTGTGGACCAAAAGGTAAAATTGAATATAATAAGTAGGTACTTATATAGTAAACAGAAAATAAATTTCTACTATTTTATTGATGAAATTAAAATAATAATAATGGAGTATACTTTTTGGTAATACAAGTCTAAGAGAAAGAATGGATTTTTTGTTGTTATGATATGTTACTTAATTTTGAGGTTCAACGTTAGTGTTTCCTAAAATCCAATTGATTGCAAATGTTTTCCTATAAAAACTTAGCTACTAGAGCCATACAAAGACAGGCTGTTGGCTGGATTTTGGTCACTAGCTACGTGGAGATTGCTAGTCATTAGATCCTTGAGAGAAGACCAGCAAAGTACTGTCCATGGAAGAGCAAGTAATGGTTAACCAGTTACATCCCTTTATTATTGCTTTCCATGTGTTGTTACTGGGTCCTGGTACTGGTCTTTTTTATTCTTTGTTGATCTAATAGGTGAGAGATGGTGTTTCATTTTCATTTGTAGTTCTTTAATTATCAGTGAGGTTGACCATGTTTTCATGATTTATTGGCCTTCCCCATTTTTTGTTAATGAAGTATTTGTTCCTGCCTTTTACCCTTTTTCTGTTTTTGTAAAAGTATCCTATTTAGTATTTATTGTATTTGTTACATTTTTTTACAGTTTGTAATTTGTTTCATGGAGTTTTGTCACATCTTCATTGTTTTAATATTTGATACCAGTTTTAAAATTATCTCTTACCGAAAAAATGGTATAGATGATAGAGGCTTTGTTCATGCCACTTGTGACCAAGTCAAAGTTGTGATGGAAACATGGAGCAAATAACAAGCAGAGTCGTCTGAGATCTAGATGAACAGAAGCATTACAACTAGGGAGAATAATAAATCACCATTGCAATGGTATAAGGTAGAAGAGGATGAAGATGTGAGGCTGCCCTCTCAAGAGACTGAGTGGGACAGAAGCTATGGCAGCGCAACCAGCAACTGCAGACACCTCTGAAAAGGCCACATCTGCGAGAAGACTTTCATGGTGATGAACATGCTCACTCTGAGCACCAGCTCCGGGTCATCTGCTCGGAGGGCACCAGGGACTTACAGGGGGACACTGAGTTGTCAGTTGCTGGAGGTGACCCTCTCTCCCAGGCAGAAGTCCTGGTAGTATCCATTGTTCCTCTCATGCTCCCTCCCCGCTCCCAGTTTGTGGACACAGTGCCGCCATACTTGAGACATTATCAAATTGGATAACAGGTTGCTCAGCCCAGAGGATTCCCCGAAACTCCACTTCCCCCAACTCACCATCTCACCCAGGCTATTCAGTTGTGTCCTCGATGGGTCTGGTACTCCTTGCTGAGCCAACTCCAGGGTTCAACTGGTGGCAGTGGACAGTGGTTTCTGACATGGCTTCTTAAGGCATCTGTGGACTGCTTGCTGAATCTTAACAGGTGGCCCAAGAGGGGCACAGGCTGGGGTTAAACTTGGCCTGCAGCTGAACCCCTCTCAGAACTGTGCCACTGGACACCTACTGCACAATTCTACACGAATAAGACAGGGAGACTTAGGAGCTTTGCTTAGTAGATAGAAACAGACACAGAAAGGCAGCCAAAATGAGAAGACAAAGAAACAGAAACCATATGAGAGAACAAAACAGAGATCCAGGAATAATGGAGTCAAACAATCCAACAGATACAGAATTCAAAACAGTGGTTATAAAGACGGTCAGTGAATTTAGGGAAAAAGTAGATGAATTCAGTGAGAACTTTAACAAATAGATAACACACATACACACAGACACACAAATAGAAATGGAAATTATAAAAGGGAACCAGTCAGAAATGAACAACACATCTGAGATGAAGAGTATATTGGAATCAACAGAGTGAATAGAGAAGAGAATCACATGACCTATATAGAGGATGGGGGAGCCAAGGACAGTCACTCAGAACAGCAAAAAAAGGAAGCCAAGACTATAGCAATAATTTAAGGAGTGTATGAGACACAATTAAATGTAAAAACATCTGTGTCATAGGGGTACCTAAAGGAAAAAAAGACATTGAAGAGCTATTTGAAGAAATAATGATGGAAAACTTCCCTATCCTGGTGAAGGAAATAGATATACAACTCCAGGAACCTCAGAGAGTCCTAAAAAAGATGAACCCAAAGAGACCCACACCAAGACCTATCATAATTAAAATGCCAAGTTTAAATACAAAAAAAAAATTTTTTTTAAAGCAGCAAGAGAAAAGCAGTTAGTTACCTACAAGGGAGCCCCCTTAAGACTGGCAGCAGATTTCTCAAAACTATGCAGGACAGAGGGCTTGGCACCAAATATTCAATGTGATGAAAACGTAGGATCTATCACCAAGGATATTTTATCCAGCAAAGCTATCATTTAGTATCGAAAGATAAAGAGCTTCCCAGACAAAAATAAGATAAAGGAATTTATCAACACCAAACCAGCATTATAGGAAGTGTTGGAGGGATTTCTATAAGAAGAAAAAACATGTATCAAAAACATGAATAAAGAATGGTAATAACTATATTCCTATCAACAAGTATCTCAAAAGGAAACGAATTAAATGCTCCAACCAAAAGATAGAGGGGCTGAATGGATAAGAAAATAAGACCCCGACATGGTACCTGTAAGAGGCTCACTTCAGATTAAAAGTTGCACACAAACTAAAAGGAAAGGGATGGAAAAAGATATTACCTTGATGGAACTAGAGAGTATTGCACTGAATGAAGTTAATCCAATAAAGAAAGACAAATATCACAAGATTCCACATACATGTGGAATCTAAAGAACAAAGTAACGACAAAAACGGAAATAAACTCATAGATACGGAGATTATTTTGAGGGGTACTAGATAAGAGTGGAGTTTGTGGAAAATTATGAAAAAGGGCAAAGGGATTAAGAAGTACAAAGTGATAGATACAAAAAAGACATGAAGATATAAAGTATAGAAAAAGGAAAATAGTTAATGTAATATATATGTAGGGGGAAGAAGGTAACTAGATTTTAATGGGATGATCACTTTGTGAGTTTTATAGATCTCTAATCACTATGCTATATAACTGAAACTAATACACCACTCACTGTATACCAACTATGGTTTTAAAAACTTATCAAATTGTACAATGTAAACACGAGCAACTAATTGTCTATTATATTTCAGTATAGCCAGAAAAAAAGGAGCTCTTGACTACTTTGAATTTATGAGTCACATTATTTTATTCTTTCAAATTAGTAATCATTTGCCAAGGACAAAAGAATAGTACATAAAATAGAAAGCTAAGTTTTAGTCATGTTTTATACTTAGTGAAAATGAATATGTAATTTACTACAGTGCTTAAACAAGAGATGTGTTAGAGAAGGGTACTCTCACCATTATTGTTTGGTATCTGTTTGAAACCACTATCTCATTAGCTCAGGTAAGAAGGAAGCCAATAGTAGAAGAAAGGTTAAAGATTAGAATTAATTTGTTGACTTGTTTTTATGGGGAATAATGATAATGAAAATAATAATATTTAACAGTTGTTATTAACTTATTATGTGTCAGATATTGTGAACTTTGTTGAATTTGATGTTGAAAGGAAATTATCTATGTTATAATTCTCTGTTGCTGTGGTCTAAAAGAAAATACTGGACTGGGTGGACCATGAGTTTGATCCAGAAATGTATGTTATAGAGATTTTTGGTTCTCATGCAACTAATTTATTGTTTTTTGATTCTATAGGATTTGATTAAACAGTATAATACATTAATAGAAGAAATGCTTCAATTTCTCATCTATATTGTGGGTAAGATTAAAACGTTTTAAAATAGCACATGGTTACTTTTTATTTATTTATTTTTATTTATTTTTTTACCCTGCTTTCTTGCCAAAATTTTACTGTTTGTTTGGGGGCTTTTAATAGGAGGTCTTAAGTAAGTTTGGTTTTTTTTTTTAAGAAGCTATTTTTAATCTTTAAGTTTATTTGGATAACTTACATTGGTTAATACAATTATATAATTTTCAGGTGTACATTATCATTTAACATCTGTATATTCTGTTGTGTATTTACCACCCAAAGTCTAGTTTGCTTCAGCTATCATATATTTGATCCCCTTTACCCATTTCACCTACCCCCTAAACCCTATATTTGACCCCCCATTGCCTCATCTACCTCCCCCCATTTCCCCTACACCACTAGTAACCACTACTCTGTAGTCCTCTGGTAATCACTAGCCAATAGTTCGTGTCCATGAGCCTCTATTTGTCCTGCTCATTGTTGCTTTTAAATTTATATCCCACATATAAGTAATATCATGTGATTTTCAGCTTTTTCTGTCTGGCTTATTTCACTTAGCTTGATTATTTCGAGTTCCATCTATGTTGTCACAAATGGCAGTATTTCATCTCTTCTTATGGCTGAGTAATATTCTACATAGGTTACTTTTTAGGGAGAACATTAGTAAGAGCCAAAATTTATCATTTTACTCTTCTCCCAAATACAGCATAGAATATTAGTTACATATTCATGCGACTAATATGATTAATGTGTTTAGACACCCACTTTAAAAGATCACAGCTATCTTTATTATTCAATATCTGATTCGTAATTTTTTGACTTGCTTATAGAGGTTGCGAATATAATTATTATAGTTAGCAGTGTAGATGAAAAATACCTGTATATTGAGTGCTGATAATTTTATACATATATATATATATATGAAATTTCAATGTAATATAGATCTAAGTGAAATACACTTTCATTGTGTCAGTCTGTTTTTTGTGTGCAAATATTGGTCATACTTTTATTTTAGTATATTCTATGTTACAGTCTCTGTTAGAGATTTTTCTAGCTAAGTAAAAGTCCTTGACTTCTCATTCTGGCTCTTGTTTCTTACTGCAGCAGATTCTCCTTTGTATTAATATTTCCTAGTGGAGATTCTAGCCACTAGTTAAATCTGAAAACATGGGTTTATTTTACTTGTTTGTCAGAAGGCTAGTTATAAACTAGCTGCTTATCTAAGCAGGAAGTGTAGTAAGCCTTCATTGCTAAGTGAGATATAAATCTTTCAGGTACTAGAATATTCCATAGGAAACTATGGGAAAAAATGGGGAAAAAAATGGAGAAAAATCTGTAAAAATGTATAAAAGATTTTTAAGTTAATGATATGCTTTATTAAATTATAAAACTCTGAGAACTTTTGTATTCTTAGAATGCTATATGAAGAATCCTATATAGTACTGTACTATATTTTTGCTTTTTTCTCTTTTTACTATTATTTTTGTTGTTTTATGTTTTTACTCTTTTATTATTGCTTCTATTTTGCTTTTACTGTATTCACTCAAATTGTTTTGGGTTTTCCTGCTATGTGATTTGAATTTTAGTTAAAACTTGCTATATTCTTAGCATATATTCATCAATTTTAGGAGTCAACCTTATAAAATATGCAATGTGTATGTGTATATATATATGTGAATATATGTGTGTATATGTGAGTGAGTGTGTGTGTGTGTGTGTGTGTGTGTGTGTGTAGCCTCTGATTTTGTAATGGGAAAAAGAAACATTAAGAAGTAGGAAAAGATTGAGATTAGGAATCAGATCTAGTCTTGGCCTGGCTATCAGCTGTCAAGAGCATGCCATTTATATTAGTTAGGTCTTAGATTCTTGATTTGTAAAATGTGAAGGTAATCTACATGCTCTCTAAGGTTCCTACTAACACTAACATTCTAGAGGATATTGTTTTTGGTGGGAAAAAAAATTATAAAATTACAAAGTGCTTTACAAATATAAAGAAGAATGAGTCTTGAAAATGAATTTATTTAACAAAAAGTCATTCTTTGGCTAATTTGTAGAATTTATCAAATCTGTTAGGTAAAGGACCTTCTTCTAGATATCATAGAACTCTGTACATATGTTATACTATTGAAAATCAGTGGTGATGTAGGGCCAGATATTGTAAGCCTTCTTGTGTCAATGAAAATTAGAAGCCGTTAACACCAGTAACATTCCTGTAGTTATTTAGTTATTTTTTTCCCACATTTGGCAGTTTATTGAAATGGAAAATGGAAATCTGGTCACGTGGGCATTTTAACAATAGTGGTCATTTCTGATACTTATTACTGTTTTGTCATCTAACCCATAAAGACATTATTAAGTATTTAGTTTTTCAGTTTTTGTTTTGTTCTTTCTTAAATAACAAGTAAAGACAAAGTTGAAGATCTTGAAAGCTGTTGTTCAGAATTGCCACTACTCATTCAATGCCACCTGCCTTGTTTTCTGGATTAGAAACACATGCTACTTTAACTGAGGGTCCTTGTTTATAATGTGAGAGTGAGAGAGAGAGAGAGTGTGTGTGTGTGTGTAAGAAAAGTGAAGGCCTGTGTTTTTCAGATCTCTTCATTTTTCTTCATCTTTTAGCAAATAGACTTGTGTTATTTAGATTTAGAAACATATCTGTATAGTTTTCGGTCCTTATTTCATAGACTTAATTTAATGCAATGTTCTGTGTGTAGTGCTCCTGGTGGGACAAGATTTAAATAGCAGTTAATTGTTTTATTTTTTATTGTTTATATTAGGAGAGAGATATGTACCTGGAGTGGGAAATGTGACCAAAGAAGAGGTCACAATGAGAGAAATTATTCATTTGCTTTGTATTGAACCCATGCCACACAGTGCCATTGCCAAAAATTTACCTGAGAATGTAAGACCAATATTATTTTTTACTCCATTTACGTCAGGATGGGATAGTTGTTGTTGTTGTTTTCTTTTTCTTTGATTAGAAGCTACTTCTAAATTTTAGGAAAATTTGCTTAGCAAATTTTTTAGCTATAAAACTGTTACCATTCATTTTTTTAGTGGTATAAACTTCAAGTCTGGGCGTTTGAACTTTGGGAAACATTTTAGAAACATTCTGGCTAATTAGGAGACTTTTGAGAGCAAGAAACTCCTTGACTTTTTGTTTACTTTCAAATAAGATTTCTCTAAAGGAAAAGGGGGCTCCCTGAAACACTGAGATTATTTGGTTAGTATGTTAATTGAAGTCTTCTGAAAAATAAATGTCACAATGAAAACATTTAAGACTTTATTAGGAACAATGCCTATAAGAGAAGATGATGAGAAGCTAGGAAAGGCTGGGGGAGCCATCAGACTGTGATGCAAGTATGACTTTCAGGAGAAGGAAGGAGGGGAGGAAGGTTAAATAGATGCATCCTAGACTGCTGGCTAGCCTAATCGAGATTTGATGCTTTCCATGTCTCCAAGAGTAAGCCCTCATTAGTACCTCTATTCTTTTTAACTGGAGGTCTGCAAGGTACATTCTCATGGCTGCCATGAGTAATGATTGTTTTTATATATACTGATATTTAAATAATAGTCCTAAAGATTATGAGTCTCATATTTTTTCTCCCGAGATTTAACTACGAATTAGAATACTATGATTCTTAAAAGAGATTTAGACTTATCTGTACTATCAGGGCTTTCCAGAGAAGTAGAATAGAGATAGACTTTGACTAATGGTCATTTTCCCCCAAATTCTTTGTATCTATTTTCATTCATCGTTTTAAAAAATTAATTTATTTTCCAGTTACAGTTGACTTACAATATTATATTAGTTTCAGGTGTACAACATAGATTAAACATTTATATACCTTACAAAGTGATCACCCCATAAGTCTAATTTCAGTTTTATTGTTAACTGATGCTTAAAACTGTAACCATTTAGCATATCACTTTCATAATTTTTGTATATCCATTCACCAATTTTATAATTATGAATACATTTTAAAATCAATTTAATTTCATTTTCCTTAACATCTTTATAAGCAATAATAGCAGTCAAATAGTAGGCTTGATGTTCTGGATTATATTTTTACAAATACACATGAAAATAAGGGAATAATTATTCAGAATTTTACAACTACATAACTGTGTGCCACTAAAGTAATTTCACATACTGCTAGTGATAGGCATATCATACTTGGCAAAGAATAAAATGCTTTAGTATATACCCTAACTTTTTACTGCCTAACCCAAGTACATTTTTTTAAAGGAGTCTAAATTTTTAAATTTTTATAAGACTCTTTGATCTTAGTATAGTATTTTGACTAGGTTCTTATCCTGATTTTAAATGACCTTATTAAAAAAAAAATCCTTGTTCAAAGAAAAGTTCAAGTCAATCTGAAAAAAAAAATTTGTAATTGTAAAAGCCAGAATACATTTGGACATCTGCATATGTGTTTTGCTGTACATCCTATTTATTTTGTTACCTTGGTTTAGGGGTTAGTACATCATGGGCATGTATATAAATGATGTGGATAATGAATATACTACACAAAGAAAAGTTCTTTTGCTTTGAACTGTTGGTAATGTGTGGTGTGGGTGTGTACATGCATGCGAGGACAAACTTCAATAAAATTTTTACCTTAAGCAATTTATACATAGGTCATAACCTTTGTTAAGAAATTGATCTCTCCAAACAAAGCTAATTGGGTTTAGACCAAATTTTTTATATCGAAAATTGATCATTTTTATTGTATACAGAGATCTTCAGGAATGTTGCTAAAAATGTATTTCAGTTCACAATGAGATAAGAAAAAGTTGTTACATGAAAGTAAAAATGACAAAAATATTGTTTCAACAGGAGAATAATGAAACTGGCTTAGAAAATGTCATAAACAAAGTAGCCACATTTAAGTAAGTACTTTATGTTTATTCTGAGAGGTAGAGATATTTGTTCTTATACTTTGGATACTTTGTACAAGCTCTGAAGTTCTTGCCTGCACTCCCAAGAACAGGATGAAGTTCAGATTAGAAGAACAAGGGACACACAGTAGGCACTTAGTACATGTTTGTTGAAGAAATGAGTATTTTTGGCAGGTGAATGAGAAATATCCATTTGTGATATTAGGTGATTTAGATAGTGACAAAGAAACTTTTCCACAAGTCTCTTTTCCATCAACAAAGCCATAACATCATTTATTCTATTAATTTTTAATTTTACATACTAATTTTAGACTTTTCTTTAGTAGGATTAAAACAGTATTTTATACTCCTTTGATTCTTTGAGATATATATAATGGAAATAAGATTTTAAGTGGATTAATTCTTGAAATTTAAAAAGTTGATGCTGGCAGTGAATTTCTACTTGTTTCAAATAACTTCCAAAATAGAATGTAGCTTTTTTAATGCACTAATAGTGTTAATGAAATGTTTCACTTAATAATTAGAAACCAAAAGCTATTTAAATATACAGAGAAAATATGGTGTACTCCTTTTGGCCTTGGTGCTTTTCCTTATAGTATAGAGAATTCAACACTGAATCTTCATCTACATTTTGCTGAGGACATGATGTCTCATACCATTTTAGGTTTGATTTTAGATAATGCAGTATATTTTAGTTAACAGGTAACCTTTAGGCTTCAGAGGCTAATAAAGAAGCCTTTGGGATTTAAAAAGGGCATTGGATGAGTTATAGAAAATAGCTTTCTCCAATTTGTGTAATTATGTAATTATGATATGTAGCTTAGCTACTGTCAGGACTTTGAGCTTACATTGTAGGTTTTTAGTTTTACTATTAGAATGAAATTTATCATTTCAGTTTAAGCAAGCTGAATGAGATAATTGTTTTCTTCCTCTAGATTTTGACTTTTAGATTATTTTTAGGTTCTTATTTTGTCTGTATTCTATACTTTCAGAACACAATAGTTAATCTCTGTATTTTCTGTTTATTTAGGAAACCAGGTGTGTCAGGTCATGGAGTTTATGAACTGAAAGACGAATCATTAAAAGACTTCAATATGTACTTTTATCATTACTCTAAAACGCAGCATAGCAAGGTAGGAAAAGGTATCCTTCAGAAAATAAACCTAAAATGCTTTATGCTTTCTAACTCCACTAAAAATTCCTGGTTTTTCTGTAGTGTCATGCTGGTTTCTTATTAGAGACCGTCATCTCGCCCAAGAAATTAAAATTGAATCAATACTTGTTATCTAGTATATAGACAATATTTACATTTTCTCCATTATACCAAAAGTAGGCACTAACTAAATATTGTTGACTGAAAGAATGGGAACTAAATTCTTGAGGAGGGATATTACCAATCTGTTTTGCAGTGGCCTTACCTAGGACAGCCATTTTGTTTCTGGAACAAGGTAGCATTTTGAATACCCACTTCAGTATATAAAATATTTAGGTAGGTTGGTGGATCTTTCCTGCCTGCTTCAAAATATTCCATTTGTTTCATGCTTGCCAAGCTGTATATTTTAAGATAGACCCTTTTTTTTTTTTTAATATATATATATAGGCTGAACATATGCAGAAGAAAAGGAGAAAACAAGAAAACAAAGATGAAGGTAAAAAGTGAGATTCTGAATTGACTCATTTTGACCATTTTCTGTGGTTTTGTTATCAGCCAAGCATATAGTGTTTTATTGTTTATTGAGAGTGGGCAACTACTAGAAGTGCAAAGAATCCCTTGTATTCTGTTCACATATTAAGATATGGCCTATATCAGTGATGATAGGATTTTAAATTTATAGCAAATGGAATTTATTTTGGGTGATTGATAGAGAGTGACTTATATTTCCCTTGACAATGTTTTCAGTGCTTTAAAGGTAACAGAAATTCTGTGGTGTTTTTACATGTAATGTATGATTTTGACATTTGAAATTTAGCATGTAGGATAACCCAGATAAATAAAAATGTACGTGTTTGTCTCTTGTACTATCCATCTCTCACCCACTATAGCATTACCACCACCACCACCTCCTGAATTCTGCCCTGCTTTCAGCAAAGTGGTCAATCTTCTAAATTGTGATATCATGATGTACATTCTCAGGACCATATTTGAATGGGCATTAGACACAGATTCTAACTTGTGGACTGAAGGGATGCTCCAGATGGTAAGTGTACCTTAAATATTTTCTCACCTCCTAGAGTTCATGGGGGTCTGAAGAAGATCCCTGGTCTAACTTTCTAACTTTAGTCAGAACCACAACTAGATGACCCAAGAACTGGGGGTCATTAAAAACAGCCTAGGTGTGATAAAAATTTCCTTAGTGACATATTCTCATGTTTTTAGCAACCTTATTCTTGGGAACCATTCATTCATTCATTCATTCACTCATATATTTGTTTCATTTTGTTTTTTTTTTAAATGGCTGCTTTTCCTAATAATTAGTGGCATGTAACTATTGCATCATAATTTTCTATATTTTTTTATTTCACTTGTATTATGAAGAGACAGTATAATGAAGATTTAAAGACAAACAGGTCTTGAATCTTGGGTTAGCCATAATTCTTGTTTAAAAGGAAAGAATCATTTCCCCATTGGTAAAATAGGTTTTACTATAATTATTTCATAGAATTGTTATGAGAATTAGATCATTAAGTGGAAGCAGCTATTTTTTCTTGATACTGTTACAGAGAAATTACTCAATAATGTCAACTTTGTTAACTATAACTGAATATTTACTTAGCACCTGCCTAACTAGATTTTCTTTTTTTCTTGGCTATTGTTGGGCTGGAGGCTAAATGCTGTCATACTATATGTGTATCTCAATTTTTGTTATAACAGTGGAAAATACATGCAGTAAAAAATTTCACGCCCTAGCTATATTTGCAATCAAAAGTTAAAATTTTTCTCCCTGCTCCCCAGTGCTCTGCCTAGGAAATAAGTACTGTTAAAGGTTTGTACCTTCTGGAAATCATTCCAATTTAGTGCATATAGGTCTACCTCATTCTTAATAGCTGCATATTCCATTGTATGGATATCTATAATGCATTTAACTAGTCTCCTGTTAATAGACATTTAGGTTGTTTTAGGTCTTTGTATAACAAAGAATACTAAAATAAACATCCTTGTACAAATATCTTTACATACTTGAGGGTATCTATTGTACTAATTCCTAGCTGTGGGTCTGTACCTTTACATTTTTGATAGATATTGTCAAATCGGCCTCCAAAAATTGGCTACTGATTTACTTTTCTATCAACAAGATGGTGGAAAGCCCTGTTTCCCAACACTTTTGCCAGTTCTTTATTTTACTAAACATTAAATTTTTGTCACTTGAATAAGTAAAAAATAGAATGATGATATTTCAACTCATGTTTATTTCTCTTTTATTTTTAACCTTTTTTTATGTTTATTGGGGTAACATTGATTAATACAATTATATAATTTTCAGGTGTACATTTTAATTTGACATCTATTGTGTGATTACCACCCAGAGTCCAGTTTTCTTCAACTACCATTTATTTGATCCCCTTTACTCACTTCACCCTCCCCCAGCCCCTCTATATTTGACCCCCTTTACCTTGTCTACCTCTTCCCTCCTCCTCTAACCCCTACCCTCTAGTAACCACTAGTCCATTGTCCATGTCCCTGAGTGTCTGTTTGTCCTGTTCATTTGTTGCTTTTAAGTTTATATCCCCCATATAAGTGATATGTGATTTTCAACTTTTTCAATTTGGCTTCTTTCACTTGGCATGATTATCCCAAGGTCCATCCAGGTTGTTGCAAATGGCAGTATTTCATCTCTTCTTATGGCTGAGTAATACTCCATTGTATATATATACCACAGCTTCTTTAGCCAATCATTATCATAGGACATTTCAGTTGCTTCCATTTCCTGACCACTGTGAATAATGCTGCTATGAACATTGGTGTGTAAATATCTTTTTGAATTTGAGTTTTCAAGCCTTTGGGGTAAATACCCAGTAGAAGGATTGCTGAATCATATGGTAGATCAATTCTTAGTTTTTTAAGGAACCTCCATACTATTTTCCATAGTGACTATACCAATTGCAGTCCTACCAGCAATGTATGAGGGGTTTTTTTTTATCTCCACATCCTCTTCAACATTTATTATTACTTGTTTTGTTGATTATAGCTGTTTCAACAGGTGTGAGATGGTATCATTGTGGTTTTGATTTGCATTTCCCTAATAGCTAGCGAAGTTGAGCATCTTTTTATGTATTTATTGGTCACTTATTTGTCCTGTAGGGAGAAGTGTCTGTTTAGGTTCTCTGCTCATTTTTTGATTGGACCATTTTGTTGTTGTTATTGGGTCATATGAGTTCTTTGTATATTTTGGATATTAGGCCCTTATCAGAGGTGTTGCTTGCAAATAAATTTTCCCATTCAGATGGTTTCTCTTTACTTTCCTGACAATTTCTTGTGCTGAGCAGAAGCTTTTTAGTTTGATGTAGTCCCATTCATTTATTTTTGTGTTTGCTTCCCATACCTTTGAGGTCAAATTCATAAAATCCTTTTTTAATTCCAAAGTCCTTGTTAACTCTGATTCATTAACTTTAAGTGAGGTTGAAGATTTCTCATATGTGTTTTTAGCATTTCTTTTTCTGTAAACTGCTTGTTCATAATTTTTGTCCATTTTTTGCCAGTAAAATTTCTTATTTTTGTATCTCCATTTAATATATATTTACCTAAAGAAGCACAGTTTTAAAGATCTCATATTTTTCTCCTTTAGGCATTTCATATTATGGCATTGGGCTTACTAGAAGAAAAGCAACAGCTTCAAAAAGCTCCTGAAGAAGAAGTGACATTTGACTTTTATCATAAAGCGTCAAGTATGTTTTAGTCTGAGTGAATGATAGATAATGTGTTCAATTTGCACTGTTTTCAACCTGGAATAACAGGATAGGTTTAGATTAGATTTTTATTAAGTGCTACATGATTAAGAATTTTTTCAAAGCAAATTTCAATTGTATTGATTATAAAACCAAGAGGAGAAAACATCTAATTTTCTATTTACACACTGTATTTTTTAGATCTTTGAAGAAATCATAAGCCTATTCAGTTTGTTGATATATCAGTTCCCACTTTCATATTTTTGGACAGTGAGCCATGTGAAGGAAAGGCAAGAGACAGATAATTAAGGGTAGCTTTCACTTTGCAGCCTCAGGGGAAAATGTATGAGAAAGTAATTCAAGTTTTTCAAGTTTTAGTACTCAGTACTTCATTGAAAAATTAATGTAGTTAAGGGATCAATTGCAAACTCTGGTTTTCAATGTGAACCACATTAACTATAATTTATGTATAATTATGCAGATATAGATTTATGACATATTTTTGTGTTTTAAAAAAGGATTAGGAAGTTCAGTCATGAATGCTCAGAATATACAAATGCTTTTGGAAAAACTCAAAGGAATTCCCCAGTTAGAAGGCCAAAAGGACATGATAACATGGATACTACAGGTAAACCTGAAAAATAAACTGATTATATCTTTGTTTAATTATTTAAGAATTTTCTCTTGCCTCTAAAATTATACCACTATATTTTTCAATTGTCGAGTCATTTACTACTGATTTTCATGGTAACTCCTGTCTTTTCCTGTTAGTAATTCTATTTCTCTTATGTTTTCGAGGAGGAATTAAAATGAATTCATTTGTGTTATTATTCAGTCACACATATTAAATGTGTGTTATGTGCTGTGCTTATTTCTAGACTCTGAACAAGGCAGATAAGGTACTTGCTATCATGCAGCGGTAGGTACTGCTTGAGATAACAAACAATAAACAAGAAAATACCAGGATAATTCAGTAGATGAATGGGGATAACTTTAGATGGATAATCAGCAAAAGCCTCTCTTAGGAGGTGACATTGGAACTGAATGACATGAAACCAGTCTTATAAGAATCTGGAAGAGTACTCTAGAAAGAGGGAACAGCAAAGCAAAAGCTCTAAGGTGGCCAGAAAGGCCACCCTGATTGGCACAAATGGTGGGGAGGGAGAGAAATGTAGTCAGCAAGGTCAGAGGGGCTGCCAGGAGCCAGGTCGTATAGGATGTTACAGGTCAAGGTAAAGTGGTAGATTTTATTTTTGAGTTCAGTGGGAAGCCATTGAAGGGTTTTAAGTGACATTCTATATTTTTACGAGATCACTTTGTCTGCTCTGGGGGTAAATGGACTATAGGGACAAGAGTAAAATCAGGGAAACCATTAGAAGACTGTTGCAGTAATCCTGGTGAGAAATGAGAGTAACCTTGGCTAGGATGCAAATGGGGAGAAGCTGGACTGATTTGATGGTATAATCAGGTATATTTTGTTGATATAATCTATAGAACTAGCTGATAGATTTGATGAAAGGGCATAAGGGAAGTCAAGTTGTCAAAGATGACTCCTAGATTTGGAGCTTGAATTATTGGATGGATGGCTGTGCCGTTGGGGAGGAATGAATAAAGGTTAGGGAGTGGGGCCAGAAATGTTACTTTAATTGAAAATCCTCCACTTGTAAACAAGAAGTCAAGGTAATGGAGTTTCACTTCACTGTATTTATTAAATAAAATATCCTGATGTTATCAGCTAGATATTATTTTGGTTATTGGACTATAGAGTGGTTATTTTTCACATTCGTATCAGTTGGAGATCTTTTACTGATTTGTACTTCAACAAGTCAGCCCTTTTTATTATTTAGAGACATTTCTTACGCAAGCTTAATTGGACATGTAACTCTAAGATAATGATATTAAGATTTCCATTAAAGTAGATTTCATAAATATTTAGTATTTGTGTTAATTTACCAGCGTAATCATTGAAAAATAGAAAGACAAAATAGAAAAGTAGTTAACTATTCTACTTTATTAAGAAAATAATTTGAACTGTCATTTAGTCCAACATTTATATCCTGTAGACATGTTTTTATAAATTGGGAGATCTAATCCTGAAAATTCAGTTTCTAGAATACCACAGTTCATTGTCAAAATGTACAAAAAGCACAAGTGTCTTCTCTTAGAAACATTAGGTATTTTATCCAATTAATACGACTTTGTGTTGTAAGTTCCTTGTGGGAGGTTTTTCCATATGAGACTGAGGTTCCTTGAAATATCAATAAATTCTTGGAAATACCATCATATTGCCAAAACCTCGATGTTTGTTAAAAGAAATGATATAGCTGTTGTTGAAACATCTTCAAAGATAAAGTGAAAAGGGAGGGTAGGAAACTATATATAGTAGGATCACTTTTTATGAAACTATATTTAAATATAAAGACTTAAAATATTTTTATTTTCCCTGGCAAAGCAGAAGTATGGTCACACCTGCAGACTTTATCAGTTGATTTTGCTACCTGTAACCTCTTCCTCAGCTAGATGCTAATTGACTAGGAAAGATGTTTGTCATAGGAGTCACTTTGTGTGTGCGCCACGTGCATATGTGTCTGTATCTATACACACATATATACCTATATACATATAAAAATAGTTTAAGTCAAAGACATTTGGAGACATGATGGAAAAATCAGGTTAGTAAATTTTTCTATTTCTCATCAGTGGAATCTTTTATCATTTCATTTGTTTTTTCAGATGTTTGACACAGTGAAGCGATTAAGAGAAAAATCTTGTTCAATTGTAGCAACTACATCAGGATCAGAATCTATTAAGAATGATGAGGTAATAACATTATGATAATGGTGACATTTATCTCTGTTTTTGAGTTTTGCTACTATAAGGGAGCTGCTTATTTTTGTTAGAAGGAACATCTTGTAAAGTATGTGAGATGCCTGCTTTTGTTCATTGTGTTTCTGTACTGTAGGGATTAGTGGTATTCAACATGTAGTTATCCAATGTAACACATGTATTTCACAAAACTCAGAGGAAATTAATGTACAGTAGAGCTCTGTTGGAAATAAACATTAATTTTAAAACTTTTAATATCTGAAATTGGGATATATCTTAATTGATGACACCTTATAACTTAATCAGCAGCATTCTCAGTGATATCTTAGATTCAGTGAAATGAAGTAATATCGAGGTCATTGATTTCCATGATATAATGAATTAGATTTTGATGGTTTTAATCTTAAAATTATTAGAATATTATTACTTATTGTTATTAACTATCCTTCCTAAAAGGAGAACAGAGGGTTTAAGTGTTAGAATAAACAATAAAGATACCAGCACATCTCATTAGTATTGCTAAAATTCTCAGTTTTAACAAAGCATTTAGTAGTAACTTTAGACATGATCAAGTTGGCTTGATTTGATTAAATATCAGTGATTAAATGATTTCAACAAATGATTTAAAATTTTTGTTTTATTTAATTTTTTTCTTACTGTTACCTGCATTGAGTATAAAAGGCAATTTATTAGATTTTTAAAGTTCTTGTCCTTTATGTTAAATTATCCTAATTACCAAAGAAGCAATTAGTTGTGTGATGTGGTAGAACCTGTATGGTAATTCTGAGGCATCAGATTGAATCTAGGGTTAATCAATTTTATTAGGCTCTTACTCTAGGAAATTTTGCCTGACTGAATGGTATATGTAAATTGTAACAATGACTCTACCTAATTTTTGTGGTTTCTTAATACCCAGATTACTCATGACAAAGAAAAAGCAGAACGAAAAAGAAAAGCTGAAGCTGCTAGGCTGCATCGCCAGAAGATTATGGCTCAGATGTCTGCCTTACAGAAAAACTTCATTGAAACTCACAAACTCATGTATGACAGTACATCAGAAATGTCTGGGAAAGAAGACTCTATTATGGAAGAAGAGAGGTATAACTAAACTAAAAATTAGCAACTCAAGTATTTTTTTTTACATATTCACTCTAAGTAATGTTTTCCCAAAATATATTTTGTAGTGAGAGAAATTACACTATATTTAAGGTAAGAAGGGGACAGTGAAGGCTCTAAGGTACTTATTGAATATAATTTTATGTTGATGAGTAGTTTAGGTGCTCCGTAAAGTTTGTTGGGAACCTTTTGCTCAAAAAGATAAGAACAGAAAAAAGAGAAATCAACTGTTATATACATGAGGTTTTTTAGGTACTCATTTGTATATCAGTTCATATATTCTATATCACTTTTATGATTTCTGATAAAACATCACAATTTACAGATTCAGAAAAATCCTTCTCAAAAAGGTGTTTCATATTAATTTTTCTTTTTTTCTTAAAGAGAAAGAAGGTAGTGCATATAGTTACAATCTTTGATAGCCCATTGGAATGGGAATCAGTAAATCTGATTTTCTGAATTCTGACTATGGTATGCCCTTAGGGAATTTGATTAGCCTTCTGAGAGCCATGGTTTGTGGGCTGTTACATAGATACAGTAAGAAAATGGAAGAGGCAAAATAACTACTTTGAAAAGCATTCCAATATAAAATTTTGAAAATACTTCCTATGCTTGTTTTTTAAAACAAGCCTTTACTGATCTTTAAAGCAATGTGTGTTGTGGATACTTTTAGGAAATTGTACCTTTGCAATAACAATAAAAACTTTATATGATATGTCTGTAATCCTGAAGCTGAGTATGCTAACAAAAACTACAAAGAATAAATACTATATATTTTAAAGATTAAAAAAAAGATATGGAGGTAAGCTATTCTTGGTTGGCTATAGTGATAAAACTAGAAATTAATTCAAAACTTAACAATGAGCAAAAAGTCCCAACCCTCAAATATTACATATTATCAATGTACCATTTAGAAAATAATGAAAAAGAGACTACTGTATATTTATCCAAACAAGAAGATGCAAGCAAAAGTGTATTGAGAGTTAAGTAATGCCTTTAATGCTTTCGTTATTTTTATTTCCTGATCAATTACATAAATTATGAATGTGTTCTCATTGAAAAACAATTCTGATAATTGTCCATCTATATTCCTGATCTTTCTCCACAGATAACCATTGCTATAAATAACTGTTGTTCAAGATCTCTTCCTTTGCATTTATAAACATGTATACATAAAGAAATAATGAGTCTTGTTTTTTTTAGTGGTTTATTTTTATTTTACTATACCTTTTTTTTGCATCTTGCTTTTTCACTCTATGTCTTATAAATTTTTTCATGTCAGCATACATACATCTATAGTGTGGGTTCTACATTATTCTTTATGACTGTTGCATAGTATATCCCACAGTGTGAATACACACACATACACACACACACACAATATTTTATTTATCAGATTTTGGACATTTAAGTAGTTTTTACCTTTTTTCCAATTTTTCCTTATTAGAAAAGATTTTTTTGTGTGTGATCCTTGTATAATTGTGTAAGTGCTTCTCAAGGGTGAAATCAAATAAGTGAAAGGGTTGGGTCATTTTTCTGGGTCATCATTATTTAAAATTTTAATAGATCCTGCCACATTGTCCTTCAAAGTAGTATTACCAATTTCTACTCCCAACAGTGTATGAGAGTACCTGTTTTCTTCATTCTCACCAATACTTAATATTATCAGTACCTGAAAATATTGGATATAATCAAAATTATAAATCTGTGCCAGTTTGAATTTCCCTAATTAATAGTTAGTACTAGGTCAGACATCTTTTCATATGATTGTTCGCTAGCCTATTACATTTTGTCTTCTGGAAATGCCTGTTATTATCCTTTGCCCATCTCCATTTGGTGCTTTATTGATTTGTAGCAGTCCTTTAAAATTGCTGATACTAAACTTTGTTGCATGTTTCTTATGTTTTATCTGTATTTCTTTCACATTAATTATGAAATTTAGCCATAGAATTTTTCAGTTGATAAAGACAGATTTATTCATATATTTGAATTTTAACTTTTTGTTATCAATTTAAGCATGCTTTTCTTATCCCAGAGTCACAAATATATTCTTATATTTTTAAAACAAAATTTTAATTACACAGTTACATTAATACTTTAAAATTCAAAATCCTTTAAAACTCAAATGTTAGAGCTGAAGTTCCATTTCAGCCTGTCCCAAATACTGGACCCCTTTCTGCCCTTTTTCAGAGATACTCTGGTTATAGTTTTATGTATATCATCAGAATTTTTGCTATGTTATTACATACAAATATATGTATCCATGGAAATTATATAGTGTCATGTAGCCTTTTTTATTTGCATAAATGGTATTATGTACATATCATTCTTTGACTTCCCATTTTCACTCAATAGTGTGTCTTGGAAATCTATATATGTGCTTACATATAAAGTGTTTCTCAGTTTTTCTCAGTCTCGGCATTTGGGCAGCAATTCTTTTTCATGTTCCATGAATTGCAGGAAATTTCACCATCTGTGGCCCCTCATCCACTAAATTTCAGTAGTGTCCCTTAGTCCTTATGATAACCAAAAAGTAAATCTTACCCACACATTGATGAATGCCTAGAAGGTGGTACCACACCTAGCTGAGACCTACCTTTTAAAAACTGTGTAATATTCTATATTCTGTAATTTTATTCACATTGACAGTGAAAATTTAAGTTATTTCCAGTTTATTGAGTTTCTTGCACAGAGAGGCAGCAGTATTACATAGTAGTTAATTATGTGGCCTCTGAAGTGAGGTCACTTGCATTAAATCCTGGTTCTGCTAATTCCTAGTGATGGAGTCATTAAGTAAGTCTCTTCCCATCTCTAGGCCTCAGTTTCTTCATCTGAAAAATGGAAGTAACAATAATAACCTACCTCATGGGATTATTTGAAAGATTAAGTGGGTTAAAATATTGTAAAGTATTTGAAAGAGTGCCTCACATCAAAATCAGTGCTTTATAAATATTTGCTATTATTTATTATATTATTGCATACATTCATAGTAAGAATTGCTGAATTATTAAAGTGTTTTTTTTATTTTAATACCTGTCAAAATAGAATAGAAACTTAAATGCCTAATAAGAGGGAATGGATAAACAATTATGGCACATATTGTAGGAGTACTTTGCAGCTATTTAAAAATAATGTTTCTGAAGAAATTTAATAACATGAGAAAACAGCTAAGATACAAGTGAATAAATGCAGGATGTAAATCTGTATGTGTGATATAATCTTAATTATGTAAAAAAAGATAAATAGAAAGCAGATTGGAAAGAAATAAGTGATTATTTGTGAGTTGTGAGTGTATAATACTCTTTATTTTTTATACTTTTCTATATTTTCCATAATTTCTTTATAAGCCTGTATTACTTTTATAATCAGAAAAAAAAAAAGATAACCCAGCTTCTGGTACAATAAAGTATAATCATAACATGCATTCTACTTTATGATCTGCTTTTTTTGCACTTAGCAACACAAAATGTATTTTCTAGTAAGCAAATTAACTGGTAAAGCCAGAAAAATCAGGGGGAATGATTTTAAGCTAATACTACTAAATATTATTTTCATTTTTTTTTATTTTTAATTAAAGTTTTTGCCCTACAGTTACTTAAAATCTACCAAAATATAAAGACAAGTGACCAAAACATGTGTCCTCATTTCTGGCCATTTCTCTTGGTAGCACCCCAGCAGTCAGTGACTACTCTAGAATTGCTTTGGGTCCTAAACGGGGTCCATGTGTTACTGAAAGGTTGGTGCTGACATGCATCCTCTGCCAAGAAGAACAAGAGGTGAAAATAGAAAATAATGCCATGGTATTATCGGCCTGTGTCCAGAGATCCACTGCCTTAACCCAGCACAGGGGAAAACCCATAGAACTCTCAGGGGGTATGTATTGTTTAATAAATATCCTTTTGAGCATTTCTTTTCATACTTACATAAGCTATCTGAAAGTAGTTTCAGAGTGGATTGTATTTAGCCTTATTTTGTCAAGTCACAGTTAAGCCATGTAAATTATACTCTGGATTTTTACATGCCATGTTGGCTCCTTTGTTTTATTTTTCATTTCAATTTTTATTAGTGCTTGGCCCCTCTACTCATTCTCTCTCTTCCCTGCCTCACATCCCTCCTCCCCGCCCCTGACTTCCTCTCCCTATTTTCTGTGCTCTACCATTTGAAAGTAGGATGCAGGCAGTATGACAGTTCTTCCATAAATATTTACACTTTCTTTTTTTCTTTAGGATCCAGACATGTTTTATGTATTGCTTTATTTATGCTCTTTTAGTCTGTTTTAATTGAGAATAGTCACTTGTGTTTTTTTCTTTCCATGACAACTTTTTGGAAGAATGCAAGCCAGTTGTTTTATACGGTGTCTTACATTGTGGATTTGTCTTATTGTTGCCTCACGATTAGGTTCACATTAAACATTTTCTTGGCAGGAATACTAATTAGCTAATGTATTTTTTACATCACATTAAGAGTTAGCTACTATATCTTTAAAATACCCTTTGAATGATAATATTGATTTTAAAAGGCTAACATTTATTTAATACTTACCATGTACCAGGCACAGATTAAGTGTTTCTTGTGTATTTACTCACTTAATCTTTATAACAGCCCTGTAAATTTGATACCAATACTGGCTCTATTTTATAGATGAAGGAACTGAGGCACAGAAAAATTAAGTAATTTACCCAAAGAGTTATGTGATGAAACCACATTTTGAATCCATCTGTGTTTTTATCCAGTAGATTATAATGACACTAAATACCCCTTTTTAGTTACCCAGTCAAATTACTCTTAAAAATTACAAAAGTAAATTGTGCTTGAGTCATAGAAAAATTACTTCAATAGCCAAGATAATGCAACTTAAACCTAAAGTTAAAAATAAAAATATCAAGGACTGAAGTTGTCATTAATTCATTCTAATTTTAGAATCATACCTGGAAGTCTGGTTTTATATTTTCCTCTTTTTACTATCTGTTAAGAATATGTATCCTGCTATCATGATATTGTGGTACTTTTCTTAGACATCCCGTAGAAAGTTTATAGTTAGAATTTTAGACCTGGTAACCTTTTTTTAATTTTATTTTCCTTTTTATGACTGTGGGAGAGGTGAATACATATCTCTTATTTTTCTCTTCCTATACCAGAAACCCTGGACCCACTTTTCATGGATCCAGACTTAGCATATGGAACTTATACAGGAAGCTGTGGTCATGTAATGCATGCAGTGTGCTGGCAGAAGTAAGTTGTCTTTCTGACACATTCTTGAAATAAACTAGGAATATTGGCATTCACTAAAGGCATGGTTTCCCATGCCTTTTTCTTTTCTTTTTTCTTTTTGAGTAATTGAAGCAGTTTTAATTACTAATTTCTCTTTCATGATAATCATTATATTATTGCCCTTAGAAATTGGTATATAAAATTATAAACTTAAAATTTTCACTGTTTCTTTGTACTTGCTCTCCATAGACTAATTAATTGCTCTCGATCATTTTTTGTGTAAAATAAACAGTAATCTTTATAAAAATATCGTTCTTCTCAAAGCATAGAGCAAAAAGTACCCTTGAGATAGAATAGAACAAGGAATTCTAGTCCTACCTCTCTCTGGAAGCAGTAAAAATTCAGAAATATAATTCCTGGGAAATCTTTTGTATAGGGTTCACTTTTTTGGCATTGCATTTAAAATACATAATCTTCCTATAATGGTCAATGACTGCTTTAGTTGGTCATTGAAAACTGAGGGAAGTAGTGTCTACATTGTATTTCCATGGTGTTGAGGCAGGAGACAGTTAGGATTCAGTAAAATTTTTTATAATTTTTTTCTACCCTGATGAGTCTTCCAGTTTTCCCCCAAAAGAGCATCGTATTTTCTTGATAATTATAACATGTATTTTTGCATGTCTATTTCAAAGACATTTATTGAGGCATGAATTTCAGATTTTTCTCACTTGAATTTGAACAACGATACATGTATAGTTCTGAATGGACCTATGTCTTGGAATTTTTCAGATATTTTGAAGCTGTACAGCTGAGTTTTCAGCAGCGTATTCATGTTGACCTTTTCGACTTGGAGAGTGGAGAATATCTTTGTCCCCTTTGCAAGTCTCTGTGCAATACTGTGATCCCCATTATTCCTTTGCAACCTCAAGTGATAAACAGGTATATTTTAATATATGTTTTGGTTAATTTTATAGAAAGCTGTCTAATGTTTTCATTGTGCCTGTTTTGGTTAGGTTACTAATTTTTTTGCTATTTAAAGTAATTAATACTTTTCATAACATATTCTACTTAAAAATATGATTAAAATTAGCTTCAATATTTGGTCTCTAAAACAACTGCTATATTCATTTACTCAAATCTGTATTTTGTATGTAAAACTTCCAACTGCAATAGAACGTTGATCTCTACCTTAGCATTCACAGGAGAAAAGATGGAAATAAATTCAGTCTTTTCATATAGTCCCTTGCCACAGTTAGAGTTGCTCTTTGGAGTTCTTATTTCTCTAAAGGTCTTTGTAGTATAATTTTTTAATTCTACTTTTCTGAAGATCTAAATGCTATCGTTTTAGAGGCATGGACAAAATGTTAACTATAAAAGTAAATAAAAACACCTGACTCATCATGTATCTTCAGATAGTTTTTGAACATTTAAACTAAATTTATATTCTGACCATCTATAAATGGAGTTTAACAACAACTTTATTCGTTTTTTATGACTGCAAAACTTATTTGTGTGTTTATTTTCTACATGATGATAACAGTACTATGGTTGTTATTTCAATTTCTTTAAAAACTCATTGAATTTGTAATGATGACTTAAGTTGCACTAAAGAAAAATTCTTTGTTGATAAAATAAACACTTTAAATATGTTTCCATGACAAAAGAATTCAAAGGTGATCAGTTTAGCAAGCAGGGTCAATAAGTAGTTGCTCTGTCTTTACTATTCCATTTCATTAGAAAACCTAATTTGGAAATTGATTCCTATTCAGCATAGTGGGATGTAGAATTTCATCTTATTAGAAGAAGGCAGCATCAGAAAAATTTATCTTTTATTTTTATTTTTATGTTTTAGGTACTTTACTAAGCACTTGCTCTATTATTTTTAATACCCAAAATAGTCTAATGAGGTAGGTGCTGTTATTCCCATTTAAAGGTGAGAAATTGGAGACTGAGCAGTTGTTACTGATCCCAAGACAGATCTAGGATTTGAACCCATACCTGACTCCAAAGTCTTATCTAATTATACACATGAAGACAAAGATAAAATAAATCATAATACAATATAACAACTTTCCAAATTCTTATTAGTCTACAAGCCTTTTTTGCACACCAGTTTCCCAAATAAGGATTATTTAACATGTAAATTATTCTTTAAAAGAATATTCAATACCTTCTTTCCTGATGTCTTTAAGAATATGATGCTTCAGAGTAATAATTCTGAAGTTAGAATGATCCTTGCAACTGAGTCTCTTCAAATTCTTAGGATCTGAAATAATTATATATAACATTTTTATTAGGCACTTGAATTTTCCTGTGTAATTGATTATATTTGCCTTTTTTGTTTTTAGAAAATCAAGTATGATCTAAGATTTTAAAGTTGAGACCATATTAAACACTTTATCAAAACTAATAATAAGTTAGTATTTTTTTAATTAGTCATAACTAATTGTAGTACACTTTCATTTCTAAATCTAAAAGAATTCTTAGGTCAAGTTTGTGCCCAGATATGAAAATTCTGGCACAGTTTATTATAAATTCAAGCTTCACTTAAGACTGTCCTTTTAGTTAGCAAGTTCCTATTTTATAGCCCTTTTCAGTAACGTTGTTTCTTGTTTCCCTTGGTTGTTAATAACAATTTCGATCAAGTCCCTGCCCTTATGGAATTTAGATTACAGAGAGGAGAGACCAATAATAAACATACAAATTCAAAGTATTGAGTAGTGAAAAATACCATGAAGAAACTAAAATGCCAGGGTAAAGGGCTAGAGACACACCAGTACATGAGACTTTTTATAGACAGAGTTGGCAGGCAGCTTCTTTGCAAGATGGTGACATTTTAATAGAGATGTGAATGGAGTGAAGGACAAGCACAAGCACTATCAAGAGCAAAGGTTCTAAAGCAAGAACACAGTCAGCATGTTTTTGGCACAGCAAGAAGGCAGCATGCTTAGAGTGGAGCAAGGAAAGAGCTAGATCATAAAAGGGCGTATGAACTAAGATTAGAAGTTAGAATTGTATTTTATGTGTGATGGGAAACCATTGAAATTTTTGAACAAGAGAGTTTTATGATCTGATTTACATGCTGTATGATGAATATATAGTAATAATGAAATACCGTTGTGGAGGCAGGAAAAACAGTTAATCTATTGAAATAGTCCAGGTGAGGGATGATGTAATTTGAGTTAGCGTAGTAATGATGGAGAAAGTTATCAACTTGGCATATATTTACAAGGTAAAACCTGTAAGACTATCTAATAGCTTAGAATGTGGGGTGTAAGAGAATCAGAAATCCGTGGTAACACCTCATTTTTGACTTAAGTAACTAGAATGGTGATTCCATTTACTGACATTAATTACTTCTAGATGATGAGCACATGGATGGTATATTATTTCTTACACTCTTAAAATTCCCCTTCCTCCCAAAACTATTTTTTTAAACACATGTATTTCTATGATCTAGGTGGTTAATCTGGAGCAGTTTGACTTTTTCATACAGCCATTTATCCAGGGAAGAACTCCGTAGGTTCAACTTTTCAATTTGACTTTGTGCCAATGGCTTTAATAATTTTTAAATATCATTTTTCAGTGAGAATACAGAAGCTCTTGCTCAACTTTTGACCCTGGCACAATGGATACCGACTGTTCTGGCCAGAATATCAGGTTATAATATCAAACATGCTAAAGGTGTGCTTAAAATTATTTTATATTTAGCTATATGGAATTTAAATGTCAAAATCTTTAAAAAATATTTTTGGAAAAGAGTGCTTAATCTATAATATGGCTCAAATCACTTTACTTGATTTAATAATTTTTTATACTGGGAGACAGTATAGACAGTGATTAATCTGTAGTCACACTTACTGTCTATCACTTGCTGTCTCTGTCATCGTGGACAAGTTACTTGACCTCTTTGTGCCTCAACATTCTTATTTGTAAAGTGAGAATAATAATAGTACCTATCTCATTGTTTGAAGGATTGAGTTATCTTGTGTAAAGTAGAAACATATATAGTACATAGTAAATACTATATGTGTTAGCCATTTATTACTAATATTGCTAATATGTTGTCAGTAATAGCAAAAACATTTTAACACTGTTACCTCACTTATATATTGTTTATAATTAAGAGCTAGGGCTACCTAAAAACTGAAAAAATAATGGCAAGCAGATTGGGGAGGGAAATCAAAATTTAAAGAGTGATTAATACAGGCAGTGTGTTTCCTGGAGGGGTGGGGGGTCCTTTATTTCCCAACATTGACACCAGGGTAGCATGAGTCACAGAACTGTGCAACAAACATGAACAGCGATAGAAGTAAGAGAGATGCCTTCTTTTGGGTCACAGGACCAGGAAAAGAAGCCTTGCAGAACTGGAGAGTGTAAGGGGAATTTCTGGTGTAGTTTTTCCCCTCTTCTGATCCTCCCCTGAGGCTAGCCTCAGTTGTGGAGTTGCACTGCCATGTTAGCCACATAGACACTTAAAATCCCAAGAGAAAACCAGTCACTCTGGTCAGAGGAAGTGGGAAAAAGGGACCCTTGTGTTCCAAAGAATGCAGGGTGAATCCTCAACTATTAATGATTTTTTTCTGTCCTTCTTGCCTCATAGTGTCACCCCAAAGGGTAGCCATGGTCATATGAATCGTTGTACACGGCAGCACAGGGGACTAAAACTGAGAGAAATTTGTCATTTTGACCAAAGGAACTAGGGAAAGGGGTTCTTTGGGTTAGAGAGTAAGGGAGGAGTTCTAGACAAGAAAGAGCTATAGAACAGAAATCTATTTTTGAGACCAACACAAGTCCTGGGCTCACCTCCAAACTGCACATGTGCAAGAGAGGAGCCAAAGAAGTATAGCATTAGCTTTGATATTGAAGCTACGTTAAACCAACCGTAAAGCTACAGACTAACCCCTGAGTAGTTTGTGTCCTGGGAGACCCAAACAGTATAGTAAAGGCTCTGAAGACTAACATGGGAACCACTACCACAAACAGTGAGACAGAACTTATTAAACCTTAATTGGGTTCATTGCCTACTAAAACAAAAAAAATACATTTTTTCCAGAGAATTTTAACAGTGGATAGTATTCAATCTGTTAGAATAGACAAAAAAAGCTAAGGAGGAAAAACAAAGCCTTAGAGACGTATAGAATCATTTTTATTTAATCCAATGTTTGTATCATTGAAGTCCCGAAAAGAAAAAGAATGGTACAGAAAAAAAATATTTGAAGAAATAATGGCATGAAACTTACCAAGTTTGGTGAAAGACGTAAATTTACAGATTTAAGAAGTTCAGTGAACTTCAAAGAGATAAACTTAAAACTGCACCCAGAAAGATTATACGCAAACTGCTAACAACCAAAAATGAAGGTAAAAATCTCAAAAGCAACCAGAAAAGAAGAACTCGTTCCATATAGAACTACAGTTCTAATTTAATGATAAAATGGAACTACAGAGAGGTTTAGTATTCACCCAAGGTCATAGTAACAATCAGTGGCAGAGCTAGGATTGAAACCCAGGTAGTATGGCTACAAATCCTTTGTCCTTATTCACTAATGTATGCTGCCTTACTTATAGAATATTATGCATTCATTAAAAATTAAAATATAGATGGAGAGTTACTGATATGGAAAATCATTTCTGATATATTGGTGAAAAAACAAGATATAGACGTCCTTTAAAAAAATACGATATGTAACATTTATATGGAGAACAGAAAAGTATCATCCAAATGTTATCTGGTTATCTGTGGGGAAATTTTGAATGATTCTTATTGCTTATTAACAATTTCTAAGTTTTCTGAAATGATCATATATAATTGTAAAAAAATACAAAGGTATGTGTCAGACAATTCCCATAATTTTTTTCTTTTACCTTTTATTTTCTAAGGAGAAAACCCAACAATACCAGTTCTATTTGATCAAGGAATGGGTGATTCCACTTTTGAGTTCCATTCTATCCTGAGTTATGGAGTTCAGTCTTCGTAAGTACCTAAAAGATTAAAAGAAGTTGGTAAATGATTGTAAAAATTAGAATTAATCCTCCTTTGCTTCCATTCTTCCTTCTCCCTTTATTTTAAAATTATTTCTTTATCCCACTTTTATCTCATTTTTTTATCCCAATTTAAGATATTGGAGTAATAATAGAGTAATAGTAGGGTGAATCATGCCTATAATTAACCATTTTTGACCAATAAAAATTCCATTTCTATATTGTCCAACCTACAAGAGCAAAATTTAAGAGAATTCGGTTAAAGTCACATCTAACTTGCTCTATGACTTCTGAAAAGCCTCAGGTCACCTCCCTCTGTCCCCAATTCATTTTTCTTATTTGTAAAATTGAGACAATGGCCTCTAAACTTAACTCATAAAATTATTGGAAAGATATTTATATGAAGACCCTTTGAAAAATATAATGTATCTAAATCATGTATTAACAAATATCATTTGAGGTACATTTTTCTATTTGTGATTCTTGTTTATATTAAGTATCCCACTGCTACTGAAAATACTTGTTACAAAGGGCAGTTTAGGAAACCAAAATTTCTCTCTCCAAGTACATGGTATTATCACACACACATACATATACCCTATCAACACAAAAGTACTTCTGGGTTCCTTTCCAGACACTAAAACTTATTAGGTCAGCTCTGTTTTCTTTGAAATTTTATTCCTTTTCCGTCCAGTCTCTGACCCTTAATTTGGACCTGGACCCTTTTCAACTGTGATCACGTAACTGTAACTTGCACGGAAAATGAAGTTATATTGGCCATCACCATTTTGTTAAGTATATTTCTACTTATAGGAGACACAGTTCTGCTTGTCCCAGTTTTTCTTAATGAGTAAATCTTCTGCAGAGGCTCTAATCTCTAACAAGACAAAGAGAAGTTTACTTTGTCAAAAGGAGTTGGATTTAATTCTTGTTTTAATACCTAACTTGACTTCTCAGTAGGTAGTCCCTTTTAATAAGTATTTGTATAAACATTTCCTGTTTTATTTTTAGGATTAAGTATTCTAATAGCATCAAGGAAATGGTCATTCTCTTTGCCACAACCATTTATAGAATTGGACTGAAAGTGCCTCCTGATGAAACGGATCCTCGAGTCCCCATGATGACCTGGAGCACATGTGCTTTCACTATCCAGGCAATTGGTAAAGCCTATAGAAGAATTGGTTTGGAGGTTTCATGGAAACAGAATTAACACATATCAACTAAAAAGTTTTCCCTTTTTTTCACTGATGGCCCCAAATAGTTTGACCTGTTTGAACACCTAGTATTTCTGTGGATTAGTGTGTCCTGATGCCATTTAGTCTGAGAACTTTTTTAACTGAATTCTTTTTAACTACAATAATGGTGTTGTACAACCTCTAAAAAATATTTGAAAGAGACATCACGAAGCAAACTAGATTCAAAATGTGGCAGATTTACAACACTGGAAGTTCAAGAAAAAAAGACAAAGGAAAAAGAATCACCCAGAATGTTTCAGTAATTTTTATTTCTTTTACACTATGAGAGAAAAAGAAAGGGAAGCTAAAGTCACCTAAAAAGAGAAAGGAAGTCTACGGTGGTCAGGAGAGACATTAACAGTAGGGAGCCTACTGTAAAATTATCTGCCATAATGAAAACTTTGTAGAAAAATGTAGTACATGTTGTACACCTTAAATTTACATAATGTTGTACATCAATTATACCTCAGTAAAGCTAGTGGGGGGAAAGTATAGCAGTGAAGAATCAGTTAGATTTTTAAATTAGCATATTTGCTCATTACAGTCATGAGATGTACATTACTATATGAAAAAATAATAACTATTTCTTTCATATCATTTTTATTCAAGCCAGTTTCAATCTTTTCAATATATATTTTCAGCAGTTGTTTTTATTGGAGTCAATAACATTTTTTTTGTTGTTTAAATATACAAAACACTATTTGATGATTTGAGTTAAGTAGCATGAAGTCATTTTAACACCAATCTCCCTGAACAGATTTTAGAAGTCACTTCCAAACCTATAACACACAGGTTTATATTTACTAAGATTAAATAAAATGACAAATAACAACAATAGGTTTAAATAAAATAAAATCTGACTTTGTATCAAAGAATTTCAGTACAAGTATCACTTTACTCTCTTTGGGAATAAAGTGTTAGGATTAAGAATTTATATTTAACACTAAATATTCAAAACACCAGTTTTATCATAAGAGAGATGAAAAATTCAGTAGAGAATAGGACTAAATCTTCATATGTTGTTTTTTAACCAATTGGACTCTAGTTGATTAAGAAAATGTTACATTTTCACTGTAGTGCTTTTTCCATCTAATGGACATAATGCTGTACTTTATTCCTAGTGCATAAGCTTCTAACTTAGCTCATTCCCTGTGAGTATGGAGAGAGATGTACTGAGTGTATTGGTATTTGGAAACAATAGTTGAAACAAAACAGAGGGTCTTTTCATTACTATTCATGCAAAGATGGAAAAAAGAAAATAGGAAATTAGCCTTCTCCCCTCATAGATGTATTGACTTTTGAGAATTAGTGTGTGTGGGGGGGTATAATTTAGCAATAAGTACCCTAGCCAACAAGGCAGAACATATTTCTGAGTCTTTTTTTTTTTTTTTTTTTTTTTGGTATTTTCAAATGCATCTTTTTTCCTATAAATATATCCTAATTTTTTTTAATAGTACCTATAAGAGTAATAAAGTTACTTGCATCTGCCTTATGTATTATTTTTCAACACAATAGGAGGTGACTTGTTTGTCAACTATAATTTTTAAAAGGCTGTGACTATAGATAAAAATTACTTATTTAAAAATTTTTGCATAGAAGAGATGTTAAAAGGCGGAAAAATGAACCAGGATGCTTTGTTTTCCCAAGTATTCTTTATAGATTGCTTCAGGGACTTCATTATTTATAGTAACAATTTATTATTTTGACCTATATTTGCTTCTATAGTATTCTCACTCAAAAATTTGGAAATTTTGACATAGAGTTAAACATGAAACTTTGAAGCAAAAAATTAGATCATCTGGTCAAAATGTAATTAGTCAAAGACCATGTGATAGAAACCAAGTATACAATTTTAGTGGTAGTCAGGATTTATTATTTTTGTTTTTCTTACTATTTGAGAAAACCTCTTGGGAGATGAAGGAAAACCTCTGTTTGGAGCACTTCAAAATAGACAGGTATGTATGTATATTCAAGTAGGATACATATAACTCATGGTATGCTTTTTGTAGGCCATTCATAGTTAATTTATCATCTTAAAAATTCTTTATTCACTCCTTTTTCTATAAAAATTCGTAGAATTCTATTTCCTTTTTTAAAAGGAGTTACTTCAGTCTCATAGGAAAGCTTACCCCATCCTGGTGGTTAAATGTAATTCACAGAGATTACAGGCAATGCTGGTTAGTTCTCCCCTTCTCTGTTTATTGCAAAATCTGAAACCTGCATTTTTCCTTCTCACTGACTTTGTACCGTCATGTAACATTAAGTATTAATGCTGACATAGCTCTAGATAAATCATAATACTAAAGCCAAGAATAAAACAGCCATGGCTCCTTAATGATTATGTCCTGACACTACAGGTCATGCGCGGGCCCTGAAAATAGTACTGAAGAAGTGTGCTCAGTAGCCCTGTTATACATAACAGGTAACCAAGGATTCCTTAGACTACTCCCCTCCTAGCCACTATGGTCTTATTTTCCTGACAGGGGACTTGTAGTCCACAATGTGCTTCCCTGAATCAGTAGTTTTCTGCCATCATTTTAGAATTTCTATTAATACAGTTATTTGCACAGGCCTCAATTGAATAAATTCATTCAGACATTTAAGAAATTTACTCTGGGGAAAAATGAGTACTTAAATGAGAATTGAAATGATTATAGCTTTGATACCTCTTTGTTATGGGGAAATCAATTAAAAATTTGGTGAGGTCATAAAACTTTTTTAAATTATTAAAAATATTGTAATTTTTACAGGAATGTGTGAAGTGTATATTAAGTCTACAACTAATTTTTGCAGACTGGGATTGATTTTTACAGTGAATGACTTAGGTCTGTTGTCTTCCTTTATCTTTTTATCTTCCCCTGTCTTACAATCTAGCATAATGGTCTGAAAGCTTTAATGCAGTTTGCTGTTGCACAGAGGATTACCTGTCCTCAGGTCCTGATACAGAAACATCTGATTCGTCTCCTATCAGGTAGAGTCTCCTCTGAATTATTATTAGTGTGTTATTATTTACATGTCTTTTTTCCATTGTATTTCTGCCAGTGTATTTCATTAGGAAACAATACACTGCACTCAAAAACAAAAAATGAAACATGTAGCTGCCCCTGTAATACCTGCAGTTTTATTTTTAAAATTGGTATTTTCCAAATATTTTCAATTTATGTTCCTTATATCCTAGGGGCTTTATTGAACCAACATCCACAACCACTAATATTCTTATATCCCAGTCTGGTTAGAAAAATGAGCAACAACATGGCTAGATTATTTAAAAATATGTTTAGTTTTGCAGGTGAATCAAGGTCAAAGTCAGGTAAAATAATAGAAATGTAATAATCTCAAAATGCAGGTTTATGCATTTATGCCCTTTTCCTTGAGAGAGAGGCTATAACAACTGGTTTTCTTAGATTCTAACATGTTAGAACTTAAGTTCATCTGGTGTCCTCAGTTAATATGAAAATTAAAAGAAGGATTAGAGATTACACAGTCGTAGGATGATTTAGCTTTGATTTTGGTTATCTGCATTTCCCTTTGGGCATTTGTATTACAGGAACTCCTCTGTACCTAAACAAGTCTCATAAGTCTACTTGTTCATGAGTTCAAAATATCACAGGTAGGGGAGTTTAAGCTTGCATTTCCCAGATATGTTTCTATCAAAGAGAATCACCCTGTTAAACTATAAAGCGAGGCATAGTTTTCTCTAGCTGATCTAACAGGTTTTTTTTTTCTCCCTAAAATTGACCTGCTATTTTACCTTGAAAGTCTATTGAGACAAGTCACTTTCCTCCTTGTGTATCCCTACAAGCTTCTTAGAAAGGTCTTCCTGAGGAGCTTTCTGCTCATTCTGTGAGTGTGATCATTCCACAGCTCCATGCAAGGCTGCCGTCAAAGTTTTATTAGAAACTTCCACCATACTTAACTTTTACATTTTCAAATCAAGTTCTAACTTTCTCTTGAATTAACCTCATGCTAACAGGACTCTAATACTGACGATTTTCTCCTACACACTTAATTTTTCTTTTCTTTTTTCTTCATTTCCTTTTTCTCTCATTGGTCAGTTCATAGGACCAGAACTTTGCATGTTATACATTTGTTCTCAAGACCTCTTGATGTTGTTGAAGTTTGTCCTATCTGCATGGTACTATTTTGGTTTTGTGTTGAATTATTTGGTATCTCTTTTTATTTCAGTCATAATTTAGATACCTTGTTTTACTAGCACTTCCAGATAGTCTCTTTGCTTTTACATTTATCACACATTATGAGATTTGTGTGACATTTAAAATACCTCAAAATAAGCACCAAATAAGAAGACTCTTCTATATCATCGTGGATGGCAGGGACTAAAATAATAGTGCATAATCTGTAATTAGCAGCAACTAACAGAACTGATGTGCTTTTGCCCTCTAGCTGTGTGCCTGTATATGTTGGTCATGTGAAATTTTTTTAACAGGAACATCTTTATTTGTAAGGTGTTAGGGGCGTGAGGTAGAAGCTATGTTCCCTTCGATTATTAAGTTTATTATTGAATTAGAGAAGCAGAATCTCTATGAAAATACACATTATAAAGTAGCCAAATGCCAGATGTATGGTACAAATATGTGCTTCAAAAAATAAGACACGGAAGAAATCACTATAAGGTTCTGCTCTTCTCTCCTCTAATAGGATGGGATTTGAAGTGAGTCTTTCAGGGAAGGTTCATAAGGATACATTTAGAGAAACAACATTCTAAGCACAGGGTACAGTTTGAAAAGAGATTATGGAGGTAGGAAAGTATGTGATATGTTCAAATAGACAAGTTTGATAGGAGTAATGGTACCTATAGGTAGAGAAACTTGAAGTTTTGATAAAAATAGAGGTCTTAAATGCCTCAGTGAGAAATTTAAACTTAATTTTTTTAACTTATTAAAAACTGTTGAAGTGTTTTGGGAAATAGTATTCTAAAGTTAATTTGATATTGTATAGGTTGGATTGGAAAAAGGAAACAAATATCTGGATATAGTAGCAGAAATTAGGGAAGGAATTGGGATGGGATGAGCCAGGGACAAGATTTTGAATTAAAATGATTCATAGTGTTTGAGAGAAATGGGGAAGTCCACAATAGAGAGCTATTTTGTGTGAAAGCTAATGAATATTGTTTTAATATGTTGGTTATGCAGTAGCAATAGGACATATAACATTCACAGCCTAGTATGTGCTAGTACTATACTCATTTCTTCTAATCATCATCCATGAAAGAAATCATTATCCCCATTAACAGATGATACATCTGAGGCACAGAAGTTATATGACGTGACCAAGGTCATAAAACTAGAAAGAGGCAAAACTAATATTCTGACCCAGCCCTGACCATAAAACCCAGACTTTTCCTAGTATATCACATAATTCTTGCTGAGATGTTTAATTTGTTATAAAGGTAAGGTTTCATTGATAGATGAAATGAAAATATGTGTGCCAGAATTACTTTTGATTTCAAAGTAATTTTAAAATAATATATTCAACAGCCAGAAAAAAAAATTTCACAACTGCCTGAGAAAAATTGATTACAAAGAGTATTCCACTGGCAGAAAAGGTGATAAGATTTCAAGACAAGAAATTTGGAGTTATTAAAATGTCCTGAAAGCAAAACAGTTTGTAAAACTGAGAAGAAAAAAAGATAGTGCCATGGACATGTTAACTGATATATTTAGAAATATTACTGAAAAATTTTAATATGAGGAAGTGAGAGCTAAAAACAGAGACTTGTTAGGAACGCACAACTAGCTAATGACAAAGCCCTGTGATCACTTTAGTTTGTTTTATGAAGCCAATAGTAATAATAATTATCGAATGGTTACTGTATGCCAAGCCTAGGATAATAGCTTTAGATGCATATGTTAATGAAGTTAAGTCGTTTGCCTGTGACAAATGAAACCAGAACTGGAACCTATTTCTGACTCTAATGCCCATGCTCTTAACTTTTATGCTTTTTGTCCAGACTCTTGAATTTGGGGTTAAGAAATTGACCGAATCTGAAAAGAGTCTTTCTTTTTATTTTTAAAAATTAATTCTTTCATTGTTATTGTATACACAACCCTTAATATTGTTTTGAATTCTTTATTTCAGTTCCTTTTCACTCTTTCCCTGACTTGTGAATTTAGAGACTGACCGAATAGAAAGTAGCTTTTGAGCTATCTGCATTTCCTTCCAATCATCAATTTATGTAAACCAATAAATTTATGTAAACAAATTTTGTTGAAGAGAATCTTCTCCATCCTCATTTTACTCATATTGCTTTGCATGCTCCCTGCCTTCCAAATCTATTCATATATTTGATGCATCATAGAACATTTAGAAATGTGTAGTTGGGTTGGCTAGGGGGAAGTGGTAGAAACATTGTATAACACTAATTCTTCTTATTCATTTAGCAAATATTTATTGAACAATCTCTCTTTAAGTTATCCTAGTTTGTTTACCTTTTCCTCCTATATCTTATCTTTCAATCTTTAAATTGTATCCAAGGCCTTCTAGGAGCCTTTTTTCAGTTTAGTTTCTATTTAATTATGGTTCCCATATCTTAAAAGTGTGATATACCTGTTTATCAGTTTCTTTATTTTATAACCCTGTTATATTTTTGTTTTAGATGCTTATATCTTGCATTACATTTAACTACATTGCTATCTTACTGACTGAATCACATTTATTTATTTGTTTGTTTGTTTGTTTGTTTGTTTTAGTTGTTCTTCCTAACCTAAGATCAGGAGATACACCTTGCCTTCTGTCTGTAGATCTATTTCATGTTTTGGTAAGTATTAAATTTTGTTAAAAAGCACTCAAATTTATAATTTCATATGTATTCCTCATTTAAGTTCATGGTCTTTGAAGATTATAGATTATTGGTGTTCAAACTATGAATTTGTCACTTTTGTTCATATTATTTACAAATAGATACAGATTTGACTTTTAAAATGAAAGCACATTTACTCTTTACATTGTAATAGGCCTTGTTCTAGTTGTTTATATTTAGTTAGAGTCTATACAAACTTTTTCTCATATATAACCCCTTTCCCCTTTTCTTTACTTGTTTACATTCTAAGCAATGAATGACTGTAGGAGCTATCGTAAAATCATTAATTATTTGGTGATAGGGACTCAGCCTTGGACATAGCTAGGCTTCTCCCAAACATCTATGGATGAGTGGCAGCTGTTTTGTGAGTTTCTTGTAGAGCTTTTCCATCCCTGTGATGGTTCCATTCCTTCAAAACAAGTTCTCTAGAGAGAACAGTGGAATTTGTGGATGCAGAGTTAGCCAGTATCCTTATCCCTCATTATCCAGGCCTCAACCCAGTGGTTGTCAACCCTATCTTTTGGAATCTCTTGGGGAAATTTTGAAAAGTATGCTAGTAAACTGGGCCCTAACCCCTGAGATTCTGATTTGGTTGGACTGCAGTGGGGCCTGTGTATCAGTGTTATTTTAAGAGTTTCCCAAGTGATCATGATGTTGAATCTTCTGAACCCCACAGGATTGAGACTACTACCTAAAACCAGAATAAGTAGACCCAGCAAAGGAATAACCTGTTTGGTGATGACTTTTGACCTTCATTTATGGTACATTGTATTCTAAGATGTTCTGTTGAATAATTAGGGGAAATTGGATGTTTATTAAAAAAAATAAATAAAACAGTGCAGCATTGGTGCCCTTTACACTTAGTTATGAAATTAATTTGTGTAGGTTTTTGTTGTTTCCCATTTGATATCCATTTTTTCTCAGGTTGGTGCTGTATTAGCATTCCCATCCTTATATTGGGATGACGCTGTTGATCTGCAGCCTTCATCAATTAGTTCTTCGTATAACCACCTTTATCTCTTCCACGTGATCACCATGGCCCACATGCTTCAGATACTTCTTACCATAGACACAGGTAAAGCTCCCATCACTTGTTAACTGTAAATAACATTTGCCCATCCTTTATTAGCAGAATTAATTGTGCTTGTGATGTCATATATTGCTAAGTTCTATATTATGTCTCTTGTTGAAAGATCATTTATTCGTTTCTTTATGGATGCTGTTTAAATATATATAATAATAAGTATTCATTGAATATTCATTAAAATTAAACAGAAAGTACAGAGTTTTCATTTACTCCCTCTCCCCACAGGTTTCTCCTGTTATTAACATCTTGCATTAGTGTGGTACATTTGTTAAAGTTGATAAACCAATACCCAAGGCTCCGATTCTGTCCTTTTTGTTTCTCCAGCTAATATACTGATAGATTTACCTAACAGTTTTAATATCAGAATTAACTAGTTAGTTTGAGAACAAGAGACAGAACCTCACTTGAGTTGGCATTGTTTATTATCTTGGAACCATGAAATTGAGGTAGAATTTATAAATTGAACATCAAATTTATAGATTTATCTTTTAGAATTTCTTTTTCAGGTCTCCCCCTAGCTCAGGTTCAAGAAGAGAGTGAAGAGGCTCGTTCTGCATCTTCTTTTTTGGCAGAAGTTTCTCAGTATACAAGTGGGTGAGTAGCAGTCCATTAGTCTAATGTGTTTCACTTTTGTTTTAATAATTCTACGTCTTTGTTCAGCTGTTTGGCAGTATAACTTTTGAACTATTTTAATTCCAATTTTTAATATAAATTAAGGGCTTTTAGAATAATAGCTAGCCATTTATTTGTTTCTAAGACTAAAACAAGTTTGGGCACATCTTTACTCTTGTAAACTGTTATGGGAACATTGGCAAAAAATAGAATTTTAACAAATGGCAGCATTTCAAGTTTAAATAAATGTACAAAGTAGAAAATAGGTTGTGTTTTCAAAGCAATCCATACATTTGACACACTTAACTAACTAGATGTTTTTTAAGGCTGTTATGAGTAATATGTGAAATATATTGGCAATGCAGAGGTAAAAACCAGAAGTACGTAGGAGTGATCTACTGAGTTTCACCTGCTGCCAAGTTCCCGTCTTTGTTTTCATCGTCATAAGTTTTTTTTTTACATTAGGTACTCTGTGTGTGTATTTTTGTTAATAAACTTTATTTTTTAGAGCTGTTTTAGGTTTACATAGAAATTAAACAGAAAGTACAGAGTCCTTATTTACTCCCTCTCCCCACCGGTTTATCCTACATTAGACTGGTACATTTGTTAAAGTTGATAAACCAATATTGATGCATTGTTATAAACTAAAGTCTATAGTTTACATTACAGTATTATATAGAATAGTTTCACTGCCCTACAAATCACCAGTTAGTTTTAATACAGAAATCGGGAAAGCATCAATTTTTTTTTAAGCTAACTTAGCTACTTTGGTTAGTTACTGATAAATATATCTGCTCTACATTTCAAAAAGAAGAAAGTAGTTCTTTGTCTTAAAAATCTACATAGTAAAAGATGCAAGATTTGTGGTTTTCTTTAGGAAGCTATTAGGAGATTTAAAGACTGAAGCGATGGCAGTTAAGTATTTTGTTTTCAATGTTTAAAAATTGAATGAATAAAAAATTAAATACTTAGCTATGTTTTTAAAGGGGGGTGTGTTTATTATTTAGGATTTTAGTCTGATCAGTATTCTGTTTTGGAATTATTGCCTGTCAGGTACATTGGGTGTGGTATTCCTGGCTGGTATTTATGGATCTCATTGAAGAATGGCATCACCCCTTACCTTCGCTGTGCTGCATTGTTTTTCCACTATTTACTTGGAGTAACTCCACCTGAAGATCTGTTTACCAGTAAGTAGGAAATGTAAATGACTTTTTTTGTCTTACCTTCAACTTTAAGAATACAAGATGAGAATAGGCAAAACCAATCCTCTATTTCCTACTTCTTTTATTAGTATTCACTCTAAACACGTGTGCCGTGTGCCCCAGCCCTGGTATAGGTTAAAGGTCAGGCCAAAAACTGGATCAGCCTCATAATCCATAAACAGGCTCTTTCCTGTGTATAAGTAATGAATATGTGCTTGAGCTTATAAAATGCCTGCATTGCAGAATATAACTGATAGGGTATAAAGAAATGGGAAACATCACTTCCCTTTAGGGAAGAGAACTGTTCAACTACATAAGAGGAAAACTTTTCAGTATACTCTGTTATATGAATTTTGAACACATATTTATTATTAATGAAATTCAGCTGGGAAAGGCCTGCTCTGTCAGACCAAGGTCACGTAGATTTAACAGAATCATTTTCTTTCTACTTTACTTGCCTTAAATACAGATCAAAGTAGAGAAGACTTCCTTGTGGCTTTGTATGGGTAGAAAGCTGAACACTTGTATGATTTTGGAAGATTCACCAAAATTGCTCATAAATTCTTCCTTTTTGTCTTTCGAGATTAAACTGACCAGGTCAGCTTTACTGGCTATCAGCTTCTTTATCTTGAACTCAGTTCAGTAAGGTTTATTGGATCCATGTTGGTCCCGATTCTATATAGAATAAGATGCTACTTTCTAAGCAGTTACCAGTACAGATTTGTTGTTTACATTTTTTAAAAATCAAGTATTTATCTAGTTGGTGTTATAATATGTTTAAGTCTTTTCTTTTATTGGAAGGAGACTAAATATGAACAGATAAATAGATTTAATGTCAAATGCTGATAAGTGATGTAAAGAAAAATAAAGAAGGTCATGGGAATAGAGAATGCTGGGGCCAGAGTGGGTAAATTCTTTTAGATAGTCATGGAAGGCTTCTTTATGAGGAGACATTAAGAAAAGAGATGAGCTTGAACTGGTCAGAGAACTGAAGGAAGAGTATTCCTAAGCAGGAAGAGCAATAAAATGTAAAGGCTTTACCTGTTGTAGTCTAAAAATAATTCAGAGATGAAAGTGGCTGAAGCATACTGAACAGGGAGTGTGTGGTCAGACTTGAGGTCCAGAAGGCAGCCAGGGGCAGATGATGTAAGGGCCTGTATGCCACAATGAGAACTTTGTACTTTATATCATGTGGTGGTTTGATATTGGTGACATGCTTTTAAAGGATCATTGTAGCTTATTTACCACCCACAATTTTTATAGGGTACGAAATATACTCTATATAAAGAGGGTGTAGAAATGAATGAAAGAATGAAGAAACACTATTAACAAATTGACCAGGTAAGAATAATGTTCTTATTAAATGTATTTTTATTCTCTTGCAGATTCTGCAGAAGGAGAGTACAGTGCACTCTGTAGTTATCTTTCTTTACCCACGAATTTATTTCTACTTTTCCAGGAATATTGGCATACTGTAAAGCCCCTCCTTCAGAGGTACTACGAGGACAAAATATTGTTGGGATGTTATGCAGTTTGGAATTTTTTATTAAAATTACTTGCTTAGTTTTTAAATTAATTAGCATTTATCAAATGGGACGGCAAAAATTTGGGAGACTGCTAAATCACACACTAAAGAATTGGGGATAAGACTAACAGCTATGGGCAGCTGGAATTTCTACTTGTTCCACCATTCATTGTGGTTATTTTCCCCACAGTTGCTGTCTCATCATCCTAGTTTTAATTGGGAGGGGAGCTATAAAAGTCATGTTTTCAGCATTCATAAAGTCACAGTTACATATCAGAAGAACCCCATTTGGGACTATATCCAAATAGTAGCTATATCTCACATGTTGGCACATATCCCAGATAGTGACTGAGGAAGGAAAAAAAGTCCTTTGGTAGATAAAAGCTGTATAAGTTAAACTTCCTGGGGAGTGTCCTTCTTCCAGAAAAACTCTTTTTCTACCCCATTGCTTTCTGGCCCTCCTGATCACTCTCCACCCTCCTAACCTCCAGTCTCCTTACCCATATATTTACTGCCACCATTTTCCATCATTTGTATAATCAATTCTCACTGTGTTACTCTTACTTTATTTTTCCCATGACTTCTTTTAGTCTGTTCAGTTTCTTTTTCTTTAATCAGTGTTTTTTCCTCTATGCCTATGTCAGGATTTGTGTGAATGTCTGCTTGTTATCTGTCACTATTCTCTGTACTCTCATCTCTTCTGTTAGGTTCTTTTCTGTGTTTACTCATTTCTTACAAGATATTCTGATCTCTAGTGTGATAAAAATGAATCCGAATGGATCACAAAAATAAGTTTCATGCTTTGTGTTGAGTACAATCACAGTAGGTTATACTAATTTTACTTTTATGTCCTTGGAATTAATACATTTTGTACTTGCTATTCTAGTTTAGTTAAGTGAAAAAAAAATTAAAACTATGAAACTAAGTTTTTCCCCTTTGTACTATTCCTATCCCTGCTTGCCTCAGAGCCAGTTCAGGGGACTGACCCTGCAGGTCTTCCCAGTCTTCTTTATTGTGGAAGTTGACTTCTGCCTGCATTCAGCCAGTGAGAAACACTGGCAGGATATTGGAGGACAGGGGAATGAGAGAAGCCCTTGTTTAGACAGCCTCTCTCTGACTTGTGGGGCATCTCTGGCAGTGGCTATAGCTCTCTCTGGCTCTAGTTCTCACTAGGTAAGGCTGCTATGGTTCCAGTTCCACTGATGACCCCAGCCCCTGAGCTCCAATAATAAATGCCACTATTTATTTTTGTTCCTCTAGCCTGTGAAGGGTGGGAGCTCCCTCTTATTGGTTGATCTTTGCGTTACCTTGCCTTTTCGTCTCCTGGTTGGATTCTCAGCCCTTCCATTACCTTTATTATCAATTTCTGATATTAAAGTCCCTCTTGTTGAAGTACTAAGAATGTTTTTTGTTTTTCTAGTGGGACCCTGATAAATCCTTTAAAAAGAGAAATTAATAGAAGGGGAAAAAATAAATTGGAAAACACGAAAAGCTAGGGGATAAAAGAGGGAAGAAAAGGGGTACAATGTAAGATAAAAGAAGTCTAGAAGAGGGAACTTGGAAAGAAGGAACAGAAAGATTTGGAGAGAATGGCCCAGTGATGAATATTATACTGAAGATGTGATGACCTATTTGCTTTGTCTCTTGGCTCCTCATATAGGTGGTGTGCAGATCCAGCTTTACTAAACTGTTTGAAGCAAAAAAACACTATAATCAGGTTGGTTTTTACTTTTCAATCCTTTTCCTTCATCTACAAGTTGATTTTCCAAAAGTAGGTCGTTTGTTGAGCATTCTTTCTAGTCTATTATCTTCATTCTCACTCAGTACATTATATCTTACATTTCTATTAGGTCTTTGCCAGAAATCAGATTTTTCTTACAATTGTGTTTTTCTTGGAGTGGTTGCCCTTTTCTCAAATAGTTTAATGTCAGCAGCTCCTCTTCCATAAACTAATGCAAGTCTATTAAAGGGCAAAAGAGGAGATGGCATTCTGGAGCTGCTGGTATATGAAAATCAGAGGGTGATGACAGTATTTCTATAAACAGTTTTTTTTCTCTGAGAATGCAGTAAGATATAAACGAATATTTTCCCTCCTCCTCTTCCCTTCCTAGCTGTATGTTTAAAGACTACCCCTAACTTAACTAGCTCTCTTAAGTATGGCTCAGCTAAAATCTACCTCTTTCTCAAGAATTAATTCAAGTATAACCTCCTCTCTGAAGCCTATCCTAATATGTCCTCTCATATGTGTGTGTTCACATGTGTACCTGCCAGCATTCTACATCATTAAGCAGTAAACTCAACAAGGGCCAGAACTGCATGCTTGTCTTCTGTGTATCCCCTCTAGGGCCTGGCTTATGTTATATCCAGTGTCTAACTTTTATTTTAATTGAATTGCATCAATAAATAAGCAGAGTTGTTGACCTCCCAGCCTTAAATACTAAATGCTAGCAGTACTATTTTTCTATGGCTAAAGTGAACATTATGAGTGCCACCTTCTTTTCTCGCCTTTTCTCACCCCTTGAACTCTTTCACCTTGACTATAAATATGTAAATGCTATCTATCCTTTAAACTACCTTTAGTAATTTAGAGATTATAGATCCAGCTCCTGTGGTCAGATGCCATAGTGTTCATATCACTAAGAAAAGAAAGATTTTAGAGTAGAAAGAAAAGTTTAAAAAGTGAATACATATTTTAGGACTGTTAATCTCATATCATTTTTCCTTTATTTCAATTTAACTGAGTGCCTTTTAGACATCTGTTTCCCCAGCGTGTTACTAAAATACTCTGGGAGAATTAGAAGACATAACACATAATGGGTAATTTATCATCTAGTTAAACTCAAGACATAAGAGAAAGTATAATAACATATGAAATATAGTGTTAATGCTATAGAAATTTAGAGTAGAAGATCATGACATGACATGACATTAGTCTTAGAGAACATAAGTTTTAGCTGAAGATAGAAGGAATTATAGAATTTATATTTTTCAAGGCTTGAGAACAGAATTTCATGTTATTCAGTTGACTTTTTTCAAGACATTCAAGCAAGGCTTTTGTTGTATCTACTAGTATGGTGAGAATGAATAACATTTGCAAACATGTATAAAGTACTAAGTGTATTATTGTTTCACTTCATTATCTTACTGAATCCTCAAGAACTCCATGAGGTTCCTTAATACTATTGTTCATATATCATTTCTTAAATCAGCATGAGTCTTTTATGTTCCTCCTCTCCCACCCCAAAAATGTGTTATTAAATTGATAGTGTGCCTTATGATTGATAAAGTATATGTGTTCATCCTCCTCAGTTTATAGATCAGAAAATATAGGCTTAGGTTCAGTGACTTACCAGGTGTCAGAGAATTTAGGGTTTGTAACTCGTTCTGTCTGATTTCAAACTGTTTTATGTTACCTTCCTAAACAGTATAGAAATCTACCTAGAACAATTTAGTCTTAGGAAAGAGTGGAAGTTGCATTTAGAAAGGAAGCTAGCTGATGAAAGATTTGGAATTCTAGGCTGAGAAATTTGGATTTAATTTAGTCAATAGTAGAATTTACTATGGATTACAAGTATGGATCCTTTTGTTATTTTTAAGACATTCTGCTGTTGGTCAATTTTTGATCTAGGTCGTTTACTCATAAATAAAATTACCATTTAAATTACATTTTTAGGTACCCTAGGAAAAGAAATAGTTTGATAGAGCTTCCTGATGACTATAGCTGCCTCCTAAATCAAGCTTCTCATTTCAGGTAAGAAGAAATACATATTTAAATTTAAGTGTGCAATTGGTATACACTACTACTAGCAAACCTTTTTTAAAAAAGTGACTACTGAGCATCCTCTAAAAGTGATTGTTAATCTTTTCCATTTTTGAGGTGAAAACCACACGATATACAATTAACCATGACAAAGTGTTAAATTTATTGGCAGTTAGTGTATTCATTGTTGTGCAACCTCCACCTTGCTCTAGTTAAGAAATCATACAATATATGACCTTTTGTATCTGGCTTCTTCTACTTAGCATAATGTTTTTGAGGTTCATCCAAGTTATAGCATGTTTCAGTACTTCATTTCTTTCTTGTCTAAATAGTATTTCGTTGTATGTATATACCAGAGTTTGTTTATTCATTGATCCATTAATGGGCATGTAAGTTGTTTCCCTTTATTTTATTCTGTATCATGCTACTATAAACATTCTTTTACAAGTTTCTATGTGGGCATATATTTTTGTTCATTCATCCTTTAATGGGCATTTAAGTTGTTTCCTTTGAAGACTATTCTGTATCATGCTACTATAACCATTCATTTACAAGTTTCTATGGACATATATTTTCATTTCTCTTGGGTAATTTTACTTAGGTGTGGAATTGCTGGGTCATTATGGTGATTCTATGTTTAACTTTTTGAGGAACCACTAAACTGTTTTCCACACCAACTGTAATGTTTTACAGCCCTACCAGCTCTATTTCTCTGTATCCTCATCAACATTTATTTATTTTTTTTTTTAAATTAAAGTCATCCTAGTGGGTATAAAATAGTAGCTCATTATGATTTGATATATAATTCTCTAATAAACAGTGATGTTAGACATATTTTCATGTGCTTCTTCACATTTATGTATGTTCTTGGACAAATGTCTGTTCAAGTCCTCCAATTTTACAATTGGACTGTTTGTTGAATTGTGACAGTTTTTTATATATTCTGGATATTAAATCCTTATCAGATTTTTACTTTGCAAATATTTTACCCCATCCTACAGGTTATGTTTTCATATTCTTCATAATGTCCTTTGATGCATAAAAGTCCATTTTATCTTTTTTCTTTTGTTGCTTGTACTTTTTTTGTCAATCAATACAAAGAATCCATTGCCAAATCTAAGCTCATAAAAACTTTCTTCTGTTTTCTTCTAACAGTTTTATAGTTTTAACTCTTATATTTAGTCTGTTGGATCCATTTAGACTTAATTTTTGGAATAAGATAGGAAGTCCAACTACATTCTTTTTTCAACTGGTTTTTGGTTGTCCCAGCACCGTTTTTCAAGAGACTCTTCTCTCCATGTTGAATAATCTTGGCACCCACATTGAAAATTAGTTGGTCATAGATATTCGGGGTTTATTTGTAGACTCTCAGTTCTGTTCCTGTAGTCTGTATGTCTATTTTTATGCTAATACCACACTTTTAATTATTGTAACTTCATAGTAAGCTTTGAAATTATAATGTTTTAAGACTTTCAACTTTTTTCTTTTCAATATTATTTTGATGATTTGGGACGACTTGCAGTTACATATGAATTTGAGAATTGGCTTCTCCTTTTCTGCAAACTTTTTTATGAACTATGAATATGAATGCCTTCCTGTATTTAGGCCTCCTTTAATTTCTTTCAGCAATGTTTGTAACTCAATGTGCAAGTCTTTCCCTTTTAAGTTAATTTTATTCCTAGGTATTTTGTGTGTGTGTGTGTGTGTGTGTGTGTGTGTGTGTGTGTGTGTGTGTGGTTTATGCTATTGTAAATGGAATTGTTTTGTTAATTTTCTTTTTGTATTGTTCATTGCTGGTATATTGAAACACAACTAATTTTTATGTGTTGATCTCATACCTGCAACTTTGCTAGGTATCCATAAGGATTACAGCTAAGATCCTAAATTTAATTTGAATCGATGCCACTTAGTTTCAGTAGTTTCAAATACTTTAACACTGTCTCTGATTGTAATGTGTCTCAGTGTCAATCTCTGAATTTGTCCTGGTAGTTCATTTTCACTTTTGGATGTGTAGATTCATGTCTTTCAAAAAATTTTGGCCATTATTTCTTTAATTTTTTTTCTTTTCATGTCTTTCTGAGACTCCCATAATATGTGTATCTTGGTATATTTGATAGTAAATCCCTTAAGCTCTGTTCCTTTTTAATTTTTTTTAAATTATTATTATTGTTTCTTTCTGCTTCTCTGACTCAGTAATTTCAATCGCCCTGCCTTAAAATTCACTGAATCCTCTGCTTGCTCAAATGTGCTGTCGAACCTCTCTAGTGTTTTATTTTAACTGTTGTACTTCTCTGTTATCTTTTCATAATTTCTCTTTATTCATATTTCCTAGTCATACATTTTCCTCATTTCCTTCAGTTCTTTGTCATTGGTTTCCTTCAGCTCTTTGAGAATTGATTTAAGAGAGTTAAAGTTTTTATTAAGTCTCATGTCTGGGTTTCCTCAGGGATGATTTCTGTCATACTTTTTGTTCCTTTGTAAGCTATATGAGTTTGATAAGAACCGGACATTTTGAATATTGTAATCTAGTAACTCTGGAAATGAGATAATTCTCCCTCCTCAGGATTGCCATTGTCACTTGATACAAGCTGCAGTTAACTGTTTGACTTTCAAACTTTATTCCTTGTGTGTTCACTGAAGTTTCTGTTTCATTATTTCTGTGATCAACCAGTGAATTGACAGATTTCCTAAGTGCCTGGATTCAATAAGAAAAGAGAAGAAAAAAATATAAAGAATATTCTCTCTTTAAAATCCCTCCGCCATCACTGCAAAGGAAGCTACTTTAGCCCATGGTTTTTGAAACAATAGCTAGTCTCTGTACCAGCCCCTCGGTGAACTGCCAGGAAAAGTTAAATATACTCTCCCCTGATTTTTGAGGACAAGGTTCCTATTACCCATCCTAGCACCAGCAGCTGCATTAAGATTATAGGCAGCCACCCCCATAGCTACCTGCTATGGGGCTGGGGGATAAGTGATGGTAGCCACTACACAAAACACCACAATTCACTGAAATTTACAGGTCTCTTTCTTTGTCAAACCACTCCTCTGGACACTGCAAGTATTCATCTACAATCCAGAATTTCCAAAGTAGTTGCTTCACACAGTTCTTGCCAGATCAATAGTTGTTTCAGTAGAGGAACTGATTGCTGGAGCCTACTACTCCATCTTCTTCAATTTTTTTTAAAGCTACAAGAACTTTTTTTTTTAGCATTCTAAGAATCATTATTTATTCATATATTTTTACACAGTGTTTCATATGCAGAACAGTGTGGTCAGCATATCCATTCACTGAAATAACACTATTCTCAACTTCACAAGCAAGTAGAACTCTTAGAAAGATTTTTTACACGTGTGTCATTAAACACTGTTTTACATGCATTACAGTGTGGTGACCACCTTTATTCACTGAAATAACACTGAGAGACCCTTATTTTCCCAAACAAAATCTTATATGGAAGCCCATTATAACAGTAAACAGATAATAACATTATAACTCTGGTTCAAGCTTGTATAATGCTCATTTTGGCACCATGATCCTGCTACCTCAGTCAAATTAAACACTACTCTAGAGCAGTGTTTCTCAAACCTTCCTTTATCTTTCTTTTCCTTTTCACTGTTCACTTTCAAATAAAAAAAAAATACTCAATAGTTGGGACTGGAGAGGCAAAATTAACAAGTTATATTATACTCATTACTAATACCATGTATGAATTACCTATTAGTTACTTTTATAAGAGAACAACGTGAGCTTGAACACATGGTTCTCTGTGACAAAATAATGTCCTATAAAGTTAACAATAATTTTTGTTTTATATTTACCTTGCTATAATGTAAGTTATTTGAATAGCATAATTTCATGAGCAGAACACCAGTGAAATGTCACTGAATGGAGAAATTATATTCATATCTGCTTTGGACATTGGTTTATGAATATATTTCATATTTGTATCACAATGCTTCATGTCTTGAAAATAATAAGCCAAAATTATTATTGATGATATTATGTATCCTTGACACTCATGTGTCATCACATTACCACCCATTGCAAACCAGGTTGATAATGCTGACATGAAACTAGCAGTAACTTGTAATTAAAAGGCAATAATGTCAGCAGCCTGAATGCTAGAGCCATCAATGTCATTGATGATATACTGATAACAGAGCATTTTTTCCCCCCCAAATTGCAGGAATTCCAAAGCTCAGTCAGGAGTTTTATAATGTTACTAAGCATTGTGCAGTAGTCAAACTTCTTAACAAACTTAAATTAATTAGAACTCCCAGTAAATGCAAGTAACTCTTAAATTTTGTTTTAAGGATATCAGTTAATAATTCCAGTTAACTCTATTGGTGAACAAGGTGATTATTAGTAGTCCTTAGCCATATGTTAAATAACTTACTGTATTTGTTGGAACCAAAGTAAGGGATTGCAGTTTAGGATCATTTTGAGGGCTTGAAGAACCTAACTTTGAGTCACTTAAGAATCAATGCCCTACAGAATGACTGAGGAATGCGCTGAGCCAGGAAGCCAGGGATTAAAATGGCCCAGCTGGGACTTCCTGCAGCCTATTCCAGCATTGCATTGATCTTGGTGTTAACTCCTTTACTACTATCTCATGCAGATTAAGGTCAGCCAACTAAAGTGGTTGAGCTACTTTACCTCTTAACCCTCAAAAGTAGCTAGATATCTTCAAAGATTGTTTCCAGCTCTAAATTCAGTGATTTTTCTTATTCTAGGTCTGCACTGCTACCATAGAATCCCATAGAATAGGTATTATCCTCCAAGCTTTAGAGATTATTATGCTGTTGGCTCTTAGGACGATCCAAAAAGAGCATTAGTCATTAATCAATGACAGTCCTCCTGGATGATATTACTACTTAATGGTTTCAAGTAGAAATGAAAATAAGTCCTACGATCTTTTCCAGTTTTATTGTCACCACTAGATAGTGGTAAAATTATCTCTAATGTAGGGTGTCTGCTTAGTTATTATACTTTAGGCTTCACCCACATTTTTCTCTATAGGATGGCTAGTGACCCTTAGCCATTCGGCACAAAAGTTGAAAGAAGATGATGGCTTTATCCAAAAAGAGCTATAAATTATGTTCTGAAACAACCTCCGGAAGTGAAAATAGCCTTGTCATCTACTAGAAACTGGAATGGAATACCTTTGCACAGACTCCCTTTGCTTCTTTATAGACAATTATGATTTTTTATTTTTATCTTGCCTAAGAAACTTGGGATCAGAAACTAAACTGTTAATACCCTCTTGGACATTATTTTTGGTGCTCTTTATTCTGATCCCATTGTGGACCTTGCTGGATTTTTCTTGTGATTTCATTTAGTTTTTACTTCCCAAATTAAGGAATTCTTGATGTTTCCATTATGTCCAGTATATAGCAGATATAGGAGCATGAGAAGCTTTAAGAAAAAAAAAAAACGATAGCCTTGTTTCAGAGATTGATACCCTTTTGGCAGTGAGGCGGAGGGGGTAGGGGGGAAGTTGAGTGGAATTATAGCAAGGCCATACCATACCACTATGTAAAATGGTCAGATCTCAAAGTACTACTTGGTTCAATTCAGTCACTTTTTCCCCCCAAGACTTGCTGTGTTTCCAGATGGAAAGGGACTTCAGATGAAAGATGGCAGTCTCTCATTTGGTACAACACTAAGGACCATAATATCTTAAAGAAATGGGGGAGAAATGTGTTTTGACCCTTACTGCATTTCGTGATTTTTAAAACAAATTGTGCACCTGCTAGGTCATAGTCCTCCAACATTGAAGACACAAACGTGACTAAACCAATCAAGAGGAGACATTTGACAATAAATAAGTTATGTCAGATGAAGACTGGATTCTATAAGTGCATCTCAATCTCAAGGCACATTTAATTGCCAACCTTTATGGGAATTATCAGGATATTATATTTAATAATGAATTTTCTTACTATGGATTAATCAGAAGATATTTTTGTTAAGTTTTCTTAGGAGAAAGTATTAAAGAGGAATCATCTAATTAAGTGTTTTCTTATGTTTTAAAGACCTTTCCTAGCAGCAGAGCAGCTAGTGATGAAATGTGTTTCATTGCTAACTAGATATATCAGGCTTTTTTGTTTCTCTGACATACTGCATGTTTTCTTCCCTCTTGAGGTGCCCACGGTCTGCAGATGATGAGCGAAAGAACCCTGTCCTTTGTCTTTTCTGTGGGGCCATACTATGTTCTCAGAATATTTGCTGCCAAGAAACCGTGAATGGGGAAGAGGTTGGAGCTTGCATTTTTCATGCACTTCACTGTGGAGCTGGAGTCTGCATTTTCCTCAAGTGAGTAGTGAGTGATCTGAAAGTTTCCATAATGAATTTAAGAAATTTAGGTCCAATCTGGAGGCCATCATGGCTGGACAGTGTGTTGATAGGAAATGATATCAGAAGTTAGAGTATAGACCTGTTATTCATATGAGATAGCATTTGAGAAGATAATACAGAATAAATAGTAAAAAAGTAAATAAATAACAATTCTGCTCACATTTTCATTATTTGTGGAAAACCTTAAACAAATATAATGACTTATTTTGATTACTCTGGAATTATATAATACTCAGATATAGTGAAGGAGCTTGCTGTTTTAAAACTTACATTGAAAAAGTACATGAAATTATTACTTTAGGTTGTCCTTTGAATGTTCTAGTTTTCTTCATTCCTCTGTCAACCATCATTTTCCCCGATCTGTCAGCAAAAGACTGAGAGTGGAACAATAGTCACTCATATTTATGAAAAAAAGAGTACAAGTTTCCTGAGAAAGAAATAACATTTAGAATGAATGCTTGTGCTTTTTCTTTCCATTCTCCCCATGTAATATAGCTTCTGTTTACCTCGCCGCCTATGGGTTGTATAATTATATAATCGTTGTGTGCAGGCATCAATTGGAATAAGGGAAATGAATATATGGAAGCCAAACTCCAATACCTATTTTCTTCTTCTAGGGAACCTACGGCGAGTAAACCCACTATCTATCCAACCATTTATTTATAATTTTTCTCAATAGTACACATCACTATAAGAACTATAGTAGTTAACACCTCTGTGTACATGTACACAAATATTATTTTTTATGTCTTCGTTTCTCTGCTGTAAGAGTCCCAAGTACCTTCAAAGTGGCAGTGGTTCTTTTGAATCTACCCTGGAAAAGCTTGACATTTTCCTAAATGACCTTCTTTCTGACCTAAGGTTATCAGACTGGGAAATGTGTCTGTACCCCCTCCAGGTCATAGATCATAAAATGTAACAACTCTCCAGTCATCATTTTCCATGGTATCTGTGGCTCAAGTAGGACATAACTCCTTTCTCTTTTCAATATATTCAGTCAATATTATTGGTCCTATTTCCCTAAGTCCAGGGATCCTTACCCATAGCTTCAACAAAAGTTGCAATGTTCATTCTCTTTTGTTTAGACAAAATACAATTTAGTCTATTTGTTTACATTTATATTATCTTTACACTTAATTCCTAACAGATATTGGTCAGGTCTTTTCTCTAGATTAACTTTGATGCAGTACCTATCATTTGCACACATGCACTTAATAGTTTCTGTTGGCTATTTTATCCTTTAGAATCAGAGAATGCAGAGTGGTCCTGGTTGAAGGTAAAGCCAGAGGCTGTGCCTATCCAGCCCCTTACTTGGATGAATATGGAGAAACAGATCCGGGCCTAAAGTAAGGGTGGTGGTGGTGGTGGTGGTGGTGGTGGTGGTGGTGGTTGTTGTTGTTGTTGTTGTTTAATTTTAGTCATGTTATTATGTGTGGATGGTAATAGTTCTTTAAACACAAAAGCTAATGGTAAATATTGAGAGATAATTTTAAATAACTGCAAATTAAAAATATTAAATATGTAACACAATTTTCAACAACTTTGTGCTTCTCCAAAACTTGAGGGTAATAATTCTCCAAAATTTTTAAAGATACCAGTCATCCTAATGTTTACGTGCTCTTATAAGTTTTAATCAGCCTTTTTTCAGAATTACTTAGGAGGTTTAATCGACACTGATATATAAAAGAAATCTGTCGTGTCCAGTGAAGGACTTGGGTTTAAAATGATGTTCAGTGTTTCCAATGCAATACTTGAAACTTTTTAATTGTCAGCTATTTCAGCCTTCTTTGCGTTAGCAAAGCAAAATATTTAGAATCCTAAACTTTTTTGTATCTTTCCTGGTGTTAGGTACAATGGTCCCAAAAGTACATATTAAGATTAGAGCCCTTTACCATAAACTGTCTCTTTTTAACTGAAATTTCATTTTTTTAAAATATTGCTTGGAATGAATAGTCTTACTACATAGGGTTTAGGCTGCTTTGATCATGCAGATGTTTGTTTTCATTGTGGCACCATTTGACCTGTATAGAAATAGTCTTTGGATAGAAAAAAAAAAACTGAATGAAGACAATAGTAAATGACGATAAGATATCTGAGTTATTCTAAAAAGGTACGAAGAAGCAGAATTTTTAAATTAATTAGGTAATTTGAAAATATCCAACTAGCTGAGACACTTGAGTGCCTCAAGAATGAGCATCTCTCAGTTATTCATGTTGGCAACAGCCAAACATTAAGTCATTTCAATTAGTTTGTAACATAGTGTTACAAACTGCACAGCCTTAGAATTGTTGTGAAGTAATTTTATTGAAATGTTCACTAATTGCCAGCAAGTTTCTTGTGTCATAAGGACAACTATAAATATTTCTGAGGAACAGAATATAATTGAAGGGCTTAGTGTTATATCTCGGACATAACCTCTACTATGTGAAGATGAGAAATCAAAGCTGAATAGACCACATGAAGCCCAAAAGCCATTAGAGCACCACTCACTAACCACCCAAAAAAGAATAGAGCTGCTTCAAGTTAGAAACCTTGCTAGCCATTTAAATGAGGTCCCATAATGCCCATGGTATACTTGACGTATTTTCTGAATAATCGAGGAGTAAATTTCTGCTTGATTAGCTAATCACGTTTATAGTGAACAGTGGTGATCACTATAACCACTGTCCTGGTGATTTCTCTCAGCTCTAAGAACATTTCAAGAGTTCAGACTAATTTAGGCAATAAAGTATGGCAGTTATTTGATTCAAACTTAACATGTTGTTGGCTCTTTTTTCCTAAAGGAGGGGCAACCCCCTTCATTTATCTCGTGAGAGGTATCGGAAGCTCCATTTGGTGTGGCAACAGCACTGCATTATAGAAGAGATTGCTAGGAGCCAGGAAACTAATCAGATGTTATTTGGATTCAACTGGCAGTCATTATGAACTCCAACTCTGCCTTGGGACAATCACGAATGAAGACAGTAAAGAAGACTGATTCAGAATTATGGAGAACTTTTTGAGGGCTGGGGAAGGGTTGGAGGGTGTTTTGCTCCTTGTCCAGTTGTGTCTAGATTCATATAAATCAATAAAATATTCCTTAATGGAGTATTACTTAAATTAGTGAGTATGTGCTTAAAGGGATAAATAAGAACATAGACCAATATGTCTTATGTTCTAAAACATTAAAGAAATGATTCTTCACCCCAAGTGTCTGATTCTGCTAAAATTTCAGAAAACTTATTTTCCTTCTTAATCTGTCCCATTCCATTCCATCTCCCTGGTCATTGAAGTCACATCAAGCAGTAATGGACATTTTTATATGTTAGTTAACTCTTCTGCAGTTTTGTATTTGGTGTCCTCTCCTATACCCCTAGTTTAGTTTAGCTAACATTGGATCACTGACAGGATTCTAATAATCTGTGATTGTCTTCCTTGCAGCTAAAGAGGAATTACAGAACCATGCAATATACTTCAATTGAGAAAGTTTTCAAAAAAATAACATTTTAATCACTTTTCTTTTAAGGAAATAGCCTCAATATGCCACTTACTGTTTCAGCCAGCAATTAAACTAAATTTCTATATGGACAGATTTGCCATTTCTAAGGCAAATTTCTGCCAGTGTGGGAAAGCTTTTTTCTCACTGTAGACCTCAAGAAGAATTAGGATAATGCATTCATTATTCATCCCTAATGGGACAAAGAGCCTGCTATCTGTACTTCTGACCACAAATAGCTTTGTTGAGTTTTGAAATTACACTTTCTATTTTCCAAAGGCAGGTTTCTAAAATGAGTTCACTTATCTCTTGTGGCACCATCCTATTTGACTCTTAGAAACCTGATGCAGTTCTGATGTAAGTTATCTATAGAACAAGGAAAAGAAAATTCCCTCAATGAATGGAGCATGACATCTGTAAATTAGAACAATCAAATTTAAGCCAAATCTGCAACTTTCTATGTTTTTGTAAAAGACAAATTCTTCATTATCTGTGTGTAACCTTTTCATAAAATATGATTTTATGACTAGTATAAACAACCAAAAAGCCATGTGATCAATAGTCTATGTCCTATTTATATAACATGCTGTGGTTGAGCCATCTTGTTTATAAATAATTGAGCTCTCTTAAATTTGTGCAAAGTTGACCTTTTTTAAAATCAAGAACTTGTGATATAAAACAGCAGCCAGAAGACAAATTGAAATCTTTCATTTTAGCTTCTGTTGTCTCTGGGGGTAATATTAGGAGTTTGAAAGATGCATTCAAAGACTATCTTATTTTGCCTTTGGTCACTACTGTCATATATGTGTGTAAATGTTTTCTTACCTTTTTGATCAGCAAAGGCAAGCAAATAAAAATATATTTGTGAAGTGATTGATGATGCACATTGGGGTTAGTTTTTTTTTTTATGTAGAGAAAAGGTGAATTTTGCAGTAAGGTATTGGCATTAACAGGCATCAGAATCACGATCTTGATTTTTACTTGAATAATTTTGAGAAGGTATCAGGAAATAGATTCAACTTTACTGAATGATTCGTAACAATGGGTGAGGATCAGAAAATTCAGTATTCAGTTTGTCAAGTTTGCCAGTATAATTAAGTAATCAAAACATTTTCTTTATTTCTTTAGAATTTTGTTGGATGGACTGGCTCACTGTGAAGTCTGAGCCAGAATAGGCAACAGGAGATGCTGACTGACTTCTGCCCTAATTGATTTGCCCCAGTTTAGCAAAGATAAACTGACATTTTAGTTCTAGTCTTTTTACATTCACTTCATAAATCCTGGATTTAAGCTCTCAAGCTGCCAAAGGGACTATCCTGCAATGGCCAGTCAGACCTTCACTGCCAAAGAACCCATTTCACATTGAATTCCACTTATTGAGATTGATTCATATCTCTGCACTGTAGACAAACATGTCTCAGTGCTGCCCCAGCCCAAGGGATTTCTAATTCAAATATCCTAGTAGTTTGCTTTCCTCATTGCAAACAATTTAATTATGCTTATGAAGTTTACTTACAAAATGAGCAAAAGTCACTTTATTTTCTTTGGTGTAGTATGTGGAGGAACTAGTTCAACAGGATGCCTCCAGAACTGTGTTTTTCTAATGTTTGATGAGGGGCTGGCAGGAATTTTTATGATACAGTGAAGAAAAAGTTATATCTGTAAAATTAATTTATTATGTTGGTGTATGGCCTGTGAGTTCACCCTGTAGTGGTCATTTGTCATTTCATAACAACTATGCATTTGGTTCACTGTGATGATGATCTATATTTAATGACTGCTATATGTTTATACCACCGATTGAAATTCCATCCATGCTGAAGTATACAAATAATGCATATATTGATATCTTTTATTGCAAAATGTAAATTTAAAACTTGTATAATGTTCTTGTGCTTTTTGAAATAAAATATTATATGTGTATATTTAAAAAAAAAGGGATCTCTTATGTTTGGGGATTTGGGTTTGAAGTATAAAAACCTATATCTAGAAAGGAGTTCTAGTTAAAAGTTATCTTTGTCAGCCCAGACAAATTCTTTAAAGACATAGGTATTTAGTTTCATCATCTCCAAACTTTTTAACCATACACTCCATCAGTAAATAATTTTTAAACATGCATTATATATATACATTTTTTATATTCATGCTATAATGTGCTGATGCATTAAATGCATTGCCCAAAAATAGAAATTTCAAAAATTGGTTAAAAAATAGAATATTTCCATTTAAATAGCACCCAATTGAATCTGCATCCCTTTGGGTATGCACACTGTCTGTGGGGACAACTATTTAAAGTAGGACTGTCCAGAAGAATTCTACAATGATGGAAATGTTCTTTATTTGCACTTCATTATGGTAGTCACTGCCCCCATGCATCTGTAGACATCTGAAATGTGGCTAGTGCAATTGACCCAACTTTTTAATTTGTTTAATTTTAATTAAATTTAAGTTATCTGTGGCTAGTGGCTTCTATATTGGACAGCATAAGTGTGGTGTAATAATTCCTAAACTTGACTGTGTGTTAGAATTACCTAGAGAGTGTTAATAAAATACAGTTTTTTAGTTTCACCCAAGGTCCTGAATCAGAATCACCTGGGATTGAGCCTTAAATCAATCAGTGTGATCTGTTTCTAATCCATGACTTCACTTAAAATTTAGAGCTTGCTTTCTTTTTATCACAGTGATTTCAGATTATGTATCAAAAAGCATGAGACAAAAGTAGAACAGAGAGAGGGAAAAGTGCCAAACTTAGATAATTGTAAAACTTAATTTTGAGTTTATACATAAGTTTTCATTTAGGGAAAAGGTATCTGGAGTTTAAAAAAAAGAAAAAGCCATTGATTTAGTTTTAAGATGTTAGAATATTCTAGGTGGGCAACACTGAAGGCAATGAGGAAGGATTTTGGGGTAAGGAGATGAAAACACCAAGGCATTTATAATTGGGGAGAAGTAACTAAGGAGTGTGCTTCATGCTTATACTAGAGTAGCTGGACACTAATAGGAAGAACAAATTATATAATCTGACAAATTGTTCACAATTTGCATTAAAATTTAAAACTCTGTACAACAGAGGGCACCATTAATAAATTTAAAAGTTACCCAGAGTTGGATGGTATAATCATGTCAACAATATAGAGTCTCCTCAAAACTTCCTGAAAACCATATACACTATGCAGGATAACAAAAGGAAAAACCTCAGCTCAACAAAACTAGATAACAGAATCTCCATGAATTCCAGAGTATGGGCAGATAGACTCAAAACACCAACAGCAGCAGGACTTGTGACATGGTAGTGATGGAAAGTGAAAGGAAAGTGAAAGAGCTACAGAACTGAAAAAGTTGACAATGACTCCAAAATGGGGAGAACCCACTCAACAGGAAATCTGGGCAATCAGGACTGAGAATTATCAACCAAGCTAAGAGAAGTCCTTACAAGCTTTAAATTAAACTGTTGTTGAGAGAAACAATTTGGTGGTAGTCTAAGCCTTATACAGTAGTATAAATAACCACTAAATACTGCCTTCATTAAAGAAAGAGCCTCACCCTGTGGAAAACTGATAAAAAATAGAAACCAGATTGGGAGTAGCAACAATACTGTGGGTAAGAGAGATGCAAAGTTCAGATTGTGTGCATGAGTGACATATAAAGTACTTTATTAGCAAAATGCAGCATTTAAAGATATAAATACAAAAAAGTACTATTTTTTAAGTAGTCAGCATTAACAAAAGAGGGAACCTTGGAGCCATGAAAGTAAAGTTTTTGTTGGCCCATTCCTGCCCATTTGACAAGCACCTCCTTCTAATGGTCCAGAAAATCATCTCATTTAAAAAAGAAATATAACTGCAGTAATGAATTTTGAGTCAATTTAATGGGCCTAAGGATGCCCAGATAGCTGGTAAAACAATGTCTGATGTGTCCATGAGAGTTTCTGGAAGAAATTAGAATTTGATTCAGTAGACAGAGCAAAGAGATTCATCCTCACCAATGTGGATGGGCATCATCCAATCCATTGTGGGCCAAATGGGACAAAAAGGTTTCCTCTCAAGCTGGGGTGTCCATCTACTCTCAGACTTTAGAGTTACTGGATCTCAGCTCTTTTGACTCTGAATTATACACTGACTTTCCTGGTTCTCTAGCTTGTAAACTGCAGATTATGGGACGTCTCAGCCTCCATAACTGTGAGACATTTCCTATTATTAATTATTGTTTAATAACGACTTGTGCAGTGGAAGTATATGTGTGTATTTGCTATTGATTTCGTTTATCTAAAGAACTTTGACATAAAATAACCTAGTCCCAAACAAACTATTACAAGAAAAAGTAAAAATGAACTTAATAAAGTTGTAACTAATGAGAATACAATAGACAATTGTGGCCCTAAAGGAGACAAGAACTGTAACCTAATATTTAAAGTGAGTTATAAGAATTTAAGAAAATGATCAAAGTTTTGACTGAAGAGCAACTCAAATATAGTAGATCTCAAAAATGATATGGCAAGAGAACAGGGGTATATGAAACTCAAGCAAAATTAAGGAAAATTTTTAGAAATGACTGTTAGAAGGAATGCAAAAGTTGAAAAGTCAACTATTGAAAGCACAGCAAAAAAAAAGATGGAATGGAAAGAAAAATCAAAGATACAAAGTATTTGAGATAAAGCAATAGATACAAAAGATAGGCAAGGAAGATTCAATATATGTTAACTGAAGTCCTTGAAGAAAACCAAAACAATGAAACAGAACACAATTCAATAAAACTTTCCTAAAAAAAAAAAAGAAAAACTTAAATATGCACATTGAAAGGGAACATTAAAATTCAACTCAGAAGAGTCAACATTAAGAATATCCTAGTACAGCTGTTAGATCTTAAAAATAAGAGGGACAAAAAGAGGGACATCCAAGCAAAAAGTCCAAGTCACTTATAAAGTTAGATTGGCATTAGATTTCTTAGAAGGAACATTTTAAAGATACCTAATAAAAGGATTTTCAAGGATTATTATTCCCAGTCAACCTATCTAAAAGTCCACACAGGTAAGTGAAAAGCATGTTTAATACTCAAGAAATATTTTTTCCCATGAACTTTGAGGAATTTATCAGAGAATAATTTTCAGAAATCAATAAATGGTTATAGAAGCTTTGGCATACAGTTGGGGTGGGGGGGACGGGAGGGCAGGAAGGGGATAAGTGTTACATAAAGGAGATAAAATCAGATGTTCTGATAATGTAAAGTTAATACAACTAAAAAAAGTGGGAGGATAAAGCTGAGTAGGTAGAAAGTTAAATAACACATTACATCCACGGTATTAGAAATGAAAAGATAACACTTGAGCTGACAAATGAAAACTTAAATATGCAAATCAACACTAGGGTAAAACTAGTGGCTAGATCGTAAGAAAGAAGGGGCCAGGTAAGAAGCAGTTTCAAAATTGCTCATATATTAAGAAAGCAACAATATTTAAAGAGAGTACTATTACATACAGATATTGGAATAAACATTACAACTAGAACTACAGTATAATACCAAAGGAGAGGGGAGGCAAAGAAAATAGATTGCATAAAGAAACAAGAAAAATTCAGACCAAACAATAAATTTAAATGGGCTTAACTCACTTATTTAGAAAAAATATCAAATAAGCTTACAAATAGATTCAGGCAAAAAATAAAGAAATATATCTAATTTTAAAATGGGCAAAAGATTTGAATAGATATTTCTCCAAAGAAAATATACAAATTTCTGAAAGTATATGAGAAGATGCTCAACATCATTAGGGAAATGAACATTAAAACCACAAGATACCACTTCGTACCTGCTAGGATGGCTATTGTCAAAAAGATAGACAATAATGTGTTGGCAAGGATATGGAAAACTCAAACCAGATGCAGGCAGTCCTCACTTTGTACAGTAGTGAATTACTGCGAATGTGGTCATGCAAGTTGAAACCATACAAAGCAATTTTAACAATCAATGGGATTGTTCCACATTACTATTGTTCCACAGCCTTTAAAAATTTTGGCCAAAAACTTTCTGCTAGTTATAAATACATAGGAAAATGAAAATGGTAATTAATATTTGTTACAATGTAATTTTATAACATTAGAAACATTGAAAATTAAAGTTTTTTATTTCTTTGAACTTAAGAAAAAATATCAAGAATGCTTGCCTTCTCTTTGTAAAACATACTAAGTGAGCATTTTTTCTATGCCTTGCCAACTTGTCATACTTTCTAAGTGTGGATCAGATTCCAACATTGTATCTTTTATGTTTTCAATATTGTAAAATACTTCTGAGTTCTCTTAACGTGAAGTTTTTGCCAGTGTCATTTCTTCTGAGACATTTGTCATAACCACTTATTTATTTGGGTAAGTTTGCCTTCACTAAGTTCATCTGACTGCCTGTCTAGAGTCTCTCAAATAGCAGTTAACTATTTCTTCTATAACTTCTATAACATTTATATTTGACCCAAATTTCACTACCAGCATTATCGCTTTAGTTTCTTTGATGCACTTTTATCTTTGCTGGCTACTTCCCTCTATCATTTATTTTTGTAAAGTGTCACATGGCTTTAACACTGGGAGACAAAAAGACAACACAATGACATGCTTTGCTTTGTCCCTGAACTTAATAACAGATGTGCAATGTCCAGTCACCAACAGCCTTTGAAAGTAGCGACATGATTGGACACTGATCATGACATACATCTGTTATTTAGTGATTTGTGGACTGAAGAAAGCTACAAATTTGTACTTTATGCAATTACTCACAGATAATACACCACTGTAAGTGAAATTTGAACTATGTTGACAGACTAGTGTTAATTAAAACTTGGTAACTGAAAATCTTACATTTAGGAACCATGCAAACTAAGGACTTCTTGTAGAGCAGCAACTTTCATCAAGCAAAACTACAGAATATAAAAGTATAAAAAGACATTAATAAAGGAGACTTTAACAAACATCTCCCAAAGTTAAATAAAGTGGATGAAAAATTAATAAGGATATAGTAGACCTGAACAATGTAATCGGTGTTAGTTTGGTCCTATAGTAAACAAACAGACAGATTTTGAAACACAAGGCTTAAGTAGCTGCACTAGCCTTTTCAGTCATAACAGCATGGGAGTAGCAAGAAGTGTCAAGGTAGATCATCTAAATTCCACACATGTCCCTCTCTGTTCTTTTTAACTTTCAACAGCCCTTACCTTCTCTGCTGATCAATGTCAGTTCCCCCTGCCAACATGATGACTCCTCTTCTTTCTTGCTAGTCAGTAGTTACATGCAGTCCAAAAGGCCCAAGCTGCAGCCATAGCTTCTAGTCAGTAAGACTCTTGCTGTGTCCCCTTAGGGACCATGACTTCTAACCCTGAAGAACTCAGAGCTGCAGGAACAGGAAGCACAGAGTCCTCCATGAAGTCATTAGAAATAATGATAAGTAAAGCTGCTCCTTGGTTCTTGAACCTCAGGTATTTTCCTATTGGAAACAACACCATATAAAGGTTTCTGATTCCATGCACCCTCAGAGAGCATTGCCTCTGCTGACACGTCAACTGCACCTGTCACAGGCTGTTCCAACATTCTATAGGCTCAGCTGTTCCCCAAAAGTGCAGTTTGCAATATGACCAGTGTGTCTCATAATCATGGGCACAGTCCTGAACCCCCTTACCTGGGAAGTAGATTCCCTATTTGCATGCTATGTTGTGTAGAATTCCATGCTAGTGGAACAGGTACTCAATACACCCCAGACAGTGGTGCTGTCTGAAGCTCTGTGGGCAGGACAGGGAAACTCATACTCTGAATAGGTGTCTAATCTTGTGAGAATGAAGCACTGACTGTTCTAGGATAGAAGTATCCTGGTGTAGTCAACTTGTCGCCTAGTAGCTGGTTGATCTGACCTTGAAAACAGTGCCCTATCAATAGAGCAATGGACTCTTTTGGTGACAGGATGGACATTCAAGCATGGCTGTAGCTCTAAGAGCCTTGGTAAGTGAAAGTCCGGGATGTTGGGCTTATGCTTAATCTTCACCTCTGCATTTGTGTTCCTGTTGTGTCAGTTACCAAGGGTGCTAACTTCTGAGTTATTTTGACTACTTGTTTCATACCTTTTCTACAGTGGGTAAATTCTGGTGAGCATTTATATCTAATGCAAAAAAACTTGTACTTTGTGCAGTACCTATATGTCCATTCATAATTATACAGTATGTACTCTTTGTGTCCAGCTTCTTTTGTCGGTGAGATCATTTTTGTAATCTTCATCATCAGGTCTCTAAATATTATAAAAATCCCTAGTCACTGGATAATCTGCTTTGATTAAGAAAATAGAAAAGACCTTTCTGTTTTATTTCTATACAGCTAGCACTGGAATACTATGATCACTAGGGTGCACTATTAGCTTTACTACCCATTCAGTGCCTGGCAATAGAGCCAAAAAAATCACAGAAAGCTAGCTGTCCAGTGTTTGAAGTAGCTAGCTAATCGCTGAACCAGACTGAAAGTCACTAAACATTTTTCTGACTGTTGCAGGCGCACATCAGAAACACATCATCACCTCGCCAGTTTCTCATTTGAAAATTGTGAGTTACAACAGTGATATGTTGATGAATGACCTTTCAACAAAGATGAATGAATCTTAACTGAGTGAATAATGTAAAATTCACTATTCTAATAGAAGAAAATTTGCAAAATGTTAACATTTTAATGGTATAGTTATGTATTTCATAAAAGTTAGGCATAAATAGGACGTAGATCAAGAAATAACTATAATTAGAATTACTTTTGTAAATGCAAACTAACTTTTAGTTTATTTTTGAACTTTTCTAGTTCAAATCGGTGTCTGTCTTCCCTCATCTTAAGGTCTATTTTAATAATCATCAAATACAAATTGATATTCAATAGGTTAGAAGACTATAGACTCACATACCCCAAATTGAGATTACTTCCTTTCCTCCCCCGGTTTCTTTTACCTTATTTTGTTTGAAACTTCTTTTATTAGAAATAAACGATGAAGTTTTTAAAAACACACTTAAGGTAGTTAATATATTTGGTATGAATACATTTCTGTCAAAAGAGGTCAAGCTCTCAGAGGACCCCAAAAATTTGGCCTGCAAGGGATATTTTGCTGATTGACCCATTCTAGAGCATCTGTACATGCTACATAATATGCTTCTGTTATGGCAGTGATTGCAATTCATTGTAATAGAATTTACATGTTGGCTAATCCATTGTGAAGCCCTTGAGGACAGGGACCGACATTATTTATATTTGCTTTTTTTCAGTGCCTAGCTGAATAGTCGGCATTAATAGGCTCTATATTTTTTTATTACATTAGCTAATATTCAAATAGAAAACTGGTTAGATCAATAAAAAAAATTAAACTTCATTGTTTGCTGGTTTTAGGAAACAGCTGAAAACTAGTCCAATATTAGGTTTTATGATTCAAAGGACTGCAGTGTTTTAAAATAGCTTTATTGAGATACAATTCACATACCATACCCAGCCAAAAAATACAATTCTGAGGTTTTTTAATTAAGCTATAATTGACAGAATACATTATTTTCAGGTGTACAACATGAAATTTGCTTTTAAAGAGGGAGGTGGAAAGCAAGAGGAGCCTCTTTTCCTTGAGTTGCACACTGGTTCATACTGTGCTGTTGTCCCAATAATTATGAAAGGAACCCATCCAGATCGTTTCCTCTTCAGATTAGGGGAAGGTTCGATAGTAGTACATCATTGGGTATCTAAAGACAGCTGAGGAGGCCACAAATGCAGAAAAAGGGAAAGAAAAAAGGGATTCTCCAATATGTTCTTTATTCTGTATGATAGGAGAAAAGCTGTGTTGAAAGGGGCATTATGTTCCGTGTTGGGACTCAGTATAAATCTGAACTTTGCTCATTATCCTTGAATATACTCTAAGACTAATCCTAGGATCAGAGTGTCATTCTTTCAGAGACTTAGTCTGAAAGCAACAGTAAATATTTATTATATCACATGGTTTCTGTGGGTCTGGATTTTGGGAGTGGCTTAGCTGCGTGATTCTGGCTTAGGGTATCTCTCAGAAGGTGGCAGTCAAGATGCCAACCGGACCTGCCATCTTCTGAAACTTGCCAGGGGCTGGAGGATCTACTTCCAAGAATGACACAAACGTGGCTGGCAAGCTGGTGCTAATTAATTCGTGTAATCCCTTAGTGCCTTGTCAGGAGCCCACTCTAAGGGACCGCTTGAGTACCCTCATGTTACGGCACTGGTTTCCTTCTGAGTAAGTGATCCAAGCATAAAGTGGAAGCTACAAAGATTTTTATGACCTAGCATTGGAATTTGCACACCATAATTTTGAAAAAGTTTATCATTTACACAGGTAGGCTCAATTCAGTATGGGAGAGACTATTGTGCAGGGAGAAGATACTAGGAGCTAGGTATCATTGAAGGACATCTTATTTGTTTTTTAATATAATATACATGTATATATGTATTTCAAGGAGGATTCCTGAAATCAGGTAACAACTCTTGAATAATATATTACCTTTCCATGTATCATAAGAAAACAAAGAACAACCTCTTGGGACAGACCAATAATTCTTAAACAGAAAAGTCCAGAGAAAATAGAGGCCTGGGAAGCTGTTTTCCTTGGGCAGTCCAAATATCCCAGGATTCCTATTCCTGTGGCATTAACTTTCACAGTATATTCATTCTTACACTTCCCCTACCCTGAGATACACTGTTGCCCTATTCTCCAGATGTTGGTCACAGAACACTTCCTTCTGCACTGTACTTTTTCTCACCTCTTTCTTTATAACTACTGGACTGCTTTCTCACTATCTTATCCTTCATGGATTTGCATATGAGAGCTTAAAATAACAATCAGAAGACTAATCATCTTTCCATGATTTGGAGAATCTAGCTGTACCTACTGACTCATTTAAAATAAACACAATAGTTCTTTCAACAAATTCATTAAAACCCTTACTCCTAATAGCAGTGATTATATTTGGGTAGCTGGAAGAGGACACATTATATTTGCTAAGTGAGTGAAAAATATTCTCTTTAAATAGAGAATAGCTATTTGAAATATTACTAGGCATATCATCTCTGAATCTGGACCTTTCCCCCCTACAAAACTTAATTTTAAGAAAAAGTATTTACAGAAACTCTAATCCTTTCCAATTCAAATTGCTTGCCCAGCCAATACTCTGAAATAAACTATATTGTTCAAGTAATGGAAAAAATCAACTTGTGGTTTTAATCAGTGCAAAGAAAACAATTTGGCAACTTATTTAAGTTTGGATAGAACAATATTGAACTGCATCGTGAATACTTTAATGTACATTTTGTCCTGCTTTTAATCCAAGGATCTAGACATGGCAGACAGTAGAGGTGCCTGCTGTTTTTTAAATAATCTCAAGAGGCTGTGGCATTTCCTGAACAAGAAGAAATAGACTCTGTCACTGTTCTGAGATTGAATATAGGATTCATATTTAACCCTTCTATATTCTTAATCAGCTTTAACCATAATGTCACTTAAGTGAAGAAAAAGATTTTAAGCCAAGTGAAGCTCTTATTTCATTATATCCTTTCAGTCCATGGCAGACTCCAGGGAGTCATTGCGATTACTCAGTAAAAAAAAAAGCATTGGACACGGGAGGTTCAAGAGACCTGAGGTTTGGTTCTGTTACTAATTAGTTTTCTAGCCTTGGGACAGCTATTGAACCTGTTTGGGTTGTTACTTCTGTAAATTGGTGGGTCAGGAAAGGATGGGGGACTGGTTTAATTTTAGTTTCCTCTCCACCAGAGCTCGACACAATTAACACCAAATACCAATTCACCCCACACAGCCTCATTGCTCCGCCTTCCTAGCTTGTCTTTGAAAGCCTTCGAGGGACTCCCGCATCCTCTTGCTTGGAATCCCATTCTGGTGCTCGGCAGGAGGGGGGGGAGGGGGGCTGCTCGTTGAGCCTTTGGCTGGTGGTGTTACCAAAGGAATGGAATCTCGTTCTTCGTGGGCTGGGAAAACCGTGCGGACACTCCCGCTGCAGGCCGACATTTCTTTCCAGAGACTCGGTCTCCTTTCAGCCTACACCTCCGGCAAGGCCTTGCCCCAAGACCCACCAGTGATCAGCTTCGCGTTAGGAGGAGGTTCTGGGGACAGCGCCAATTTGCCAGATCCTGGCAGCTCGGGTCCCTTGGAGGAGGCAGGGCAGGCAGGGCCTTACCACTGGGGAGCCTTCTTCGCGACTGACTCAAAGTGTATGTCAACAAAGCACGCCTGATTTCCTACCGAAAAGCCCAACCAAGCCTGGGGTCACAGCCACGCTTCTGTAACCAGGTGACAGAACCCCGCTGTGCGCCACCGCCCGTCTCGGGAGCCCTGCAGCTCGGCCGGGACCCTCCGGCAGCGGCCGCGGCCGCGGCGGCGGGAACTACGCGGCCCAGAATGCCGCGCGCACGCGCGCTGCCTTTGTGACGCTCGTTTCCCGGTAATTCGCGCTCTCAGGCAAACCTGAAGATAGCGGCAATCCTCCGCTGGGGGGCGGAGACGCTCTCGGCCCGACTCTCCGCCCCCTTCGTGATAGGCAATGGGACCCGCCAACCGGCGTGGCGGGCTGGGGCCGCGTCCTCCAATCAGCAGCCGTGGCGGAGAGGTGGGCGTGCGCACTGGCAGGGCAGGTGGGCTAGGCTGTGCCGGGGTGCGAAGGGGGAGACTAACGTCGGGTCGGGTCAGCGGGCGCTGCAGTAGTCGCCGCAGCGGCGATGGGAGCGGTGGGGACGAGGCGGCGGTGGCGGCGGCGGCAGGAGGAGGAGCAGGGGCTGGCACGAGAGCAGCGGCGGGGGGCGGCCAGCAGCAGCAGCAGCAGCAGCACTCACAGCAGCAACTGCCGCCGCCGCCGCCGCCAGTAAACGCGGACGGCACCCGAGGGGACGCCCCAGACAGCCGGCCCGCGACGCCGCGCTCGGGTCCCGCCGCAGTCCGCGGCGGGGGATGGGCGGGCGGCGGCGGGCCCGCCTGCCGAGAGTTGACCCCTACGGGTCCCGGCTCTGAGCTGGTCGCCAGCCCTCCGCCCGAGATCCCTGCGTCCGCCCTGGCCCAGGTAGGACACACCCCCCTGAGCCCCCAGGGCGCCGCCGGGGGAGCCCCGGGCCCCGCCCTCCCTAGTTCTGTCCCCCTCCTGCGGCCCCACCTCGTGCCGGGTGACCGACCCGATGCGGAGGGGAGGGAGGGCTACGGGAGACTCCTCCATAGCTGCCCACGCCCTGGGCTCGTGCCAGACCCAAGTCGCTCCACCGCGGAGACCGTCTGCCGCTCCCCGGTTTCCCCGAAGGCTTGTGCCCCCTTCCTTCCCTCAGAGGCTTTTAGTGTCTTCACCGAACTTGGACGGTCATGAAGCTTCATTCTGTTTTCTCTTTCTGCGGGTGACCCACATATCACTTGTATTCATGCTGCTGCTGGTACCAGGACCGAACACAGAGTACTCTCAGGCTATATTGAACGACTCTTTCCTGTCCCGCCTCCACGAACGTAATAGAAATGGAACTATAGGATCTGTTTGCTGGGTCGCAGCGACAAGGAAAGCCGTGACTTTCTGGTACTTAGGATGCGAAGGAATGAGCTGAGGGTTTTGCTTGTCATTTGCCTTGACCAAGATGATGTTGACATCCCGGGTTACTGTGGGAGGGACAAAAGAGCCCACACATCTGTACTGTCAAATCAGAAGTAAATAATCCACTAAGATGCCAGTATACTTTATCCCACAGCGAAGTTAATTTTCTTTCATTCGTGGCTGCATTAGAGGTAAAAATGACATTGAGTTGTACTTTGCTCTGTTTTAAAGTTGATAGGTGGCAGCAATCCCAGTATTAACTCTTCCCGTCTCTAGCTTTAGAAATTGTTTTTTCTTTGAACATTAAAGAGGGAAATTTTATTGTAAACTGTGTATTATGTAAAGATGATTTCGTATTAAATAGAAATTGAGGTTCTGTATGCATTTTGGAGCATCGCGTTATTATGAATGGGCGCGCGCACACACACACACACACACACACACGGAGGATTCCACTCAAAGTGTTTTGTTACAGTGTTTGGTTCTGAGCCATTGAAAACAGTTGCATTGGTTTCTAAAACACTGATTTGCCAGGATAGACCACAAAGATGTGTTTGCTGTTTCCTTTAGGGTAAATGGAATAGAGTAACGTTCATTTGGGGTCGGGGTGGGGGTGGCGGAGACGGAGATGGTCAATTGATTTTAAAGTATTGAGGGAATTGAATGCTATGTATTTTTTTTTAATCAAGAAGCAGTGATGATGACAAATATTACTTAATATGATTAATATTGACTAAAAAATTTTCAAATAATAAATCTGTGGACTTTGATGTCATATTATGATTTATTCAAATTGAAAACATACTGAAAGGAATTTTTAATTTAGAAGCTTATGTTTTCCTGTATGACACATTTTTATCAAGGCACTGAAAGGAATGTTTGAAGCATAGTTAAAAGAAGTTTCTCTAACACTTTATGATAGAATGCTAGGAAATAGGAAATACTTTTTCCTCTTTCAGTGTTAGACACATAAAAGAAATTGAAGTCCCTAGTCACATTAATTTAATTTATAATATCAAATTGAAATGAATTTGATCTTTAGTGGGAGGCTAATATATCTTACTCATTATCTTGTACTGTGGTTAATACATAATTTAGTGAATTCTCTATTTTACTATATGTGATTTTAGATTTTTGTGTCTTCTTTTGACTCTTAAATACTAATGATTTTAATGCCTCAAGAAAACTTCATATTAGGCTCATTTGCTTGAGCAAATTAATTCAATTATATAGAGCTTCAAATACCTTTAAATGTAATGTTAAAAGTGAAGTTTGTATAATTTAGACTACTTTTGAGAGTATGTTACATTAAAAAACGTGCTAAAATGTGACAGTGATAGATTGTTGGCTTTTCAGTGTAAACGAATGTTACAGAGCTGAGTTTGCTATGATCATGGAATTTAAATTTAACTGGTAGGAAGCAGGCAATTCTATATAAGTTTTGTAACTTCAGAAAGTAATACATAGATGTGACAACTTGATTATAACTCTTTGGAGACTTTGAACTGGAACCACTTAACTAAGACACTTTCAATGGTTCCTAATCCTCAGAATCTGTGAGATAATAAATGCTTATTGCCTTAAAAAAAAGGCAATATATAACAAGGGAAAATGTTTAATGACCTTTATTGAACTAGTGGAAACTGAACTGATTAGCAAAATAAAACAGCCTTTAAAAAGGAGTGGGTAATACGGTTTACTTCCTTCCCCACTTAAAAAAATCTTCTACATATAACAATGCAATTGAATTGGTAAATGAAAAAATCTTCTTTAGAAAAATTCTTTTATAGATATGTGGCAGACTGTCTTTACAATTTGAGCTCATGCTACTCAAATTACTGTAGTCATGTTTTCCTTTGCTATTTTTGAGTTTTTTGAACTATATTAATATATCTAGAACTATGTCACTTTATTTGGTGATATTGTAGGACAACTTCAATATTTATAGATTTTTAAACATTTATACCGTTTTGCTTCCTTGTCATCTTCTGTTTTTATTCAGTGTATTGTAAACATAGTGATGGTCGTGGTAGATCTCCCCCCCCCACCTCCAGGCATCAGTATATAGAATCCTTGTGTTATAAATACTTTTACAGCTTTTTCCTTCACTATATAATTATAAAAATAATTGTTATATTTTTTTACGCCTATAGCACCTGGTATTTTTAGGTGGTCTCCCATCCAAGTACTAACCAGGCTAGACTCAGCTTTAGCTTCTGAGATCAGATGAGATCAAGCTTGTTCAGGGTGGCTTGGCTTTAGACTATAATTATTTTTAATGTCCAGAGTTTATCATACAAGGGCCAGAGTCTTCTTCCAGACTCAAGTTTATAAATTCTCACTTGGTTTGTGAGGCCCTCAGGGATACTTCTTGTTTAATTTGGATTCTGGGAAGACTTCGTTCAAGTCCTTAGTAGTCATCTGATCAAGTGGAATTACGTTCTTCATCTTCTCCAGCTTTCTCGTAGTGCTTGATCCTGGTCTTTGTGAGAGACAAAAACTCGGCACAACTATTCACATCTTTTTTTTCAGCATTATTGACCTAGGGCACTATATTTACCTTCTGGCAAAGGAACCTTCATGCCTTTGAGAACTTTTTCTCAAAGTCATCTACCAAGCCAGCCATGGCTACATTTGCCTTGTAGTAAGCCCACTCGATAGTAGGTAGATTTCCAGGTAGAGTATAGCCAACCTGGAGGTGAGGGTTTCATTTAGGATTTCAGGTAGTTAGCCATGGCTTTCTGGTTTCAGGGTATGATCTCCCCAAAAGCTACCCAGTCAGTGGCTTTTAGAGCAAATTTTCGCCTAGCCATCTTGAGATCTTTCACTGACCCCGGCGGCCCACAGTCCACCTATTGCTTTTGTGCTGTAAATACTCAGTGCTCTCTGGTTAAATATTATACTTTCATATTTGATAAAAGAACCTTTAAGTCTATATGAAAAAGTTGAGTTTTTTAGAGTTAAATTTTGAGCATATTACCACTCAAGTTTCTGTCCTTATATCTGGTGATCCTTGATTGTAGTTTAAAATACAGATTGAAATTACATTATTTAGATAATGTGAATGTCAGTTTCACCAGAAAATTTTCTCTTTTATACAGGTGATTTTTAAGCAGACTTTTTGGTATATTTTCATTTATGTTATATGACTTTAAATACTGATTCTTCTCTTTGTGGTTATTTTATATGTTCTTGGTAGTTAATTGAACGTATAGTACTTATGAACTTTTATAAACATTTTGGATTTTTTTTCTGTGACTTTTTTAAACCTTTTTATGTGAGATCCTTGATGTTTTGGGATGTTGATAGCTGCTTTTTCTTTCATGAGGTAATTTGCTTTTACTTCAATTAGAGTGAAGCTTTTCAAGGCAAAAATTAAGTGTTGTTTCAAAAGAATCTGGAGTATTGTGTCTTGTGAAAAATGGGAGGTTGTAGCTTCTTTAAAACATGATAGATTTATTCTAATCATGTTTTAAAATTTAGTTTTTTTAAAACAGAATTTGCATCTTTATTGACAATAAGAGTCAGTATTTTTTAATGTTTGAATTAGAAAACCTTTTTGCCATTATATCTGTTTTTACCAAAATGCTTTTCTTGTTATATTTATACTTTTTTCTTCTTTCTGCAGTTTCATGTAACTGCCTTAAAAAAATGATTTTGCATTGTTCCTCTTGTTCTAGCTATATGATCATCTGAATACTGTATCTTGTTCATATCGGTCTGACATTGTTTTCCACATGTATTATGTATTATGGATTGTTTGGAAAGCTCTCTCTCTCTCTTTTGCTCTTGATCCACTAAATGCCTCAGTTTCTAAAACATCTCAAAAATGGTTTTATCAACATTTTTTGGTAACAAATAAGGCAGAAATGAATAGGAAAAAAATGAGTGAAGAGAAAATTGTGAGCCTTGCCTCATGAAATTTGATGTGAAAAAATCATCTGGAAGCTAACTCACATGGTAGTAAATGAGATTAGGACTTCATTTCTGCTACTTGCCTAATACTTGAAAAATTCATTGTATCCAAGACCAAAGTCAGCTGTCTTTTAATTCTATAAATGAAAGTATCAGTATTTAATCAGTCACCAACCTCAGAAATCTCATTTATTTTTTGTGCTTCCTCTTTCCCTTGGTTCTACCAGCATAAATCCTCTCCTTTTCATTTTCACTGCTACCATTTTAACCTAGCCTCTCTGAACCTCGCTGAGAACTATTGCAATAGACTCATCTATTTATTTATTAAATGTGTTAAGCATCTATGATGTTACTATGGTAGATGTTCAGCAGTGAGCAAGACAGAAATGACCTCACTTTTGGAGCTTACAATACAGTGGGAACAGACAATTGTAGAACAAGGAATTACAAGGGTTCCAAGTATCATGAAAGCAAAATGTAGACTACCACATAGGAAGTGGGTTCAGGGAAATAGTCTTCTGTTTTATCAACCATAAAATAGTATTTTTTTTAAAGTTTATTCTGCATATTCTTCCAGATGTAGTTCTATGTACATATTCTACTAGTTTATTCTACATGCTATACCAGGTTCAGAGGTTAGTGGATGTATTATAGCTATAAGTAGTTAAATAATTTTTTAAAATAAATAATTAAAAATAAGTGTTTTTAAGTTAAAAGATTTTAATTAAAAATTAAATGTTCACACAGCTCCTGAAACAGCTTTAGAGAAATCTTTTCAGAATTCCAGAATATTTTGAAAACTTTTATCCAAAAGAAACTCCCTCCAATATAGGTTTCTACTTTGAGTTCTCCCAGGCTCAGTTGCTTGAATACTGATGGAATTCCTGTGTTATATTTCATGCTCTGTATTTGAACCTCAGAAGTTAGGATTAGGACTAGGCATTACCAGTAGGAGGGTATGTAAGTTTACAAGAAAGAAGTCTTCCATGCGTATCATTACAGTCTCTCTGTAGTTAGAGTCCAGCAGTGTGTAGGCGAATTATGAAATGTATAAGTAAGTAGGATATAATCTGAATATTTTTGCCAGATTAAAAATATGTATTTGTAAATCATAAAAAGATGTCCCTTATAAACTGGCATCTATTTTGGGGTATACAAAGTGATGTTAGTATAGACACTAACCTCTTAAATGCTTATCAAACATGAATATAAACTATAAACTGTTCATTGTGCATCAAGGTGAGATTTGAATGTATTTTTACCTATTATAATATATCATAGGATCTTAGATTACTTAAACTCTCATTGCCTATTTTTCTATTTTTAAAAAGGGAAATTAATATACTTTAAATCTAATTACAATGAATATCAGTTATTACAGAGAAGGTTCTGTATTGATTTGCTTTGTTTGGTCGATCTGGCTACAGTAGATTTTATCCAAAGAATGGTCTCATTTAGTGTTTTCCTTATAGGCTGGCGATATAAGTTGCATTGTACTTTCTATAAGGGAAGAATTTGTTTATATGTTGTTATTATGGTAGCCAGGCAAAGGAGACCTAGATTGTTTACACTTTTATTCTGTTGTCAGTAATTGTAACCATGCTGACTTGCTAGGTTTCTCTTTAATAGATATTTTACTTCCTTGAATATATTTCTTGAGCTCAGAGATATTCAGTGCTGCTGGAAAGTATAATTTACCTCCTGTGAAAGTTTAGAAGGGACAATTGAAGTATGAGTGGTCACTAAATTTTTTTTCTCTTTTTCTATCAGTTAACAGAGTTATTCACAAACTTTCATCTCTTTTTAGTAAATTCTTAGAAAGACTCTTGCTAAAACCTATGGAGTAAAACAGAAACAAAATCACATGGATTTATCCTATTCTTGATCTTTATTTCTGTTGTTTATGTTAATATTATTACATGTTTTAAAAAACCTAGCTGGTGTGAAGTCTTTGTAAAGTTATATCTACACCTCAGCTTGTTTTATTTTAAACATAATTTAATTTTTTATAATGTGAAAAATGTAATATTTCAACTTTTGAGAAGTATGAGATAGCCACTCTGCATCTAACTATATTTTAATCTGTTTTTAGAATATAGATCAGGTATTCTAAATACTATGTATTTACATAATAGATCATGATGACTTTGACAGCATTTAATCTTTTACTTTAATAACGGGGGGTATTTTGTGTATTTACAGTTTTCATCAAATGTGGAAAATTTTCAGACTTCAAGGTTTTTTTTATCCACCACAGAATCTCCCTGGGTCCAATAAATGTATCTAGATATTAATATATATATGTACAAAAAGTAGAGAGAAACTTTATATAAGACAGTATGATTACAATAACTGACAACGAAATGGAAGAGTAAACAACCTCTCTGTTCTCTTTCTGGGACTCTGGTTATATACATGTTAGGCTTTTTGATGTTATTCCATAGCTCACTGGGGCTCCATTTGGTTTCTGTCTTTTATGCTATATTTTATTTTGGATAGTATATTTTTCTGTATCTTCAAATTCATTAATCTTTTTTTTTTCCACTGTAGTTAGTCTGTGGTAATCCTAGACAGTGACTTTTTTTTTTACGTCAAATATATACTTTTCATGTCTAGAAGTTTATTTTTTTAGTACCTTCCATTTCTCTCCTGATGCTTATGCTTTCCTCTGTTTTCTTGAATATATTGAATGTGTGTGTGTGTGTGTGTGTGTGTGTGTGTGTGTGTGGTGTATTTTAGGCGAGGCAACCGTTGGTTGACCTCACAGATTGCAAGAACTTTGTCAGTTAACAATCCCTTTTATATTTTACACCTACAGCACCTAGTCTTCCTAGGTGGTCTCCCATCCAAGTACTAAACAGGCCTGACCCTGCTTAGCTTCTGAGATCAGATGTGATCAGGCTTGTTCAGTGTAGTGTGGCCATAGACTGAATATATTTATAATAGCTATTTAAAATCCTTGTCTGCCATTTCTATCATCTGCACTATTTCTGGGCCTGTTTTTAATTGAGTAATATTTCCCCTTGTTTGCATCCCTGGTAATTTCTGTTTGGGTGCCAGACATTGTGATTTTACATTGTTATGTGCTGGATATATTTGTTTGTTTTCCTTTAAATATTTTTTTGTTTTTTTTTCTGAGATACAGTTTCTTGAAAATAGTTTGATTCAGGCCCTGTTTTTTAAGGTCTCTTTCACTCTGGCTGGTGAGCATAGAAACTATTCGCAGCCTTGTGTGAGCATCAGAATTTTTCTGCCTGCACCTTTCCAGTGGTTTTTTTCCTGGTCTTGATCGCTTCCTCACACACATTCTCAGATAAGTACTCAGCCAAAGTGTTAAGAGGGAATCCTTTCCAGATATCCAAAACTCATTCTTTGTTCAGCTCTCTCTTCTCCAGTGTTCTGCCCTGCCTTGTCTTCCCCAAAACTCTGAATTCTGTCTCCTCGACTCCCTGATACCACTGGGCTCTTTTTGGGTTCCCCATTCATGTGCTGCTGCCTGGAAATTTTCTAGGTAGTGAGGTGGGGGCATTTGTGATACTTACCTAATTCATTGTCATTTCTCTTGTGGAACCCTGTTCTGTACTGTCTGTTGTCTAGCGTCTAAACTCCAGTGTTTCATACATATGCTTTGTCTGTTTTTCTAGTTAAAGGTAGAAAGATAAGTCTGGTCCCTATTAGACTGTAGAGGTCAGAAGCTGAAATGGGCTGGTGAGTATATTTAAATTTCAAAGAGGAATCAGTCGTATTTCACAGTTATACTGTCATTAGAAAGCTATATATTATCTTTATGCTCAAATATAGCTTCAGAAAGGTTTCCTTACCCTTTAGACATATCATAAGCTCTTCTGATAATTAATTCTAGCACTGTTCCCACTGATATTAAAATTGTAGGTAAAACTAATTTTTCTAATAAAGAGCAGAATCTTACATAAATTATATATGGCACTTATAAAACCATGCTGTTATCTATTTAGTGAATTATCAAGCACCCTCCCTGCCCGCTCTTCCCCTCTGTTCCTCCCTCCCCCCAGCAAATGTAGGAGAATTTTATTACTTTAGCCTATGTAGGTAATAGTAATCCTAACTAGACTCCTTTTCCTTTTGTATTATATCCTCCCCTGTAGTGTCTCCCACTTGTCTACTGGAGTAGAAGTTAAGTCCATCTTTTTCCTAGCCTGATTTTTACAGTCTGAACTCAGTTTACCTAACTTCAGGCCTGTGTATGCTTTCTCCACAATCAGAACTTTTCCATTTAGACTATGATTATTCCCGTGCACTTGTATGTTGTACTCATTTCTTTTCTGTGCCTTTGCTTACCTCCTCAGTCATTTAGCTTTTGCCTTGAACCACCCCAAAGTTCAGAGGCAAAGTAATCATTTATTAGTTGACTATTACATGGTTGGCAGTTTATCTAGGCTCTGCCAAATGGTTCTTCTTTTGATCTGGTCTGGCCCCATTTATGTGAGGCAGCTTGGATTTCTTCACTATCTAGGTTTTAAAACCAACAGAAGAGGACACGTTTCCATAAGCACTTTTCAAGCTCCTTGTTTGTTGATGTTCCATTGGTCAAAGCAAGTCACAGAGTCCACCCCAGTTTTCAGGATGGAGAAAAAATTCTGCCTTTTGTTGGGAGTTGCAGCAAGTTCATATTGTAAAGGGATATGTATAGAGGAATGGGAGGACTTTGTGTCTACTTTGCAATCTACCAAACCACTATAAATCCTATCCATCTCCTCTCAGAAACTTTTTGTGATCATCTATCTTATCTCACGTTAACCTCCCCCAGTTCTTATTTGTCACATGCACTCGGCCTTTACAATTTGATGTTGATTAACTTTGTAAATTTTTTACATTTTAAATCCAGAGAATTACTATAAATTTCTGTTTTTGTATTATGTGTTCTATTTCAAAGAATAATTTGGAAATAATCGAGGGCAAAAAATTTTATTGAATGACTGTGTATTGGATTTTCAAGTGGCTTTGATTTATTTTCTTGAGGACTACTTAATTTCATTCAGCCATATAGGAGGTGAAAGATATTTCATTCATTCTTCCATTCATCAAACATTTATTGAAAGTTTGGTCTGTGGTAAATATGCTACTATTAAGCATACAAGATAAGTAGAGTTCTATTCTCAAACTCAAGAAATTTATAGTGTATTAGGAAGACATTGTAAATTGTGTACGTGATTCTAAGCCCATTTTTTTGCTCTGAACCTAGATTTCTACCCCATGCTCAACTCACAGGTTAACTGGCTTTCCACCATTGCATAGATGGGACAGTCTTCTACTATATATCACACTGCTAAATGGTTATTGCCTAATCTATTCTGTGTCTGGCTTTCCCTGCCGTTGGTTTATATGACTGTTATCTGTTACTATTCTTTGTATAAGATATATTAACCATAGAGTACATAAACCATATCTTTAAAGAACAATTAGAAAGCCAAGTGGTCAAGCAATAGAACATTGCTGGCATCTCAGAAGTCCCTTCCTTACCTCATCTCTTTTCTTGACCCCCAAAGAATCCATTCTTGTGATTTTTGTGAAAAATCATGTACTTCCTTTTTTTTCTTTATAGACTTAACTACTTAACGTTTGCATCCCATTTAACATAGTTTAGTTTTGCCTATTTTTGAATTTTATATAAAAGGACATATATATACTTTTGCTTGATTTTTCTAAATGATGACATGTAAAACTACATGAAATTCATTCATGTAGTTCGGTGTAGCATAGTTTTTTCATTTTCATTTTGGTATAGTTTTTGTGGTAGCAAGATCAGTAGTCCCTCATAGATATTCATGTGCTAATCCCTGAAACCTGTGAGTATGTCACATTATATGGTAGAAGAGACTTTGTAGGCATGATTAAGTTAAGGCTCTTCAGATGAGAAGATTATCTTTGATTATCCAGGTGGCTTCCGTGTAATCACAAGGGACCTTATAAGAGGGAGACATATATATTTTGTCAGAGAGAGATAAGGAAATGTGATGATGGAAGCAGAGGTCAGAGTGATTTGAAGATGCTGTACTACTAACCTTGAAGATGGTGGATGGGTCCATGAGCCAAAGAATGCAGGCAGTTTCTAGGAGCTGGAAAAGGCAAAGAAAAGTATTCTCCCCTACAGCCTCCAGAAGGAGCATAGGTAACTGACACCTTGATTTTAGTCTCAGTGGAAGCCAGATCTCTTCTGATCTCCAGAACTGTAGGATTATACATTTGTGTTATTTTGCCACTAAATTTATGGTAACTTGTGTCAACAGTAGAAAACTAATACTTGTTTTACTATATTATTACAATTTATAATTTTCTTGCTGGGCATGTGGGTTATTTTCAGTTTTTGGCATTTATGGGCAAGTGACTATGAACACCTTGAACATGTTCCCTGGTACACATCAGAGAAGAGTGCTTTTATGACAAAAACATACACACACACATTGGAGAGAGTTGCTGGGTGAACTTTTTTGGCTTGTTTTTATAATACAGAACTATTTTCCAACGAACTTTCCTACCAGCAGTATATGAGGATCAAATTGTTTGTTTTTAAAGAATTTCTTACTTGATATTTACTACGATAATGCTTTCTTCCTTTATGTAGGTGGGTACCCAAAATTTGTTTTGAGTCAAAACATGTTTGGGATCTAATTTATACTTTTTCCAATCTAGAAATTGTAGGTAGCATTGGTTTATTTTTATTCCCCTTTTGATCATCTAATTTTTCTATTAACTTTAAAGGCAAAATTATAGCAATACAAATGCTGTAACTTAATTTATAATCATAGTTGTAGAGTAATAATTTTTCTCTTGCTGACAGAAACATTTTTAAATGAATTTAATTAGTAGTTGTATAATAGGATAAATACTTGGCCTCCATGCAAACATGTTGATTTTTTTTCATCAAAATTCAAGTTGTACAGAGACTGTTTTAGACAGTATTATATCTGTAAATGTGACTGTTTCTTCTTCTATTGGTTAAGAAGCATGCCAAATGATGAACTACTATATATTGAGCATAGTGGTGTGCCAGGCACTGTGATAAACACTTTATATATATCATATATTATTACTTTTAATCCTTAGCCACTTTTGTTATTTCTTTTTTATACATGAGGAAATTGAGGCACAGAGACGTTAAGTAATGGGCCCCTAGGTTTCACAGCCAGGATTTGAATCTAGTTAAGTCAAGTTTTAATCTATATGTTGCTTGGAGTCCCTGGGAGTTAGAAGACAATAAACACACTGCAGCGTTATGCTAATTTTTCAAGTAATGCTCATATAAGAAGTTCTCTTCATTAACTGTTATTTGATATGGTTTATGTTTTTGGAATTCTTATACTGCTTTTATCTATTTGCCTTTTGTGCCTCATTCTTATTTTCATTCTCTGTTTACTTTTCATTTTCCTTTCATCTTTTTGTTATATTTGTATATGTGCATTTATATGACTTTTAAATTATATATGGTTAGATGTCTCATTTTCAGCTGATTGTTTAACTTCACCATATATCTCTATCTGTTGATAAACTACAAAGTTCATAATTTTTGGTTATGGCACAGGATATAATGATTATGAAATAGTCTTCATCTTCAAAGAGTTTGTAATCTAGGGGATTGTCGGTGTTTATTAATTTATTGTCTATTTTCTTCTCAATCGTTTTCTGTCTAGCAAGTGTTTCAAGTGATTTTTCACCACATGTTATTTTACAAGTTGAATCATCATTTAGTATGTTCTGTCCATGATTTTATCTTCTTTGGATCTGTTTTGGTAATACCTCCGGATTTAGCATCATTTTCTGAATTCATTAGTGTGCTCTTTATTCCTTGTTTTAGATCATTGAGGATATTGCCAAGTAGGAATTTATTTCATTTCTTTCTTTCAGTATCTAGTTTTATTACACCAAGATTGATTATTTTTAAGTTATTAGCATTACTGAAAAAATCAATCCCAAACAATTATTTGACAGCATTGGTGCTGCAGCCAAATTGCATTAAAATTTTCAGTATAATCCATGATGTGGAATAAAAAAAGAACCTGTGGTTCAGGTACAACTTTGAGAAACTATTGCCCCATTCCCACAAAGCCTGATGTATTAGTTATCTTTTGCTGCATAGAGATTACCCAAAACTTGTGTTTTAAAACAACATCCATTAATTTCACAGTGTCTGTGAGTCAGGATTTTGAGTGTGACTCATCTGGGTACTCTGTTTTAGGGTCAGTCACAGGCTCCAGTCAAGGTAGACTGCAATCATCACAAGGCTCAGCTGGGGAAGGATCTATTTCCAAGCTCATGCCAGTGTTTATTGGCATGATTCAGTTCTTTGCAGGTGGTTGGACAGAGGGCCTTAGTTCTCTGTGAGCTGTTGGACTTATTATAATAAGTGGAATCATATAATACTGCTAGCAGAGGCTGCCCCCAGTTCTTTGCCATGTGGGGCAGCATGGCAGCTTGCCTCATTAGAGCAAGCAAATGGGAAGAGCCAGAAAAAGAGAATGTGAGCAAGGTAGGTGTTGTAGTCTTCTATAATACATCTGGGAAGTGACGTCCTATCACTTTTGCTGTATTCTGTTCATTAGAGGCAAGTCACTAAATCTACCCACACTCAAGGGAGAGGTTCAGTAGCACAAGATAGAGTTCATTGGGAGCCATTTTAGAAGCATGCTGTAATACACCTTGGTAGCTTAAAGGATTCTGGGCTTTTTCTTAGGGGTCAGTTCCTAATAGGAACAGGTGTATTCTTAGATTTATTTCCATATTCTGAAGGACTGTACCTGGGATACTTTGTTCTATGATCTTTCCACTGGTAATTTAAAGTGATATAGTGAAAGTTATTTAGCTTTTGTGGTTATATCTGAAGGGTATCTAGTAGTGTTATTTAAAGTTTAAACTTTTTTTTTTTTTACTGTGGTAAAATATGCATAAGATTTACCGTTATAACCATTTTAAGTATACAGTTTACTGGCATTAAGTACATTCACATTGTTGTGCAGTCATTACTATCATCCATCTCCATGACTTTTTCATCTTTCTAAAATCAATTTTGTACCCATTAAACCCTAAATTTTCATTAAACACTATTACCCACCTCTTTGCAGTCCCTGACTAATCTGGGTACCTATTGTAAATGGAATCATATTTTACCTTTTGTGACTGGCTTATTTCACTTACCATACTGTCTTCAAGGTTCATTCATGTTGTTGCATGTGTAAGAATTTCCTTCCTTTTCAAGGTTGAATAAGATTCCATTGTATGTACATTCTACATTCTATTTATCCATTCATATGTCACTTGGGTTGGACATTTGGATGTTTCTCTTGGCTGTTGTGAATAATGTTGGTATGGACATTGGTGTACAAATATCTTTTTGTGTTCTTCCTTTGAATTTTTTGGGTATATACTCAGAAGTAAAATTACTTGATCATATTATAATTCTTTGTTTAATATTTTGAGGAATACTGTTTTCTACAGTGTCTGCACCATTTTACATTTCTGTCAGCAATTCACAGGGGTTCCAGTTTCTCTACATCTTTGTCAACACTTATTTTGTTTTTTTTTGTTTGTTTTTTGATAAGTCACTCTATTGAGTATAAAGTGGTTTGAGTTGCATTTCCCTTGTGGTTAATGCTGTTGAACATTTTTCCATGTGCTTATTGACCATTTGTATATTTTTTAATTTTCTTTGGAGACATGACTACTAAAGTCCTGTGCCTATTTTAAAATCAGGCTTTATGTTATTTTATTATTGAGTTGTAGGAGTTCTTTATATATTTTGGATATTAACACCTTATCCTATATATGATTTGCATATATTTTCAACCATTCCTATTCACTCTGTTAATAGTGTCCTTCTTACACAAGAGTTTTTAATTTTGATGAAGTTCAATTTATATTTTTTGTTTTGGTGTCATATCCAAGAAATCATTGTGAAATTCAAGGTTATGAATTTTCCTCTGTGTAGTCTTCTAAGACTTCTATAGTTCCAGTTGTTACACTGAGTTCTTGCTTCATTTTCAGTAAATTTTTGTGTAAGGTATAAAGGGTTCAGCTTCATTCTTTTGCATGTAGGTATCTAGTTTTTCTAACGTCATTTGTTGAAAAGGTTGTCCTTTCCCATTGGATGATGTCAGCATCTTTGTTGAAAATTATTTGACTATATAGTGAGGATTAAAATTTGTAACTTAAAAATAGTGTTTTTCTTATTGTCAAAATACGTGTTTGCTATAATAAGTTTACAGAAGAGGAGTCCTCCCCAAGAAAATAATCATATTATATAGAAATAACCATTGTTAGTAGTTAGTAAATACCAGTTCAGCGTTTTTCTATGTATAATTTATGTGTGCACATTTTAAAATAGAAATGGGATCATATATACATATATACTGTTTTATAATTATTTCACTTAAAACATAAAGATCAGCTTTCATGTTTAAATGTTCTGACTATTGCTTTTTAAATTTAGTTTTCATTTTCAATCAGTTAGATTTGCACATGATTTTAAAAGTTGAATAATTCTGTGTACTTCTTTAAAGGACAGTCTTCTGGTCTCCTTACTATGGCTTTCTACAATGGAAGATGATTTAGCTTTTTCACTGCCTGTCTCATTCCTACCACAGCCTCCTATTTTTCCAGTGATGTTATTTTCTAAGCTGTGAAACATATCTGTATAGGTATAGATATATATGAGTACCATTTCTTTCCTACACTAGTTTTTTTCCCTCCTGAAGCTAATTGTATTCTGTTTTTCTTTAGTTTCCTAATCACTAATTCAGTCTGAAACTTTCCTATCAGTTGTATAAGTCTTCTCTTAACATATTCAGATTTAAATAGATTTTTTATCAATAGCATTATCTTTGCGAAATCATCTGGAGCTACTCTGTCTTAAAGGCTAAAGATCTTGACTTATTCATCTTAGTATTCCCATAGTTGTTGGCAGGGTACTCATCGAATGTTTGTTTATTGAAAGAATGATTGGTAAAAGCTCAGATTGTAGAATTTAAAAAGTTTACTCATTCAGATAACTTTGTATACCATAAATCAAAATATTAATAGGGAAAAATGGATTCAAATATAGATCTCTATAACATAATTTAGGCTCAAAGTCTTTAGTGTCAAGACCTCTTACAAATATTAAAATGTATCGAGGACCCTAAAGAGTTTTTTTTTTTAAATATATCTAATGATACTGTATTAAAGTTAAAATCAATATTTTAAATATATTTATTTTAAAATAATAAGACTTAACTGTTTTTCAAAACAACAAATTAGTAAAATGGATGGCACTGCTTTATATTTTTTCAATCTCTTTATTATCTGGCATGATAGAGGACAGCTTCTGTGTTTAGTTTTTGCAATATGTCATTTTGCTTGAAGCATATGAAGAAAATATGGCTCCATACAGTTAACAAACACAGTTGGAAAAGGAGGGAATATTTTATTAGCCTCCCCCCCTCCACACTTTAATCCTCCCCTGCACCCCACTTCAACCCCTGACCTATGGATATTGTGGATTCCCCTTAACTGGATCTCTGAAGGTGGGTCATCTCTTCCTGCATGTTTGCGGTGTGTACCTGGGGCCTGGCACACCCAGGGCCTGGCACCTCCAGCACACTCGGGGGGGCCTGCCACACCCAGGGTATGGTCTGTGGCTCCACCTGGGGCGCAAACCTAGGACCTTCTGCGTGTAAAGCAGATGTGCTAACCACTACACTATGGAGCCATCCCAGCCTTTTCAGATAATTATGGATTTTCTTTTTATAAATTGTTTTCTTAAATTAAAAAATATAAGATAAATGACATTTTTTGGTTCTATGAGTTCTAGCACATGTGTAGAATCATGTAACCCTCTCTATATCATAATAATCGTAATAATTCATAAAAATTCATAATAGCTCTAACCACCCCCCAAAACTCCTTCATACTGTCCCTTTATATTCATACACTCAGCCACCTCTAACTGTTGGCAACCATTGATCTATTCTCTTTCACTTAAGTTTTTCTTTTTGAGAATATATACTATGTAACCTTTAGAGACTGATTTCAAACGTCTTTTCATGTATTAATGTGCAATCAGTATGTTTTGGCGAAGTGTCTGTTTTTCGTCTTGTTTTAAATTGGGTCATTAGTTTTCTTAGTGTTGAATTTTTTAAGTATTTTCTTTATATTTGGAATCAAACCTTTGATTGAATATTGTAATTTGTAAATATTTTCTCCCAGTCTGTAGCTTGTCTTTTCACTTTAATAGTATCATTTACAGAATAAAAGTTTTTAATTTTGGTAAAGTTCAGTTTATCAGTTTTTTCCTTTTATGATTTGTACTTTAGGTATCATGTCCAAAACTCTTTGTGCAAAAATTTGCTTACAAGTTTTTTTTTAACAAAGATTTACTAAGAGTTTATGTTTTACATTTAGGTCTGTATGTGAGATTGAGAGTGAGGTTCAGTTTTTACATATGGACATATAATTGTTCCAAAACCATTTATTTGAACTATCCTTTCTATATTGAATGGCCTTTGCATCTTTGTTAACTATTAGCTGACCTAAAATAGGCAATCCATAGAGACAAAATAAAATTAGTGATTGCCAGGGGCTGAGGAGTGGGGAGATCAAGAGTGATGGGTAATAAGTATGGGATTTTTGGGGGGGATGGTGAAAATGTTCTGGAATTAGAAAGTGGTAATAATTTTCAATCTTGTATATTTTAAGATGATAAACTTTATGGTATGTGAATTATATCTAAACTAAAAATAGCTAAGAAATTAATTGACCATATTTGTGTGGGTCTATTTCTGGATTCTTTCTATTTCCTTTATCTATATGTCTATCCTTTTGCCCATAACACACTAACTGGATTACCGTAACAATATAGTAAGTCTTAAAATCATGTAGTGTGAACCCTCCGACTTTATTATTATTTTTCAAAAATGTTTTGGGTATTTTGGTTCCTTTGCTTAGCCACATGAATTTTAGAATAAGCTTGTCTGTATAGAGGCTTTTGTTTGGATTTAACTTGGAATTTTGTTAAATCTATTGATCAGTTGAAGGAGTTTAAGATACCCTTTATTAGGTTGAGGAAATTCCCTTTTATTCTCGGTTTGCTGAGAGTTGATATCATGAATCCCTGTTGAGTTTGGTCATTTGCTTCTACTTCATCAAATGATAGATCAGGTGGTCTTTTTTAGACTGTTGATCTGATGGATTATATGAATTGATTTTTGAATGCTGAACCAATCTTGCTTGCCCAGTCCTTCTTTAATAGGACTATTCCAACTATTCCTTTTATCTTGGGTAAATTATAGTGTTTGTGGTTTTTGAAGTACCAGTCCATTGTTGTCCAGTTTATGTGTATAGTATTGATCATAATATTTCCTTGTTACTTTTATTAACTGTTAAATCCATTGATGATAACTCTGTTTCATTCCTAATATGGATAATTTGTGTATTCTGTCTTTTTTCTTTTGCCAGTTTTCCTAGAAGTTTATGGATTTTATTGATCTTTACAAAGAACCAGCTTTAGTTTTCATTGATTTTTCCTTATGTTTTTCTAGTTTTAATTTCATTGACTTCTACTCTTTGTATTTCTTTTCTTCTGCTTTGTCCTTTTTTAAAAAAATTTTTTAAAGTGAAAGCTTAGGTGATTAACTTAAGAAATTTTCTCATTTGAAATATGAGTTTTTAATGCTATACTTTTTACCCTGACCTCTGTGTTAGCTACATCCTCCGAATTTTTTAGATTTTTAAAAAAATTTTTTGTTTAATTAAAAATATTTTCTAATTTGCCTAGAGACTTTTTATCCTTGGGTTATTTTGTGCAGGCATTGTCCAACTTTTTCTTGAAAGTCCAAATAGTGAATGATAGGCCAGAGTGCTATACTCAGTTTCAATAATTTAACTCTGCCTGGTAGTACAAAAACAGCCACAGTCAATACATAAATGAATGGGCATGGCTTTGTTCCAATAAAATGTTCGTTACAGAAATAGGCACCATCTGATATTTTTGTTTAATCTCTAAGTGTTTGTAGAGTTTCTTATTATTTCCCTGCTGTTGATTTTTAGCTTAATACCATTATGATCAGAGAGCATATCGTGTATGATTTCATTTCAATTTCTTAAGGTTTTCTTCTGACCTAGGATATGACATGGTCTCTCTTGGTGTGTATTCCACATGCACTTGATAAGATGTATATTCTGATTTTGTTGGGTGGAGTGTTCTGTAAATGTCATTAGTTTCAGTTGGTTGATAGCTACATTCTGATTCAGTTCTCTGACACCAACCAACTGGATATCCTACAATTCAGCTTAATTCTGAAACTATTTAAAGTTAGTGAAGATCCAGGTTAAGGGGCTTGGTTCCATAAAACTGCCCCCACTGCAAACTTCAGACATAAGTTCTGGGTGTCCCCAAGCCACCTTGCCTGGTGGACTACAAATTCCTACAGATTCAGTAATTTGCTAGAACAACTCGTAGAACTCATGAAAATGCTATACTCATGATTATTACCATTTTATTATTAAAGGATATACATGAACAGCCAGATGAAGAGGTATGTAGGGCAAGTCTATAAAGGTTCCAGGCACAAGAGCTTCTGATTTTGTTGATTAAGGGTGTGCCACCCTCTTAGTACATCAGTATATTCACCAACCAGGAAACTCCCTGAGCCCGTTGTTTAGCGTTTTTAATACTAAGATTTCTTTGCATGTGTATGAGTGATTAAATCATTGTTCGTGAAATTGAATGCATATCTATATTCTCTGGGGAGGCCAGAGTTTGGGAGGTGGGGCTAAAAGTTTCAAACCTCTGATCTTACAGGATTAGTCTTTCTGGTGGCTAGCTCCCCATTCTGAATTTAGGAGGCGTCACCTCATCAACTTAACAGACATTCTTATCACTCAGGAAATGCCAAACTCTGCCAGGAACTAGAGATAACTCTATAACTGAAGATTAATAGAGCAAATATAAAGACTGAATATATTTTTTATTATACCACAGTACTATTGTTCAGTTCTATAGTCTTGCTGATATTCTGCTTATTTCTTTAAGACAGGAGTGATGAAGTCTCCAATTATAATTGTGGGTTTGTCTATTTCTCCTTTCAGTTGTTATTTAATATATTTTGATACTCTTTTTTAGATAAATATACATTTATAATTTCTTTGTAAATTGGTCCTTCTGTGATTATGTGCTGTCCCCCTTTATCTTTGGTCATTTTCTTTGCTCTGAAGTATACATTATCTTATAATATTTTAGGTACTGCAACTTTGTTTTGATTAGTGTTTACATGGTATATTTATTCTCATTCCTTTGCTTTTTAATTTTACAAATAAGTTTATAATGATATGTATATAATGAAAACACATCACATGAAACTCACATGTGTAATATTTTAAAAAGCAATATAGACTGACAGGCAAAAATTTAAATATTTAATACAGAGCTAAATATCAAATAGGGTCCTGTACTGGAAATTCTGGAAATTGGTGAATTATACTTGGATGAGATTAAAGTTAATGGTGTATTTCCATGTAGTAGCTAATTTTGTCTTAATATGAAGTCACATTCAGCCTGCTTTGAAGCAGAATAATGTAAGCTAATCTGTTTGGCCAGGCTACAAAAATGTCACCAACATTTTGCTGATGTATGCAGATGTGTCAGGATTAAACTACTCTTTAGAGAGTAAAGAGAACTGGAGCAATAGTGGGAATCCCCTTTGCTTTTAACCTATATATGTCATTTTTAAGTGAGTTTATTATAGAAAATATATTCATTTTAGCTTAATTTTGTATATGGTATAAAAAGGTGGTCCTGCTTCATTTTTTTTTTTTTGCATGTACCTGCCCACTTCTTCCAACACCATTTATTGTAGAAACTATCTTTCCCCCATTGTATATTCTTGTTGCCTTCTTTGTCATAGATTAATTGGCCATAGAAGTGTAGGTTAATTTCTTGAATTTCTGTTCTGTTGATCAGTGTGTCTGTTTTGTGCCAGTGCTATACTGTTTTGACTACTATAGCTTTGTAGTATAGTTTGAAATCAGGGAGTGTGATGCCTCTAACTTTGTTCTTTCTAAAGATTGTCTTGGCTATTTGGGGTCTTTTGTATTTCCATATAAATTTTAGGATTATTTGTTCTAGTTCTGTGAAAAATACCACTGGTATTTTGGTAGAGATTATCTTGAATCTGTAGATTGTTTTAGGTAGAATGGACATTTTAATGATTTTCTTTAATCCATGAGCAGGCTATCTTCTTCCATTTATTTGTGTTGCCTTCAAATTTTTTCTTTTTTCAATCAGTGACTTATAGTGTTCAGAGTACAGGTCTTCTCTTTGGTTAAATTTATTCCTAGGTATTGAATTTTTTTGATGCAATTTGTAAATGGGATTATTTAAAAATTTTTTTTTCTAGTTTATTTTTAGTGTATAGAAATGACACAGATTTCTATATATTTTATATCTTGCAACTTTACTGAATTATTAGTTCTAATAGTTTTTTGGTGGAGTCTTTAGGGTTTTCAGTATATAGTATATAGTATATCGTCTGCAAATAATGATAGTTTTACTTCCTATCCAATTTCTTTTTCTTGTCTGATTGTGGCTAGGACTTCTAATACTATATTGAATAAAAGTGATAAGAGTGGGCATTTTTATCTTTCACCATTGAGTATGATGTTGGCTGTGGATTTATTATATATGGCCTTTATTGAGGTATGTTCCCTGTGTACCTAGTTCCTAGTTTGTTTTTTATTATGTTGAGGTATGTTTACTCTATACTCACTTGTTGAGAGTTTAAGTCATAAATGGAAGTTGCATTTTGTCAAATGCTTTTTCTGCAGGTATTGAAATGATCATGAGTTTTATCCTTTGTTTTGTTAATTTGTTAATCGATATGCGGATATTGATTTATCCTTATATCCTTGGAATAAATCACGCTTGATCATGGGGTATGATTCTTTTAATGTATTATTGTTGAATTTGGTTTGTTAATATTTTGTTGAGAAATTTTGCATCCATATTCATCAGGGATATTGATCTGCAATTTTTTTTTTTGTAGTGTCTTTTTTGGTTTTAGTTTTTAGTATCAGGGTAATACTAGGCTCATAGAATGAGTTTGGAAGCATTCCTTCCCCTTTAATTTTTGGGAATAATCTGAGAAAGATTATTTAAATATTTGGTGGAATTCATCTGTGATGCCATCTGGTCCTGAACTTTTGTGTGTTGGGAGTTTCTTGATTACCAATTCAATTTTGTTATTAGTAATTGGTCTGTATTTTCTGTTTTATTGTGATTCAGTCTTGGAAGATGGTATATTTCTAGGATTTTATCCATTTCTTCTAGTTCAGTTTGTTGAGGTATAATTGTTCATAGTATTCTGTTACGATCCTTTGGATTTTTGTGTCGTCATTTGTAACTTCTCTTTAATTTCTGATTTATTTATTTGGGCCCTCTCTGGCTAAAGGTTTACCAGTTTAGTTTATCTTTTCAAAGAATTAGTTCTTAGTTTCATTCATCTTTTCTGTTATGGTTTTAGTCTCTATTTCTACTCTGATTTTTATTTCTTTTCTAACATTTTGGTCGGAAAAGATGCTTGATATAATTTTAGTCTTCTTAAATTTATTGAGATTTGTTTTGTGACTTAACATGTGATTTTTTCTGGAGAATGTTCTATTGCGCACTTCAAAAGAATGTATATTCTGCTCTTTATTATATGACTATTCTGAAATATGCATTAAGTCCATCTGATCTAATCTGTTGTTTAAGGCTAGTGTTTCCTTGCTGATTTTAGGTCTGGATGATCTATCCATAGATGTAATTGGCTGTTAAAGTCCCATAGTATTGCTGTATTACTGTTAATCTTTCCATTTATTTCTTAATATTTGCTTTGTGTATTCAGGTTCTTCTGTGTTGGGTTGTAGACATTTACACTGTTATATCCTCTTGTTGTAATGACCCTTTTATCATTATATAATGTCCTTTGTCTCTCCTACTGTCCATTTAAAGTCTATTTTGTTTCATAAGTATTGCTAACCCAGCTTTATTTTTGTTTATATTTGCATGAAATATCTTTTTACATCCCTTTCGGTCTCTGTGTGTCTTTAGATTTGAAATTAGTCTCTTGTTGGGAGCATAAGGATGGGTCTTTTTTTTGTTTTTTGTTTTTTTTTAAATCTGTCTACCCTTTTGTCTTTTGATTGGAGTATTTAGTCCATTTACATTTAAAGTAATTATTATAGGTATATACTGACTGCCATTTTATTCTTTTCTGGATTCTTTGTGTTTCTTTGTTCCTTTCTTCTCTTGCTCTTTTTCCTTGTGCCTTGATGACTTTCTTTAGTGTTAGACTTGGATTCCTTTCTCTTTATTTGTATCTATCTACTACACATTTTTGGTTTATGGTTGCAATGAGGTTCATATTAACTTACTTTTATAGCAGTCTGTTTATGTTGATGGTTGTTTGAGTTTGAACTCAGTCTAAGAGTACTACGTATTTACTCACTACCAACCCCCACATTTTATTTTTTGGCATCATATTTGATATTTTCTTTCTGTGTGTGAATATCTCCCTTAATGTAAATATAAATGGTTTTACTACTATTGTCTTTTAACGGTCGTGCTAGCTTTATAAGTGGATGAGCCACTAATTTTACTAAGTGTTTGTCTCTACCAGTGCATTTTTTCTTTACTATATTTTCTTATTTTTAATTTTGTAGGCCATTTATATTTAAAGCAATTACAGATATTTTTGGATTTAGGGCAGACATTTTATTATTTGTTTTATATTTATGCCTCCTGTTTTCATTCTTATTTCTCCTTTTCTGCCTTCTTTTGGATTCTCATAACATGTTTCAGTGTTCTACTTTATTGTTTTTTTGTTTTTATTATGGTTTTTTTTGTACAATTATTTTAAGTGGTTGATCTAGGGTTAATAGTATACCTACCTAATTTTTCACAGTCTACTAGAATTATTATATTACCACGCTGAGTAGATGCAGAAACCTAATCACCATTACATAGATCTCTAGCATCCCACCTTCTTGTAGTGATCTTATGAGTTATATCTACGTACATTGAAATTCTTTCAGACAGTGTTATAATATTTGCTCATAACTGTCAAGCATATTTTAAAGAATGTAAGAGGAGATTAGTATGTTATATTTACATAGATTTCTGTTGTTCTTTCCTCATTCCTGTTATTCTAAGTTTTCCTCTATTCCCTTTGCTCAGAAAAAATTTCTTTGGTAATTCTTTCATGGTAGCTCTGCTAACAACACATTGTCTTACTTTTCCTGTATCTGCAAATGTCTTTATCTGTGAAGGATATTCTCTCTGGATACAGAATTTTGGATTGCCAATGCTTTTACTTTCAAGGCTTAACGATGTTTTTCTATTTCTTACCAGCTATGGCTTTAGATTTAATTATTGTTTCTTGTGATGTGTAGTGGTAGATTTTTTTATTTCCCATGCTATTTATTTGTTGGAGAAGCTGGATCATATTGTCCTTACAATATCCAACATCATGGAGTTAAGCTCCTTGTATTCTCATCTTGACATCTAACATGTACTTCTGTTCCCCTTATTTTTGTAAACTGATAATTAAATCTAGAAGTTTGATTAGATTTAGATTCTTGTGGGAAGAGAGTTGCAGGAGACATTGTAAATGGTACTGAGAAAATTTTGTTGTGTCACTTCGGAAAGCACTTATGTTTCATTGTCCTTTTTAGTGAGATTGATCAATGGGTTCAGCTTGATCCTTCAGTATTAAAGTTCTGCATCCATCTTTTAACTTAGATTATTAGTAGCCCTTGATGGTCATTGCCTAGATTCATTATTTAACCAGGGATAGAATTTCTAATTCTAAGTGATTTTCTCATTCTATAATTTCTTCTGCATTTATTATCTGTGATTATTCCCTAGGGAAAAAGTTGCCCTTATCATCTCTTTGGTTTCTCTGAATTACTGTTCATACTAGACAAACAGGTAAAATTCTTTATAATTTTTATTTACCAGTTTTCAGAATAAATAGTTATGCCCTAGCAAACTCAAAAATTGACCAAAGAGGAATTTTCTTTTTTCTTTTTTAAATGTCATTATGAACTCCTGGGTCTTTATTATTTTCATGTTTTCCAATCATTGCAGTCACCATTCTTGTATATGCTGAAATTGTTTCATTTTTGGCAAATGAGAATCCTTTCAGTTGTCTATAATTTCCTTTTGACTTGCCCATAGTATTTTAATATTTTTGCTTTCTCATTTGACAAGATGTCCTATATTTTCTTTTTGCACAGTTTCCTGTGCCAGACCTGGAATAAGCCATTTCTCCAAGGAGCCCTCATAATTTTTAGTGAGAAATGATGCTTAGAGTCTACAGTCTAGAGGCAGTGGTGCTTATTCCTGTAGTTATCATTACTTTTAGGCCCTTTCAGGCCAATCCTCATGCCAAATCTTCTTCCACAATTTCTTGAGTTTTATGTATTTGATTCCTACATGTGTAGGGGCATTTCCTGGGAAAACATTCTTTTACCTCTGTGTTCATAACTGTTTCCTTTCGCCTTGAAGGTAAGTTTAACAAAATAGAACTTCTGTGGCTCACATTTTATTTCACATTTTATTTATTTGGGGATTTAAATATATAATTTCATTGTCTGCTAATATAAGGTGTTTGTGCCAATATCTGTCTTCAGTCTGATTTTCTTTGTATTATAAATAATTTGGACTTCCTGCACAGGTGCTCAATGAATTTTTTCCCATTTAAAACCCAGTAGTTTTATTAGACTGTGTCTTGATGTTGAGCTGCTGAGTTGTTTTCATATTCATAGGTATGTGGTGTACTGTTAAAACATGTAGATTTAGCCTTTTTAATATTTATAGAAAAACTTTTTAATTATAGTGGCTAGTATTTGCTCTATTTCTTTGCTTTGATTTTCTTTTTGGGGGCTTTTATAATATGTATTTTGTATTTGCCTTTTATTTATCACTTTTAACTCTTAAGCTTTTAAGTTTCTCTTTTTGTATGGTGTCTTGTCTCATGTCTCTTCTAGTTGTCTTCAGTTTTTTCTTTCACTTATGACCCTCTTCTGAGTTTGCTCAGGTTTCTTTTATGTTTTCCTTTTGCCAAACCCTCTCATTTAAGAATTTTCTAATGATTTATGTTGTTTTAAGACTTCTTTTTCTTTTATTTAGTTTGTCCTTTAATATTAGGTCATGGTTTTCACCTGCTGTAGGCCATATTTTTCTGCTGTCTTTTCATTTCTACAGGTATGCTATTCATATTATTGATATCCTTCTTATAATATCATTGTATTGAGTTTGATCAACATCCCTTTTCTGTAGCTCATGTTTATTTCCTATGCATTTTTTTTTTAGGCAAGGCAACGCTTGGTTGACCTCACAGACTGCAATGACCTTGTCAGCTTACAATCCCTTATTTTTTTATTTTTTATGCCTATAGCACCTGGTCTTCCTAGGTAGTCTTCCGTCCAAGTACTAACCAGGCCCAACCCTGCTTAGCTTCCGAGATCAGACGGGATCAGGCTTGTTCAGGGTAGCGTGGCTTTAGACTTCCTATGCATTTTAAGTGCATTTTGTAACATTAACATTTTATTAGCTCAGATGGTGATAAGCTCTGACTTACAACCTATTAAACTATAAGCTGTTTTAAATTAAGTAACATATCTTTTTCTTTAGCAATTAGATCTGAACTTGTTACTGAAATGTTTGTGTTAATTAGTTAGCCCTGATATGCTGCTGCTGTTTCTTTCATTTTAGCTTAAATGGAAACCACCCTTGCGAGCTGGATGCCTGTGTAGCCGTTCTATCATATCAGTGAATTGCAATGAGTGGAGGAGGAGAGCAGCCGGATATCCTCAGTGTTGGAATCCTGGTCAAAGAAAGATGGAAAGTGGTGAGTATACAGCTTAGAGAGAGAGAACATATTTAGGAGGGTAATTTTTGGTATCTTGTTAAAAATAGCATTTCATTAGGAAATAATACATATATTGCTTTCTAAAGCAGCTATTTTCAGGTTTTTCCTTAATATGATTGTTTGGTTTATACCCTAATTCTTTTTCTTGCTTCATGTAGTAGTAAATTTTCTTAACTTCTGATAGCTGGTAAGATAAATGAAAATGTACTTAGGAAAAGAACAAATAAAAAAGTATAGTACAATGAACTGCTCTTTATTTTTTAATTTTTTATTAAGGAAAATTGTAAATATAAATAAAGATAGCGATACTGATATAATGAATCTTGATGTACTCATGCCCCATCTTAAACATTTTTCAAGTTATGATCGATCTTGTTTTATCCCTTTAAGTTCTCTCCCAAAATATTTTTAAGCAAGTCTTTTCCCTTAGCATTTTTTTTCTTCATGTACTTCAGTATCTCTAAAAGATAAAGACTTCATTTAAAAATATAATCATAATGTCATTATCACACTGAAAAAATAATTATTTCTTAATATCATTAAGTATGCTTCTAGCTTTCACATATCCTTGATTGTTTTGTAAATTATTTTTAACAGTTTGAATCAAATCCATATCAAATCTGTATATTGTAATTGGTTGACATAACTTAAGTTCCTTTCTTAATTTCTAGGTACTTTTTATCTATCTTTTTTTTTTCTTACAATTCATTTGTTGGGGACATTAGGTCATTTGCATGTAGAATTTCCCATGGTTTGGATTTTTCTGATTGTTTCCATGTGGTGTTAACATGTTTCTCTTTCATGTATTTTACATAAATTGTTATATGTGTGTGTGTGTGTGTGTATATACACACAGAGAGAGAGAGAGAGAGTCAGTCTTGATTACATCTGAGTTCAGATCTAATCTGAGGTAGAGGCATCTTTTTTCTAAAGGGTATTGTGAACTTTCAGTTGGAGGCACATAATGTCTTATTGCCCATCACCACCATTTTTGTGGTGTTAGTACTATGGATCATCATTGTTTAGGTCTATTAATTTATTAGTAATTGCAGATTGGTGAGATCCTAGCATTCTTTCATTTAATAGTTGAAGTACATCTATAAAGAAAACTTTTTCATTATCAACTATTTGATTACCCTGAGATGTAATTTGATTAAGAAAACAGAATAAATACTTGATTCTTTTTCTTAAATTACCAGTTTTCAAAATAATAATTTCTTCTCTAGCATCGTCCAAAAGTGACCAATGAGATTTAAAAAATATATAATTAAGAATTCACAGATTTAAACACACTCTATTATAGTTCTTGTCCTTATCGATGCCCAAATTGTCTCATTTAACCAAGGTGACACCCTTCAGGTTGCCTGCTGACTTCTTTTAACAGATCCTAATAGTCTTTTGATGGCTTCCTTTCTCTAGACTTGGAATTGGCCATCTCTCTTCCTCTTAAAGTAGCTATTTTCTTTTTGGATATATTTAAATATATTTTATTGCTACCTAGTCTTTTGTTACCCAAAGTTATTTTTCCATTTAACAGGTTTAACAAAGGTATTTTATGATTTCCTTAATTTATCAGAAGATTGGAAAAAGAAAATTCTTTATTTAGTAATAAAAGTTTTGTTTCTGTGGTACAGTATTTTACTGATTAGGCAAATCAGTAGACTTTGAAATTTTACTTGAGTAAATATAAGGAAAGGACTATGTCATCATCATGGACTGGTGTGGGAAGATTCTAACAATTGGTAATCTTTTAGGTAAGTCAGGAATAGGTGTTACTTTGGTGAGAGCTTTGTATTAAGTGCTGCGATAAAGGTTTGCTGTTCTCCAGTAGACATCAAGAAGTGGCAAATGAAGTTATGTCTGGCTTAGTTGCTCTGTCCTGATAATTAGAGCTAATTTATGTGTGGAACATGTTCTCCAAATTTGGAAGGCATGGTGACATTTTTAGTGAGAAATCACTAGCTCATTGTTAAGGATAGTTATCTACTGTTGTGTAACAAACTACATCAAAGCTTAGAGGCTTGAAACAATCATTTATTTTGCTCACAGTTTTGTGGATTAGGAATTCAGGAAGAGTTTGCCAGGGTGGTTTGTCTCTTAGCCATATTGCACTAGCAGGCTTGTTTGAGTTGGAAGATTCATTTCCACATGGCTTGTTGGTGCCTTGGGAATACTTAATTCTCTCACCCTCCAACCTAGTGGTTCATTTTCTAGGTCCTCATTAAGGATTTGGGTTTCTCAGGATGCCGTGGTGGCTGGCTGTTGAGGGACAGGACACAGAAGCTACAAGTCTGGTTAAGGGGTGTTATCTGAACTCGTACAGTGTTACTTTGGCATATTCTGTTGGTTAAAGCAGCCACAAGATTCACACAGATTTAAGGGGGTGGGAAAATGGACTCTACCTCTTGATGCGGAGAGGCAAAGTCACTAAAGAGGAGCAAAAAGGACTTATGGGATTGTTATGGCCATCTTTAGAAAACACAACTACCACAGACCTTTCCTTGATTCTTTCCCTCATCTTCACACCCCCATTACACTGAACTGTCTCTGTCTCTTTATCTCATAAGCATTCATGTCTTAAGGCTTTGTCAATCTCAATAAAAAATTAATGCTTTACTGTTGTTCAAATGACATTATAGGAATAGACCAAGGAACAAATAACTTAACTTCAGCCTGGACATCATTTAGTGTAAGGTCTTTTGTGAGGGAAAGCATGAAGCCACCTCTCATTACAGTCCACAATTAGAAAGATGTCCTTATGGTACCAGTTATGAGTTTTTTAAGTTACACTAGGCTTTGTTTAATGAACAAAATATAAAGAATTATAAGTACCAATCAGGGCCCAACAAAGAGTAATTTATTTAGCTGAAATTAAGTTCTGGAACTTTTTTTAAATCATACAGGAGTTCTTCATGGTATTTCTTCCCATTACCAAACTAGAATGAGGAAGAATTATGGCTTGTATAGACAAAGCAATGAATAGTTGCTTAGTAGTAGTTATGTAGTTAACACTTTGCCAAATATTATGGGGGAAACAAAAAATAGATGGAGTGTGCCTATCTTTGACGAAGCTTAGTTTTACTGAAGTGGGGCTAGGACATTGACAATTGAAAGTTAAACAACAAAAGAATGAAAAAGCAGGATGTTGTATTTACTCAAGGACTATTGAGGTATTTAGCCCAGTAAAATGATTAATTAAATGATTATGCAAATAATTTCCATAGTAATTCAGAAGATAAAGAAATCATCCTATAGTAATCTATATTGACCCAGTGGAAAAAGAAGTAGGACTTGAGGTAAGGCCTCTGGGGGTGGTTAGGATTTAGTGCACAATGATGACTACCTACATTATATCACACCCTCGATGTTTGATAATGTGGTAAGGTGAAGACCTAATTTCAAGAAATAGAAGAAAGCTAATTGAATGTTACATCTGGCTTGAAGTGTATTACCTGTCCTCCTCCTACCCAAGTTTCTCACAGTTCTACAGGTCCAGTTGTCACTAGCTTTTCAAAACTTGTTTATAATACTGAGACAGAGATTCTGATATTTTCCCAGCTAACAGCATTTTATCAGGAAGAATATTAAGTGTTTCATCAAAGTGTGTAATTTGATTAGAGTTCACTCTTATTTGAGCATATTGATATATAATGAACTCTGGGATAGTTTAGAACAGGAGAGATATCCACCTGCTTTTTGGAGCCTGGTTGGTGCCTCTAAGAGGAGAGTAAATGGTACAGAGAGTGCTGGGCTCTGGCTGCCCCACTCCCATCTCCAATCTCCTCACATGTACATCTGAACCAGTTTCCCGATAAGATTTCATGGCAAAAGATTTCATGATTTTAAAAAGTCTTCAAACGATCACCTTAGAATTAAAACAGTAAATCTGGAAAGGGGTGTTTGTAAGAAGTGAAGCTTTTAGATACTGTGTTTTTGGTGACAGTTCTGAAGCTGGCTATAAGACCACATTTTAAAATCATTCATAGCTGAAAAAACTTTATTATTTTTTGTGGACAAACCTGTTGGAAAAGGTTCTGGTGTTACTTCTAGGCATTTGTTTACTTCTTGGCATGTTCATGGTTAATGTAACAATATTGAGCTCTTTTATCATAAAATAGCAATAGTAAAATTGTATATTATATATTAAATATCAGAGATTAATTGGTTTTCAGTTAGAAACTTTTAGTAATTTTTTGTGTGTATGTTCTTATTCCCTATGCAGTTGAGGAAGATTGGGGGTGGGGGCTTTGGAGAAATTTACGATGCCTTGGACATGCTTACCAGGGAAAATGTTGCCCTGAAGGTGGAATCAGCTCAACAACCAAAGCAAGTTCTCAAAATGGAGGTTGCTGTATTGAAAAAACTACAAGGTAAGCTGCTTTGTATGATATACCAAACAATTTATAATTTATTGTCATCTTTCTGAACCTCAGTTATATTCTCTATTAATTGAATATTCTGGTGTCATATTGGTATTAACATGCCGAGCATTTTTCTCCTGGAAATTTTCTCACTAGCTATCAGTAGTAGAAATATTGATCGCTTAAAATAATTGGACTTGAGAATTCCCTTTCATGGTGAATAAGGATGAGAGAGAGTGAATTATCTGAAACATTTTGCTTTAGAAAGTGTTTTCATAAGTTTGTTATGGTAAAATTTGTTTGTTTGTTTTTTTTAAACAACCAAACATAAATTCCTCTGAGTTGTTTCTACTCACGACTTTGGATGTTAACTATGCTTTAATCGCATGAAAAAAGCTGCCTTCAAATCACACTTTAGGTGGAATAAAAATAATGGTTTGTTATGTGTTGATTTCATTAACTTCAGTTTCATAGAAGAAGTCTTTCTGGCTCTGTCTTTATTTTTGAGGTCCTTTTTACTACTTGGGTTTCTTTTTTTACTATAAGGATAAATAATTTTTTTTCTGACACTGGTAACTGGTACTCATTCATCTTTGCATTTTCAGTTCAATGATATAATATAATATTACTGATACTGAAATGTTTTGTCTGAATCAAAATTAAGTAGGGGTGATTAGCACATTAAGTCATCTTGGTAAACTCTAGAAGGTTTGATATTGTTATGGGACATTTATTAGTATCTAAAGGAATTTAGTACTAACATAGAGCAAAGAAAGCTGCTATAATTGGTGAAAATAACTACAGTTGGTAGAAATAGCAAGGACAAAATACTGTGTAACCTCAAATTCATGGCTGAATAGTCTCTAGGGTGAATGTGCTCTCTTTTTGAATGCTTGATATTTCATATTCTAGTAAGTTGGTGTTTATTAAGTTAACAAAATGTTTATTATGTGTTCCAGCATGTCTATTCTTTTAATTTTGCCCTTTGCGTTAAGCTTATCTACCAGTTGGTTCATTTGAGTAGATCATGGTGCTAAAACAATTACAACTCTGTTTAATAGTTTTCTTTTTAGCCCAAACCAAGCTCTCCTGAAACATGGGAAATCACAAAGATAGTGGATATGTACCTATTGTCACTACTAGAAAAAAATGGATAATTGGAAAAGGAAGAATAGAGGAAAAAATGGCACTCTCATTTTCTCACCTTTTCTCTTTTTCCTTATTTTTTTTTTGAGCTGTTCTCAGCTCAGTGACATAGAGGCTAAACAGGTGCAGCTGGAGCTACCTCTTCCTGAGGTCACAGATCCTAGGAGATCTGTTTTACTCTCAGCCAAACCCGTGAAGGGTATGTAAGCAACAACTTGGCCTGGACAACTTCACCTATCTTTCTCCTACTAGGCCCTGAGGAGATGCCTCCAGGTGAGGCAGGATACAGCTCTGTAGCCCTTTTAGTAGGTTCTCTTGCCTATTTTAACAATGATTTACCCAGGAATCTATGTGAAGATCAGTTTAGTACTTTTTTAATGGGGTGAATTGGAGACCCTTGGATGCTAAGTCTCTTCTTTCCTTCTATTTTACCTTTCACACAATTACCTAAAATGTTTTTTCTATTTGCTTATTGCCACATGATATTCTGTTTCTCAGACCCCTTCACTTTCCAAAAATTAATAGGTTTTTATACTCTAGTCTGTAATTCAGTTAGACAGCCCTTGACTTTCTTTTCTTGGCTTCCTAACTAACTTATACTTTCTGTATACTTATACCTCACAACTCCATTTTATTGAGGGTACTTTGGAAACTAGACTCTTTTGAGAACTCTTTTTTGGGGCTGAACTGCTTTTGTCTTCCTATTGGCATAATGACTTCTTAATTTTCTCTTAGTTTTTCCTGTATTTAACAACTCTAGATTTCCTTAGCTCATACACAACACTCATTACCACTGTGTTCCTTTCTCATTGGTCTTAAAGTGCAAAGGCCTTAGCACTTTACCCTGTCTTTTCTTCTGACTTACCTTCCTGAGGTTATTACATCAGAATACTATTTTTTCAAAGCTCTCTGAGCTACCCTAAATGTATCCTACAATTTGCTGTTGAATCAGGCTGGACCCCTAGGTTGTACTTGGTTTATACAAATGTTTTGAATGTTTTAGTCACTTGTAAAACTAAACTGTGTATAGGCCTATTTGATAGTACTTCTACACTAAGTTATTATTCTCTAAAGTATTCCTATTAAAGAGAACTATAAAACTTATTAAGCTTTAACTTTTATTAATATCATTTTTCAGAGCTACATCTCTATATATAACCATTTATGTGTGTTTCTCCCTTTTCTCCATTTGCAAGTATACTCTCTTCAAACCTATGTTTTTTAATTTACTTGCTTTGAAACTTTGTGCAAAGGGAATAATTGCCTCCCTAGTCTGTTAGATTATTCTCCTATCTTAAATACATATTTTATAATGATTTCCTCACTTCTACATTTTTTGATTTCTTGAGCTGTATCTTAACCATACCCCTTAAAAAAAAATAAGTACAGTTTTATGTGCAGTGCTGTGACAAGAAGGAAGAACCTCTGTCCTGTGATTTCAAATTGATCACTAGTAATTCTGCAATACCTCAGGAACCTATCATCAATATATATTTTTTAAAGTTAAATTTCCATTTCAATCTTAAAATTTGCTATGTATCTAGAATCCTGCAAGTGAGACAGGCAATTTTTAAATTTGCTTTTTCCGCTTTTTGTTATGAAAGATTTCAAATGTACAAAAAATAGAGCATTATATAATGAACATTCATGTATTCAATGTTTTGTTTCAATAACTAGCAACATTTGTCTAATCTTGTTGCATCTGTATCCTACTCCTTTAACATTAACTTTTCTCCACCTTGCTGGAGTGCATGGAAATAAATTTTAGACATTTTTCTATAAATACTTCAGTATTTATGTAATAGATGAGAGATTTTTTTTTTAATGAAAATATTTTTTTTATTTTATAGAGTGATGAATTACCAGACAATTAGGGCATGTGTGGGGTTGAAGTGTATGTGGGGGGCAGGAGGTTTGGAGATATGTTAAAATTTGACAGACATTACTTTGCTTATGAGAGCTTTGTTGATGATTTATGATTTTGTGAATCCATTCAATTGTATCTGTTGGAACATAGGAAGTCTTAGCCTCTTGTTCTCACACATAGACCAAAAAAAAAAAAAGATATGAGAACATATTAGAAGTAGTTTTTATTAAACTTTAGGAAAATTGAAGGGATCTATATTATTGAAAAGGTGAAGAAATAATGAACTGTGGAAACTCTTCAGCTGACCAGTTTTAAGAATGGATTAAAGAACACCATTGGAGAGGGAGCCCATGTTCCAGTTTTTCTTTAACTTTACTTTCTAGAACTGTTTTAGGTTTACAGAAAAATTGAGCAGAAAATAGAGTTCTCATATTCCTCTCACCTCAGTTTTTTCCTATCATTAATGTCTTGCATTAATGTGGTACATTTGTTACAATTGGTGAACCAATATTAATACATTGTTATTAACTGAAGTTGATAATTTATATTAAGGGACTCTTAAAAAAAAATAAATAACATAAACACAACAGTCTTAAACACCTGACAAAATTATTTCTGAATACAGTCTAAAATCTAGCAGTGTTTAATTTTTCTCAATGTCTCAAAAATATTCTTTTACAGTTGACTTGTTCTAATCAAGATTCATATATGCAGCAGGCACATTATATTTGGTTGACATATCTCTTGAGCCTCTCTTAATTTATAAGAGTTCTCCCACACTTTTTTGCGGGTTCACGGGGAGGGGTGTGGGGTCCCATTTAGTTAAAGAAACTGTTGAAGTTCTTAGTATGATAGAATAGTCCAAATTTTGGATTTGGCTGATCATATCCTTGTGGTGTCTTTTAACATGTTTTTCTGTTCTCCATGTTTCCTATGAAGTGGTAGTTAGATCTAGAGTCTTGATGAGATTCATGTTGTTTGTTGGCAAGAGAACACTGACTAGATTCATTGTTTCCATAGGGATTACAAAATGGTGATTTTTCAGATTTTCTTTTCTTCCTTCCAAATTTCTGAACTGAAATTATTCAACAAAATAGAACTTTATTTAATCAGTTGTCTGTTCTTCCTGAAGTATATGTTACTATGGGAAGGACGGGATAAAGACTTGATTTTTCTTCCCTTTTATAAACCATATTTTAGAGTAATAAGTTGTACCCTTATGTGACCAGTGAGTTGTTTTTTTTTTATTTAGAGTATCACCATGAGCTCATGGATTTTTATATATGTAATATAAACCCATTGCAATCATTCTTTTGATGCTTAAATTTTAACATCTTTGGTTAGTGGAAGCCCCTTCAAGTTGGCTGTTTTGTCCTGAAATATGACCCGCGTGTTCTTTGTTGTTATTCTTGCTTTTTGGCATAGCATGTTTCAGGCTTTCCTTGAACTTTTTCTGCACTGTGGTTGGAATCAGGAACCTGTTTCTCAATGAGGTCCTGTTTCCTTGTATTGAAAAACAATTGGGACCACATATGGGCACGACTAGGGTTATTATTAGGCCAACACATTTTTCTCAATAGGTTTTAGTAAGTAAGGTCTAGATTTTGCCTGGTTTATTCTTCTATGGACTTTCCAATTTGCATTTTTTTATTTTACTTTAAAAATATATTTGTGTTCTAATTTAAATTGTAAGCCTCTTAAAGGGCAGGAATTACATATAATTTAATTTGACATATGCTCACTGGCAAAATGATAAAGTATATTTTTATTTGATGATAGCATATATTTGTAAGTGGAAATGTGGGAGAATAGGATAACATAACTCTTCTATTTCTGATGGTTATATTTTTTATAAAGTTCATTGTTGTTTTAGTTTTTTGATAAGAAAAAGAAATATTGAGGTTCTGGAATAATTTGTTAGAGAGTACTATAAATACTAGCTGATAAAGTCACCTTTATATGACTAGGGCTTAGATTCTCAAAACCATATTATGTAGATATTCAATTCTTTACAGTTATAAAAGACAATCATTTGGATCTTTCAGACAATGATTTCTATATGGTTTAGAAGGCTTTTAGCTTTGCATATAGGTGAGTCTAAAGTTTTGGGAATTCAGAATATTGTAAAATTAATATAATTTATTTTTACTTGCTTCCAATTGGTATATAAGCATATACCAAATGTAAAAATAGTTTTAAAAAAATATTTCATAGATTGGATTTCTTGCTAATTCTTATGTGAGTTCCCTCTATAATGTGTTCAATCTAATGAAATTTGTGGTGTTTAAAAATCGCTACCTAAATCATTGAATGATTAGAAAGTTGTCCTGCCTTTCTGTACCATTTTAGCACTTCGCTTTATTAGGGGCTTTTTTTTTTTTAACCTTTAAATATTGGTCCTAGATTTCATTTTTGCCTTGGAGACGACAGAGCACAAGCTCTGAGAGTTGGGAAGAAGGGCTACTATTACAGTAGAGCAACTATGCCTTCTGCCTCTTCTCTTGAAGTCTCCAGCTACTTCTGCAAAGTATGACTAGTCCCTTTCCCCAATCATAAGAATGTAAGAAATATGTAATTTCTTTTCCATATAGAATACTTTATGAAAGTTACTTCAGAGTTGCTTGCCCTCATTAAGGTTCATATGTTTCATCAAAGGGTGTTATAAGATCTCTGATAACTCCTTTTATGGGAATCATAAACTCCCATATAAAGGATATGATGAAGGGTGAGAGTAGGGATAAACTCTCACTCGTCATCATATCTTTCAACTTATCACTTGCCCTTATGTTTCAACGTATGCATTCTTTCCCCTTATATAATTTTACTTGCCCTGGTTAAGGTTCATCTCTTTTGTCAACGGGTGTTAAGAGGTCTCTGGGAAATTTATCTGTTCAAGTATGTTCATTTTAAAATTTACCTGCTTGGAAGATTTAATATCTGCTTGGGGATTTGTTTATTCATTACCCTGTTTGGATTCGGAAAATGACACATAGGAAATAGACTAGGTCTAGATTATTATAAAAGGAGTAGAGATCCATTTCCTTGAAATAAAACATAATGTATATGAGTATGTCTTTGTATATACATACATACTTATATTTATATGTGCTTTATATGTACAAGTCTGGGAATTGGGAATGGTTATGTTTGGGTATTGGAATTAGATGAATCAGGATAGGAGAGAATCTTTTACTTTTTCCCTTTATATCCATTCAATTCAATCAGAAATTGAAAAGAATAATGCAAAAATTTCTTTTATGGTAAAAATGTAATGTGATCATCATAACTCAAAATTCTTATTGTCTCTTTAAATTTCTGAATGCTTGAAAATACATGGTAAATTAGTGCAATGTAGTGGTATAATTGAATTAAAAAGTTGGAGTTGTGAACTTACTTTATAAATGCTTGGTAATATCTTATTCGTGGGGAGATCTTAAGCAGTGTTTAAGTGCTTACTATATACTGGAAACAGTGCTACTTAAATGCTAGACTCATTCATACTTGTCTTGTTTTAATATCTTATATCTACCTTTTATCTAATTTAGGCAGAAACTTCCCTCCATTTTGTTTACAACCGTTTTTAAGGGTGTAAATATTCACAGTAAAAAATTTAACAATCAAACAAGAACAAAGTAAAAAATAAAAGTTTTCTTTCTTTTAGCCCCTCACTCTCTTTCTCCAAAGTTTACCACTGTTACTGGTTTCTTGTTTGTTTGTTTGTTTTTTTCCCCTAGAAACATTTGTACATATTATAATCTGTCCACACACATATGTGTATATATCATATACATAATCACATATAAAATCATATGATTATATATGTGGGTATATAATAATATTATATACAACATTTATAATGATATGATTGTGTGTATGCATGTATAAAATCTCCCTCCGTCCCTTACCCACATTTCCCAACAACATGTATAATCATACTGTATAATACTGTTCTGCAACTTGGTATAACCCTGTAGATCCAGATAGTAAGACTCATTTTCTGTGTTCCATTATGTTCTGTAGCTGGAGTGATCCTTCAAATATATCGATTGGATCATGTCACTCCTCCACTTTTGCTAAAACACTTCAGGGCCTTCCTTTTCTCAGGTAAAGTCCTTGCATCTTAACATTGCATACAAGACCTTGGATGGATTCCTTTCTGCTTTTCTAGCCTCTTTTCTTGAAATTGTTAGTCATCCTGAGCTTTTTCAGTTTCTTAAAGAGTTTATGGCCTCTTATCTGCAGTTTGCTTCCTCTGTCTCATACTCTGGATAACTCTTGTTTTTATTTTCTTTTTAAAAAAATTTATAACAGCCCTCATATTTATAAAAATCCATGGGTAAAATAATATTTAAATAAATAGGGCAAGTACAATTAAGAACTTCACTTTTTTCCTAAGCATGTAATATCCAAAAGTATATATGCTTAAAAAAAATGTGATTTTATTAACTTGCCTCCTTCCTTTTCCTCAGTAAGGTTATTACAGGATTTATTTGTTTTCAATTTTTGATTTATAATCAAAATTATACAAATAGTTTAAATAATTAATCAGTTCTACAAAGTTCCTTATGAAAAACCGTAGTCCAGGTTCTGGTTCCAGATAAGATGGAGTAAGTGCACTTCACCCTGTCTCTCCCACTGAATACAGCTGTAAAACCTGGACAGAATGCTTGGAGTGGCTATTTGAGGACTCTGAAAAATAAGTAGTAGGAGGCACATTGGGGAAGAAGACCAGAATTCAAAGTACTACCAAACCGGCGGTGAGTTTACCATTTTTTTTTCCAGTACGCCCCAGCCTGAACCTAATGTATCCTGAAACTTGGAAGTGAGCATTATTAACGCGGAAAGAAAAAGTACCAGGAGAAGTCTTCTAGTTCTAACTCAAGGTGTAGGAAAGGGATCTAGTAATCCTCAGAGAAAATGTGACAATCCTACATCCTTTCTTTTATCTTCTTTTTTTCCTTTCTTCATTTCTTGCACCCCAGGCCTCAAGCAGTGCTTAGCAGTGGCTGCCGTGGCCTCAGTGGGGTTAGGCAGGAGCTTAAATCTCAGAGGGAGGGAAAGTTTCCTCTCAAATTTGAGGAGCTATGATCTCAAGAGAGTGGAGAAAACCCCATTGCTTTTCTACTCCTTCTGCTCTTCTGTTGCTTGACTTTGACTTCTGACACAGCCTTGGCAAGTACACAGCAGAATGGGGTTAATGAAGCCCCAGCTTTCTCCTGGAAGGCTGGAGAAGGGGAGTCCCAGGGAACCAGAAGATTTCAGGAGAATGAGGATCTTGGGAAACTGATCACTTAAAGTTGCTTAACGATTGCTGAACTGACTTCTAAGCTGGGCACACATGAACTTATTCTAAACAGCATACATAAATGTGGAGGACTGAATTGTGGGATAGATCACCAAACTGGACACTACGTGGGACAGATGTAAAGCATATAACCAAATTGAAATTGGAAACACAACCCACAGAAACAGGTCAGAACTTGAAGTGTGAACCCACCTGAGTCAATTACTGGTTAAAACAAAAACACCAACATTCTCAGTGGGACTTAAATAAAACCCAGAGTCTCATAACAATATCCAAAAAGTCCAGAATACAACCTAGAATTACTTTGCCTAAAAAGAACCAGAAAAATCTGAACTCACATGAGAAAAGACAGAAAACAGATCCCAATGCCAGTAACAGACGTTAAAATTATCTCAAAGACTTTTAAAATCAACTATAACAACCTTGTTCCAGGAATGAGTGGGAAGATACAAAGGGTCAGCAAAGAAATAGAAGTTATAAAGAACTAAATGGAAACTTTAGAACTAAATACAGTAATAGAAATAAAAAACTTACTGGATGGGCTCAATATCAGAGTGGACATGACAGATTAGTAAGTGAACTTGAAAATAGATCAATAGAAATTATTTAGTTTGAACACCAAGAACATAAAAGGTTAAATAAACAAATAGTCTTAGGGACCCACAAAACTATCATCAGATCTAACATTGTGTCATCAAGAGACCCAGAATGAGAAGAGAATGAGTGTGGTGCAACAAAAAATATTCAAAGAAATAATGGCATGTAGATTGGAAAGGAAGAAATAAAACTGTCCCTATTTGTAGATGTCATGTGATTGTCTGTGTAGATAATCCCAAGGAATCCACACAAAAAAAATTCCTAGAATAAATGAGTTTAGCAAGTGATGCAAAATCACCCCACAAAAACCAATTATATTTCTATATAATAATGATAAACAATTGAAAACAATTTTAAAAATTTATAATAGCTCCCCCAAGATGAAATATTTAGATTTAAAGTTAATATGTATAGATATCTTTGCTGAAAACTATAAAACCCTGATTAAAAATAATCAAAGAAGATTTCAACAAGTGGAGAGAAATGTCGTATTCATGAATTAGAAGATTCACCATAGTAAAGATGTTAAATCTCTCCATATAGTTTTTAGATTTAACACAATACAAATAAAAATTCCAACAACATTAATTGTGGTTATAGAGAAACTGAGTAGTCTAAAATTTTCATAAAAAGGCCAAGGACCTAGAATAGCCAAAACAATTTTTAAAAAGAAAAATATTGGAAAAATCAAACTACATAATTTTAAAACTCAGTACAAAGCTACCATAATCAAGACTGTGGTGTTGGCAAAGGGATAGACATATAAATCAATGAAATAGAATAGAGAGATTCCAGAAATAGACCCAAAGTTTCAAACTGGAAAAAAATAGTCTTTTCAATAAGTGATGTTGGAACAATCAGACAGCTACATACAAAGATAATGAACCTCGACCTAAACCACACATATTATATGAAAATGAACAAAAATGTACCACACATCTAAATGTGAAATATAAAGCTATATACCTTTTAGAAGAAAACATAGAAAATCTTTGTAGGCTGTTTTTCCCGTGACACCAAAAGCCTAACTCATAAAAGAAGTAATTGATGATTTGGACTTCATCAAATCAGAAACTTTGCTTGAGAAAGACACTATTCAGAAAATGATAAGGCAGATGGTAGACTAGGAGAAAATACTTGCAAATCACATACCTACAAAGGACTTATGTTTAGACTATGTAAAGAACTCTGAAAACTCAACCAAAAGCAAACAGTCCAATTAAAAGTTTCATAGGCTTTGACAAAGAGAAGATAGAGTGTCAGATCAGCTCATGAAAAAATGTTTAACATAACTGGCCATTAGGGTAATGTAAGTTAAAACCATGATGACTTATCACTGTATATCCATTAGAGAGGCAAATCAAAATGGTTGACAGTAGCAAATATTTCTAATGATATGGAGCAACTGGAACCTTCACACTTTGCTGGTGGGGATGCAAAATGATACAGCTCCCCTAGAAGATAATTAAACATATACTTACCGTATGTTAAATATGAATTTACTGTGTAACCTAGCAATCCCATTCCTAGGCATTTATTTTAGAGAAATTAAAATTCATTTTAATATAAAGCATGCGCATGACTGTATCAACTTTATTCTTTATTCCAAAAAGTATGTCTTTCACAGAGTGAATGGATAAATCAACTGTCATACAGTGGAATACAATTCAGCAATAAAAAGAAAGAACTACTGATAACATACAACAACTCTGAATTTCTTCTTCTTAAGGAAATCTTTCCATGAACTCCTACTCTGTGCCAGTCATGCCTAGTTATTCTGTGTTCACAACTGTCATACTTGGACCAGCTCTTAATATCTTTCTGGGGATGCCCTTTGCTTTTCTATATTGTATGTCTTGTTGAATCCCTTTCTCTTTTTCATTTATTCTCATTTTAGGGAAACACTCCTCTACTAGCTTCCTTAGTAAAGCGTGTATGGGAAGCATATTTTGAGACCTCTCTTGCATGTCTGAAAGTGTTTTTGTCTTACTTTGATGTGTAAATGAAAAACTGGCTGGATATAGAATTCTAGATTGAAAATATTTTTACTTCAGAAATTAGTCTTCATATTTACCGTTGCGATTGAAAAGTGTAATTCCATTGTGAGTCTTGTTACCTAGGCAACTTTTACGTTTTTCTTTTCCCCAAACGTTTTTTGTGTGGGTTTTTTTTTTTTTTTTAAAGTTCTGTTTCTTCAAACTGGCAATCTGAAGGTTTTTCTTGTAAAATGTTCTTGAATTATTTTGTTGGTGATCTCTACTCCTCTATTTTCTCTGTCTTCTCTTCTGGAACCTGTAATGCAGATATTGGGCCTCTTAGAGTGGTCCACTAATTTTTTATCTTTACATGTATTAGTTCATTCATACATTTTTTTAAATAATAAATAAGTACATTTAAAAAACAGATAGGGTGATGAAATTGTGCTCTTTTTTTCTCCACTTTCATTCTAACCACAAAAGCCTGGTAGTTTTAAATTGGTCATTGTTTAAATGATGGAATTTCCTTTGGTGGTTTGAAAACTTTTCTTCTGCCTTTGGCTCCTGGTGAGCACTTAGAACTTAAGAGATTGTTAGATGGGCATTGTCATGAGAACTGAAAGGACCCTTTGCATGTTGGATTCCTTGACTGAGTTATTTTTCCTGGGGACTTGGTTGAGAGGATATACCTCTTCCTTCTTTTTGTATCTCTGTCAAGTTAACTTAGTCAAGCTCCAAGCTCTATGGTGCATTCTAATCCAATTAATCTGCTGATTTCTCTGTTAATGCTTATTCTTTGTTTTTATAGAATATCATTTGATCTTGTGTTGTCTGTATTAATCTTGTAATAAGTTTAAGAAGATTGTAAATTCTTTGAGAACAGGATCTAGCTTTATGTTTTTTATTTCTCATGGTGTAGATATTTCATGAGTTGTAATTGTTAGGGTGGGTGTTTTGTTTGTTTTTGGTGAAGAGTGGGTAAATATGAGTAAATAATAGATGGGTAAGGAAGCTAAGACTAGTTTTGTGGTGTCCTTAGCAATATAGTAGTCCATCTTTGCAGAATCTCAGTGTTTGCTAATTTGTAAATGACCTGGAATTTGTTCTTTATATTCCAGAGTATCCCTTTAGTGGGTTTGGGATACTTTCTAACTCAGCTTTTAATTTTATTGCTAAATGGCTTTTTGATTTAGAAAGAAAAATGATTAATGCCCCTTTCTGATTATTTTACTTTCTCCTAGCAGCAAGTCATGTAAAATGACTTGCCTTTTGCATATTGTTACTCATTAATATTTAATGCTGGGGCTTAGACCACCATACCCCCACCTGGCATACTTTTAAGCTCTTAAATTGAAAGCAGGCGTAGTAGATGATCATCCAAAATTATAAGAACAAAAAGATTCATTAGGTTATATCCATTTAGTTTAGAATACAGCATATTTACTTTTTTAAAAAAAGACTTTGGGCAACTAGGGAAGGGTTTACCGCTATGATCACTACTTGCCTTAGATGAATAGAAATCCTTTTTTATATCATAGTTAACATTTAATTCTGTTTGACTAGCAAGATACTACCATGCTACAATATCTATAGATATTATCTATCTAAATTGAGTCCACTTATCATCTTTTTTTAGGTGGAGGTATCACTTATTATTTCTTTTTTTGTGCAGAGCTTGATAGCAGACTACAAGCATTCTCTATTGGGTAAAGTGGTTAAGAACTAGAAGATTAAGAAAAAGCTTTAATGGTAGTATTTCGAGTGGTTAGTAAATATCTAGTTTATATGTTCAGGATTCCTTTTGTCTTTTTGAGGATTTCTTAAACATAAAAGACACATAACAGAAAGTTAAAATTGACTTGTTGATATATTTCCATCCTATATTTTCTTATGGTCCTATGACTCCTGGCGATCAGTGCTACCTTGCTGACTTTTCTTCTTTCTCAAATTCTATCTACGCACCAGACTCTATTGCTCTTATTTGTCTCCAGGGAGCTCTTATGTTAATTGTTCTGTTTATTTTTTCCCTTTCAGGATCTTTCTAGGTGACTAACTTGTTAATGTCTGAAAATTGAATCTTGAGTATTGGTTGATATTACCTCCTACAGGGATATTTAGATATGAAGGGTTGTATTTAATTTGAGGAGATGAGGTTGAGGGAAATAATGTGGGCAAAAACAAAGTAGAACATTTGAGAGAGAAAATAAAAAAAGAGCTACACCTGATCAGAGTATGTAATTTATTCAGAACTGAAGGAAATGAAGTTTGATAAGTAATGTAGAATGAATCTTGAATTCTAGGCTCACCATTTTTACCTTATTTCTTTAGGAATTATTGTTTATGGTTTCTTGAGTAGACAAATGATGTGATAAAACAATATTTAGGGAGATTATCCTATGATTAATATGTGGGTGGTAACATTATGGGTCATGTTTGGCCTTGATCAGTAAAGTATTGTCATATTTGACAGAATAGAAGGAATCGGATGAGTTGGGTCAGTAGACAATAGGTGATAGTCCATTGGGGCAGTCAACATCAGGGGAGTCCAGTAGGTTATTTATAAAGGATAGGTGAAAGACATGACAAGGCAAGTTGGTACTTGTCATTCTAAGGTTGACATTTGGCCCTATGGAGGTAGGAGAGGGACAGTACAGTGGAGGAGACAATGGCCTTAGCCCTAAAAAGCCCAGGGAACTAGGTAGTTTACCAATCATTTTCATTCTCTTTTTCTTCCTTCTTTCCTTCTTAGGCATGTGTATATTTGAATCATTAGGCTTGGTGCTAGGGATATAAAGAAGGCATGGTCTTTGTTTTCAGGGGCTAACAATCATGCTAGACTGACATAGAGAGAATTAGTAATGATATTGCAGAATGATAAGTTAAGAGGAAAATGTATAAAATATATGAAAAAGAAAAATGTATACAAAGACCATCAAAGAATTGAGAAGGGTACAAAAGGAAAACTAGGCAGAAACTCAGTTGTCAGAACCAAGGAGATAGATCAGGACATGACTAGCAACAAAACATGGTTGCATTATGGCAGCCAGAGTATTGTGCTGGGTAGAGCTCCATACATGTTTCCTGTTGAGCCTAAGGGAGAGAATGAGGTGGGCTTGAGTCTCAAGGTGAGAGTTAAGTGGCACCAATTATATGGAAAAGAAGAATATAGTGACAGGGAACTAGTGAGGGCCTTAAAGTATTTGGAGAACATAGAAGCAAAGGATTCTAGTTACATGCTTTATGAGTAGGGGGAAAGGGGAAGAGGGGAAATGGATGGGGTATGAAAGGGATCAAATATGTGATGACAGAAAGAAATCTAACTATGGGCAGTGAACACATATGCGGTATATATATATGCTTTACTATTGAATTGTATACCTCCACCAATGGATTTTGTTAACCAGTGCCACCATGATGAAAATTAAAATTTAAAAAAGACAAGAAAAGGTAAACCCTAAGCTTAAATCTAAAATAAAAATAAAATAAAAATAAATGCTCTATGAGATAGTGATATTCTAGCTGAGGTAGTCAGTCATAGGAGTAGACAGAGAGGGGATGGGCAAAGGGTAAGAACTGATGATTTATAAAGAAGGGAAACCTAAATGATCACTTAACTGATAAAAAGATGCTGACCTCATTAGTAATTAGAGAAATGTAGATTATAGTAAGACACCAGTTCATTTAGATTGAAGGGGAAAATCTGACAGTATTAAGTGTTAATGAGCATAGAGAAATAGGAACTCCCTTGTGTCCTAAATAGAAGTATAAATTGGTACAAACACTTTGGGAAGCAGTTTATACCTATAGTACAATGATGATGCTAGCAACCGTTTATCATTTTTCTGTGCCAGGCATTGTTTTAAATGTGTTTAAAAATATATTATTTGATTTAATTTTTTACGTCAACTTTCCTCATTTTTATTGTTGAAGAAATTGAGCTTAAGGGAGGTTAATCTGTCCATGGCCACAAAAGTGGTAAATAGAAGAGCTAGCATTTCAGCTTATATCTGTCAGGTTATAAAACTAGTGCTTTTAATCACTAAGCTTTAATGGTAATGATAAGGAGCCACATATTGAGCACTTCCTGTGTACCATGGCAATATATTAAGTATTAGATATACCTTAGCTGATTTCACATGTGCACTAACCCTTCGAAGGAAATGCTATTGTTACTCCTTGTGTGGCTTATAGAGATTAAGTAACAAGCTAGCAGGTGAAAAAGCTGATACTTAGCTCAAGCAGTCTTGAGTATATGCACTTTCCTCCATACCAAACGGAAAGATCCAGAGGTAGGATAGACTTTAGGTATATTTTAATCTGGATTCTGACTCTTTTTTTTCCTTCCTACTTTTACTGAGATATAATTGACATATACTTTATATTAGGTTAAGGTGTACAACATAATGACTAGATATTTGTATATGTTGCAAAATGATTACCATAAGTTTAGTTAACATCTGTTACCTCACATAGTTACAATTTTTTTATGAGAAATTTTAGGATCTAATCTCTTAGCAACTTTGAAATAAACAGCACAGTATTGTTAATTCTAGTTACCATGGTGTACATTGTATTTCCAGGACTTGTTTATTTTACAACTGGAAGTTGTACCTTTTGACTATATTCACCTATTCCCCCCCACCCCCCATTCCCTCCTTCTGGCAACCACTGATCTGTTCTGTTTTGGAGAATGTAGTTTTTTTAGATTTTACATGTAAATGAGATCATATGGTAGATATTTGCCTTTCTCTGTCTGACATATTTCACTTAGCATAATGCCCTCAAGATCCATCCATGTTGTCACAAATGACTGCATGATATTGTTCTATATATATATGTATGTACATATATACACACACTATATGTTCTTTATCTATTCATCTGTCAATGGATACTTAGTTTCAATGTCTTGGCTATTGTAAATAATGCACTGAAAATGAGGTCCAGATATCTCTGAATAGTAATTTTGTTTTCTTAAGGTATATACCCAGAAGGGGGATTTCTGGATCATATGTTAGTTCTATTTTTAAGTTTTTGAGGAACCTCTGTAATGTTTTTCATAGTGGCAGCAACAATTTACATTTCCATCAATAGTGCACAAAGTTCTCTTTTCTCTACATCCTCCTAACACTTGTTATTTCTTATCTTTTTGATATCCATTCTAACAGGTGTGAGGTGACATCTCATTGTGGTTTTGATTTGTATTCCCTGACAATTAGTGATATTTGGTACCTTTTCATGTACCTGTTCTATTTGATATCTTCTTTGGAAAAATGTCTAATATGCTCCCCCCCTTCATTTTTTAATCAGATTTTTTGTTTGTTTGCTACTGAGTTGTATGAGTTCTTTACATATTTTGGATATTAACCTGTAATCGTAAAAATGATTTGCAGATATTTTCTCCCATTCTGTAGGTTGCCTTTTATTTTGTTTATAGTTTCCTTTGCAGAAGCTTTCTAGTTTGATGAAGTACCACTTGTTTATTTTTGCTTTTGTTTTCTTTGCTTTTGGTGACCTTACAAACTCTTCTCCAAAAAATAGAAAAGGAGGGAACATTTTCCAATTCATTATATGAGGACAATATTATTCTGATACCAAAACCCAAAACCAGGAAAAGACACTAGAAGAAAAGAAACTACAAACCAATGTTTCCTTATGAGTTTAGATATAAAAATCTCTAGCAAAACACTAGCAAATAGTAACACATAAAAATAATTATTTACCATGACTAGCTGAGATTTATCCAGGGAATTTCAGATTGGCTCAAAATATGCAAATCAATTTATATAATACACCGTGTCAGTAGAACAAAGGATAAAAGCCGTATGATTATGTCAATAGACATAGAAGACCCATTTAGTAAAATCCAATACCTCTTTGTGATTAAAATACTCAACAAACTTGAATAGAAGGGAACTTCATCCTGATAAAGGCCATCTATTAAAAAAGACTGACTCCCCTAAAGAGAAGGAGCAGGACAAGAATTTCTACTCTTGACGCTTTTTAAAAAAATTCAAGTCAAGAAAAATGAAATAAAATGCACCCAGATTGGAAAGAAGTGAATCTCTAGTTGTGGATGACCTGATTTTAAAATATAGAAAATTCTAGAAAATTTACCAAAAAATTATTAGAACTGATAAAGAAGTTCAGTAACAGAAAATATAAATTATACCTCTGATATGGAACTTTATCTAGACTATACGATAGTTAAAGAACTCTTATGACTCAATAAAGAGAATACCCAAGTAAAAACAATCAGCAAAGGGTCTGAATAGACATTTCTCCAAACAAGATATACAAATGGCCAAATAAGCACATGAAAAGATGCTTAACATTATTAGTCATTGTGGAAGAGTAAATCAAGACTATGATGAGATACCACTTCACTCCATCCATCTAGGATGACTACAGTTAAAAAGGTATAAATAACAAGAGTAAGTCAGGTTAGGGAAAAATTAGAACCCTTCTATGTTGCTGAAGAATGTAAGGTTCTGCAGCTTCTTTGGAAAACACTTCAGCAGTTCCTGTGGACTGCTTAAGATTAAACATGAGGTTGTCATATGACCTAGCAATTCAACTCCCAGTTACATACCCATGAGAAATAAAAACATGTGTCCACACAAAATTGTGTACATGAATGTTCATAGCATTGTTTTTATAATAACCAAAAAGTGGAAACAATCCAAATGGACAATCAACTGATAAGTGGCTACACAAAATGTGAATATGTCTATCCAAAAGACTTACCAACAATGAAAATAAATGAAGTACTGATACATGCTACAACATGGACTGTGAATACATTATGCTAAGTGGAAGAAGCCAGTCACAAAAGACTTCTTTTTTAAACAATAGAAATTTATTTCTCCCAGTTCCAGAGGCTGGGAAGTTGAAGGTCAGAGTGCCAACCACTTTGGTTCCTGGTGAGAGCCCACTACCTGGTTTATAGACAGCTGCTTTCTCTCTGTGTTCTCCGATGGTAGAGAGAGAAGAAGAGAGCTCTGATTATTTTAATGTGATATGTCCACAATAGACAAATCTATAGAGATAGAAAGTAGAGGCTGTGAGAGTGGGAAGTGACTAATTTCTAAAGGGTATAGTTTTTTTTTTGGTGGAGTGGGGTAGGGCTGATGAAAATGTTCTAATATTGATTGTAGTGGTGATTGCACAACTTTGTGAATCTACTAAAAACCATTGACTTTTACTCTTTAAATAGGTGAGTTTTTTGGCACGTTAACAATGTTTCAGTAAAGCTATTATAAAAAATGTATTCATCTATTCACTCAGTATGTACCCTGTGCAAAATACAATTTGCATGTCCTATAGAAAAATCATTGTAAAATCCCCAAAGTAGAAATCATTATCCTCTCTCATACACCATAACTTTTGTTTTGGTAAATAGTGTGATTTACCTTGTCAATATAACTTAAGCTAAAAGTCTTTATTCGCTTTCTCCCTCTCTCCATAATCTGTTTATTCTGTCTCTTAAAACATAATTTGAAATCTTTCCTCTTTAAATTCTCACATCCAGTGCTTTAATTTGAACCTTCCTTAACTTTTACCTGGACTATTTTATTCACTTCCTAATTGACCCCATCTCTTCCACAAATAAGCATCCAGTGGTAAATAGTATTACCTTTCCAAAACACAGGCCAAATCATTTAGCTCTTATGCTTGAAGACCTTTGAACTACTCCTCCCCCAGTCCCTTATCTATTAGTCAAATCTGAATTCTTGTATGTGGGGTGTAAGATTTTAGAGTACTTTCCTTGTTTCAGATTGTCCCTCACGTCAGCCCACCTTTTAACCCTTATCCAGCTCTCTAGCCTATTTATTCTTTAATCATTCATATAAATTTAGATCTTTCAGACTTTATGGGTACCCTTCTCTTAGAATGCTCTTCTCATCTGTTACATAAAGAGCCTTGTAAACAAAATTTTCAAGTCTTTTGTGTATCCATAGAAATTTGTCTATAATATAGAGCTCGTCATACTGTATATTTTTTTGTTTACATATCTGGGCTCTGAACTCTTTGAGGAAGTGCATCTTAATTTATCTTGTATTCCTATTGCCTTACTTTTATACTTGGCCCATAGTAAGTCTTCTTGTCTGTGTTTTGTCACAGTCTATTTCCCTTTTAGTTTTAATATTTATTGACAGAGTTACTTGAATTTAAAATCTGTTTCAATTATTTATGTCATAAGGATTAAGAACAGAGGCTCTAGAATCAAACAGCTCCATCTTTTTCCAGTTGTCGGGTTTGGACAAAGTACTTCACCTCACAAAGCTGCCATTTTTACATTTGAAAAATAAAGAAAATAATAGTACATTATTAAGTTGTGAGGATTAAATCATGTAAAGCACTTAATATAATGTCTGATACAACATGCTTGCCTAGTATGCATGTTTTCTTAGCTGTTGTTATTTCTATTAATTTTTTTGTCATTCAAAGATATTGATTGTGTGTTTCACTATTTGCCAGATATAGTGGTAGATACTTGAACAAGATAGCTATGGCCCCTGTACTCATGAAGTGATATTGATATCTCAGTTTGTACTAGCTATTACAAAATTTATTTTAACAATTGCTTTAAGTGGTGGTGAAGAGTTATTGTTCCAATTGTAGTTTCTCCATGCTTTAAAAAACGTGTACATATTTATTGAAATAACTTTATTAAGTAGTTTCATTAATTGCATATGTCTGAAATAGAAAAGCAATAGTGCACTGTGCTATAAAGTATGAGATAAGAGCTCATTAGGCTCTTATCCAAAACAATGAAGATATGAGTCCTAGAAATTTGCTACTGACTTTGTGTTTTGTTAACCCAATAAAGGGTACACAGTTTTTTGATGTCTATCTTTTAGTAATTTGGTTTTAGTATCAAGACATAAATAGTATTTTAGTATAACTTTATTATAAAGAAATTTTAAAAGCATTCCAAGAGGAGTTAAATCTAGTATGGCCTTTAATTTGTAGATGGTTGAATGTCTTTGTAATAGAGATACTGCATTTAAATGTTACATGATAGGAAGGTGGAATCTTGTAGAATAGATAATAAGAGGAAAATACCTTTTAAATTATTTTTTGTTTCTTTGAAACTGAGGAAAAGAATAAGTTGCTAATTGACCATCATTTTATCATTCCATTCTTAATTACAGTTTACTAGATGAAACAGTTTTTTAAACATATGTAAAACATAAGTGATGAACATGTATTGTACACATTGTGAATTATTGTTCCCATTGAACCTATTCTTGCTCTTCGACAAAGCACAGAGAATGAGAGAACAATGTGATAACCTAGATGCAAAAGAACAATATGGAATTATTAATTAAAATAAGTCTGGATTGTGTTTATATTTTAAATGAGTCAGCAGACAAATTCTTTTTTTAAATTTTATTTTATTAGTTTCAAGTATATAGTACATTGGTTAGACATTTATATAGTTTATAAAATGATTCCCCTTAATACTCTTTCTCTTTTTGAAGGTTGAGATGTATTTCTCATCATTCTTCCAAATCTTGCCCGTCTAGCTCTTATTCTGTGACTTCCTCAAACTTTTTCAGTTTCCCCTCATTGTCTCATAATCCATTTACTATTTAATGTATTATAGACTGGCTATTGCCCCTTTCACTCACTAGTGACCTCCTAATTTTTTATATTAATGAGTATTTCTCAGCCCTTCTATAGCACTTGTCATCAGCCACTCACACTTTCAAATGCTCTTTTCCTTTTGGTTCCTTTCTCATATTTTCCTCCTACCTCTCAGGCTATTACTGTTTTTTTTTTTCATGGGCACTTATATTTTTGCTTGTACTTTAAATGTTGTTTTTTCTAGAATTCCATTCTTAGGTTTCTTTTCTTCTTTATTCTTTCAACTTGTCAGTCTTCCATCTCAGTTTGTAGTTCCATGTATTTTCCATCAACTCATGGCTCCCCATTGTATTTCTGGAGCTCAGCTTTTGTCTCAGTACCAGGCTTGAAATTACACTGTCTACTGAATTCAACTGGTTATCCTCAAACTCAACATTCTGATGTTCATTAGCATCTATAAAACCTACTATATTCTTTTATTTTGGTACAACTTTTCATTTAATTGTATCAATTTCTAGTCAAAAACACATCTTTAGTATTTCTCAGATTTATCCTAATTTTTAAGGTTACTTAAGATTAAAATACTTAAGATTCAAACCTTTATTCTCTCTCGAGATATTGTAACTATCTACAGAGTGACATTTGTTGCCCCCTGAAGTGACCTTTCCATAGTCTTTCCTCCTTTTTGCCATCACACTGATATTCTAAAATGCAATGTTTTAAGTGTGCTTTTTTTTTTTTTCTTAAAATCTTTTAGATGTTTCTCATTACCTAGCAATAATTTTCAAATATTCATTCATGGCCCATCTACTTTTGGATCATTGAAAGAACTTTTTAAAAGCTCATTCCCTATATCTTCCTCCACAGATTCTGAATCAGTACAGAGTTTAGGAATCCTCAAAAAGTATCCCCAATGATTTTAATAAGCAGCCAAAGTTGGAAAACAGTAGCCTATATGTGTGGTTCAGATTACTTATTTCAGGATCTGATGCCTACCTGCTTCTCTCACACCATCTCATTCTGTCTTCTCTCCCTTTATTTACTGTGCTGTATCCAGACACCCTTTTCTGGCTCTGGAACCCACAAGTCTTGATCATCTTTTAAGACCTTTGTTTGTTTTTGTTGAATTAGGGTCAGGACCCTCAATTTCTACCTATTTGACCTCTGCTTTTTTCTGCACCCTTGGCAGCAGCACCTCCTTAGGTTTTACATGTGGGATTCAGGTTGAAAAATGGAGCTAATTGAGATCAATGAGGTCCAGAAAGATTAAGTAACTCACTGAAGTCTTATAATGGTGAATGGCAGACCATATCTAAAATGCAGGATTTATATTCCTAACATAGTTCTTATTTATTGCCATTCTTTACTTTCATATGTATAATGTCTGGGCATGTCTGAAATGACCTGTTAATTCTTTCCTTCCTAAGTAAATTGTTATTCATTTGTTCCTTCATTCATGTGCGTATTTATTTCATTCAACAACCATTTGTTTGACTATACAAGGAGCAGTGTAGGATTTGGAGGGGAAATGGATAGAAAATTTGAATAATACAAATTTCCTATTCTTAAGGTTCTTAAGACAGGTCCTTTATGTTCAATCATAAAACACTATACAGAAAAACATATTATTAATTTTTTAGATGAGAAACCATAATATAACCTTTTTCACTGTTTTCTTTGATCCAGGGAAAGACCATGTTTGTAAATTTATTGGCTGTGGGAGGAATGACCGATTCAACTATGTGGTCATGCAGTTGCAGGTAAGTTACCTTGAAAATGTATCTTAAAATCTTTCAGTTTTGATCAAAGTACCTAATTCCAGTGGATATGAATGAAGATAATAACATTCTTGATAACATCTCAGAATGTTTTATACTACGTAGATGAAACTTTATTTAAACAGACTCGATATACATTTTTCCAAAGATGGAAGGGCTGCTCTTTTCATTATTTTAGGTGATCCATATCTTCACTGATTGTCACCATTCCAAAGTTTTAATTCTCACATGGATTGCTGGATATAATGTTAGTTTTGCATTGACCCTGTCTCTTCCCTTTCCACCCTTTATTACCTTAAAGATTCTAGTTTTCCATTAGCTCGAGTACCAACCTTGCCTGTTTGAAAATTTAAACATTAGTTGAGATAGAGGAGAAATGCCATTCCTCTTTCTCTTCATCCATTAGCTTTGCTCTGTTCCCTATTCTTTAGATGGAAAGTGGAGTTGGGTTGGGACAGCAAAGAGAGAAATTCAGAAAGAGAATATTGGATAGATGACTGCAGCAGGGAAAAAAGAGAAACTATCCCATTCTCTCTGACACTACCTCTGCCCCCAGATACACACACACACCACCACTACCCTGAACTGTAGTCACCCTTAAAGTGTAAAAGCCATTGTACACATTGCTGGCTCATTTGAGTTCTCAGAGTTTTCTTTCATCTTCAGCAAAATTTCTTTGGGATATTTGGTTCTTTTATTCTTTTTCATCCTAACTACATAGCAGTGACTTCAGAGACATAGATCCTGGCCTAAATGCTTCCTCTTCTCATTAGGAAGCTTTTCTTGTTTCCCTAAGCTAGCTTTCAGCATTTGATTTAGATTTAAAGATTTAATTTCTCTATAGACTATAGCCTTAAAGTCTTTGAGTAATGTGATTTACTATGTCTTAAGCCAGCAGTTTCATTTCTTGAAGCAGCTATTCCTGTACATTTTTTAGGTTATTCATATGGATCCTGTTTTTTCTCACTTTGGCTAGTCTTATTTTTTTGTGTGTAATATTTTATAATTTTCTTCTGGGTTTATATACATCTTATTTGATTCTCACCACATCTCCATGGAGAGGATAGGACAGGTTTTATCCCATTTTGCAAAAAAGGAGGCTGAAGCTCAAAGAGTTTTGTGGTTTGCCTAGAAATGATTAACTTGTGGAGGTCAGGGCTTAGTGGAAGCCTGACCAGTATTCTTGGCACAATTAGAGAAAACTTCAGTTTTGTCCTTATGTTGTTATTAACTGGAGAACATGGACAGGAGCTTTTTCAGTCTGCAGAGTTTCCGCACATACTTGTTTTTATTTTATTTCATTTACGTAAATCTCACTTTCTGGAAATAGGAGTGCTTTTAGTCTGGGGAAATTAAGAGGACTGATATAAATCAGATAATGATAGCTTTTGTGACATTTGGCAAGCTCCTAAACATTTGTTCAAGAACCTTTCCATTTGACTTGAGTGCTGTCTTTTTTCCTGTCATAAGAAAGTTAATTCACCATGAACTACCGCCATCTCTATCTACAGTTAAGATTGACTTAATTTGGGTCAAGGTTGAAGGTAGCATAACTACTAGAGGGTACTCTTCTCTTGACATAGTGGAGATGACTACTAGGTTTCCCCCATCTGTTTGATTAAATTTACATGCTCAGACCCATCTTCTCACTGACATTCCTAATTTCTTTTAAAAGCCCTAAATTTATTATTCTTAAGTTAGTTTACCTCTTTTCTTAGAAATTCCTCATATTTTTTTAAGGAGTAAATCCTATCTCTGTTACAGAAATTCTAGCTATTTACCATTAAAATGGGTCTTTAAATCTTATAGAGGTCAAGCAGTTGTACACATTTCTTTTTCTCCTTTCTACTGGTAAGACCGTGGCCAGGTCTCATTCAATATCCTGTCACCATTGAGGCTTTAGTGAGCATCTTTAGTGTAAACAAAGAATGATATTTTGTGATAAGCATATTACCTAGGGAAAGGTAAAAATATTTTGAATTCTGTATTCAGTACACATGTAGATCTAGATTGCTTAACATCAGAGTTGCCATTTTTTAAAAATTTAATTATTATGAAAAAAATTAAACATACACAAAAGTGTAGAGAATAGTATAATGAAACCCATGTACCTCTTACCTGCCTTCAGTAATTATCAGTATATGGCCAGTTTTGTTCCAAGTGTGTATGTTCCCTCTCCTCTCCCTCTCCAGATTTTTTCAAAACAAATCCAAGACATATTTTATCTGTAAATATATCAGTATATATTTCTAATAATCGGGTTCTCTTTCTATCATCTTAGCCACAAAACACAATAATTCCTAATTAATAGCATCAAATATCAATTCAGTCTTCAGATTTCCTTAGTTGTATCTCTCTCCTCTGTTTTTAACTATTTGGTTTACTAGAAAATGGTTTCAGACACGGTTCACACATTGCTTTTGGTGGATGTATTCTTAAGCCTCTTTTAATCTGTAGATTCCTCTTGTTTCTTACAGTTTTATTTTTGTTGTTGTTTTTATTGTCATTGAAAAAAATATAATCATTTGTCATGCAGAAGTTCCTATATATTGGATTGTGCTGATTATTTCACTCTAGTGTTGTTTAACATGTTCTTCTGCCCCCTGTATTTTCTATAAGCTGATGATTCAATCAAAACCAATTTTGTTTTCTTTGTCCAGAATACTTTAGAGGTGAGTTTTGTGCTTCCTATTGCCTCACATCAGTAGGCACTGTCTGTTTGTCTTTCTTAGGGTTATAAGGAATGATCAGTGTAGTTCAGGGACTCTCACCCCGATTCATTCATTTCAAAGTTCCCAGTGTTTTTTCTCCTAGATTTTGTCAACCCAATAGTAATTATTTCTTAGATCCATTAATTCAGTGGGGTTACAAATGTACCTAATGCTATCATTTCTTCATTTATTAGCTGGAATTCTTTTTTAAAAAGTCTGTCACCAACCATTGGGTTATCTTGAGTTACATTTCATAAAGGAAGGACAGGACTAATACTTGATTCTTTTATATACTAGTTTTCAGAATAATGAATTGGTTCCCTAATATTTTTCAAAGAGGATTAACTGGTTAGCTTTCTCTTTTTAAAAAATATAATTATGAATTTATGGATTTAACATTTTGTCTTTCAATCATTGCAGTTCAGAATTGTCCCATTTTTGGCTAGCAGGTCTTTCTTCATGTTGGATCTTAATTTTTTTTTTTTGACAAGACTAGACTGTAGTGATCTTTGCTAGCATCCTTCCTTTTTGGTACAACATTGTATACCTGCTCATTCTGTATATTTCATGCTCCAGAGCTGGAATCAGCCATTTTTTCATTAAGACCTGATTCATATTAATGAGAAATGGTATTTAGAGACCACAGTCTAGATACTTATAGATGCCTGTTGCAATTGGGTTGGTCATTGTTTTAAATTCTTTTCAAGTGGATGGATTCAGGATGTGCATTTTTTAAAAGAAAATATATCATGGTTCAGATTAATATTTTTAATTCAAATGTGTGATAACAGAATTGCTAACAACCTCTTTGATTTTATATATTCATCCCTTTGCACTTTTTAATATGTGTAGATAAAATGATACTATTGGATTTACATGAAAATAATCCAGTATATGTGCATGGGAAGGGAAGAGGGTGTGTGTGTTCTACAAGGGGCTTCAGAGGGGTTGGTAACAGATGAAACTAGATTAGCTGTGAATTGATAATTGTTCATTCTGGGTGATGGGTAGGTGTATGAGCTCGTTATATTATCTTCTCTCCTTTTAAGTATGTTTCAAATTTTTAATAATAAAACTATCTGCACTTTTATTAGGATCACATTAAATTGATAGAATTATTTAGGGAGAAGTGAATTTGCTTTTTTTAAATCAATAGTATTGATTCAAAATTACTATGTGTAAAGATTCTTCTTTTTTTCCAGTGGCCTCATATCAGTCAGTAAGATGAACTGACTGATTTATTGAATTGTTTATTAGTGAACAAGCAGATTGTTTTCAGTTGTTCTCTGTAACAAATAACTGTGATATATACTCTGAGTTATAATTTAGTGGATCAAACCTGCGTGTATTTACCATGTTAATCACTCTTTCCCCCATACTTTTGCAAGTTTCATCTTTATCTTCTCAAATTTTATTAATTGATACCTTAGATTTACATTTTTAAAGATTTAAAATTTTTAAATCATTGCCAATATCATAAATCCAGTTTAACTGACTTTCTTTCAAAATGCTTTTATGATGGTGGAAGTTGTTTACAGATAAAATTCCGTTGTTATCTTAGGTATATTTTTGACACTCAAAATATTGATTTTTTGAGAAAAAATTATTGGAATGCTAATAAAAGTTATTAGGTACTCTCATAGTATTATAAAAATGATTGTTTTTGATTAGCATTTATTTTACATTTGCTGAGGATGTAGAGAACAATAAATTACCCTAACATAAAAAAAAATAAATAAAGATAACTACCAATTTATGCTGTGGGGAAACTACATTTTTAAAGAAGATACAAAATTGAAAGGTTACCGACTTCCTTGTACTTTTTCAATTCTTAGATTCTTAAGAGTACTCTTTAATATTTTATTTTAAATGGTACTTAAGTAATTTAAGAATGTATTGCTTCTTCAAAAGTCAATCAACTGTCTTGTCATTGAGGTGATGTTATCAATGGTATTAATTCCAAACGTACACTACAAAATTTTGAGAATAGATCGGGATACTTAAATTTCCTTGAGATATAGGAGCCATTTTCCATTCTTTGGGAGGTAGAACTGCAGCAGTGTAATCCTGCTCTTCTCAGAAATTACTGGTATATTTCCTAGGCAGTAAAGAACCTTCTGGGTGGAACAGCACTGGGAAGTGGAAAAAGAACACTTTGGAGTCTGTAGACTTAGATTTGAAAAACAACTTAAAGAGGTTAACATTTAAACTCTCTGAGCCTCAGCTTTCTCATTTGTAAAACAGGAATAACAACTTTTGTTTAGGGTGTTGTGAGGATTAAATATTACAGTCATGAATGTAAAGACACAGGCTAAATATATTCATTGTTTTTATCGACTACTATAAGTTATTGAGTTTGTTTAATACCATTTTTGTTCTTAATGATAATTAGCATTTATTGAATACCTGCTATGTGCCACACAGTATTCTTAACACTTTACATGGATCTTGTTTAATCTTCACAAATCACTGTCAGGTAGGTATTATTGGCCCCATTTTATAAGGAAACCATGACACAGGAAAGTTAAGTAGTTTGTATGGAAATATATATTGGGCAGTAATGGAGAATTACTGCTCTGGGTAGATATATTTTATATATTTTTTAAATAATCAACACTTTTTTGTTATGACATCAGAAACAAAGAGAAGCATGATGACATAATGTGTTCAAAACTTTGGTTATTTTAAAATTTGTCTGAAACATGAATGTATTATTTTAATAGAATCTCTTTTCTTGAGCGAATCATGATAAATATCTTGCCATTTCATTCAAAACATTTTTTAATGCTAAATGAATAATTCCTCATCTTATCTCATGACATATTTTTAGTACCATATTCAAAAGTGTTTATTTGGTTTCCAAAGGGTCGGAATCTGGCGGATCTACGCCGTAGCCAGTCCCGGGGCACATTCACCATTAGCACTACTCTTCGGCTGGGTAGACAGATTCTGGAGTCTATTGAGAGCATTCATTCTGTGGGATTCTTGCACCGAGACATCAAACCGGTAAGAGGGCCTTTTCCAGCCAGAGCACAGAATGAGTTTGCTTGGTACTCTTAGTCTTATGATGGTACACAATAAATTACAAACGTAGCTTTCTATATTTGCTTTCTATATTAAATACAAAGTGATATATCAATTTCTGTGCAAAAATGTAACTGGAGCAAAATGTAACTTGCCTCTTAATTTTTTTTTAAATGGTAATTTCAAACTACAAATTATATTCAAGAGCTTTTCTCTTACACTGTAAATGTTACTTGGCAGACAAATTAAAAATGATTAATGCTTGACTTATTATTATGTATGTTAACATCGCTAATTACTTAGCCTTATACCTAAATTGGTATTTATTCTTTGAATTTATTTTTTTATATTGGTTAAAAATATACACATATATTGCTTTTAGATGGTATAGTATTCTTTGTACTATTTCTCAAATGACAAATTATAAGAAACCATCAGTTGTGAAAGACCATATTTTTTCTCCTGAGTGCTATAGTGGTAATAAACAGTATTTTTTTCTATTGTTTTTCTTAGAAATTGTCATTTTCATAACTGAGAAATATGCTTTTATTTCTTCTCAGTTTTTTTATTGCTCACAAGGGGAAATGATGACCCATTTTTGATATGTTGTATTTATTATAAATTTGTCAAACGTTGGTTGGGGCAGCTGAAAATTACACCTATCCATTGCTATATGATTTCTAAAATTAAATAGTTTATATGAAAATGCCAACTAAAATTAACAGAGTCAGACTTAATGTAATGTAGATTTCTACAGCTCTTATTTTTATGCCAAACTAAATGCCATTATTTGAGAACGAACCATGATGATGGAAAAGGTTCCATTTTCATCAGACAGTTCCCTAAGTAGAAATAGTATTTTAAAATAAAAGCTAACAAATCTGTAACAATTTGGCTTTTGCTTTTATAAATTCTTTTGTTTCTATACCCATCTTTGCAAGATTGTGGTCATTTAATGTTACCTTTATTTTTATTAAGGGAAGAATGCAAAGTATATTTTCTTTAAGTCTGTTTTGAAACATTTCCTTAAATTGTATTTTAATTTGTACACTTAGTAAAATTTAACTTTATTATACTTATAGGATATTCATTTAAATGTTTGAGATATGTATTAGATTTTGCTCACTCTTAGTTTATCCCATTAAAAAAAAATAGGGATTGGGTTTATATTCAAGCAATGACTTAAGACAAGAATTTCAGGTAACTTAAGAGTTCTGATTCAAGTTATGTTAGTCTTGTGTGACTTTATACAGTTGCTTAAATTCTTTGTTGTTCCTTTGTTCACCTAATGTTAGGCATTAATAGAGCCCACATGGAATTATGTATTTGATATCCAGTAATTATCATTGAATAGAATAGTATATTTGAGACATGTGTGTTATATAAAGTTTAAATAGAAGAATTAAAATATAAGAAGGATAAGATGTAAAGACTCATTATTATAAGAAATGTGTATTTTTCTTCTTTATTTTTCTAGTCAAACTTTGCCATGGGTCGCTTTCCTAGTACATGTAGGAAATGTTACATGCTTGATTTTGGCTTGGCTCGACAGTTTACCAATTCCTGTGGTGATGTCAGACCAGTAAGTTTTTAAAAACTTTATTAAATATTTGAGAGTTAACCTATTATTTATAGTATTATTCTTTTAAAAGAAATTCTAATTATGTATCAGAATAGATGTCATTCAATAAATAGCAAAATAGATTTATGATTAAATTATAGAATGGAGTTAATTTTATTATTGAAAGTTGTGGCTTTAAAAAGAGTACATTAGATGCAGATTTAGAGTTGATTTATAGTAAGAACACACATTAACCTTTAGGATCAGGGGTCTTTTTTTGCAATCTGAGGCTCTTTCTACATTCTGCAATTCTTTTATTTGTTGTTATACTTTTCACATCCATAATTTCTATTTTTAAATATTCTCTTAATTGATATTCTCTATTTGATACATTATCATAGTTTCCTTCTTTAATCAAGTATTTGCTTAGTTCTGTGAACATATTTTGTAATGGCTACTTTTCAGTCTTACTGTTAAATCCAACATCTAGTCACTCTCACAGGTAGTTTCTGTTACCTGCTGCTTTTTTTTTCTTTTTCTTTTATAGGTCATACTTTCCTGTTTCTTTGTTTTCTTTGCCTTATAATTTTTGTTAGAAACTGGACATTTTAAATAATATATTGTAACAGTTCTAGGTACTGGTTTCTCCCTTCCAGGGCTTTTTATTATTATTGTTATTTGCTTTTTTGTTTAGTGAAAACAAGATTAGTTTAGTGGTCTATTCTCTTCACAACCCACCCCCAACACATAGTGTTAAGCTTTATTAATTGATGGCTGGTGCTCTATTGTTTACAACTGTGCCCTGGGGCACAAATTCCTTGATAAACTAATCTAATTAAATTATGCCTCCTAAAATGGAATAGTTTCTCTTTGCTCAGACTGCAGGAAGGCTCCTCCCATCTGTCTTATTCCTCTGGTTCTCCCTTGTTGGGTCTACAGTCTAGGCTCTATCTTCATTAGGTCTACCAATATTCTTTCAATTCCCTTTACCACAACCTCCACTATTTTTTTTTTAAATTAAGTTTATTGGGGTCACATTGGTTAATACAATTATATAATTTTTAGGTGTATGTTATAATTTGACATCTGTATATTCTATTGTGTGTTTACCACCCAAAGTCCAAGTTTCCTTCAGCTACCATATATTTGATCCCCTTTACCCACTTCATCCTCTCCTTCCCCCCCATATTTAACTGCTTTTAACCATCTACCTACTCCCTCCTCCCCCACCCCTTACCTTCTGGTAACCACTAGTCTATAGTCCATGTCCATGAGTCTCTGTTCGTCCTGTTCCTTAGTTGCTTTCAGGTTTATATCCCACATATATGTGATATCATCTGATTATCCACTTTTTCTGTCTGGCTTATTTCACTTAGTATGATTATCTTGTGGTCCATCTGTGTCATCACAAATGGAAGTATTTCATCTCTTCTTATGGCTGAATAATATTCCATTGTATATATGTACCACAGCTTCTTTAGCCAGTCATCTATTGTAGAACACTTAGGTTGCTTCCATTTCCTGACCACTGTGAATAATGCTGCTATGAACATCAGTATGCAAATATATTTTTGAATATGCATTTTTAAGTCTTTGGGGGTAAATACCCAGTAGAGGGATTGCTGGGTCGTATAATAGATTAATTCTTAGTTTTTTGAGGAACCTCCATACTGTTTTCTATAGTGGCTGTACCAACCTCCACTATTTTTGAGAGGGGTCTTAGGTTAACTTAACTGTTGCAAGTGAAATAATTTCCTTTAGGAAAAGATTAGGATGTATTTTTTTTCTTCTATCCCTGGGGAAAATCTCTGATCCAGGGCTCTGGAGTTGGGTGATAAGGATTATGATATGCTGGTCTCTGAGAGACATACTCACATTAGGAGCTGAGCCCTGGCATTGAGTGGGGGACAATAGCCTGAGGTCTTTTTACTTGCCTCTCCTTGAATTGAACTGTTGCTTCATGAGCCAGGAGAAGGACACTTGGGACCCCAGTATTCTCAGCACACTATGCCCAAGGTAGAGGCTCCATTCCAAGAGAAGGCTAGGAGCTTCCACATCACTTGCACTTGCCCAGAACTTAGCCTGCTTAGCAACAGGCAGCTGAGAGATGAGAGATACTGAAGTTCTGCTCCTATGGTAAGAAAGCCCTCTGGATGGGAAGTAGAAAAGAAGGGAGCTATTGTGAGTAGGAAAAGCAGCCATCTTCAAAGTAACGCTCTTAAATACATTTGTGTCTTTCCACAAAGCCTGATTTATTGAGTGGAACCTTCTCATATAAACCAGTCAGGTGTCCATGCAGGTTAACAGACAACACACAGAGAGCAGAAGTACAGAGTCTTACATGACTATGAAGGAATGAAAGTCTTTAGTGTCTCCAAAGTGAGCTCTGTTGAGTGGTGGCATGGATAGCTTTCCCATCGGTACCAAGCCTGCTACAACAAGCTGAAGGTCAGGGTCTTCAGCTCTCAGCATATCGGTTCGTGATACTCTCTGTCAGGCTTGAGTATCATCTCTCTGAAGTATTCAGCTAATATGATCCTTACAGAGTGGAATCCTTATGCTTATCAGCTTCAGGAGTCCAGGGGTTATCAATGGCTATTGTGGGTGAATGGTTAACTAACATTTCTGTGGTTTTGGGCATTCTGATCACACCCTGATGGCATTCCCATTATGTTCCAGTTGACATTACTGGATCATAATTCCCATAGAATCCATTTTGAAAAGCCCAAAAAGTCTTCATTTCTTAATGCTCTATTCAGGAGCCCTGTGTCTTGGCTGTAGCAATCTGGAGTGGAGCCATCCTCACTGACCTGGAAGAGAGGAGAGATGGAGCAGTTTTGGTTCAGATACCACAGACTCAAGTCTTTGTTACTGAATTTTCATAGGTTTTCTTGAATAGATGTTTCTTCGTTTGTTGTTTGCCCCAAGGATCATTTCTAGAGGCTTTAGTTATATCTTTAAATAATTTTCACCAGTTTTACTGGGGAGCAGATCGGTGGAGCTCCTCATGTTTTCGTAACTGTAGTTGGTCTCCCACTACAGTTAGTACACTTACTACATCTACTTTTTACTTTTAGTTTTGTTTTAACTTGGTACTGATTGTGACTTACACAATTAGCAAATTAGTTGCACAGACGTTAGAACACTGATTTTGAATGAGGTAACTATATATAATAATAGTTACATACATAAGTGTGTAAATTATATTAAAATGTGGGCAGCTAAGAATTTAAGCACTTAAGAATTATGAGAGAATCCTTTTGTTTTGAGTGAAGGTCTTGCATTAATAGGTAGCACGGCAGATGATGAATTTAGTTTCTGTTTAGCTTACTTTATTTACATATATTTCTGGAATCTTATTTCTATTGCAAATTTTTTTTTTTTAGTTTTTAGAATATTATCAGGTTATTTTTTTTCACTCATATAACGTTTAATGAGCACATATTATGTGTGAGGCATGGATGGAGTTGCTGAGACTACAGCATGAACATACAGACCAATTTGAGGCTCTTATGGAGGTTAAATTTTAGTGGAGAAGACATCATACACCAATAAATATATAATTTTAAATAGTGATAAATGCTATGAAGAAACACAAAGCAGGGTGTTAACAGAGAGTGATAGGCAGTGAGGATGACAACTGTTTTAGAGGTATTAGAAAAGACTTCTCTAAAGAGGTATCAAGTTGAACATTGAATTAAGTATGAGAGCAAGCCATGTCAATATCTGATGTGAAAGTGTTCCAGGCAAAGGGAACAGCAAGTGCAAAGGCACTGAGGCAGCATAAATTTGGTGTGTTCAGGGAAAAGCAGGGAAGCCACTGTGGAAATAGCCTAGCCAAGCATAGCATAATAAGGGGGTAAGTAGAGAGAGACTAAGTCTAAGAGGTTGGTGGGCCCCAGACAGTGCATGATTTTGCAAAGAGATAGATTTTGTTCTAAGTGTGAAAGGAAGCCTTTGGAAAATTTTGAGCGTGATTATTATATACTTGAGCTGCCATTTAGCCAACTATATAGTAGAGTTATATACAGACGTCGATTCAATTTAAAACACAACCACATGAGAATTTAATTGCCTAGAAATTGTGGGAAGACTATTTTTGGTTTTATCAGTGTTCTTGTGTTAATTAGTAGCCAGGCAGATAAAGAACTTAAGTTCTGTGCCATTCATTGGATTTTAATATATTTCTGGAATCCCATTTCTATTCTAAATAACAGTTTTAAAATTTTCAGAATATGTTTTTTAAAAAGTCGCTCTGGCTATGAAGGAAGAGACTATTGATAGAAAGAATGGAATCAGAAAGACGGTTTAGAAGACCTATGTCATGGTCCAGTGATCACTGATGGTGGTGGAGACCTGGGTTGCTTTAGGGTGGTACAGTGAAGATGGTGAGAAATAATCATATTTAGGACCTATTTTAAAACAGATTTACTAAGACTATTCTGTATTTCATATTAGGATATGAGAGGAAAAGAGTCAAGAATGACTTCTAAATTTTTGCCCTGAGCCAGTGGTCATGTTACTAAGCTTGGTTGGGGAAGGATGAGGAGCAGGTTCAATGAGTGAAAAACAGGACTTCTATTTTCTAGAAGTTAAGTTTGAGATGCCTTTTAGATTACAGATGGAAATAACAAGAAGGTGATATGATATGGTGATCTGTTATCTCAAAGGAGAAATCAGGGCTGGAGATAATATTAATTTACTAATTTACTTGCAATGTTTAAAAATAAATGGCAATTAAAAAAAATGGAATAGGCTTGATCAGCTAGAGAGAAAGTATATATAGCTCGATAAGAAAAGAGGTACTGAATCTGAGTCATTGGGGGCATTTTAGCAACTCGATAATAGATAAAGAAGAACTATGAGTTAGCCAAAAAGAGTGAGAGGGAGGATCAGTCAGCTAGGAAAGTATGGTATCTTGGGAACCAAGTGAAGAAAGTGTTTCAAGTTTTATGGGGTTATCACCTGCATCAGATGCTACTGCTACGTCAGATAAGGTAGAAACTAAGAACTGATCCTCTGGATTACCTAAATAGAGTAGGTTATAGAGAGAGAGTTGTGGATAGGAAGTGGAGAATGGTAGTATACGCAATTCTCTGGAGGAGTCTGTTTTGTTCTAAAGAGGAGGGATAAAAAAAGAGAAGTAGTCGAAAGGGCAGTCAAATCTGTTTTTCTTTCCTTCCCTAATTAAAAACAAAATAGTTATTACAGCATGCTTGTATATTGGTAGTAATGCTCCAGGAAGCATGAAAAATTGTTTGATAATGTAGGACAGGCAGGAACCATTATAGGAGCCAAGTTCTTACATAGCTGAGAGGGGAAGGAATCCTGGCACAAATGGTGAGGTTATTAGCCCATTATATAAGAGCAAGAACACTGTTCTGTTCTGAGAAAAAAGCAGAATAAGTGAACACAGATACAGATAGGCATTTAAATTTGGTAGTGGGAAGCTGAAGTCTCATGACTTTTATTTTCTCAGTGAAAAAATTAAGGCCTTTCACTGAGAAAGCAGAATGGTCTTGGAGGTTGAGGAGAAAAAAGGACATGTGAAAGAAACAGTTATCATGGAGAGGCAGAGAGTAAACTGACTAGGAAAATAGATTGCTGGGCTGTGCTGAAAGTTCACTTAAGTAATATGGTAATTTAAGGTATGATTGTCAGTACAGTTGTATGTTTTTTTTTTTCCCAGATATCTTTTAACTAGTTTAGAGATACAGTTTAGTCCAAGAATTGGGTTAGCACTGTGGTAGAGAGAGTGCTATGGTGGTGGGATAAGACCCGGGCTATGTAAGGAGTGTACTTCCCCTTTATTTGTGTATTAATAGCCAGTTCCTTTTAGGGTTTTGATGCCAGTAGGACTTCATTATTTTCTATAAATATCTCTTAAATCTCAAATAAAATGAATTTCATGCTTTTGGATCACGATTATGATTGAAATCACTCATATTTTTCCACTAATATAAAGTCAGAAGTAGATTTATTTATTGCTTTGTAGATTTATTTATTGCTTTAAGGAAACTTGAATTGAGTTGCTTGGATTGTCTAGGTATGCCATCATATTATATGAAAAAAACAATATTTTAATTTTTTTAATCTCACTATATATATTCCAAAATAGTGTAAAAAACATATGTAAATTTTAAGAATATTAAAACATCTGCATCTTCCATCTAGCTTAAGAAATAGCTCATTACCACCTTAGAGGCATGCTGTGCTACCTTCCTGATCATATCCTTTTTCCTTCCTTGAGCAGCATTGTCCAATGGAACTTACTGTGAAGGTAGAAATGTCCTGTAACTGCATTGTCTGATATGGTGGCCTCTAGAAATATATGGCTATTGAGCACTTGAATTGTGACCAGAGCAAACAAGGAACTGAATTTTTAATTTCATGTAGTTTGAAGTTGCTGTTATATTGGCCATTGCAGCCCTATACATAACCTCCATTCTAAATTTTGCATTAACTAGTTCCTTGCTTTGCTTTCTTCTCTCTTCTGTAACTCAAGAGTAGTTGTTTTGGGGTGTGGAGCAGATTCAGGGAGCTATTATAAAATAGTATAGTTACCATGTGCCCTTTACCTAACATCACTCCATGATAATACCTTACATAATTATAGTACATTGTCAAACTGGAAAATTGATATTGGTATACTGTTATTAACTGAAATACAGACTTGTGTCAGATGTCACTATTTTTTACATGTACTTTTTTGGGGGGGGGTATAGAGAAGTGGTATTTGAAAATTTGTCACATGTATAGATTCATTAAAATTAGCACCATAGTCAGTATACAAAACTCTTCCATCATCACAAAGAAATTCCCTCAAAACATAAATGTGTGTTTATTTACCAAACTATGGTATAGGATCATCAGTCAGCATGCATTACAAAGAGAATGATGAATAGTATATTTGACACTAGCGAGTTGTTTATGTGGTTGGTTTTGAGAGCCTGTACTATTTATCATTAAATAGGGATATGAGGTACAAAGAAGTCCTGAACTGTATGTATTTATAATACTTAGCTCTATACAGTTTTAGAGTTGAATTTCTATTTCCTTAATGATTTCAATCTGCATGCTTATTTTCTTTTTTCTCTTGGCTTAAAGCTTGCCCCAGTTTTCTTAGCCCTTCAGCTGGCATCTCACATTGGCCCCTTGTGTTTAAGCTCTTAGAATGCTGTGTTTTCTCCTTCCTAACCATTCAGCTGAAACTTCCAGTGCCTGGAGATATAGTGGCCTAATTAAAATTTTTAGAAGTCTTTTTCTCTGTTACATGTGCAGAATTTTTTATTTTCTTATTTCTGTTGGGGGGCTTTATTACATAATTCTTCATGCTTTTTCCTCCCTGATTCTCTCCCTTTGGTTAGCAGTACGTTTGGGCTCATGCCTAGAGTCCTTGCCTTCTCCTTCTAGATTTATTCTTCTACAAGTTTATTCTGTCTCTAACATCCATCCCCTTCTAACATTCATACTGCTTCTGTCCTTGTACAGATCTCGTGCTTTCTTGCTTGAATTATTAAAATAGTTTTCTCACCAATCTCCCTGCCTTCTCCGGAATCTTGAATGCTTATAGCAGAGTAAAAATCTCAAGCACTTTCTCAGTCGTATCACTTCTTAAAAATTTTCTATCAATTCAATTTGACTGCACATTATAAACCAAACAACTGAGTGTGACATTCAAGACCATCTTTAATCTGATTCCAACCAACTTTTTCATTTTCTCTTACCATTTGCTTTTGTCATACCAAAATCTTTTCCTTAACACTAACTGTACTTTTATTCCTTTTGGCATTATTTTTTATTTCTTTTTTACATAAAATACATTTTCTTCTTCCTGTTGTAATTCTGTCAGTTCTTCTAGGCCCAATATACTTTTTCTTTCATTTTCATTCAACTGTCTAGGTATTTATTTTAATAAAACATGCTCTTAGGTTGTTAACCGTTTTCACTTTTTGCTTTTTTTTTCTTTAAAAATGTTTTTTAAATACAATTTTGGAAATATAATACTATATATGTTACAAAACTAAAAGTCAATTTTATCAAAATTTAACACTTCTGCTTTTTGAAAGACACTATTAAGCAAATGAATAATCAGCTTACATACTGGGAAAAATATTCACAAAACACACATCTGACAAAAGACTTATATCCAGAATCTATAAACAACTCAACTCAATAAGAAACAAAAACAGAAAAGAGGAAATGATTTGAATAGAAATTTCATCAAAGAAGAGATACTACAGGTAGCAAATAAGTATATTAACAAATGCTGAGCACCTTTAGTTATCAGGGATATGCAAATTAAAACCACAATGAGATACCACTACACAATATTTAGAATGGTTAAACCCTAAAAAACTCCAGATAATTCTAAGAATAGTGGTGGGCAGAAATCAGAGGTTGCGAGAGACTGGGAGTGGAGAAGGGGTATTGACTACGAAGGGTGTTAAGGGACTCTTGGGGTGATATAGAGATATTCTATATCTTGATGGCTGTGGTAGCTATATGACTATATATCTTTGTTGAAACTCATAGCATGGGTATACCTAAAGTATGAATTTTATTGTATATAATTATACCTCAATAAACCCGACTTGAAAAAAGTTAAAAAGTAAACCATGAAACAAACCTCCATTTCACTCTTGCTATTCCAAATCCCTTATCCCTCCTTCTTCCTTTAGGTAGCTGCATTATTATTAGTTCCTTAATGTATTCTTCCAGAATTTCCTTGTACATATAAAACAAATATGGATGTATATTCTCATTTTTCTGTTTTTGATTGAAAAGGTAGTATGATGTACATTCTGCGCTTTTTTCATTTAACAGTGTATCTAGGGTGTATCCTTCCATATCAATACAGAGCTTCTTCATTATTTTTTTTTTATTCCATTATATGAATGTACTGGAATTTATTTAATCAGCCCCTTGTTGATGAACATTTGTTTTTCTTCGTCTTTTGCTATCAAAATTAATGTAGTGAATGACTTTGTATATCCATTATTTTTTCACATATGCAAGTATATAGGATAAATTTCTAGATGTGAGAATGCTGAGTCAGAGAAAATATATGTGTTTGTAATTTTAATAGATATTGCCAAAGCACCATCAATCAGAGAAGTTTCAAGAGATGACCTTTGTCAAGGTCCGGTTAAATGTTGCCTTATTCTTTGGACTTTTCCTTCTTTCTTTCCACCAAATGAAACCTAATCCTTACCACTCCTAGGCTTTAATAGCTCATTATAACTTGCTTATAATGTTCAGAACTTTTAATTAGAATTATTTATGTATATAGTTGTTTCCCCCAATTGTGTTGAGTTGTCTTTTCTGCATTGTATAAAGTGACTGAATTTTCATTGACATATTATTTCTTTGATGAGTCACATCAAGATCTCTTTAAACATTCAGTCTCTCTTTACCTATATTTCAACCTTCCTGTTGCAGAAGTAAGATGAGAGCCAGGACAGGGGCTTTCTTAACTGGAAAGAGTCTTCTGGACTTATCTTGGCTAGAATCCATCAGGGGGTAGTCTAGGAGCCCAGTTAACCCCAGGTTCAGCTGCAGAGTGTGATGATAATAGGTCTGGATATTTCATCTTGACAGTTATTGAATGAAAATAGCTGGGCAAAATTATGTCCTATAAAAAATTTTTTTGTGATAGTGAAGATTATTTTTAGGTAATGAATAAAAGTACAACTTCTGAAATGTTATTTAGTAAAGAGAAAGGGCTTACATATATATTCTTTTACACGTTTTTCTTCTAGAAAAAGAAGTCTCCGACCTCATAATTTCATCAACCAAATTGAGAATATTAGGTATTTTTCTTAATCATGATATTTTAGGAAAATATTGAGATCTACCAACTATGATTTTTAATGAATGGCAGCTAAGAAAATAAATAGGATTTAAGTAGATTGCAGAATTTTTTTGATTACTGAGACATTATTAAATACAAAGTATTTTTTAAATAGTTAAATCTTAAAAACAAAAAGGAGTAATTAAAAGGAAAGGGAGAATTTCATGAAAGAAGAAATAGACAACTAATTTGAGTAGATTAAACATTGCAAAAATGAACAAACAGAGGAATATATAGAATGTATTTTTATCTTATGCTATAGCAATATGACCAAAATAATTCTAACCAAAGATTTTTTAAATAAAATTTATTATAATCTTTTTCTGACTACAAAAAAATAATGCCTTTTAATTGAGGATAATTTGAAATTAATAAAAAAGTAATAAAAATTATTGGCTCTTATCATTTTCATATTTGTCAGTTTTCATATCAAGCTATATATAGTGTCATCCATGAATCTTTAGGGTGCTGACTTGATCTTTGTGAAGTAGTAGAATGGAAAAAAAACTGTATGACTTCAAGTCAAAAGATGTTTGTTGATGTCTGGTTTTATCACATTAGTTCTGTGTCTGGAGACAAGTTTACTATATCTATGTCTGTAAAATGAGCAAGACAAAGACCCTGCCATTATAGAGTTTATATTCCTATGGTAGAAGATAGGCAATAAACAAATAAGTAAAAATATAAATAAAAGTAATTTTAGGTGATGAAAGGTGTTATGAGAAAAAATAAAGCAGAGTAGAAAAATAAAGTGGGTAGTTTTTTAGATTAGGATGATTAAGGAATATTTCTTTGAGGAAGTGATGTTTGAGCAGAGGGCTTAAATATGAAGTGGAAGAGCTAGCCATTGAAGGCCTACAGAAAGATAGCATTATAACTGAAGAGACTAGCAAGAGCAAAGTCTTGAGCTAGAAATAAAATTGGTTGTAAGAAAAATCACAGATAAATCTATTTTGGAATGAGGCCAATGCCAGATCATGGAATGTTTTGTAGGCCAAATAAGAATTTGGACTTTATTCTAAGTTGAGCTCTCTCAGAACTGGGATCATGCATTATTCATATATGGCTTTATTCCCAGTACCTGCCACATAATAAGTACCCATTAAGTTGAATTTATGAATATATGAATTCCATTTATAGGGAGGGACACAAGGGACACAAGTTGCCACTGTATTTGAATTGAATTTGAATGAAATTGCTAAGACATGAAGAAGTTGGCATCTTAGATTACTTAGAGATTCCTCATGGTCTCAATATACTTATTTGTAACCAGAGCCTGAATATTAATATATAGACTATGATTCTTGGTGTGATTCTAGGTATATTAAAAGAATTTAATGTTTTCAAATGTACAGAATTTACTTGTAATAAATACTACTTTATTTAAACATGTAGGTAGAAAAAAATGAGATTCGTTGATAACCATAATGTTATTGCTGTTTTTTTTTAACTTGATCTCTAATTTTTTATAATTTCACAAGAAAAAGTTAGAAACTTAAATTATGTTTTATTGTGACAGTAATGCATATTTTTCTCATATCTACTTCATGTGCTCAAGTGTACCGAATCTAAAGCTCATTTAATCTTTGGTTTTGTTGTAGCCTCGAGCTGTGGCAGGCTTTCGAGGGACAGTTCGTTATGCATCAATCAATGCTCATCGGAACAGGGTAGGTATCTGAACTAGAGTTGTATCTGTGTAAGCAAACTGATGGCTTGAATCCGATTGACTTCCTTACATTAGAGTACAAAGGTGTAGAAAGTTCTTTGGAGCAGAGAGAAAGGTATTAGTAATACCAATGCATGGTAAGCTGTATGTTGGATAACAAATGTGCAACTGCATAGAAAATAAAATGGGATTTGCCAGAAAAGATAATAACTAAGTATATGTGATGGGGAATCTTGTGTCCTAGGTATAACTAAGTATTAACAAAGCTAATAAGGAATTTTGAAAAAATATAATATTTGTGTTCTATTTTAAGAAGTTATTTGGGAATATCATATTATCAATACCTAATGAAATGTAGGGGTCATCATTTTATGTAATATATATTTAATCTGTAATAGCTCCTCTCCATCAAACCTTTTGTTTTCACAAAGATCTCAAGTGCAGACAGGTTGAAATTTGTTATCTTAGTAAATTATTCTTTTCTTCTTGGATTAAATTTTTAAAATTTCTCTCTCTGTCTCTGTCTCTCTTGTCTCTGTCTCTCTGTCTCTGCCTGCCTGCCTCACTCACTCATGTTTTCTCTCTCTCTCTCTCTCTTATTGTTCTGCTTTGATTTTATTCTCATCCTGAACCTTAATTATGAGTAGGAAAGGTGGATATTTTATGGATTCTCAATCCTTGAATTTGTTTGGATGGAATTCAGAAATTTAACAAGTGATTCCTTGATAAAACATCTTTTCTTGATCTTTGGTATCCCGTTTTTGTCATTTGAAGCCAAAATTGCTTGAATAAAAATTTGACCAATGCTAAGTATAATAGGAAGAGTATGCTGAGGTCTCATGTGCTATGCTCCATTTCTTTTGGTTTCTTATGATTATGGATTGAAAATAGGAAAAGCATTTTTATCAGTATACAGCTCTCTGCCAGGCATTTTAACTCATTTAGTTTGATTCAGTGTTGCTTTATTTTTGGCATCTAGTCAGTTATTCTGCCTTAAAAAAGAAAGTACTCTTATTTTACAGATAAAATTTTACAAAATTTTAGAAGTACTAGGCTTTCTAATTAATTCTATTAAAGAATTATATCAACTTTTTGAAATAGGGTATTCTTTCTGAGGTAAGAATAAACATTTTCAGAAATCATAATAACTATATGAGTGCTTCTAAAATAGCTACTAAAAAGAGATTATATATTTTTTATTTTTTAAATTTGAAGAGTAGAGATTTCTTTTAAAACCCTCTTTAGCATAGACTGCTGTAAAAGTTACTCTGTTACCTGCTTATTTATTTGTTATTCATCTGACCTTGGTAGAAGGATTTGATACTACGTAGCAGTGGTTCTTAACCCTTCTTTTCTGCTCTCAACTCACCTGGTATCAACACACAGTGACAACAACAATTGTCAGTTTATGTGATGATGCAGGAGTGCAATTAGTGAAAATTTCGCAGGTGCTTGTCTTATTTAAAAAGATTTCCCAGATAATTCTAATATACTTTTTTTTCTTCCATAATTCTGCAACCTTGATTTGATAATTTCTGAACATAATACACTCCCTTTCTGTTTTTTTCTTGGTGGGGGGCGGGGCGGAGTACCTTAATCTTAAACTTTAATCTTAAACAATGTAGGGACTTTTAGAACACTGGAACTCTGTTCCTTCATCTCATTGTTGTCCTACATTTTAATCCTTCTTTAATACTTGTTTTATCTCAGTACTTTGAAAAAAATTACTTTCTTCTGGTTCTATGGTTGCTATTGAGATCATTGTTCATTTAATTGTTGTTAGCTTGTATTTGATTTTTCTTTTTTCTTCCACTACCTTTGATATTTCTTTTTATCTTTGGTGACCTGCAGATATATTCAAATGTACATAGGTGTAGATTTCTTTATATTTATTCGGTTTGGGAGTTGTTGTGCTTCCTAAATATGAACGTTCATGTCTTTCATTGATTCTGGAATTTCTCAGATATTAATTCTTTAAATATTGCCTCTTTTCTTTTCTCTCTATACTTCTCTTTTCATATCTCCAAATTGATGTGTTTTAGACCTTCTTGTTCTGTCCTCCATGCCTCTTAAGTTCATGCTTAGATTTTTTTAACTCTGTTTTTGTGTTGCATCATAATTTCTTCAGATCTATCTTTATTATTTTTTTCTGCTGTGTCTTATTAGCTTTTTAATGTGTCCATTGATTTTTTAAATTTCTATAGTGTACATTTTATTTCTAGATGTTATCTTTGGTTATTTTCCAAATCTAATTGTCTTTTAGTTTTTGTATAGAATATGGTTCCTACCTCACGACTTACTTTTTGTTTTTTGTTTAAACATTTTAAACATTCTTATTTCATGTTCTATAGCCTATAATTCTGTTTCTGAAATTCCTGAATATCTAATTCTGTTCTTTATAGTTTCTCGTGTCATTAATTTATGATAACCTGCTTTCTAATGTATTTTGTAATTTCACATAATGAGCTTATACTTGGTGGATGTCGTAGAAGTCCTAAATTTAAGGGTGCTTTTATCTTAAGAAGATTTTATTTGCACATGTTTATACCACAGGACGGGATAACCCAGAAATCACTTAATTTCTGGATTTAATTTTCAGACCACAAAAGCAATATAAGTTTAAACTCCAAATCTGAGAGAGGGACAGGCCTGTGATAACAGATTGTTAGGGCAAATTCTCTTTTAACCACTCACTTTATCCCTTTGATAGAGTTAAATTCTGCAGAAAAAATATATTGCTATATAATGTACATACCAAATACTATACTAAAGATAGCCTTTTGAGAATCCTAGCTCTATGGTGGTGGGGGGATAGGGGAATGTCTCAGTTACAACTCCTATCTTGTGTAGGCTGTGCTTTTACACCTGTCTCCTTCCCAGCTGATAAAACTCATTGATAAAATCTATGACAGATACCCCCAAAATAACCCAAACTACAGCTTCATTGTCAGCTTGCTTCTCCTATTTCTTTTAGTGTTGGCTCTTCTGATACCTTTTACTTCTTTTTTTACAATTGTGGTAAAAAACACATAACATTAAATTTATCATCTTAACTATTTTTAAGTGTACAATTAGTACACTTAATAATATATTCACATTATTTTGCAACACTTTTCCAGAACTTTTTCATTTTGCAATACTGACTCTACAATCACTACACACTAATTTCCCTTCTCCCTTTCCTCTAGCCCTTAGCATCCACCTTCTCTTACTTCTTAATGAACTCATTTATTAATCAGTGGGTTGTTTTTTATATTATATCCAGCATTTCTGGGTTTCGGGGTATTCTTTGTATTAAAAAATTTTTCAGCATTTCTTTTCTGCCATCTGGATTGCTGAATAGATATTTAGATATATAGATACATTTACCAGATAATTAATGGGAAATATATTTAAATGTTTAGGCCTAATTAGATGAAACACAATCATTAGGCCTTAGACAACACAGTGTACTCAGAAAGACCTGTAATATAATGTGATGGAATTCTGTTTTGCTTATGAAGGAAATGGGAAGACATGATGACCTTTGGTCCTTATTCTACATGTTGGTGGAATTTGTGGTTGGTCAGCTACCTTGGAGAAAAATAAAGGACAAGGTAATTTTGGAAGTAAATATATCAATTTTGATAGGGAAAAGAGTAAAAATTTCTTCTGGATAGGCATTTTTGTTGAGAATATGCTTACATATGAGAATTAAAATTTGCAGGGACTTTCACTATATACAAATATGTATATTTTTCTCTCAATGAGATATTATTAGAGATCTAATTAATGTTATGACTTTTTCTGTGTACATGGAGAAGAGGTACTAATTTAAGTACAATTATCTCTTCTGATTTGATTTCTAGCCCTCCTTAGCTTTTCTTTTCACTAGTTGTCTCTTTTTCTCTTTTATAAGTCAATTAAGTTTTTAATTTTTAATTGTCACATTATATCATTTGATTTGAAAACTGTAAACACCTGTGTTGATAAAAAAATATAGACCAGATTTAGATCAACTTTTTCTTTTGTGGAGCTGTCAGTTCACTTATGCCAAACTCTAGGTTACCCTTTGGTTCTGCATTACCCTTTGGTTCTGCATTATAGTCCTTACCTCACCCACCTTTAAAAGCGGTGTGCATTAAGCTATTGGTAAAACTCAATTCCTGCCTTTACTTAATTACCTACTATCTCATTCCCTGGTACATACCCTTGAGATTATTGGGGAAGCTCTTAATATGTAACTGCTAAGAGAAATTGACTTTGGTTCCTTTTCTCTTTACTTCCTAGGAGCAAGTAGGCTCTATTAAGGAGAGATATGACCATAGGCTTATGTTGAAACATCTCCCTCCAGAATTCAGCATCTTCCTGGACCACATCTCCTCTTTGGATTATTTTACAAAACCGGATTATCAGGTAATCATTTTTGTAGCTCTGTGGGCTAATTTATTCTCTCTCATTTAGTCTCTGTCTTCACTTACTGTAGCTTTGAGGGTGTTGTAAATGACTATTGGAGGTTCCTAGGATAATACTATTTTAATACATCCTGGAGGATGTGGTGAAATTAATTGATGATGACAGTGTTTTTATGTGTGTCTTTCCTTCCTTCTGGATGAGCATACTTCATTAGAGTTTTAAGTTTATTCATGGTGTAACAGATTTTACTGTTCCTGCTGTGATTCATCTGGTGTCTAGAACTGCTGATAGTTTAAATTATGTGAATCCTATAGCTAATTTGTTGGCCAGAGGAGATGTCCAACTGGGTAATATATCTGTTGAGGGCTTGAGGACTGCATATCATATGTTAATAAGCTATGGGACAACAGCCAGGGAAGATTGTTTGCTCTGTTTTGTCTGTGGTCAGTGAATCATTTCCTTGGAACATCAGTTAATGAGACCTTATAAGGGTTGTCTAGGTTTACCACAAATTGCATCTCTAACCCAACCAGCTGTATTTCAGAATATTCTGTTGCTTTCAGGGAGAACTTGGTCAGAGTTTAATGCAAAATAATCACTACCACTGAAAACATAAATGAAGCCACACATAGGTTAATAATAATAGTGTATTAGTATATCGTTTCTATCTACAAAAGACAACATGTAGACTTTACTGCCTGTTAATGAAAGTTTTGTGTCCTAAAGACTTTTATGTTTGAAAATGTCAGTGTTGCCTAGTCAAAAAATTAAGACTATACATAGCATAGTGAACTTATTTACATATAATAAGTATTTTTGTGTGAAATTGCTGCTTTTGTATAAGATATTAAGACATACTACTTACAATAAATAGTGAAATTATACCTGTAAGACTAGATGCAGGAGGAGATGGAAAATGTTTCAACTTTTCCATCTTGGGTGCTGATAATTTTTTTGACAAAGTTTGAGAATATAAAAGTTTAGCAAACTTTTTGATCACATTCTCCACTTATGTCTACAATCTAAAGACCATCATATTTGCCACGTAACTTCAAAACTTAGATCTGTAGTTAATTTAGTTTAAATTAACAGCTTATTCTCAAGTTTTTCATCTGGATTTTATCTTAGAAGCTACTCTGTGTTTCTGTCACATAGTAATGAAACAAAGTATAGTGATTTTCCTATTTTTGGAAGTACAGGTGTAACTTTTTTTTTTTTGTTTCACAGATGCTATAAATAATCTGGTTCTTTCTTGCTCTCTGATCTTTCATAAACAATGAGTTAGAGTAGGAGGTAGGTGGACAGAAGAAGGATGATTGGGAAAAAGATGTTGATATAAGTAACTGTGTGTTCTGATGACTAGTATCAATGTGACATCAAGTTCCAAAGTGGGCTGAGCTTTGTAGCTTTGGTCTCTTGATTCCCTTACAGAAGCCTGGTACAGTCTTCATTTTGAGAAAAATTACTCTACTTTGAGTATAAATGCTCTTGTGAGCTAATGCTGTCCATATGGTTAATTTTACTGTTTGGAACTTATTGCTGAATTTAATTACTGTTTTTTCAAAAATTTGAATTCCTTGTTGGACAACCAGAATAGTTAAAAACAATAACAGAAACCTCCAGCAATAAGCAAAAAACATACTAGTATTCTCTAGCTATATCAAAGGATAAATAATATTTCTTCAACTTTATATATTCTGAGTTATGACCAAAGTAAATATAATTTATAATCTAAATATTAAATGACACTGTTTTATAAAGCTATTTTCACTTTGAATATCTGTTTTATAAATCTTTAAAAATCAGTTTCTTGCTATAAAAATTATCTTAAGTTGCACATGACCGGTACCTAATCCAGGAGACTGCTACTGCTTCCTTTGACAGCAGGTGTAGACCTAGAAAGAACTGTTTTGTTCTTTACCCAGAATCTTTTATGCGTGTCTCAAATAGAATAAAGGCTGACACTTGCTTTTGGAAAGTGTTATGTTTATCAGTCTAAATATACTATTATATGCTATGTACTATAGATACTACTTTCTGTTAAACTAACGGTAAAGATATCAGAATTATAGCCAAGATTAAAGAAGATATCTTAATTATGAATATCGTTTTTATTATTAAAATCTGAAAGAGCATTGCAACTTTAAGAGTCAAAAAAGTCTGGGCCATGAATCTCCTCAGGTGATACAATTGCGTAGAACACACACACACACACACACACACACCACAACACAACACACACACACACACAATTGCATGTAAAACTTGTGAAATTAAGTTCTGTGGATAGTACCATTGTCATTCTCCTGGCTTTGATATTGTGCTCTAGTTATTTAAGATATTACCATTGGGGCAAACTGGATGAAGGAGACTTTTCTGTATACTATTTCTGCAGTTTCTTATGAATATTTAATTACAACTGACCCTTGAACAACAGGGTTTATATTGCAAAGGTCCACTTACAAATGGTTAGGAACTTGTGTACATGGAGGGCCCACTTAAGTTATACACGGCTTTTCAACTGTATGAGTGGCTAGCATCCTTAACGCCTGAGTTTTTGAAGAGTCAACTATTTCAAATTAAAGGTTTAAAAAAAAGTACTGGGCCAACATTTTCAGAAATGTAGATATTAATAAAAATATGTGGCTACCTTATAATTTAAATAAATCCTTTTAAAGTGTTTTGAGAAAGGAAAACATCTCCAAGAGATGCCTAGGAAGATCTTATCAACCTTGAATTTCACCACAGGACTCAACCTGTAGGTGACACTGTCACTAGTTAATGGATACTTAGGATAGCAGCATCAGATTGGATAAAGAGGAGCCCAATAATGGCACACAGCAATGTCACAGTAATATCTGGATACTATTATCCTGGTCTTACAGTGGCTTAGTTTAGACATGAAGCCAGGGAACACTAGTGATGCCAGAATTAGTATCTGAACCTATTTATGACTCATTTAAAAAGGCCCAGATTCTTTCTCCAGTTTGCCATTTGACTTCCTTGGAGAGGTAGCTACAAATACAACAGCCATTGTAAAGTAAATACTAACATGACTGGTTAAGAAAAATGCAGTGAAAGAATAAAAAGTTATATGAAGAATTATCTGAAATTATTGTTGTTAATTAGTAGGATCACATGATCCTGACAGAAGAACACAAAAAGTATCTTTATTAAAGATTATGTTAAGCATTTTTTAGCAAGCTGAGAAAACAAATGAAAACCATAAATATACACACCATTGGCAAGCCTGAGACTAAAATGTGTATATCAAGCCAGCTTTTACACTGCCACAACATTGCTAAAAATTATCATGATAGAGAGGAAATTCAAAGCCAACCAAGTTTCATTAATCTTGTTACTATACTTTCCAGGTTTAGGAATAGAACAATTTAAACAGAGATTACATCAAAATGCAGCAGGCTTCCCTCTTTTTGGGGACTTAGAATTGTTTCAGGGTCTCCTAACTCTGATAACATAGGCGTTAAACTTTTCAGAGGACAAAGATGCTGCTTGTGAAGCAAACACATGAGAGGCTGAGCTAGAGTATTAACAGGGTGACCTCCCATAAAATAGGTTGGGGAAGGTCTTTCTCTAAAGCTGCCATTTAAGCCAGGTCCTAAAGAGTGAGACAGTATTGGCCATGTGAAGAGCAAAAATAAGAGGAAGAATGTTATAAGCAAAAGGAAGGACATGTGCATAGGCTCTGATTTAAGAAAGGAACAAAAAGAAGACAAGTGGCTGAACATAGTAAATAAGGGGAAAGAATGGTTCAAAATGAGATTGGAAAGAAAGGCAGAGACTAGATGATGCAGGGCCTTGTAGTCCTTGTTGAGGACTTTGGGTTTTATTCTAAGTGCAGCAGGAAGCCTTGGAAGTCTAAGACACAGGAGCATTGTGATCTAGTTTATGTTTTAAGATGATTATTTTTGCAGTCTTATGCTTTCAAATGAGGCAGAGGAGCATTAGAAATTACTTAGGAAGGTATTGAGATAGGCTGAGCTATGCTTTTGAAAGAAAGAAATATAAAAGAAAAATCAATGTCTTAAGATTACAGAGGTTTGTTTTTTTGGTCACATAGCAGTGTAGTTAAGTTGGGCAACTCTCCTAGGCAACTCTCAAGTGGTAACTTGAACATCCAGGCTCCATCCATATTTTGACACTGCTGTCTTTAATACATAGAAAGAATAGGTGTAGATATTTGCTTAGGCAGCTTGGAAGTGATCTAAACATTTCAGCATATACTGCTGTGGCCAGAACCCATTCACACTGGCTCAATTCTGACAGAAGGGGAGACTAGGAGATAGAGTCTTCCCTCATGGGCAGGAGGCAAGGAACAGTGATGATCTTGACTAGGATATAAGCAATAGAGATGGAGAGAAGTAGATGAATTCTTACTCTACCCCCTTTAATTGTCTCCTTTCATTCCCTATTGTACTTAAATGACCTGGCTATATTGGGCACCTCGATACCGTCAAATGGGACTACCAGCCCTCCTCCTAGCATGCCCTGCCTGGAATGCCTACGTTTCATAAACTCCCTTATCTTGTGAAATTAAAGCCCAACTCAAATGCCAGCTTCTTTGGTCTCCTCTGATTCCTTCCTGACAAGTGATTTTTTTCTGCTAAACTCTTACAGCAGTACTTTGTTTTGCCTCCTTATCAGATAAATTAGTTCTTTTAAAGCCAGGGCTTTGCACATTTATCTGTTTCCTCAAGAAGTTAGCACAATGATACACATTTAATAAGTTTAACAAATTGAATTAAATCTGTTTAATATAATTTTTGCTTCTTTTCAATGCAAACTCTCTGAAGACAAGACTGTGTTTTGTTCACTTTTGCCTTCCTGGCACCCAGGACAATAGGCATTCAGTGTATGTCTAAATCAGAAAATGAGAATGAGTATTGTTATAACTATAGAACAAGTAGAGCCACAGGACATTTCTGTTTAGTTGACTCACTTAAATTCTGCTGTATATGCGGGAGATAGACATTTTTTAATATATCTGTGATTTCGCCTGCCTTTTGGCTCAATTAACCATGCATGCTTTATGGTGAGGGGGAGGGTGCAGTGCCCTTGTGAATCTGCTATTCCCTTGGACTTTCTCTCATTGACAGCAGTCCAGTCATCCAGAATCAGATGGCACTGAGCGTGATTCTAATGTTTAAAAGAGTAGTAATCTTTTGGGAACAATATAACCCCTAAATGCAGCCAGCTTACTTCATTTACATTCATCTGAAGAAATAAAAGTCTATTTCAAATGTTGGAGAAAAACTTATGTAGGTTATGCCTAGTGCAACTACTATTCTGTACTTTATGGGTATTTTAACGGGCTTTCAAGGATAATTTCAGCTATATGCTGTTTTTGCCTTGCCTGCTGACTGGCTGTAAGTCTTCTATGATGGAAATAGTGCTGCACTTAAAAGATCAGTTTCAGTTGGTTTGCCACACACCATTTTTATGACCTTTCTAAGACTGTTTTTTTATCTGTGAAGTGGTAAAATTACCTACCCCACAGTATTGTTAGGATTTTAATGAGATAATTGTGAGAATGCTTTGTAAATTGTAAAGCATCATGTAAGCATAAGTTGTATTACACATATTTCAGAGACACTGCATTTGCTTATAATTATCTCACCTCATTTTTGTATTTTACTTAACATTACTTCTGTGTTAATAGAACTTCTATTTTCTTTAGGCTGCTTTGTCTTGTTAAGGCAAAAAGAAAATGTTGCTTACCTTTTCAATTGACCTTGCAGGACAGGGCAAATTTCCCAGTCTCTGACTAGCTTGATTTAACACTTTAGTCTCTTGCCTCCTCCCTAAATTAGTAGGAGACATAGAGAAGCTTAGAACAATGCCACTTTACCTTATGGGCCTACAGCACATGAAAGAGAAGATGTTGGTATTGGGCAGCACTGTTAGCTGAGCAACTCTGCCGCCTCACACTGCTTCAGGTCCCCTGGGGCAGCCGACCAGGGGCACTCGTGAGTTGTCCTCCATATCTTGATATAAATGGTGAAAACAGCTAAAACTCTGGGCTTCTTAAATACAGTCTTTTTATTTGATCCCTCTCTTTTTTTCTGGTTCTGTTCTCCAAAGGATGGGTGCAATGCAGTTTCTCTCCTTACCTTCCCCTACCCCCACCGATACTCTTAAAAATTCCTGGAAAAGGAGAGAAATCTAGAACACGTATATTTCTTTCCCTCTATTGTATCTGTTTATCACGGAAGTGAGTCAGTTTCTTTTGCAGTAAATAATCTATCTTTGAATTAGCCAAGCCAGCATTGCCATTGTGCTCTGCTGGATAAGTGCTTTATTGATCCATGAATTTACCATTTATTAACTGAGAATTCAGATATTAGGATTCTCAGTGAGCCTTCAGCATCATATTACAAATAATTTTTGTTTTTTGCAAAGACTGGACTTTGTCTACATTCTCTTTGAGAGGACAAACTAGGATTTCATATGGAGGTAAATATGATAAAGCTATTGATTGCTTTTGTGTTAAGGATTAGAGAAGGGAAGGGTGCTTCCCTAAGGCATTAATTATGTCTATGTCAGAGGACTGATTGCTAGAAAGAATAATATTATTTCTGGTGGAGGGAGCTAACACCTGACATTTTTGTAGAGTACACATGCTTACGTGTATAATTATTTTAGATAATGCATTTTTGTTAGTTAATTTTTTTCTCATTATTAAAAGTAATATATAGTTATTATAAAAGTTTGGAAATTACAGAAAAGTGAAAAATCTAAATTATTCAAAATCTTATTACCCAGATATAGTACCTGATTTATATATATATATATATATTTTGTCTTGAATAATCTGCTTTAGAAAAATCATTTTGTGTATCTCATTAGAATTAGGATTAAAGAAAATGGACTATCTCATATTTATAAGTGCAAGAATTAAGAAATTGACACACATAATCTACAACAGTAGCCAAATAAAAATATTGCATTGTTGCTTATCCAGACCTTTCTCACATCCTCCCTCCTCTTTTTTTTTTTTCCTCTCTTCCTCCAAAGACTTCTTCCTCAGTTTCCTCCCATTTCCTACTTTCTTTCAAGGAAGATTCACCTTTTAATGACGTTATGCCTCTAGAGTTTCTCACACTAGGTCACCAGTCTCTCCTATCACAGCAAAGTATGAGCATGTTTCTCAGGAGGTCTGGACGCAGTCTGAAAGTGTTGAACATAAGTCCAAATTTTTTTCATTCTCCTGATCTATCTTAAAGGTTCATATGAATTTTACTTTATAACTTCTTTGCATTTATTGCATTATCAAATATGTTAAATTGTTACCTCTGAGTAAAATTTTTTAAGAAGCTGTACCACATTTATTAGATGAATTTAAGCCTCTCTGGCACATGACTGCATCCCCTAGTGGTACACGTTACTCTATTTTGAGAAACCTGGATTCTTTAGATGAGTTCATATTTTCTAAAAATATATTATTAAACAACATATGTATGCTAGATTTCCAGTGATCCTCAGTGGAGAGATATAGGACACACCTTTCTAGAGGGAAAATGTCAGAATCATCTAAAAGGTTTTTTTCAGATTTTGCTCTGCCCCCTTTTCAGTTTGAGAATTACCACCACAGTGAGTTCCTGTTCTGATTAAAAAGAGTTTGGTTGAAAAATGTTTTATTCCTCAACTGTATTGGAGTAAAAAAAAAAGATAAGGACCACCAGTATTCTCTAAATATACAAATATGTACACGTGTGTGTGTATGTGTGTGTATGTGTGTGTGTGTGTGTGTGTATGATTTACAAGGTGATTCGTTTATATTGTTCTCAAATCTATTTAAAAGAGAATTGAATGGAGTTTTTTGATTTATTTAAGCCAAATGTATAATGAATACAGTTATACCTGCTCCAAAAAGAGTTCTCTACTTGTCCTGTTTCTGTAATGTGTAGAAAATTAGAATTTAGAACCACGCTGCTCCTGAAGTAGAAACTTATTTTGTTCTTTAAAGTATATACAAAGCTCTAGCTAGTCTTACTTTTCAGTGCCTCAGTGCTTTTTAGCTTTCCTTCTGTTTGTTTTGCTCTGTGCCCTTCATCCTTCTGTCTCCTGCTCTTCGGCTCTAGTGATCACAGTCATAGTAACAAACTGTTTCTTACATGAGGCCCAATGGCATGTGCTACATTTTCTAATACTATAATAATTATAAGAAGGTAATTCCATGATAAAAGGACACCTGGCATAAAAACTGTTTAGGATCATCCTTATTGCAGCCCAGTTCAGCAAGAGCATTTAGCAGTAGTGGTCTGAGTGCTCACACTGCAAGGCAGTTGCTGCCTCAATCTATCTTTCTTCTCCTCTGTGTTTTCTATAGTCCTCTACTTCTGACAATTTGGGGAAGTCTAAGCTATAACTTTGGTAACTTAACATCAACAAAAATATAACCAAGATGAAGATTCTCAGATTTTACAACTGTGTCATTTCCAATACCTTTTATCATTCTAGTTTCCTTTTCTACAATTTTTTCTTTGGGACTTAAAGGTAGTGTCATGTGAATCTTTCAGTAAATATTACTACAAATAAACATTCTTGAAATGATTTTAGAGTAACTATTTAGGGGTTAGGGTTCTGTACTCAGAATTTCAACAAGGATTGTTTTTTTTTCCCACACCACCAAACAATTCTCTGATACCAAATTGATTCTGACATGATCTACCTGGATATAGTGAGCAGGAGATTCCTCAGGTTAAGGATTCAGCCCCACATCCTCTACTTCAGATGTCAATTAAAAGTCCTGGTTGTCACTTGTACTTCTGATTTACTGAATATAAATAAGAGGTTCCCACAACACCCTGCTTGGGTTTGATTAATTTGCTAGAACAGCTCATAGGACTCGGAAAACCAATTTTCTCACTAGATTACTGTTTATTACAAAGGCTGTAACTCAGAAACACCAGATAGAAGAGGTGCGTAGGGCAAAGTATAGGGAAAGGGTGTAGAACTTCCGTGCCCTCTTTGAGAGAACCACTTGATCAGCTAGCTCCGCAGTGTGTTCACCAACCCAGAAGCCTTCAATACCCTGTCAGTTTGGGTTTTTATGGGTCATTATAGAGGCATGATTAATTAAATCATTGACCATTGGTGATTCAAACTTTAGCCCCCTCTCCCCTCCCCTAGAGGCCAAAGGGATGGGACTGAAAGTTTTACAACCTTCTATTTACAGAGTTGGTTCTTCCAGTGATCAGCCCTTATCCTCAGGTACTTTCCATAATCACCTCATTAACAGAAACCTAGCTGTGGTGGGAAGGGGCTTCTTATAAATAACAAGACACCCATTTTACTTTGATGGCTCTGAAGTCCTTCCAGGAACTGGGGACTAAAGACCAAATATTAGAACAAAAAATGCTCCTATTTCTCTTATCTCTCAGGAAATTCCTAGAGTTTGGAGAGCTGTAAGCCAGGAACCCTGAAGATACATACATACATACATACATACATACATACATACATACATACATATCTTATAGATCACAGTATTGCATTCTTATATATAAGGCATTGTGTTAGATACAGTGATGAGCAAGATCAGATATATACTAGTCTCTTGGTGCTTACTGTCTGGGTGAAAGAGATAAATCAATCAAATAATCAGAAATAACTATAAATTTATAATCAATAGTGTTTGCCCTTTCTTATTGAGACAATGTCTTCACTTGGCATCTAGAACACCAAACACTTGGTTTTCCCACTTCACTGTATTTTTTTGCTGAGTCCTTTTTTTCCCCCCATCTAATTGTTGGAGTCCCCTAGGTCTTAGCCCTTGGGACTCTTTGGTACCTACTCTTACATGATCATCCAATCGTGACTTTAAATAATGCCTATTAATATCTATATGCTGATGACTATCAAATTTGTATTCCCTATTCCTCCCTAAACTCCATAAAAATTTCAGTAGCCCAATCCTCAAACCCATTGCTTTTCATCTCAGTAAATGGTACCACTATTTACCCAGTGGCTAAGGACAGAAATCTAAATTATTTTTTATTCGTTTTTTATTCTCACAGCTTTCATCTAATCCATCGGTAAACTCTGTTGGCTCTACAAATTATATCCAAATCTTATCACCTCCACTGTTGCCATGCTGGTTCAGCATCAGTAGCCTCCTAACTGGTCATTTATTCCTAGCACCCTCATCTCCATCCCTATTCATGGCCTCTGTTTTCCACTTGATAGCCAGAGTAATCTTTTTAAAGCTTAAAACAAACCTTCACAGAATCTTCCAGTGAGGAAGTGCTGATTTCAGGTCCGGAATGGGAAATGTATAAGATGAATGTCTGAGGATAGGATACTAACAGAGTAAGAGAAATGATGAAGAGAGAATGAAGCCATAATCATAAAATTAAAAATGGCACATACTGTCAGGCACAGTAAAGGAAGATCTTAGTGAGATCTTCCTCAAGATCATGTCATACTTTTGGAATTTAAAGACAAAAATAATTGAAATTGTACATAATATAAATCAGATAATAGGGCTTATTTTTGACAATTTGTGTATACACACACAATACAGAGTTTAAAAACTTTTCAAATCTACAAAAAATTTGGAGGAAAGCACAAAGAACTTTTGTATACCCCTTAACCTAGACATGCCCACTGTTAACACTGGTCACCTATTTAAGTTGAAGCATATAAAATACTCCTTTTTGACAAAAAGGATCACATAGATGGTTGAAACTTAATAAACACATACATACAACACACATTTCCTGTTGCCACATCATCTGAAAATAGGATTTAGATGTGATGCTTTGTTATGTAGTTTCCAAGAACAAAGACATTGTATTACAGAACTACAAACCAGTGCCTCAACTGAGAAAAGTCAGCTTAATATCATTATTCACGTATAGTCCTTATTCAGATTTTCTTATGTGTATTGTCAAGTTTTTTTTTAATTATACTACAAAATTAATTTATGAATCTGGGGTGCTTTCTCTTATAAAATAAAGTGACTGTGTTTACTATTGGCTCACTCTAGTTTTTTTCTTTGTGGTTTAGCTTCTTACATCTGTGTTTGACAACAGCATCAAAACCTTTGGAGTAATTGAGAGTGACCCTTTTGACTGGGAGAAGACTGGAACTGATGGCTCCCTAACAACCACCACTACTTCTACCACCCCTCAATTGCACACCCGCTTAACCCCTGCGGCAATTGGGTATGTCCTAAACAGCTCATTTAGCAGTTTTTCCTGGGTGCATTATATTAGCTGAAATTATTTCATCTAGATTCCCTCAGATTACCAAATGATAAAACATAGGTCTTAGCCTATGGATTTCTCGAATTAATATTGCTCATATATACCTTTGTTCAGATTTACTTGTCTTAGAAAGTATCTATAGAACATATTGTGAAACAGGAGCCTAGAGCTTGTGTGACTTGCCGATGTCAAATTTACAATAGGTTTTTTTTTTTCAAAATGAGAAGGGGCATTTGTTACATTTACTTCTAAAGAATACTGGGGACTCTGGAAAGAATGAGCCACAATAACGTAACTATACTGTGCTTAAGTTTATTGGGAACAGGTTATGGTGTATTTCCATATTATGCTTGTTTTTTTGTTTTTAATGTTTTCTCTACGTGCATTTAATGCAATTGCTTTAGCTTTTTAAAAATTTTTTGCAGGGGGGCGGGGAGTGAAGTTTTTTTTTTTTCCCAACCCATTTTTATCTGCTCTGGTTGCTTTAAACCGGTGTTTTAAAAAGTCAATAGGAAAAAATCCTCATACAACCTGAGCTAATTGGGACTAATCTATTGCATTGATTTTATATTGAAAGATGGGGTTACTAGACCTATTGAATCAGAAAAACTCACCATGGACTCATATAACTGACATGTGATTTATCCTCGATTAGCTTGTCTAAGAGTTCTTAGATGTGGGACCCTGACTAGTTACATCAGAATCAATACAGACATTTATTTAAAATATCTATTTGTAGGACTTTCCCCAGACTTACTGAATCAGAACCTAGGGATGTGGCACAGAAGTCCATATGTAAAAAATGTTTCTCATGCTTATCTGAGTTTGGGACCTACTGCTCTAATCCAGCTACCCCATTTTACTGAGTGAATCACCTGATTTTAGATAAATATTAGTCACAGATCTTGAGCCCTTCTCAAAGTTTTGATTCTTGTTTTAGTGCTTTTGTCCTCTTCCTTTGATTGTTGTTAGTAGGTAAATCTCAAAATTACAAAAATCAGGTGATAGGACTTCAAGATAGCTGAAGTCAATGAAGATAGTATAAGTTCCTATCTTGCAATGTTTCCTCCTAAAACAAGACAGAATAACAAGAAAGGAAAAATAAAACTACATCAAAACCATGTTCTCAACAAAGGATCTCCAAACTTCAAAAGAACTAAGTAAAAAGAGAAAAACACCAAGTCCTTGTGTGGTATCTCTTATGGTCCTGTCTCACCCAACCCTACCACAAAGCTTTATAAAGGCAGATCAGTAAAAACTATAGGGTAGAGGAGAATTGGCAATGGGGCTTAAGGTTCATCTAAAATCAACACCAGAAAGACTAAACACATCCTAAGAACAAAGGTACTAAAAAATATCCAAGTAGATCAGATCATGAACTACAGGGAGGTAAAAATATGTATGATTTAAAACACATAGCTTCTGGGGAAGAAAAAAGACAAAAAGAAGGGAGAAGTGGCCATTTGTCAGTTGAGTGGTAAAGGACAAAACATCTATTTGGGTTCAATCACTAGAGAGAAACTACACAGTAATATGAAAAAGGAAAGAATCAAAGAATCATCACCTGTAACATGGAATTGGAACAGCATGGGATTGACTGGTAAGAAGTAGAAAGAACTACAAAGAATACAGGAATAGCAAAAATAAAGTGTCACTGATATTAAGCATCCAAGCAAAAAGCTCCCCTAGCCCTGACCCCGCGGCTGATGGGACATCCAGACCTTGTTGAAGAGGGTGTGTTCATCCCTCATTGGATGGCAGGAAGTTGCTCTGATGCCAAACTGGTAGAATTTGCTGTTATCTGGAACTTGATTGAAATCTACCCTCTGAGGTGCCAGAGAAGGCTGTTTACTGGGGTTATCTCACCAGGCACACCGCTAAAAACTAACTAACTAACTAACTAACTAACTAACTAACTAACTAACTAACTAACTAACTTACTTACTTCTGGATAGTGGGGATTGCTCAGGCTGTTGGTCACTTCTTTCTATATGAGACCAACCATGGACATGCTGCGCTGCTGCAGGAGCCTTACACTGGGGAAAGCCATTCATGCTAGAGAAGCTTGCCAAGCTATACACTGGAACCTAAAGCAAAATATTTTTCTCTAGCAATTTCTCTCTAGTGCCTGCTGACAAAGGAAAATATCTAAAGGTCTCGGATCTGCTTTCATGGAACAAGCAAAAAGGATGAATTTTGAGCTGAAAGGCAATAAATTAATTACTGCAGAGGGGCAAATGTGGAGATAAAATGTATCTATAAGAAAATTACAGGACATACAGTATCTCCCCTGACCACAAAAACAAACACAAATCCACTTAGGGGTTTGGATTATGCTCTACTGACAGAATAGGGCACTAATTAAACTATGAATTTTATAAAACACTCCAATAACACAAAAGTGAACAAGAAAAAGACTTTAAAGATCCATACCATTATTGTAAAAAATGAGAAAAGAAAATCTAACATCTATTAACTAAGAAAATTTCTTCTCATAAAAACAACCATGAGGAAGAAAACGGTAAGACAAAACCCCCAAAGGAATTAAATATGCTTATTCATTTGAACATATAATCACCTTAAATCAGAAATTTAAAAACAAAATAAAAATAGATTTCTTGGAGATGGCTGAAGAGTGTGAAAGAGATTAAGAAGTACAAATTGCCAGTTATAAAAATAGCAGCGGGGTTGTAAACTACAGCATGGGGAATGTAGTCAACAATATTGTAATAACTTTGTGGTGTTAGATGGGTACTATACTTACCAGGGTGATCACTTTGTAAGGTATGTAAATGTCTGGTCAGTATGTTGTACACCTGAAACTAACATTTTGTGTCAACTATAATTGAAAAACAAGTCTAAGAAAAATTTTTTTAAAGAAATAGACCGAAAAGGGCAGGGGGTAGAGGGCAGTGGGGAGAGAAAAAGGTAAAGGAAAAGAGGGAGGAAGAAATGAAATGAGAGTTGATTGAACTCAGGACAGAAATGAAAGGAAAAGATATCTCAGAATTGAATAAATTACAAAGTACACAAAAGGAGAATAGATGCAATGAATATTTAATAAAGGGCATTGAATAAAATCAGGGGGGAAATCCTCAAGAGAATGAAAATAAAGAAATCATTTTAAAAAGTAAGAAAGTAGTGCAAATGGGAGGCAGGCAGAGAAAGAATAGCATTAGTATTAGAGTCCCTGGAGAAGAAAAGCAATCCCAGTTAAAACTGAGAAACTCAATAGTAAAAGATTAAATAAGAAAACGGACTAAGAGCATTTAAAAGGGTATATGTCCAAAGGGTGGCCATTGGAATAAAATGGCAAACCAAAATACCAGGGAAAAAGTTTATAAATTGAAACAAAAACAAGTTTATAAATACCCATCTCATAGAGAAAGACATATAGATATTTATATAGTATTTATTAATATTTAGTCACCAGAATTACAACAGTCCCCTTTAGGAAGCAACAGTTATAGCAGATTCAAGGAGGCATAGATAGAAATACACTAGTAATTGGAGATTTAATAAGAATTCAGTTCAAGACAGATTGAGTGAGCAAAGAAGAAACAGAAGACAAACAACGTGATCAGTATGTTAGATCTTATTCATATTTTTCAAACTCTACACCCTGATGATAGAGATTGCATCTTCTGCTCAAGTGCACTGGGGATATTCACAAAAATTGATTGATTTAAGTCACCAAGAAAACATATCCTTAGTTCCATAAAGCAGAAATATGACACTATCTGATCACACTGTAATAGAACGAGAAATTACTAACAAAAACAAAAATGTCAAAAGTCCTTCCAGTTGGAAACTTAAAAATTTCCTATTAAACTACTCTTGGGTGAAAAGGAAAATACAAACTGGAGTCATAGGAAAAATAGTGATAATTAAAATATTGCATAGAATCTGTGGGGTACATTTAAGCCCAGATCAGAAGGAAATTTATGGCATTAAACAAGGAGGTATATAATGTCTTGTTACTGAAGATATTAATGTGGATAATCTTGTTAAGGTAGTGTTAGCCAAATTTCTCCACTGTAAAGTTACTATTTTTCCTTTTGTAAGTAATAAATATCTTGTGGGAAGATACTTTGAGACTATTCTTTGTTTTTCATCATACTTTTACCCACTATATTTAGCATCCATCAGTGAATCTTGCCTGCAAAGTTAGACCCGCAAGCCTATCATTTACTTTCTAGCCCTTTAAATAAACATTTGCTGACCTCTGAGTTATTGCTCTTTGTAGATAATATAGACAAATACCTGGAAAACTCTAGAGAATCAGTGTTAAAAAGAAAAAATGATAATTTATGTCTCATAACTGAATTTCTAGTAGAGGAGAAAAGAAGTTCATGAGAAGGTAGAAAGGAGGATGCTTTAGATCAGGAGTAAGCTAACATTATCTTACAGGACCAGATAAATTCGTGAGCTCTGTTGTTTCTGTCATCACTACTGCTGCTGTGGTAGTGCTAAAGCATCAATAGGCAATATGGAAACAAATGAGCATACCTATGCACCATAACACTTTATTAACAAAAATAGGTGAGCAGGCTAGATTTGGCTGATAAGCCCTATTTTGACAACCCCTGACTTAGATTATGGCAAAAGAAATGTGAAAAAAGATGTCCATTCTTACTACTTTTCTTGTTTGTCCATACATCTTTGTTTTACTCAGTCTGCTTCTGTAATTTATACCTTGCCTACAAACACAGACCATGTGCTAGTAATTCTTTCACATATACATTCTCACTCATTTTTATTACTTAACATAATATGATTCTCCTGGGAAGTAATTCTTTAGCTCAAACTCCAGATTAGGATCCAAGTTTTGGGAGAAGGAAGAAGATAATTATGTAAGGAGTAAAAATAAGAATAAATACAGAAAGAAACCTGCATTTGGAAGAGATTCTATGTAGAGAAAATTTGGAAGAGTTCCTTGAAGTGTGTACTGTTGTACTGAAGCATAAGAGACAAAAGAAACTAAGATAGAGTAAAAATAGAAGCAATTTCATAGGTGGAGGTATAGTTTGTCTCCTGAGGAGTGGAAGAAGAAAATGCCAAGGAATTGGAGTATTTGGAAAGAAGCAGAATAGTAGCTAGGTATAAGGAAAAAAGGATTTGGAAGAACACTGAGTGACTAAAATGGAGGGAGAAATGTGGGGCTGGAAGATTGAGCTTTCTGAAGTCAAACATTCATCCTTTTGCCAGCCTTTTTTCTCAGGCATAGAAGGAATTCTTCCAGTAAACATCTGCATTACTACATAGCATATATGTTAGTGTCCAATATAATTTTTGGCATAGTAAATAAATTATATTAAACTTAGATCTGAAAAATCTTTTAATAGCCAGTTTGTTTCTGAACTTTTCTTTTATAATCCTTTCATTTGAACTATTTTAGGCCAACTACCTTTTAAACATGTTCTTCTTATCAGAGCTACAAGTACTACTTTCCAAGGCTATAAAGTTTCTTTTTTCCTGGGAGTCTTTATCAGTGTTTTTCTAGATTATTTACCTCTAGCCTATTGATAAAGAAGTTCATCTTCTAGTATTGACCCCTGGTAGGGAGAGGTGCTGGGGACAGTCATCAAATCTGGTAGAACAAGTCCCTGAAAAATGACTGATCTTTGTTCTCTCAGCATGACATAGGTATGACACCAGGGCCAGGGTGTAACTGTTAACTCTAAGAGTGGTTCACTGAGAAGATGCTTGTTTTACCACTCATAATAATTGTGTTAAGATAATATATTAAAGACTGTTTTTTCTACTTTTAGACATTCCAGATCACTTTTAAGAAAAGGTTTCATTGTATGCAAAATATTGTGTTCAGTCAGCAGTATTTAAAAAACAAAACCAAAAGACTATAGAGTATAGAGTTATAGAGCGTTAGAGTTGGCAGGGGCTGGATCACTTAGGGAGTGATAACTGAGAACTAGAAAAATTCTTCAGGGGCCAGAAATCTGAGAGAGAGATGACCAACCATATAAACAGAACATGAAGTTACTTTGAAAGAAATATATAGACAGAGTACCAATTAATATTTTTTGTATTGTTCTCAGTTGTACATGCAGAATGTATGAACTGTATAATTGCAGAATTCCTAGTTTTCCTTTAAAAGCAAGAATTTTCTTTCTCCTCTTTATGTCCCTAGGGCCTTGCATGTAATTGGTACTTAGAGAAAAGTCTGTAAATGAAAAAACAAATGTACATTTCACACTATTAAAAAATATATAACAGATTGATCTGGTACATGGTTACATAATTATGTCACTTAACATTTTCCTGTTATAGTTTTTGTTATTCTCTAAGAAAAATGGGTAAAGAATAGAAAATATTAAAATTGACAAAGACTTCTTGGAAATATATCAAATATTTCTTTTAAAGTGATTATTAAATGAATGAGTTATTGTATTAGAGTTTGTATTTTTATATCAGCTTTTTATATCAGCTTGAAATTTCTATTGATCAAAATGTAGATGTTTTATTTTGTACAACTTTCATGGCCTGTTTCCGAGGATTTTTGTTTTGTTTTCTTTTACTCTCTTATGATATATAGATGTCATTATTTAAATCCAGAAACAAAATGTAAGATAGTCTCATAGTAATTTTTGATTCTGGTGTTTTAACTTCTGCTTTTTTTTACCCCTCATTTTTAGAATTGCCAATGCCACTCCCATCCCAGGGGACTTGCTTCGAGAAAATACAGATGAGGTATTTCCAGATGAACAGCTTAGTGATGGGGAGAATGGCATCCCTGTTGGTATGTCACCAGATAAATTGCCTGGATCTGTAGGACACCCTCGTCCCCAGGAGAAGGATGTCTGGGAAGAGATAGATGTCAACAGAAACAAGATAAAGCTTGGGATTTGTAAGGTGCATATTTCTTGCATAGGAAGTGATATCTTTCTATGTGCTTACTATTATTCTCCTGTTGCTCTTGCAAAATGTCCTGGTTCTCATTTTTGAATGACAAGTAGAAACAACATTCTATTGCTAGTTATTTCTGTATTTATAATTACAATTACAATATTTTTGTTAATTTTGCCCATAACACCTATGTATGGACACCAAACACTAATCTTCATCTTGTATTTTGTGGAAAAGATGAAGATATTTAAAAAAAAGAACTAGACACTCAGACTAAAAGAAGAGATATCTATAGAATATCTATAGAACAGAAGTTAATAGTCTTTCCAAATAATGTGAAAAGACTCTGGGCCCTTTCTATAGTGTTGACCAATGGAGCTAAGAGTACCCATTCAGAAAACTGTTTCAAATGGAGGCGAAGGAGTGATGATTGGAAGTGGGAGGCATCAAATTATTTATGGGTTGGCAAAGTGGATATTGAACAAATAACATGATCTTCATTAGGATTATAAGCAGGTCCACATGTAAGTATGGAGAGAGAGATTTCTGAATTAAATGATTAATTTTTTTAAATCTATTTAAATTAGTTTTAAGTACACAGTACATTGTGTAGACACCTATATAGTTCATGAAGCAATCCCCGCAAGTGGCTAATTTTTAGTAATCTTGGGTCAGATTATCCCCACATTTCTCTCTGATCTTACTGTTTCTTGTCATTTTTGTTTTTATAGAAGAAGATGATAAATGGTATAGAGGGGCAAGTAATTAGAAGTCAGTCAGTTTTGGGTGCTTCCTATGGTTTTATAATAATTTAGTTGCAAAGGAGGTTGAATTTATTTGTGTAAAATTAGACTTTGGGCTCATACCTGTTAACATGATTGGTAGAAAATTGAGTCATGCTTTATGAGTGGGGAATTTATTTTAAAAAGAATCCTCTATGATTACTTCTGAGGAGCTTGACCTGTCTTTGGAATACACACACACACACACACACACACAGACACACACACACACACATACACATGCGGGTGTGCGCTCACACACACACTATGTTGTTAAACTATATAATTTAAAAACTTAGCAGTATATACTTTCAGTTATGGGAGTCATTTGCAAAAGCATTCCCTGCATAGATGTAATATGCCACTCTGTGGTCCTGCTATTTGAATAAACACTATCTGGCTAAGAGTCATCAGGAAAAAGTAGTGAAAAGTCAGGAAGTTGGTGTCAGATTATTGTAATGTCAGCTGTGTCTGTCTTTATGGCAACAGGAGCAAACTGTTCTTATAGTAAAAAACCTTTATTTACCAGCATATATGAGTATCTGTGTATGCGAGAGTGAAATGACACTTGACATAGAGTGTAATTACTTTGGTTTTATTTCACCCTATATCATTACTTAATCTCAATTAGTTCTCTTCTATTTTTTAATTCCTTTTTAAGAAAAGTACTCAGATTAGTGGTGTTGTTCTTTCATACAAGTGATGTTTAGTGTGTATTTTTCAAAGATGTTTACCATTTCTTTGCATTTTTGGAAGTCCTGGACTCATCCTTCTTTCTGAAATATTTTCTTTGGAAGTTCCTTTAGTTGTTGAGGTCTTTTGGTAGAGGACTTTCTCAATTTTTACTTAGCTGTAAATGTATTTTTTTCAGCCTCATTCTTTAAAGATAGTTTATGCTGGGTTCAGAATTGTTGATTGACAGTTATTTTTTATCTGGCTTCAGCTCTTGGTGTTCAGAAGTCTGCTGTTATTCCCATTTTTTTTTTCTTTGTAGATGATCATTCCACCTGTTCACCCTCCCCAGCTACTTTTTAGCTTTTCTCCCTGTCTTTGATGTTCTGCATTTTAACTACAATGTGTCCAGGCATATATTTCTTTTTGTTTATCCTGCTTGGGATATCTTCTTGAGGACCTTTAATCAGAATAGATGTCCCAGACTTCCCTTTCTTACCTCACTACTGGTATAAAGTTTAATTTTCCTAACAATTGTGGTACTATAGGCATTTGTCCTTAGGTAGCCCCACCCCTTTGTGCTGTCTAATGCCCAGATCCTTATTGTTCAACATGAGGTTTTCTTCCTGTCGTTTGTTTTTTTAGAGAAGGAGCATGGCAGCTATGCAGGCTTGGCAATCTCTCCTCCTACCTTTTGTTAGACCACTTATGTCCCAAAGAGAATGCCCTTCCCAAGTTTTAGTTTAGTGGACTGGAGTCCTGTAAGCATCTAGTTAGACATAATACTAAAAGCTAAGGTTGTTAAACATTATTAGATAGTTTATCTTTGTACCAAAATATAAAAAAATGAAATAATACTAAAAGTGCAAATAAATTAAGAAAACTCATTTAATAAAAGGTAAATAGACAAATATGTAATGAAGTAAACTAGCTCAAATATCCTAATTTTTGAAAACACATCCTAGTCATTTGCTTTCAATATATTGAAAGACTTTCAATAAAGACTTCAACGTTTTTTCTTTCATTCATTCATTTGTTTGTTCTTTTTAATATTTTGTCTAGGCTGCTACTGAAGAGGAGAATAGCCATGGTCAAGCAAATGGTATTCTGAATGCTCCAAGCCTCGGTTCACCGATTCGTGTTCGCTCAGAGATTACTCAGCCAGACAGAGATGTTCCGTTGGTGCGAAAGTTACGTTCTATCCATAGCTTTGAGCTGGAAAAACGTCTGACACTGGAGCCAAAGCCAGATACTGACAAGTTTCTTGAGACCTGGTATAAAAGTTTTTCCTTTATTTTAAAGCAACTAAGATACTTAAAAAAATTTTTTTTAATCTATTTCTATTACGTAAAGTCTTTTAAAATAAACTTCTGCATTTTTGTAGCATTGATTTGATTAAGCTTTCATCTTCATCCATATTTTAAATTATCATCCTGATTCTTGATGTGAATTGTCTCCTAATATTGTTATAAGTTTTGTAACATAGCCTTTGGCTTTGGGAGCTGAGCAGTGGGAGCGGGTAACTTCATAATATAAGGTATAAGTCAAACGGACAATTTGGAGTGATTTTGTTTGGAAAGTACTCTCTTTTATTGTAATGGAGAAGATGCAGAGGGCATGATTAAGCTGATATTAAGCAAGAAGGAGGGGATGAAGGAAGGAAAAAGTAATTTATACATAGGGGACAGGAAAAACAATTCTATTTAATGATGGCCTTCTGTGTAAGTGCTGTAGGAAAAATAGGTGTGGTAAGTTTGTCATTCTACACAGAATGGAAGGTGGAACTTAGAAAGCTATGTACATTGGGAATAACTGTTTGTAGTTTGTGGTTATGAGGCCCATTACCCTCAAACTTTGATGGCAAAAGGTAGAATGAAACTCAATAAAGAATTTGGGATGTATTTATGAATTATAGAAGGCTTTAGTAACTTTAATGATAGTGACTTTAATAATAGTCACACCCTTCCATCTATACCCCTGGTGGCTACCATTGGCAATGAAATATTAGGTTAGGAGGACTATATATTTGACTAACATAGTATTTACTATGTCCAAAGACAATTCAGCCTTTATGGCCTACTCTAGTTTTAAACAGTCATTCATATATGTGTATTCTTTCTCACATGGTAAACTCATGGTAATATGTGCTGTTGGCTTGTATCTACACATTGATATAATCAGAAGGATAGACTTGGTTTGGGGCAGTATTTAAGCATGAGTTATGGCTAAGATTAAGAATAAATATAAGGGTGCAATAGGGATAAAAACTTAGTTTGCTAAAGAATTAGTCTAACAAAAGAATGGAAGTACAAAGAGAGTCCATGCTGTGGAAAGAGCTGAGAGAGAAGACAGAGTTGAGAAGAGAAGTAATCCAAGAAAATGAACCCAAACCAGGACCTAGAATGACTAGGGAACAGTTGAAGAAATTGAAGCACCTAATTACAGACTTAAGGGGGAAAAAAAAGGTATACCTTAAACTTCATTCCTACAGACGAGATCAGTTCTCAGAAGCCAATGCAGTCAGATACTACCAGTCACACTACTGCCTGCCTCTCAGAAAGCAGAGAGATTTATATACAACGTCAACAGCCTCTTAATCCAAGAAAATCGCTATCACCACCCCACTACCACCATGTATGGAGTTCTGTGTGCTTACAGGGCTGGGTGTGGTTGGCAGGTTCAATACCTTCTCCAAAGCTCTGCCTTTGGAGGAATGTCCTTGAATGTGTGTACATTTACATACATCTCTAAAGATAAAACAAAGGCAGAAAATATTTGCCTTATGTAAACTGGCTTTTTTATTTCCTTCTTTGGGACTTCTGGTGAGGCAAAAGCCCCTTGGGTAAGTTCTTCTCAGTCCCTCAGAGAATGCAGAGGGAAGTGTGATTGAAATGGCAAAGCAAAGATGAAATGGATGATACAAGGCAACCCAGTTAGGCTTCTCTCCTGCCCTGCAGCAGGAGAGGCATCTTCCAAAACAGAATTATGACAGGTGAAGAAGAGCATTATTAACTTTCCTTATGCTTTATCTACACTTTCTCTCATCTGTGTACGAATGTTAGTTCTGTATAGAGCTTATAGGTTATATAATATTTCCTTTGGACAATTAAGTAACTTTTCTCTGTTTTCTTAAGCCTGGAGAAAATGCAGAAAGATTCCAGTGCAGGAAAGGAATCTGTTCTCCCTGCTCTGCCTCATAAGCCTTGTGTTCCTGCTGGGGCCCCTACCGACCACATCTGGCACTATGATGAAGAATATCTTCCAGATGCTTCTAAGCCTGCCTCTGCCAACACCCCTGAGCAGGCAGATGGCGGTGGCAGCAATGGATTTATAGCTGTTAACTTGAGCTCCTGCAAGCAGGATGATTCCAAAGAATGGGTGATTGTAGACAAGGAGCAGGACCTTCGAGATTTTAGAGCAAATGAGGCTTTAGGTCATAGAACAACAGGAAGCCCTTCTGATGAAGAGCCAGAAGTACTTCAGGTCCTAGAAGAATCACCTCAAAATGAAAAGCTCCAATTTGGTCCTTGGGCAGAAAATGTTCATTTAAAGAAGGAAACCTCAGGTGTGATCTTAGCACTTTCTGGAGAATGCCCTGCCACTGCTGCTTCAGAACAGTATACAGATAGGCTAGAAATCCAGGCTGGATCTGCTAGTCAATTTATTGCAGCAACACCCACAAGTCCAATGGAGGCGCAAGCAGAAGGACCCCTTACAGCGGTAAGACATTTGTTCCTGTCATTTTCTCTTATCCATTCAAGGTGCTGTTAAGAAAGGACTAACAGTTGGTCAACTAAGGTTCTTCAGCAGAGGTCCAATTTTGGCAAATGGCTGTAAGGAGTGATGTCTGCACTTAGTTTTATAGTCAGTCTTCCAATATGAAATTTCTCAAAAAGTGATGTTTCCTGTCAGGATAGCAGCTCAATGTACAAAAATATCATTACAGACTAATTTTAGAATAACATTTATAATTAGGCCACAAGAACTATCTATTTTTGTGTGTATATATTATATGATTTAACAAACAAACGAACTTGTAATTCTAGAGATTTTGAATCTCTACATTACAAATGTGGTGAGGAAGACATATAGGTAACCATTCATGGTTTCTGCTTTATTCTGTTGCTAGGTCTAATACTTTTCCCCCTTTCTCTTTTGTAATCATCTTGAAATTTCTCATATTTTACATTCTTCTTAAAAACAATAGTTTTACAGCTTTGATGTCCGTTGTTTAATATCCAGAGTCCCAGCCTCACTTCCAAAACTTTTGCTTCAGTAGGTCTGGAATAGAGTGAGTCCAGGAATCTGCATTTTAGCAAGCCGCTGATGGTAACTGTGATGCAGGTCTTCTGCAAAGGAACATTTTGAGGAAACTTTATTCTCAGTTGGGCATTCAGCCTGTTGACACTTTTTTTCAGTGCACAGTGCTGCCCCTACAACTGTGTGAGCAGCAAGAGCTCCAGAAAATCCAGATATGGAGGCAGTAAGGAACTGTGTGTATAAGGCTCAGCCACCAGCAGGTACAGCTGTCCTTACATGGGTGGGAATACCCGGTGTCCTTAAATTCCATAATCATTTAGCAGCCCTCTCTTCCAGCTCACCAGAAACAATATTGTTCTCCAGGCTGAAATGTTTTCTATTAGAACACAATTCTTCATGCAGGTGTAAAACATTGAGAAAAGATAACAAAATTTGATTTTGTGTACAGCTCTGTAGGAACTAAACTGCACTTCAAAACAGGGAAATAAATTCCTGCCTCCTTCATCAGTTAGTTGGTCTTTCCTTCTTTCTCAAGACTGTTTTGTATAATTATACAGGTTGTTTACTGCGTGCCTAGCCAAAGGAGCAGTTTGGGCTGAAATCTAGCTCAAATTTTGCTAGCCAAACTTTATATGGGGCTGTTTCCTCTTTGAAGAGCATCCTTTTCAAGTTGTACAAAGGTACCCTGTGGGTTAGAGGCAGGTCCTACCACTTTCCTCCCTTCCCTGAATCCCTTTTTCCATCCCAGCTTTTCTCTTTCCATTCATTCTCAGGTCTTGTTACTTCTTTTCTTTGATTCTATTATGCTATGTTCTGACCATTGTTCAAACATTTTTTCTTTTTATATCGAGCATTTTGGTGTCCATCCCTTCATAAAAGTTTTCTAAAGCCTTGGCTCCATTTCTCCTAGTATTTCTTACTGTCTCCCATCAATACTGTTCTGTCCACAAAGATCTATGAAGTTGTTGAAAGATTTGTATTTATATATTTGATATTATAAGTTTGACCTTATTTTCAAGTATTCTGAAATATTTTTCTTAACCAAAGGTCTCTAAATAAATGTCAACGGCATCGCTTTTTTTACTTATGTCTAAGGTATTAAGCTTACTATTTCCTTCATTATTAGGAGCTTGTGATAAAAATATGTTTATCTTGATTCTCTTCTTGAGGCTTAAATTCAGAGTGTATTTTATAAAGCAGATATTAACACTTCCTTAACTTACTACAGGCACATTAAATAAGGAATACTGCCAAGTAGTTTTGCAGTAAGGAATACTGCCAAGATCTCTTGCAGCTCTGATTGTATGCTCTATCTTGGATGACATGATAAACCATATTACTGTTCTAATTGAATATTTTAAATTAAGACATATTCTGATAGGAAACAGTTTGTTAGTCTGTATATTTGCTCAGGCTTTTCTTTTTTTCCCCGATGATATAAAGATAAAATGTACTGAGTGCTGGTGTGAACCCAAATAGCCCAGCTGGGATTAACCTGACACATCCTTAGGATACTGCTTCCATTCAGGAGCTATTCCAGGATATTAGTTAGGTGTTTTCTCCCTGGTCTGGGCTTAGGATAAGCTTTACATTTTCTTAAACCTAACTCTATTCCTGACACAGCAGAGAAGCAGATATAAACAACTTATCTGATTCTGGACTAGAGATGGGGTCTAAGCAAAATCTCCCATGATGGTTCCAAATTCATTTCACTTAGAATTCAGACCAGTTATTATGGTTTTCCTAGAACTTAATGGGCATCATTAAGTGATCTGACTTATTTGAATTTTCAAAAAGACTGTTTTCCTTACTAGTTTATGTGGTTAACATTTTTGCCTGTTTACATGTCTCTTTTAACAACTGTGAAGATGTACAAACTTTAGGTATCTTAAAAATGACATTCTTATTAGATATTGAAAGTCTTATTCAGATGGAATTGGAAGATAATAGAATTTCATTATCACAAGCTTGACCTTTAAAAATTAAGGGTAATATGAACATTAATAAACATCTTCGTATATCTTTGCTTATAGGAAGATGTAATATTCCCAACATTGTCTGATTAATAGAATTTATGGGAAATAACAAAATGCATGTAAATTTGGAATTTTTCAACTTACAACAATTTGCCAGTAATTTTTCCTATAATTCTATATCTTGGCAGGAAATAGCTGGCACACTCAGAGGGGCTTGGAGAGAATTTAATCACAGGAACTTTTTACAGATGTGTGGGTGTAGTTAAGAGAAGGAAGAGAAGGAAGAGGGGCTGTTAGTAGAACCTGGTGAGAGTCATATCTGTGGGAGTGGGGCCATGTGACAGGAGCTATGGCTAGGAATAGTAGAATGTAGCCACCACGAAACCTGTAGTTCCTTGGGGAAGAAGCAGAGAGAATTGATACCCAGATCTTTTTCTCATCAAACTCTCTGATTCTCTGTTGGTGCTGCCCATTGGGCAAACCCAGAAATGAGAAGGGAAGAGAGCCTGGATAATTCAGTTTGTAGAAGTTAGTCTTCCAGAACACAGAGGCTAAAGAAAAAGCAGAGGTGAACCTCAGAGGGGACTGTGCTGTACAGTTCCTGAGTAGAGAGCTTGTGTGTCATACATTCTAATTCAGGATTTCTCATTTTAAGTATGAATTGGGCAGATCTGGTCAACATTTGAGTTCATCTTATAAATTAGAATTTTAGATGTTAAATCTCAAATCCTGCATCTTCATTTATATTCCACATTATTACATTTTAACTTTTTTTCTTTTCTCTTTCCAGATTACAATTCCTAGACCTTCTGTGGCATCTACACAATCAACTTCAGGAAGCTTTCACTATGGTCACCAGCCAGAAAAGAAAGACCTTCAGCCTGTGGAGCCCACTGTGGAACTTTACTCTCCAAGGGAGAACTTTTCTGGCTTGGTTGTGACAGAGGGAGAGCCTCCTAGTGGAGGAAGCAGAATAGACTTGGGCCTTCAGATAGATCATATTGGTCATGACATGTTACCCAATATTAGAGAGTGTGACACATCCCAAGATCTGGGACCAAAAGACCTTCCTGACCATAACAGACTGTCAGTGAGGGAGTTTGAAAGTCTCCCTGGAGAAACTGAAGAGAAAAGCATTCTTCTAGGGTCAGATAATGAAGATGCAAAGTTAAGTAAAGGGCAGCATTATATTGAGATCACTCCTCTCCCAGGAGATTCAGTAACTGTGGAAAGGGATCACTCAGCTACTACTGAACCCCTCGATATGACAAAGTCACAGACTTTTAGCGTGGTGCCAAATCAGGACAAAAATCATGAGATAATGAAGCTTCTGGCAGTTGGAACTTCAGAAATTTCTCCACAGGTCATTGACCCACATGTTGAAGGACAAATAGGGCAAGTGGCAGCAATGCAAAAAAGTAAGATATCTAAGGATGATGGCATCAAAACTGAAGACTTGCCAGGTCATCAAGGAGACCTCTCTACTTTTTTGCATCAAGAGGGTAAGAAAGAGAAAATTGTCCCTAGAAATGGAGAACTATTTCATTGTATTTCAGAGAGTGAACGTTGTCCTCCATCCCGGAAGGATGTGGTTAGGTCATCCTTCATAGCTAGACATAGCCGAATCCCTGTTTTAGCACAAGAAATAGACTCAACTTTCGAATCATCCTCTCCAGTCTCTGCAAAAGAAAAGCTGCTCCAAAAGAAAGCTTATCAGCCAGACCTAGTCAAGCTTCTGGTGGAAAAAAGGCAACTCAAGTCTTTCCTTGGGGACCTTTCAAGTGCCTCTGATAAATTGCTAGAGGAGAGACTAGCCACTGTTCCTGCTCCCTTTTCTGAGGAAGAAGTCTTCACTCCATTTTCAAGACTGGCTGTAGACTCCCCACTGAGCAGGTCAGCCGAAGATAGTTTTCTGTCACCCATCATCTCCCAGTCCAGAAAGAGCAAAATTCCAAGGCCAGTGTCATGGGTCAACACAGATCAGGTGAATAGCTCAACTTCATCTCAGTTTTTGCCTCGGCCACCGCCAGGAAAGCCACCCATGAGACCCGGAGTAGAAGCCAGGTAATGTTATGAGCTTTCCCTATGTTAAGTGTGTAGCAATATTTCTGTGTCTGCTTGACTGTAATATATCAGTAGTATTAATTCTTTGTTGCCTGCTTCTGATCATCTACTTCTTTCCCTGCCTTTTCCAAGCCTCATAGCACAGTGTAGTAGAAGGGGTCACATTGATCCAGGTTAATTCTTAGCTTTCCCACTTTCTAGCCGTGTGAACTTCAATTTCCTTATCTATAAAATGGGCAGAACATTTGCCTGGTTGTTTTGGGAGGATAAAATAAAATGGCGTACATCTAAAGTTTGCAGTACTTACTAGCATGCAACAAAGGTTACTTCTTTTCCAGTCTCTTTTAACTAGATACTCAGTAATCTAGCTTTGCCTAGTCAGAATCTCTTAACAGATGTCATTATGATGCCAAATTCTAGTAAAGAATGCTGTGTCCATCATTTGATGACCGGACCCTGGTAGCAGTGCTGTTTTTTCTGATAATAATGAATTAAACAAACAAAAATCCTGTAGATTTCCCCAGGTCTGATGATAGATACAGTTATATATAGTAGAGCTAATGCTTTAATATTTACTGTATGATATACTTGATTATTGAATATTCTCATGTATCGTTGACCATAGAGTGATTGTATTTTGAAGAAGAGGGGAAAATGTTGAGAGATGATGAACCAGTTGAGAGTGCTTTCCTTGGAGCCATTACTCACTTTCAGACTAGAATGATCTAAGTTGTTGAAGAAGACAAAGGAAAGATCTAACAACAAGTGAAAATCAAAATACATTTACATGAAAACTATAACCTGTTTTAGATAGGCCTCTACCTGTTAAAAGGATTTCTGAAGTATATTAAAGTGAGATTCTATATCTGTATCATTACCCAGCAAAACTAGCTACCCTTATCTAAATTTGGTTTTGACTTGCCATAGGGTTTCAGGTTCAAGGGTAACTAAACATTGGATTTGAAGTGCCAGTGAGACTAAACTTCCACAGGAAGAATGGTGAGGAGAAAACAGTCATTTAGCTCAGACATTTTAAAAAGGTGACTCCATGAGCAATATTTACACATTCCTCTTTTTCTTCTGCTTGGCAACCATGCCTAATGGAGATGATATTTCTATGGCTTGAGCTACTTTGGACTGCAACAAACAAATCTTAATTATTACTTAGCACTTTACGTGTCCCCTAAAAGTAACACTTGGTAACTAAATCAAGCCTGTGGCATTGTGCCAGATTATTACAGCGTTGACCAGATTGGCACCCATCTGGGAACTTGGACAGAACTCAGCCAAAACAGAAAGACACTTAGGTCTAAGAAGATATACTATTCCTATGATTCATATGATTCAGACTACTTGGCTTAAGCTCAGTTGCCAGTAAGAGGGCCATTTAGTCCCCAAACCCAGCTCTGCTGTTTTTAGAGGTAGAAACTGAGGCCCAGAGAAACCAATGACTACTCTTTTTCTTTTGGAAATTGTAAATTAAACTGAAATATACTTTTATCTGTAGTTCCTACCCCCCCACCTCCCTCTCCTGTGCTAACATGCTAGAGACATTTTAATCCTAAAATCAGAAGAGCAAGCATGCTATTGGAGGACAGGAACTAACAACACTGAAGTGCTTCTGAATGGCTGACATCCAAATAACTACTTGTGTTATTGCACTCGGCTACTCAGTAATGCTGTGAGATTATATATAGTATTCCCATTAAAAGCTAGAGAGGTTAAATTGTCCAGGGTGATGCAACTGGTATGTGAAAGAGTAACTCTGTATCCTGTGTTTTCTGACTTTAACTCATATCATACACATTATGATTTGGGATGTTTGAAATGAAGTACATGAATTAGACACATTTGAAATGAATTAAAATGAAAATAATTCTCTGTTCTTTTAAGGCTCCGCAGATATAAAGTCCTGGGGAGTAGCAATTCCGACTCAGACCTGTTCTCCCGCTTGGCCCAGATTCTTCAAAATGGATCTCAGAAATCCCGGAGCACAACTCAGTGTAAGAGTCCAGGATCTCCTCACAATCCGAAAACACCACCCAAGAGTCCAGTTATCCCTCGCAGGAGTCCCAGTGCCTCTCCTCGAAGCTCTTCCTTGCCTCGCACTTCTAGTTCCTCACCATCTAGGGCTGGACGGCCCCACCATGACCAGAGGAGTTCATCCCCGCATCTGGGGAGAAGCAAGTCACCTCCCAGCCACTCAGGATCTTCATCCTCTAGGAGGTCCTGCCAACAGGAGCATTGCAAACCCAGCAAGAATGGCCTGAAAGGATCCGGCAGCCTCCACCACCACTCGGCCAGCACTAAAGCCCCTCCAGGGAAGAGTAAGTCAGCCAGTAAACTCAGCAGATAGGAGCCAGCTGCATCTCTGTGAAAGATGTGAGATCATCCTCCTAAACCTGATGCATGTGTATCCCCATAATGTCTATTTAAAAAAAAAATCAGTGTTGATTTTCTCTTGCAAAAGAAAGAAATATGATAAATTATTTATAAGGAGACATAAATATATGATAAGGAATTACCTAAGGCAGGCAGCAAGCAGATCAGGAATCAATGCCTTTGCATAGGAAGGGGCAGTCTAGCAAATGCAAGGGGGAGAAACATTAAATGAACTCTCAATTTTTAGCTGCTGTTGTAGAAGTGATAGTTGAAGGTAGGATATGGAATGGAATTTTAAGGAATTTGGCCTAAGACTTTTTAAGGCTCTACTTAAAGATTATATAGCAGAAGTGAAACTTCTCATTTTAATATTTTCAATCAAAACTTCCCAACTTTGGAGAGTCAAAATTGCTCTGATATTAAAGTATATATAAACTCTATTGCTGGGGAGCCACTGCTGACATACATTTGACTTGTGTGTGTATTGAGAGTTCACACCTTTACTTTCCTCATTCCTAGTAGCCTCCATGGATTTCACTTTTTTTAAAGTTAGTGTTTCTCACCTGATCCAATCTCTCTTATTTTAACAGTACATTCTGATATGCTTTTAGCAGTACATGCTGAGAATTTCAAATCCAGTTACTTGTCTTTTTAGGCCCCTAATATTTTTCTTTGGAGCACCATATTCTCAGTATATTTTTATTGTGAGACATAACTGATGAAACTTAGGTAATGGAAGGAAAAGTCTAAATAGAGCAAGTTTGCAAGGTTAGTGCTTTAGCGAGAGGGGGACAGAGTTGGGGTTAATACTCTTTAAGATAGGAGAACCTTCCCTCCCCCATGTTAGTTTCCTTCTTGTGGAAGGAACACTGACCAGAGTAGACCTAGCTTCCTTAAATCTTCTAGGTACCAGCTATTTCTAATATCCTCCAAGATGATACCAAGAAAGTACAAAGCTGTGGAATGTGACTTTGTGCTTTTAGAGGTTTAGAAAGCAAAATAGAAAGAAATTAGATGTTGTTGAGGCTTATAATCCTCAGACTTTGTATTTTATACAATTAGCCAATAAGGAACAAGTATCTGGGATAATAAATTTAGATTCAGTATTTATCTTCTAATATTTTATTACCTGCTCCTGGGCTTTAGTTTGAACATTTTGGGCTTCTTGACCTGATTTCCATATAATCTCAATTTATAAACCTGTAAGGAGGATCATATTTGTTCTAATCTCACTCTTGTGCTAACAAGAATCAGGCAAAATTAAATCATAGTAGACTTTTTAAATGGGCTCTTTTATACTCTGTAGGTATTTTTTGTGTTGTAAAGACCTTATTAAGGTCAGGTAAAATGGTCGGCTTGCTGTTGAAATTTGCCTTCTAGCAAACATCTGTGCTTTCTCTTTGACCTTGTATTTGCTGCCAAACCTAATATGGTTGAATTGGAAAACAAAAAAAAAGAAATATATTTCCTTACCAAGTGAACATATTCTAATGCTGCATTAAAGCTGCCCTGAAGCTGCACTGAACTTACCTTGTTCTCTTTATCTGTTGAGCTTTTTTTTTTTTTTTTAAAAAGTCAAAACACTATTGAGGTATATTCGGTTTCCCATGAGAAATGTAGCATAGTGTGGTATCTTAATTTTTCTCCAGTTTCAAGTACTACAGAAGAATGCAATAGATAAGACATATTTGTTGTTAACTAAAGCAACTGTAATATTGGAAGACCGATCCTTCTGTATTATATTGTATAATAGTTATTATAACACTACTTGCATGTCTTCATGGTAAATTATATAAATATTTATAAATAATAGAGAAACATATGCTTATATAAACTTGTTCTTTCTCATTCTCCATTTGTAATTTCAATATCACAAATGGTAAAATTCCTTTTTATTGTGTGCCTCGCGTACACTTGGGCCTTGCCTAGCTTCATTTTCTGAAAATATGTTCTTGGCATGTGACATGTCAGATTCTTTTTGCCTTCCTTGTGTATAATGCAAGAGTTGGCAGTCTTTAACAAGCCAAGATAGGTTAATTGATTTTCATTTTTAAAAGATTTTAAAGGGGGAAAATTACTGGGATGTGCTTGTAATACTGGTTCAGAGATTTGTCATGTTAATCACATAATTCTGTCCTTAATGGTTAGAGTGGATAAACTGGGATGATAATCATGGGTCTGACATAAATTTATCTAAAAAAATTTAATTACTATTTTACTTTTTCAGTCTCACTTTTTGGCAAGGGGAGGGAGTAATCTACAATTAAGAAATTATCTTTTTTCTGTCATATTAGCTAAATTGTGCTGAAAGTAGCCAGCTTTAAATCCTGACCCCTTTAGTCAGAAATGTGTTCATGGTAACCATTGGACAAGCTGATGAGGCTACAGTTGTGGTGTGTGTGTCTTTTTTTCTTATTGGCATTTCCCTGCTAACAGTCAAAATTGACAGTGATAGCAACATGGAGACTATTAATGTTTTCTCTCTCGGTTCCTTCTGTTTATTTGCAACTTTTTCACTGTCGCTCTCTTTTCTAAATGGCACTGACAAACTCAAGATCCAGAAATAGCCTTGTTGTGTAAGCATATTTTATTTTGCAATGTAGAGGAAAGAGTTAACCAAAGATGTTTCTGCTTGATACTTTCAAAAGAATACAGACTGTATCTTATATATCAGTAGGTCCACATAAAAGTAGTTTTTTTTAAGTACTATTTTATATAGAGATTTACTTTTATGGTTTTTAAAGCAGTTTGTGCTTTTAAATGTAATGTGTCTTAGGCTAAACTTAGAGAAGTTGGCAGCCCTGAGGAAAGCACTTTGGCACAAGTATTTTTGTTTTTGTTTTATTTTAAAGTATGATACAGAGAACGAGTTTTGTTTTTAGTTCATTTATTTATTTATTTTTTAGTGATGGCGTATTTCAGATTTCAGTGACAAATATAGATCATCCAAGTAATTTTAAACCAGTTTGGTTATTCTACCTAAGATGAGGGTCATGACCACTAGTTAAAGTCAAGCCAAACTATACTAAAAGTATTAAGGGGCAAAAGTTAAAATTATTCTTTGAAAATTAAGTGCCTCATGGTTTTTATCACAAATGACTGGTTACCTAGTCACACTTGCCCTTATTTTTTGTGTCTCATCTCTGGAATTACTTGGGTGGAACAGAAGATGGTTTAGTCCCTTTAGGTAGCATTCTTTGTAAATTATGCTGCCAAATCTCCAGTGTGTACAGATTGGTCTAAATATTAAAATTCCTCATTGTAATCTTTTGCACAGCTTAAAGGCATTTAACATACAGTGAACAAAGAAGAAAAATTGGGTCATATCAAATTTAACTTTAAAGCCCAGATTCTAAACACTTTTGAATGGTAAGTCTTAGGCTGGCAGTGTCATTCTCAATTTGGTATGAAAGCTGGCCTTGCCAACAATGGCATAGCTACATTTACTGTTTTTTAAGTTGCATGTTGTGAAGTGAATATTTTTTGTAAAAGTTGCCAAATTAATCAAATCCTATAGAAGTAACAAAGTGGTAATTGAGACACTGTTTTATTATCCACTTTATATTTTTTGCTTTAAAATAATAAACAAATCTTAGCTGCTTATTAAGGCTGTGGACCAATTGTGCAGTTATCTCTTTCTGTTTAGCTCCTAGCCACTATGGGAACTTGAGATTCTTTGGTAATCATCAGAGATTCCTTCCAGGCCACAGATTTGTATGTGAATGTTTCTACAGTTATATTCAAATCTACAAGGAAAAAGTGTACATTGGTGCATGTTTTATAAACCCAGACACAGACAATTAAAACAATAGTTTTTCTATACCCAAAAGGTTAAAATTAAAAACAGATGCTTTATCCCCAAGAGCGAAGGATTCTTTGTCCTAGGAACTATATTCTTAATCTGGCATAAGGAATTGATGATAGGAAAAACAGGATCCTAGTGGCTTGGGGAAAAAAATGCATCTTACTCTGGCTATTTGAAATATATTTATTTGTAGATAAGTCTAAATTTTGTCTTGGAGATCTAAGTTTTCACATTTTAAAGCTTTTTTCATTCCTTTATATCAAAACATGGCATATGTTAGAGAACTGTTTCTTCTGTCATGCTTATGTATTTTGGAATTGTTTGCATTCATTCTCTTAACATCTGCCCATTTCTGTTTATGTGCATTTATCACAGATGTTTGTTGGGACTTTGCCTAAAGGGAGAGAGATTTTAGCACTTGTATCACTGAGGGATAGAATGGTTGACAACTGCATTGTTTAACTTTCTTGAGTTTGTTTCTGTAGACTGTTTATTTGCAGAATAGTTAGTTACCTATGTTTTAATACAGAAAGTATTACAGGATTAAGGGATGGAAACAAACCATTGGTGGTAGTGCTCACATGTCAATATTGGGTACCCAAGTTTAGAAATTATAGGGGCATATTTTGACTGCAATTTAGAGAAGGGAATAACATGGTTCTAGTCTTCTGGCCATATAGAAGGATGTAGTACATAGAAAACCACCAGGTAGTTGTTAAGGACATTCCATTTCTCTGTCCTCATCCAATAGAACTCTGGTTCTTAGTAACTCCAGGACATGGGATAAGGATCCCTATTTGTGTAAAGGGAAATTTGGATCCTGCATAACTCAATTACTAAAAATCCCTGGCTAGACATGAAATGATATTAACGTCTTAGCCCATCAATGCATTTTCTAATTCACTTGTGATTATTGGCTGCAGCTTTTAAAATGTAAGCTTGATATTTATTCCCTTTAAGCAAATTTGGATCAGAAAATTAAAGTGTGTGATAGGATCAAGATCTCCATGTGCTTATATACAATCTCATTAAGAAACGATTTGAATATATCTTTAGACTTTGCTAGATCCTTGGTCTTAAAGAGACATGTAAAAGAAGTGAAACTTTAGCCAGGTCTGCCTCTTTAAGTGGAAGTGATAGTATGGGCATAGTATGTATCACTGGTGATGCTAACATGTCTCTTATATACCCTGGGCCAGCAGTTCTAGGTTCCTTGACCTAAGGAATAGGATTCAAGAGGCAGATCCTTGAGTCCATATGACTAGAATCTACTGATGACATAATTTTACATACTAGTGATGGATAGGAATTTCATTTCAGTGGTTTAATATTGTTTTATATTGTGTACAGAAGTGTTTACTCACTCAGTTAAAAACATTGAGTAAACCAAATTTTTGCCATATAATATTTTCCCCTATAGCATATTTAAATCTTAAAATTTCAGCACTTCAGCATACCTGGAGTCCCTCTGGGTGTTCTTCACTCACAAGGGTAAACTTGAATGTGATTTATTTTAGGGAGCAACCTAGGGAGGAGGGAATCCCTTAGGACTTTTCAAAACTATTTTATTACTATTCACCAAGTAGGTAAATCAGTTCAATAAGGTAAAAAGCATTCAGAAATACAGATAGGAAGATAAAGGAAACACAATTGTGCCACTTGGGGCTCTGAAACTGGCTTGGGTGAATCAAAAAAGAGAACAGATCAGACGAACCAGGCTTGAGCCCCCTTTCTCATACTCAGCCCCTGGTCTCCTTCCACTTTTCCTAAAACAGCCAGTACCTACTTCATTAGGCCGTTTACTACAAGTTAACAGCTTTTAGGAAAAAAGAAGGAGGGGAAACATCTAGTTTTGCATTTGATATATTGAACATTATGAACTATTGGCAACTGTTAGATTGAACCACATACCAGAACTCTCTCTTGTCGAGCAATACCAATAAGTTAGCATAGAGGACTTCAATAATTCCAGTTTTCTCCCTTGTCTTCATGAAATCAGAGTGATGAGAAAATGCTCTTTGAAATGCCTCCAAAGGTATTGTGTCCCTTTCCCTTCCAAGCAGCCCTCTTTGTGTATTTTTGCTCAGGCAACCAAGGACATAGAGTATTGGCAGAAACATGGAGTGCTTTTGTATAGGCCATCTGTACATAAAAGTGTAATTATTTATTTAATTTTCCCATTTGTATCATATTAAAGCTTTGTACAGTGTTTTAAGTTCTGTTTTAAAATTATTTTGTATTTTATTTTTATAATCTAGTAATAAAATATTCATTCCGCATGCAAACTCTAGTTCTATTTGTGTGATAGCTTGGATTTCAGGAGTGGGAAATATTTTTCTAATTTAGTAAAGTTATTAAATACACCAGAGGTTCCAAGATCAACAGGGAGCAAAAAGTGTTACACATGCAGTACTACACCCAGAAGAGACCTAGAAAAAGTAGTGCTAGAGTGAATACGACTTATCAGTGTCTGTGCAGATAAAAACGAGGGTTAAGGAATATGAGATGGTTCTGTGTGTAATAAAATTGAAAATGTTAAAAAAAAAAAAAACAATTTTCAGTTCATCATTTTATCCCTGGCTGGAGGTACTTTTTCCTTTTGCGCAGGAAGCACCCCTTGTAGCATTAGAATGATTCCTGCTCCCCACCACCGTCTCCTTTCTTTCCACCTATAACCTTCCTTTGAACCAGAGGAATTTTCAGGGGCATTCACATGGGTTCTGCTTCAGCCCTCCCGGTTTGGTTTGGTTTGGCCTGGGGTGTTAGTGCTATTTGTTTTTCTCCCTTTGCTTTCACCTAGATTTCTCAGTAGCAACATCCAAAGAGCTGGCTCGCATGTTTAATATAAGAGAAATTAAGAACTGAAGCTCCCAGAAGTTAATCAGGAATGTGCCTGTGAACATCTAAATTGCGAAGTGGTTGAAATATTAATCTGGTGTAAACCCATCATTACAACGTGTAAGGGAGGAGGGTAAAGATACAAACAAGTGATTCTGTGTGCCCGGCGGCCAGAGATAACTTTAGGGGTTGTGGGACGATGATTATAAAAAGCCTCCTGGCAAGCATTCTTGCTTCAAAGCCTTAAATGGTCAATCGGTTTATGTTAGGTGCTGGAAACCTGTGGGTACCGCATGGGCCAGGGGACTGAAAAACCCATCCTTTGAGAAAGACAAGGCCAGATGAGATTAGGCTCACTTTATAGTAAAGTAACTTATTTTAGGGTGATGACGGTTCACTCTATAACTGAAACTCTTGAAATAAATGAATGCTTATCACAGAATGTGGAGGCAGGTGTCTCTGCGGAGAATGGTTCACCTTTGCTTCTGGCCGCTCTCCCGACCCCTCAGACGTCCCCGTAGGATCCCCGAGTCCCGGCAGGTCGCCCCTCGGAGCAGGACAGCCGGAGCCGGGCCGCACCGATGGCGCTGCGGCTGCACTTGGCACACCGCCAGGCCTGTTGGCCGAGACTGCGGGGGCAGCCGCGGCCGGGACTCCAGGCCCGAGCCGAGCCTCAGCCTGAGCGAGGGGTGCTGCCGCCGCCGGCCCCGCCCCAAGCCCCGCGGCCCAACGGCCGCCGCCGACGCAAGCCCCGCCCCCGACGCAAGCCCCGCCCCCGGGCCGCCCGCGGCGCGCCGGCGCCTGCGCAGTCGCCTCGGAGCGCCCCGACCGGGATGGCGGCCGTTTTGGAGTCGCTGCTGCGAGAGGAGGTGTCGGTCGCGGCGGCCGTGCGGTGGGTCGCGCGCGGCGCCCCGAGTTCGGAGGTAACAGCGCCGACACGCCGTCAGGCCGGACCCGAAGCGGCCTGCCGCGGGGGCTCCCGTAACCCCTCGGGCCCGCCTTCTCCACGGCGCCGGCTGTCAGACGGGCCGAGGCGCTCCCGCCTGCGGCCTCTGCCGGGCGGCCCCCGGCTGGCCGCTCACCCCCTCGTCCCTCTCCGCTTCCCCCTCAGGAGGACCCCGGGGAAGCGGCCGCGCTGAGCTCACTCCAGCCCCTGCGGAAGGAATTCGTGCCGTTCCTGCTGAACTTCCTGAGGGAGCAGAGTAGCCGCGTCCTCCCGCAGGGCCCCCCAACCCCCGCCAAGGGCCCCGGCTCCTCAGCAGCCCTGCCAGGGAGGCCCGGAGGCCCGCCGCGGGGCGGCCGCGGGGCGCGCAGCCAGCTCTTCCCTCCGACCGAGACTTCGAGCGCCGCCGCCGCCGAGGCCCCTGCAGCCCGCCGCGGGGGCAGGAGGCGGGGCCCGGGGCCGGCCCGCGAGCGAGGTGGCCGCGGCCCGGGGAGCCTGGAGGAGGGGGTCAGCTCGGAGAGCCTGCCCTGGGCGGGTGGCCGGAGGCCTAGGGCCTCTAGCAGCCCCGGCAGCCCCAGCCTCCCGCGCTCTGATCCGCCAAACCTCAGCAACCTGGAGGAGTTCCCTCCCGTAGGCTCGGTTCCCCCCGGCCCTGCAGGGTGAGAATCAGCCCTCGTCCAGGAAACGGGTGGCACAAAATGTGCTGTGCCCGGGAAGTCAGTTAAGGTTGGGCGCTCCGTTGTAGAGCGTGGGAATAGCTAGATGGTTGCGATGAAATAACTACAGTGATGAGGGGCGTGTTACAAGGGGCCTAGCTGTTGTGGATGCTTGAAGATGGGACTTGGGGGAAAACCTGTGGCTACTCTCAGCAGGACGAAGCCTTCACGCAGGATCAACCCAACTCCAGTGAGTGAAGAGCGGTCGCTCTCCAAGCCCAAGACCTGCTTCACCTCACCCCCAATCAACTGCGTCCCCCGTTCCCAATCCTCAGTCCTGGATTCTAGCCCTTGGGGCCATGGCCTTCCCCCAGGTTGCAGAAGTCTGCAAGAGGAGCGGGAGATGCTCAAGAAGGAACGGTATGGCCTTGTTGCACCCTGGATTGTTAGCTTCCTTCCTGTAGGGGGATCTTCAGGGCTTTTCCCTTAGATGGCTTTGTACGTCTGCCACCCCCTCTCCCCATCCCCCACCCCCCATCTGTTTCTTGGGCCATAGGTGTCCTCCCTGGAGGAACCTGAGTATGGCTGTGGAGGGGAAGCCAGTTGACTTGATCATGACATCGCTCTTCTATCTTCATAGCTCTAAGCAGCTGCTGCAGTTACCTGCCCCAACCTGTGCCACCTCAGAATCAGGATCTCCCCTTCCCAGCCGGACAGGAAGCCTCACAGCTGAACCTGCTGATCCTGCCAAAGTGTCTTCCCGCCAGCGCCTGGAGCTGGTAGCCCTTGTCTATTCTTCATGCATTGCAGGCAAGTGAGAACAAAGGGTGCTGGGGTGGAGATACTTGTAGACAATAGGGTAAGATAATTGATAAGGCACGTAGAACTGAGCCTTGGTTCTGAATGATGCCTAATAACACTGGGGTTTCCTATTTATATCCAGAAAATCTGGTGCCAAACCTCTTCTTGGAGCTTTTCTTCGTCCTTCAGCTCCTTACAGCTCGGAGGATGGTGGCCACCAAGAACAGTAACCTTGAACCAAGTCCAGGAGCCCTAGGTCAGTGAGCAAGCCTTTTTTTGAGAAATGGGGTCTAGAGATGGAATAATTCTTAACTGGTAGCCTGGTACTATTCTAGATTCCCTGGAAAGCCCACTGTTCCAGAGTGTCCACGATTGTGTCTTCTTTGCAGTGCAGGTTTTGGAGCATCAGTTTCAGTGAGTTTTCCCAGCAGAGGCATTTAAGTCTTATTCCCCTTTTCTACTTGGTTCTCTGGCCACTTGGGGTGAGGGGTACATGCTTGTGCTTAACACAAATGCAGTGACTCAGGGCCTTTTCCAACACGTAATCTTTAATTGTGTGCTAAGACTATGAATTTAGCCCCTGAAAGAATCAAAGCACCCCCTGTGGTCTTGGTGGCTGACTTTTGGGTTAATGTCTAATGTCGTGTCCTGCTCTCTTGCTCCCTGCCCCATAAGGTGTCATTTCCTCCCCCTTTGCCTGTTCATTTTTAACCCTTGGTCTGTGTCTTTGCCTTACACACCTGCTCCATGCTCCAGGCAGTGTTCTGTGTGGTTATGTAGGTGCCAGCTTCCTTTTTGTAATGTGTGTCCCATTCTCAGTTATATGTGCTCTTGACCCTGTAGAGTTCTTTCGTACCTGGACAAAGGGACCTTGAAGCTGTTGGCTGAGAATGAGCGGCTGCTGTGCTTCTCACCAGCTCTGCAAGGCTGCCTCCGAGCTGCCTATGAGGGCAGTGCTGCCAAGGTAGTCATCCCATCTTAGATGTCTCCTAGCCCAGACCTGCTCCTTCCAAGCCACACTGGTGTCCTATGGGCCAACTCTGGGCAGGAATACGGAGATGAAATTTTCTGAGCATGAACTCTTCAGGCTTCTGTCCCTAATGTCACTGCCATATTTTAGGTTTCTCTGGCGATGCCACCCTCTGTTCAAGCTGTCTCCTTTCAGCCAGAAACTGACAATCGTGCCAACTTCTCCAGTGACCGAGCCTTTCATACTTTTAAAAAACAGAGGTGATAAGAAAAGGGAATTTGTGGGGAGGGGATGAGTCCGCAGTTACTCTGGAATAGGCAACCTATGTCATGTTCATAGAAACTAGAAGTTTGGCACTAACAGGTGGTGGTTTAGCACCACCAGGCCCTTCCTGCCAACCATCGTAAGGGTTGCTTAGCTCTATTCTGTTTAGTGCCGATGGACTTGAACCTCTGATTTTAATAGCCTCACAGGTATATAACTTTAGTCACAGAGTTCTCAGATAAGAGAGAGCCTGATCAGCTTTCACTAACCACAGAAGTATATGAAATACGTGGTGGGCTGCTGCTCCTGGGTTGTAATATCATCACCCTGTAGAGAACTTCAGAAACTGGGCTGTGGATCATCCTGTCCTCACTTCTGAGCAAGGGAAGGCACTCCTGGGATTGACTTAGATCAGCTGGGAATTAGATTAGCTGTGCCTCAGTTGATTAGGCATTCTTATGTCCATCAGGGATGTGTTTTATGAGGTGCTTCGAGAGTGGGAAGATCATCATGAGGAGCCTGGATGGGATTTTGAGAAGGGCTTAGGCAGCAGGATCAGGTAGGTGCTCACACACTGGTCACCTTGTCCTACTTGATTCTCGCAATAAGCATCTCTGTGGAGCTTCGGTAGCTGATTGGAGGAAGGCTTTCCTCCAACTCCTTCCAGCCTGAAGCTGTTATCTTCTATCCTCCTTAATCTCTTCAGTTATTGCCAGCTGTGCCTCTACTCAAAGGGATCTGTCTCTCCAGCTCCTTCCATTCAGAAATGACTCATACTTGTTCTGTGGAGGTGAATGCTTGGAAAAATGCAAAGCTCCGATTCCAGGTTGCTTGAGTTTTGGCCCAAGTCACTGTTTAGACCCTTTCTAACCTAACCTCCATGTTCTTAATCTTCTACTTGGCAATTCTAATAACTTTGCATAGCTAGATAACTAGGATGCAGCAAGAATAACCTCTGTCCAGTGATCTACCTTCCATGTGGGTCATGAAGCTCACTGGCACTCAGTGTAGACTGAAGATAAGAGGGGTGATATTTCTCGTTTAGCTAAGTGAATCCCTAACCTTAGAGGGACCTCGCTGAGAAAAGTTTACCTTTTCCTGTATCCTTTTGCTGGCCAGTTCTGGCGGAGGTCTGCTCAAGTCCCTGGTAAAAGGCTGAAAAGCCCAAAGATTGGCTTGTTCTCTCAGATCTTTCTACCCCCTTTCCCCTCCCTCATACTCCCTTCCTGCCTCTTATTATTCTTCAGAGCCATGATGGGTCAGCTCTCTGCAGCCTGCAGTCACAGTCATTTTGTTCGGCTTTTCCAAAAACAACTTCTCCAGGTAATAGCCCCAGGAGGAGATTAACCTACAGTGAACAGTAGGCATTATAGACAGCAAAGTAATGGCTGGCACTGTGAGATAGGATGGACAGCCAGGCAGGTATTAGGCTCGAGTTTGAACAGTTCTGCTCCTTGGGTGGTGGATGAAACTCAGGCAGCCAGAGATAATGGAGTCAGGGTGCACCCCCACCTCTCTGGGACTCCTCACATACCCTGCACCCCTGCCTGCCTTCAGCTTCTCACTCTTTTCTTGCCCTTGATTTGTCCTGTGATAGAGCATGGGCTAAGACTCAGATGGTCCTAGTTTCAGATTCTAGCTGTAGTGAACCTAGGCAAATGTTCAGCCTTGCAATTTGTTTCTTCACCTGAAAAGCAGTATAAATCCTACCTTGAAAAACGTGTGTGGTACCTGACAGAGTGTTGGCATTCCGTAATGTTTATTACTTCCTCTTTATTTTGTTCAGTCTTTTTTTCTAGAGAAACTTATTGGTTTTTTCTCTCCTCCTCCCCTTACCCCAGATGTGTCAGAGTCCTGGTGGTGCTGGGGGCACTGTCTTGGGTGAGGCTCTGGATGTGTTAAGTATGCTTGGAGCTGACAAACTGGGGCGGTTGCGGCGCCTACAGGAACGGCTTGCTGCCCCTCAGAGCAGTGGGGGTCCTTGCCCACCGCCCTCCTTTCCAGGCTGTCAGGGATTCTTCAGGGACTTCATCCTGAGTGCCAGCAGGTAAAGGGTCCTCTCTCTTGCAGGGAGTTGGGTAAAGGCCAGGAGAGATTTGTCTTCCCAGAAGGGATGACAGTTCTTTCTTCTTTGCCTGGAATATAACAGGGTGGGACTGGGTGATATCTGGGCTCCTTCTAGCTCACACTTCCTGCCTCCATCTTCCTTCTCATTTTTTTTCTAATTTACTTGACATATAAGTGTACAACATAGTGACTTGACATTTTTATAACTTACAAAGTGATCACCCCAATAAGTATAGTACCCACCCAAAGGCATACATAGTTATAACAATATTAACTGTATTCCCTATGTTGTGCTTTATATTCTTGTGACTATTTTTATAACTGGCAATTTATACTTCTTAATTCCTTTTTTTTTTTTACCCATCCTTCCAATATTTTTCCCATCAGGCAACCATCAATTTGTTCTCTGTTATCTATGAGTTTGTTTTGTTTGTTCATTTATTTTGTTTTTTACATACCCACATATGAGTGAAATCACATGGTATTTGTCCTTCTCAGACTTATTTCATTTAGCACAATACCCTTTAGACCCATCCATGTTGTTACAAATGGTAAGATTTTATTCTTTTTTATGGCCGAGTAGTAATCCATTGTATCCATTGTATATGTGTACCACATCTTCTTTATCTAATCATCTATCTATAGACACATAGGTTGCTTCCATATTTTGGCTATTGTAAATAATGCAGCAGTGAAGATAGTGGTGCATGTATCTTTTCAAATTAGTGTTTTGGATTTCTTTAGGTAAATACCCGGCAGTGGAATGGTTGGGTTACATGATAGTTCTATTTTTAATTTTTTGAAGAACTTCCATACTGTTTTCCATAGTCGCTGCACCAATTTACAGTCCCACCAGCAGTGCATCGGGGTTCCCTTTTCTCCACATCCTCACCAACACTTGTTGATTTCTTTATGGGAGCCATTCTGAAAGGTGTGAGGTGATATGTCATTATGGTTTTAATTTGCATTTCCTTGATGATTAGTGATGTTGAGCATTTTTTTATATCTCTTGGCCTTCTGTATGTCCTCTTTGGAGAAATGTCTATTCAGGTCCTCTGCCTATTTTTTTTATTAAACTGTTTTTTTTTGGTGTCAAGTTGTGTAAGTTTCTTATATATTTTGGATATTAACCCCTTATCAGATGTATCATTGGCGAGTATCTCCTCCCATTCAGTAGGTTATTTTCTCCTTTGGTTGATGGTTTCCTTCACTGTGCAAAAACTTACCAGTTTTGTTTAGTTCTATTTATTTATTTTTTTCTTTTGTTTCCCCTGCCTAAGGAGACATTTCCAAAACAATATTGCTAAGAGCAAAAGTCTTTAATCCATTTTGAGTTTATTTTTGTATATGGTGTAAGAAAGTAGTCTAGTTTCTTTTTTCTTTTTTCTTTTTTGCCTGCTTGTATCCAGTTTTCTAAACACCGTTTATTAAAGAGACAGTCTTTTTACCCCATTGCATATTCTTGCCTCCTTTGTCATAAATTGACCTTATAGGTATGAGTATTTCTGGTTTCTCTACTCTGTTTCATTGATCTCTGTGTCTGTTTTTATGTTAGTACCATGCTGTTTTGATTACTATAGCCTTGTAGTATAGTTTGATATCAGGTAGTGTGATACATTGACTTTGTTCTTTTCCAAGATTGCTTTGGTTATTTGGAGTTTTTTGTGGTTCCATATAAATTTTAGGATTATTTGTTCTGCTTCTGGGGAAAAGGCCATTGGTATTTTGTTAGAGATTGCATTGAATCTGTAGATTGCCATGGGTAGTATAGGAATTTTAATATTCTTCCCATCCATGAGCATATTATATGCTTCCATTTTGTATCTTCACTTTCTTTCATTAATGTCTTAACAGTTTTCCAAGTACAAGTCTTCTGCCGTCTTGGTTAAATTTATTCCTAGGAATTTTATTATTTTTGAATAAATGGGATTGGTTTTATTTCTCTTTCTGAAAGTTTATTAGTATATGAAAATGCCACCAATTTCTGAATACTTTGTATCCTGCTCTTCTACTGAATTCATTTATTCTAATAGTTTTTGGTGGATACTTTAGGTTTCTCTAGGGCACTGTGTCATCTGCATATAATGAGTTTTACTTCTTCCTTTCCGATTGGATGCCTTTTATTTATTTTTTTCTTGTTTGATTGCTGTGGCTAGGACTTCCAGTACTATGTTGCATAAAAGTGGTGAAAGTGGAAATACTATCTTGTTCGAGGTCTTAAAGAAAAAGCTTTCAACTTTTCCCTCTTTAATATGGTGTTAGCTGTGGGCTTGTCATATATGGCCTTTATTATGTTGAGGTATGTTCCCTCTACTTCCATTTGCTTAGAGCTTTTATTATAAATAGATGTTGGATTTTGTCAAATGCTTTTTCTGCATCTATTGATATCATTTCAGTTTTTATCCATTTTGTTTATGTAATTTATCATTTTAATTCATTTGTGGATATTGAACCAACTCTGCATTCCAGGAATTAATCCCACTTGATCATGGTGTATGATCTTCTTAAGATATTGCCGAATTTGGTTTGCTGATATTTTGTTGAGGATTTTTGCATCTATGTTATCAGGGATATTGGCCGATAATTTTCTCTTTTTTTTGTAGTGTCTTTGCCTGGTATTGGTATCAGGATAATGCTGACCTCATAAAATGAATTTGGGGACCCTTCAGTGTTTTGGAATAGTTTGAGGATATGTGTTAATTCTTTAAATATTGGGTAAAATTCATCTGTGAAGCCATCTAGTTCAGGGCTTTTGTTGGGAGTTTTTGATTACTGATTCATTATTGTTAACAGTTATCATTCTGTCAGATTTTGTTCCTTCTTGATTCATCCTTGGAATATTATTGTACGTTTTAGGAATTTCTCTATTCCAGGTTGTCCAGTTTGTTGGTATATAATTGTAGTATTTTCTTAGGATTCTTTGTATTTCTGTGGTGTTGGTTGTCACTTCTTTTTAATTTTTGTATTTTATTTGGGACCTCTTTTTTTCTTGATGGTTTATGAATTTTGTTCATCTCTTGGTTTCATCAGTGTTATCTATCTGTAATTTCAAAGACTCTGTTTCGATTATTTCCTCTCTGATCTTCATTATTTTCTTCTTTCTACTCACTTTGGGCTTTGTCCTTTCATAATTCCTTTAAGTGTAAGGTTAGATTGTTTATTTGAGATTCATCTTGTTTTATAAGGTCTGTATTGCTATTAATTTACCTCTTACAACAGCTTTGGCTATATCCCATAGATTTTTGTCATTGTGTTTTTATTACCATGTCTCAGTATATCTTTCGATTTCTTCCTTGATCATGTTGTTAACCCATTTATTGTTTAGTAGCATGTTATTTAGCCTCCATGTGTTTTTCAGTTTTCTTTTTTCTTCTTGTAATGGATTTTTAGTTTCATACTATTGTGATTGGAGAAGATACTTAGTGTAATTTGAGTATTCTTAAATTTATTAATACTTGTTTGTGGCCTAACATGTCTCTCCTGGAAAATTTTCCATATGTATGTGAAAAGAATGTATATTTTCCTGCTTTTGGATGATGTACTAAAAATATCAGTTAAGTCCAACTGTTCTAATGTATCATTTAAGGTCACTGTTTCTGTCTCGATGATCTATCCGTTGATGTCAACAGTGTGTTAAAGTCTCCTACCATGACTGTAATACTGTTGCTCTCTCCTTTTATGTCTGTCAATATTTTCTTTATGTACTTAGTTGCTCCTATGTTGGGTGTATAGATGTTTTCAAGAGTTATACCCTTTTGTTGGATTGAACCCTTTATCATTATGAAATGCCCTTCTTTGTCTCTTGCTACAGCCCTTGTTTAAAGTCTCTTTTGTCTATTACAAATATTGCTACCCTAGCTTTTTTTTCCATTTGCATGAATTATCTTTTTTCCGTTCCTCTGTTTTCAGTCTATGTGTTTCTATCTGAAGTGTATCTCTTGTAGGCAGCATATGTACAGGTCATTTTGTTATCCATTTAGCTACCTTGTGTCTTTTGATTGGAGCTTTTAGTCTATTTACATTTTAATTAATTCTTGATAGTGTGTAGTTATTGCCATTTTACTGATTGTTTTCTGATTGTTTTTGTAGTTCTCTGTTCCTTTCTTGCTCTCTTGTATGTTGATGATTTTCTATAGCATCGTATTTGGATTCCTTTCTCTTTATTTCTTGTGTATCTCGTACATTTTTGGTTTGTGGCTACCATGTGCTTCACATGTAACAAGCCAGGTTTAGTCTTTTTTCAGTTGATGGTCGTGTAATTTCGACTGCATTCTAAAATCAACACAATTTTTATTCACCTCCCACACATTTATGTTGTCATTATTTTTTTTTTTTTTACTTCTTTTGTGCATGTTTCAGTGTATTCCTTAATTTATCATTGTAATTACACATGGCCTTCCTTTTAACCTTGTACTAGCTTTATGGTTGATCAGTCCACATCTTTTACTAAGTGTTCACCTTCGTCAGTGAGAATTTTTTCTTTCCTATATTTTTTTATTCATATTTTTGCTCTTAAAGTAGTCACTTTAATATTTCAGGTAATGCTGTTTTAGTGGTGATGAACTCCTTTAGCTCTTCTCTGGGAAATTCTCCTTCGATTCTAAATGATAGGCTTTCTTGATAGAGTAATCTTGTTTTTAGGTCTTTGCTTTTCATAACTTTGAGTGCTTTATGACATTTCTTTTTGGCTTGATATGTGTTGAGAAATCAGCTGTTAATCTTATGAGAGCTCCCTTGTAGTGTAACCAACTTCTTTCTGCTTTTAAGATTCTTTGTCTTTAACCTTTGGCATTTAATTATGATGTGTCTTGGTGTGGGCCTCTTTTGGTTCATCTTGTTTGATACCCTCTGTACTTCCTGGACTTGTGTATCTATTTTCTCCACAAGGTTCAGGACGTTTTCAGTCATTATTTCTGCAAATAGATTTTCAATCCCTTTCTCTCATCTCCTTCTGGAACCCCTATGATGTGAATGTTGGTAGGCTTGATGTCCCAGAGTTCCCTTAACTATATTTTTTCTTTTTGCTGTTCCAAATGGGTGTATTCTACCTTCTATTCCAGATCATTGATTCGATCCTTTGCTTCATCTGTTCTGTTATTGATTCTCTCAAATGTGTTCTTCATTTCAGTTATTGTAGCCTTCATTTCTGTTTTTTTTTTAATGGTTTTGTTGAGGTTCTCACTGAGACAATGTATTCTTCCCCTAAGTTCATTGAACATCCTTATAACTGGTGATTTGAACCCCATGTATCTTTTTAGGATATGTTTCTTTGTCTCCTCATTTTGGCTGCCTCCCTGTGTTTGTTTTTATGTATTGGGTAGATCTGCTATATTTCCTAGTTTTGGCAGAGTAGCCTTATGTAGTGTCCTGTAAGGCCTAGTGGTGTAAGTCTCTCAAACACCTGATCCAGGTGTTCCAGGTATGTCCTTTCTACAGGATGTGTGTTTGTGTGTGTCCTCCTGTTGTAGTTGAGCCTTGATTGCTATTGACATGTCAGTGGGTGGCATTGACCCCCAGGATGACTGGCTGTGAGCGGTAATCATGACTATAGCAGACAGGCTTTTGTGCAGGAAACTGACCCTATGGAACAAGTCGTTTTAGCAGGGCTGTGGTGCCAGTCGAGTCTGCCCTTCAGATGTATCACTTGTGGAGCTGGTTGGGTGGTACTCTATTGTGGTCTGAAGCTGGCCACCAGGTGTGTTGGTTCTTAGTAGGAGCTCCACTGGAGGCCAAGGTCAGCCATCATTTATGCTCAGCTTTGGGCCACTTGTTGGGAGCTACAAAGTGATCTGCATTTGTTTGCCACTGTTGCTAGGTTTGGAGGTGTTTGGAATAGGCTATGCTATGAATTGAGGCCAGCTGCCACTAATGCAGGGCTTTGGTACCCTTTGGGGGGCACCAGTGTGTGAGCTTAGACCAGCCACCTCTTGTGTTGGGCTTATGACTGCTTAAGTGGAGCTATACTCCAAGATTAGTTTCCCCTTATACCAGGCTTGGGAGCCACCTGATGTTACAGGTTGCAATACAAGTTAAGACCAGTCATCACTTGTGCTTGGGGTCCCTTAGCAAGAGGTATAGGGCATGCCAAGGCTAGCCACTGTGTGTTTGTGGACTTTTGACAGATCATAGAAGTCCACAGCATGAGCCAAGGCAGGCCACTTATGTGGAAAAGCCACTGGAAACAGCTTGAACTGAATGTGGCTGTAGGGTGGGTCTCAAGGAATCACCAGGTTAAAGGAGAGAACAGATTTGGTGCCTGCCTGTGCCTGCCGGCTGGGTGTGAAAAAAAAACAAAAAAAAACAAAAAAAAAACAAAGGAACAGTGGCACCTGCCAGTGCTTCAATTGCTAAATAGAGCTGCCCTGATCTCTGCCCCTCCAGCTCTCTTTGTGAAGCTAGTCAATTCAGTTCTTCCCTGTATGTCCATGGCATTTTTTAAGCTGCTGCCCCTGTGCTAGAGCCCAGAGCGAGTAAGACTGTGACGAGTGAGTGCACAGAACCCTCAAGAGGATCATGCCTTTCATCTCATTCAGACACAGTCCCTACTAGTTTTCACAGCCAGAAGTTATGGGGACTCCTCTTTCTGGCACTGGTGGCTTGGGCTCTTCAGGGGAGACCTCTGCAACCAAGATATTTCTCCCAGTTTTTAATTGCCACACGTGGGTATGGGACATGCCCCTTCACCCCTCCTGCCAGTCTCAACATGGCTTAGTTATATCCTTGGTTATAGGACTTCTGTTTAGCTAGTCTTTAGATGGTTCTCAGTGATGGTTGCTCTATAACTTAGTTGTAATTTTGATATGGTCGTGAGAGGGGGCGTTTACCTACCCTGTGCTCTTGACCTTAAGCTCTGCTTCTCATTCTTTCACCATGTGGGCAACCTCATTGCTACTTGGCCTCCCTCTCAAACTCCCTGAGGCTTTCTGTCTAGACCCCCTTTTCTTTCTTCAGTTCTTACACCTCTTCCAGTGCCTTTTTTTTTTTTCTTGCTGTCCTTCCTAGCTTCCAGTTTAATCAGCATCTCATGGATAGTCTGAGTTTGAAGATCCGGGAGCTCAATGGTTTTGTTCTACCTCAGCCTGAGCCTAGTGATGAAGATGGAGAGTCAGACGTGGACTGGCAGGTTAGAAAGCAGAAGGGAGTTGAAGGGGTTCTGACCTAGGAGGAAACAGGTATTTTCAAGAACTTTGTAACAAATTTGGAATTTTTCTAGAAGCTGTAATGCTTAGGACCTTCTTCTTCCCTGATCCCTGGCAGGGTGAACGGAGGCAGTTTGCTGTGGTGCTACTCAGCCTGAGGCTTTTGGCTAAATTCTTGGGCTTTGTGGTTTTCCTGCCATACCGGGGGCCTGAACCACCTGCAACCCGTGAGCTCCAGGACTCCATACTGGCCCTGAGGAGCCAGGTGAATGGGGGCTCTGGTAAGGAGGGAGCCGGAAAGAGCCATAAAGCACTGAGTTAGAGAGCACTCCTCAGTTTCTTGGGACCTGCCCCTGACTGAGTTCTGGTCCCACCAGGTGCCCCCAGCCCTGGACGTACGAGCTCTGCTGCAGCAGGGGCTACGGGCCCGCCGAGCGGTGCTCACAGTGCCCTGGTTGGTGGAGTTCCTTTCTCTTGCTGACCACATTGTTCCCATGTTGGACTATTACCGCAGCATCTTCACTCTCTTGCTACACCTACATCGGTGAGTAGAGAAAAGGCAAGGCTTTAGAACAGAGTGCAGGTAGAATGTTGCTAAGGCCATTGTTTATGAGGAGAGTTGAGCAGCGTGTGCTTCCTATGTGGTACTGTAGCCATAACCAACCCTCAGAGGAGAGGCAGGATTTGGTCCACAGGGAAAGATTGGGCAGTTGGCTCTTTCCTTGGACCTTTACTGTTCCTACTATGGCCCAGCCAAGATGGAGAACAGATCTGGGTGGGGGCACTGAAGAGATCCTGGTTGCCTGCACAACAGCAGTCCCTTCTAGGTCTGCTTTTGAGGATTAACTTCCCAGTTCTAGCTTTCTTTGACTCCATTCCGTATCTTCACATAAATTTAGTTGACATCCTCATTTACCTTTTAGGAGCTTAGTCTTGTCAAAAGAAAGTGAAGGGGAGATGTGCTTCCTGAACAAGCTGCTGCTGCTTGCTGTCCTGGGCTGGCTTTTCCAGGTTGGCCGAGTGAGGATCCTAATTGGGGAAGGAGTTGGGATGGCTGTTGTGGCTAGAGATAGGGAGCGGGCAGTATTTGAGTTTAAGATCGGGACCAGAAGATAAAGTTCAGAGGTTGTATGGGATTACCATAGTTTCAGAGGAAGATCGTTTAAACCCTGGAACCATGAGGTAGAAGGTGTGATGAACCTCAGAAGCACTAACTAGAGCTGGTGCTGCCCTAATCTCTTGCCAGATTCCCACAGTCCCTGAGGACCTGTTCTTTCTGGAAGAGGGTCAGTTGGATACCTTTGAGGTGGACACAGTAGCTTTAGAGCACGGTTTGGTAAGTATTGGGGTCCAGCCAGAGCCATAGTGTTCACAGAAATAAAGGAAGCAATGTATCTGAGGTCCAGCAGGAGATAAGCCAAGATAGAGACTGAACTATTATGTAATTCTTATACCTGATTGTCCCATTCTTGGCACACTGGGAAGGAAGAGAAGCCTGCCTGCCTTCCCAACTCTGGCCTGTTCTGTCCCCCAGGATGGCATGCCTGTGGTGGACCAGCATCTACTCTACACCTGCTGCCCCTATATTGGTAAGAATAGTTGTCTCCCCTGGCCCCCAATAGTCCTTAGTTCTTGGCCTGTCCCTGCATGAATACTCAGAAGGCACCCCATGAGCCTAACACCTTAATGTTCTGTTAGGTACTCTCCGAGTGCCTCAGTCTCTATTCCGCAAATCCTCAGAGTCCATGATGCTCCGGTTGGAGGGGTGGGTTTTAGAACTAAGCACTTGGTCTTCCCTGATGCAGGAGAGCTCCGCAAACTACTCGCTTCATGGGTATCAGGTAGCAGTGGGCGGAGTGGGGGCTTCGTGAGGAAAATCACCCCTACCACCACCACCACTGGCCTGGGAGCCCAGCCTCCGCGGACCACCCAGGGGCTGCAGGTAAGGGGGCAGGTGGAAGCAGGGGTCCACTCAGTGGAGAAGAGAAAGGGAACCTTTCACTGCACTGCTCCCTCCTTCCCATAGGCACAGCTGGCCGAAGCCTTTTTCCACAACCAGCCTCCCTCCTTGCGCAGGACTGTAGAGTTTGTGGCAGAGAGAATTGGCTCTAACTGTGTCAAACACATCAAGTGAGTGTGGGTTGAGGATCCCATTCTCATTCTCCTACCATTTTCCTCTTTTAACTCCTTATACCTTGTTGCCAAACTGAGGAAAGCCAGTGGAGGTGTCAGTGGTATGGGAGGGGAGGGCTGGGGCAAGGACAGAAAGGAAGGGAGGCTTAAAATTGGTAACATTGTTTGAAGTGAGTTCTGACCCGATTTCCTTGAATTTGCAGCCCCTTTCTGATTCAACCCTTCCAACTACCTCCAAACATTGCTGTCCCTGCTACAGGGCCACACTGGTGGCAGATCTGGTGCGCCAGGCGGAGTCACTTCTTCAAGAGCAGCTGGTGACGCAGGGAGAGGAAGGGGGAGATCCAGCCCAACTGTTGGAGATCTTGTGTTCCCAGCTGTGCCCCCATGGGGCCCAGGCATTGACCCAGGGGCGGGAGTAAGAGATGCCAGTCTTTTTGGACCCTTATCTCTTCTCCTCTTAGCTTTTATTGTTCTGACCTTTTGTTCCCCTTTCACACACATATCCTTTACTCCACGTCCTCTCTCCACACTTTTTTCATTCTTTTTTGGTTCCTCTTAGGCTATCTTTGACTTTAGGGTTTTGGGGACCCAAAATCCAAGCTGAAATGGAAGCATAGGTGGTTCCCAGCATCTGGGCTGGGGCCAGAGGGCAGACAGTGCTTCACCCTGAGGCAGGGCCCTCCCCACTCACATGATTAGTGTACACTCCTAGGACATGTCTGTGAGACAGGTTGAAATATCTAGACATCACTGATCTCTGTCTCCTTTTAGGTTCTGCCAAAAGAAGAGTCCTTGGGCAGTGCGGGCACTGCTTCCTGAGGAGACCCCGGCAGCTGTACGTAAGAGGGAGACCTGGGGCTAGGGGGATGAGCAGTTGGTGTGGGAGAGGGGTGTATGTAAATGTGCACAGGAGGTCCTGGACTTGGGCATGCATCATTGTCCCCAACCGTCCCCTGGCTCCTGACTGCAGTACTTCTGTGTCACAGGTTCTGAGCAGTGCAGAGAACATTGCTGTGGGGCTTGCAACAGAGAAAGCCTGTGCTTGGTTGTCAGCTAACATCACAGGTAAGGTCCAGACAAGGGGGGGTGGCTGACCAAGTTTTTCAGAAGTGGACTGGCAGGAAGTTAGAGGCCATTTGGGGGGAGATGGGACTCAGAGCCTGCTGGAAACAGTGAAGGGCATGGGTAGGCATGGTGAGCCAGCACAGGGCTGTTTGGTGACCCCTTTTCTGTTCTCCCTCTGACCTGACCTGCAGCGCTAATCAGGAGAGAGGTGAAAGCGGCAGTGGGTCGCGTGCTTCGAGCCCAGGGTCCTGAACTGGCTGCCTGGGGGGAACGGAGGGGCTGCTCCCGTGCCTGTGAGCACCATGCTCCCCTCCCCTCCCACCTCATCTCCGAGATCAAAGTACACGGCTCCCTACTCCCTTGGCTCCCCTCTCCCACTTCTTGCTCTTTTCCTGGCCTCCTTCCTTTCTCATGTCTGTCTGCTCCAGTATTTGTGTTACAGCTTTGTGTCCAGCTAGTTCCCATTTTGTTCGGTACTGAATGGGATAAGGTAGGACAAGGCTGAATTGAAGGGCTTTCCTAATTGTTCTTTTTGGTGCTTAAATCACCCAAAAGGGTGAAAGGGGAAAAGGTAGATATGAAAATTTTTAATTAAACATTATGCAGATGGTGATGGGGGTGGGTGGTAAATGACTGTCCAGTATAGTATGAAAGTCTTTAAGTGGGCAGTCACCTGGTATTGAGATGTGATTTTAGAAATGTGATTCTTGTTTAGTTAGACAGTAAAAATAATGTCAGTGCTTTTAACTTGATTTTTAAAACATCAGACTAGAATAGAGCTAGGGTCAGGAAACAGCCTACAGGCAGAAATCAGCTTACTGCTTGTTCTGTAAATAAAGTGTTGGAACACAGCCATGCTTGTTCATTTCTGAATTTTCTAGGGTTGCTTTTGTGCTTACAGCACAGCTAAGTAGTTGGGACAGACACCGTCTGGCCTGTGAAGCCTAAACTGTTTATTTTGCCCTGGTCTATGGTCGTAGTAGTTAGTATAGGAGTAAAGATTTGGACTAAGAATAAAGAAGGAATGACTAAAAGTGGAGAGTATGTAGAAGAAAAGGTAAAGTAGCCATTAGCTACTGGTTTTCAATATACAGAGGATTTCTGTACTGAAACCTTAGTTTTGATGAACAGAAGCGCGAGGGATAGAAAATATTACACATATGCAGTAGGATGGTTCCCCTAAATTCTTTCAGAATAAGATACTCTCTGGGAACTGGCTAGGTACAGCTTTGTCCCAAGATGAGTGCTACCTCTTGAAACCTAGCAGCATGTTCCTCAGCTTACCTGCTCCATCTGTTCTCTTGTCCACTTGGTTGCTTCTCCCAGCTGTGCTGTCCTGCCCCATTCTAAGCGTACCTTGGCCCAGTAACTTCACCCCAAGGGTCCTGTCTTCCTTTTCCTTCTGCCTCTCTCCACTGGCTGATCCCTACCCCAAGCCACATTCTCTGTGGCCTCACTCCACTCCCACCTCTGCTCTCTCTAGGATGTACTCTCTCTGGCCTCGGGGCCCCGGGACCCTGAGGAGGGAGTGTCCCCAGAGCACCTTGAACAGCTCCTAGGCCAGCTGGGCCTGACGCTGCGGTGCCGCCAGGTAAGACATGGTAGGATGTTTTCTGGTGTCCTTGTCCAGTGCCCTATAACCAGAGCCACATTGGCTGGCTCAGGGCCACTACTGTAAGGATGCTGCTAATGTCCAGGGTCTCCTTGCTTTTTTCCCCAGTTCCTGTGCCCACCTGCTGAGCAGCATCTGGCAAAGTGCTCTGTGGAGTTAGCGTCCCTCCTTGGTATGGCTCCTTTCTATCACCTCACTCTCTTGCCAGACCCCCCAGCTCTCAGTGTTGGGTACAAGCAAGATTAAAACGAAACTTTCTTCTGCTCTTCTTCCTCTCAGGGGCTGGCCAGGTAACCCTACCTCCATTTCTTAAAGCTTGGCTTTCCTCTCTTCTCACAGTTGCAGACCAAATTCCTGTCCTAGGGCCCCCGGCACAACAACGGCTAGAGAGGGGGCAGGCACAAAGGCTCCTGTACCTGCTGCTTTCCTTATGGAAGGACGACTTTCAGGTGCCCATTCCACTGCATCTGCTGCTGAGCCCAAGAAACGTGGGGCTTCTGGCAGACACTCGGCCAAGGGAGGTGAGCCAGAGAGGTGGGTGGATGCGGGGGTACAGGGAGGCAGTCCTCTTAGTCCTCTGGGATTATGTTCTTATATCCACCACCCTCACCCAAACTTGTTTCCTTTGTTACCCCTTTTCTTGTAGCTGTGCTCATTTTCTGTTCCATGTTAAAAATGGACTGCCTTACTGTTTAATCTCAAGTCTTCTTCCTTCTCAGCCCCTCTGTCCTTTCTATCAGTCAGGGTCACTGTGCAGTCCTCCTAACCACCCTGACTACCTCCTCTGTGTGTTGCAGTGGGACCTGCTGCTGTTCTTGCTCCGGGAGCTGGTAGAGAAAGGTCTGATGGGACGGACAGAGATAGAGACCTGCCTGGACAGCCTCCGTGAGGCCCAGTGGCCAGGGGTAAGGGGTCCTCATCTCCTTTTACCTGGAGAGAAAACAAGTGTCATATGTCCCTTTTATCCTGAAAGGCATTCTTAGTATCTTTCCCATGCTTGGTGGATTTTGTCAAGTGCCTTCAGGACCACCCCGAAATGGAGTGGCTGTTCTGGTGGGACTTCACATTTCAGCAGCTACTGTATGAAGGACTGTCAGTGGAGAAAGGGAACATGGAAGACAGGTAGTTGGAAAGCAGCAGAACATAACCTGGATATTAATTTTGTCTAGTTCTTAATGTGATTTAGGGCAAAGTTTTATCTTAGTTTCTTCACCTATAAAATGGGAATTTATACCTCCTAGGATTTATCAAGATGAAATAATGTGCTTATTACTCAGATGGTGATAAGTACTTACTATATGGTTCTGAGCCTCCTGTCAGAGTTCACTTTCCTTGCTAGAACTTGAGCATCCCAGAGTACTTGTTCGGATGAAGTTTCGAGTTCATTTCAGTGTAGGAGACCACTGGGAAAAAATAAGATAGCTAGGTTCTCTATCACTGTTAGTGCTACAGCTTTATACTTGGAATTGATTTTTTGATAGAAAGGATGAATAATACAGACTTGTGTGTCTACCTTTTCTGTCACCTTATTGTAGGACTTCTCTGAAGAATTAGCAACACTATTCAACCTATTTCTAGCTGAGCCCTGGATGCCAGAACCTCAGCTAAGAACTTGTGAGCTCCTGCAGCCAAACCGAGGGACTGTGCTGGCCCAGAGCTAGGGCTGGGAAGTGGCCCCGACTTGGATGTCTCACCAGAACCCTGCCTGTGTCTCAGGAGGAAGCCCCAGCACCACCCCAAGTGCCCACTGCTGACCCCTGCTGGCACAGGAGTAGCTGAATCTGAAATCAGGCTTCCTGCTCACATGTGAAGGAAGTATGGCTATCTGGCCTCCCACCGATGGCAAGCTCGCCATCCCAAGTCCTAGAAGAAGGAGGTTCCACCTGCTTCAGGATTATGGTAGAAAAGCCTAGAGACTCCAGTCCTAGAGCAGAAGAGTCGGCATTGATTACCTGGATTCTAAATGAAATGACGTGTGGGCTTGAGCCCTACTTGCTGCTATCCCAGCATCTCTTAAGACTGGTTTGGGAAATCATGACAGAGGCAAATGACTTCTGCTTGTGCATAAAGTCAAAATGTGAATCTTGGGAGTCTACACTTTACTGCTAGGAGCTGGACTGCCATCTCCTTAAAAATGCACAACAGATGAGGTGGGGCTCTCCTGAAAGAAACCCAGCTCTATCTACCCCTTCCTGTCTTCAGTCCTGTGCAGATAGTAACTCTCAACTCTAGCTCCATCCAAGTGGTAAGCACAGGGCAGAACACTAAAGCTTTTTAAAATAAATTCTTTTCTTTTCCAAGGTCTTCATGTCTAGTTATTTTTACCTGATTCTTCCCTGTAGAGGCTGCAGTCTCAGGGTGGGTTTGGAGTAGGTGTTGACAAGGTAGAGCCGTACTAGTGGCATGGCCACCTAGCAATGCCTATGTTCCACCGTGAGACCCTACAGGCTAGAGAGCCTGGGACCCTTATAGCTCATTGCCAACAGTACTGGTTTCTGTGCAACTCCCTATAAATGTTTAGGATAAGTTTCTACCCACCAAATACTCCCTACTGAATTAGAGTGAGGCAGCTCTTGTTACAGAGGGCAGGGGTGTGTAATTTAGCTCAGAACAAAAGCATTCTACATGTCTATAAAAGATTCTTTTTTTTTTTTTACTAAGTACTACCTTGATCATGTGCATTAAATTCACCCATAAAATACATGTTTTTTCTATTTTGGCAACATGTGCAGAGTCAGGTACAGGTGAGGGGTGTGGAGAGTAGTACTTAGTGAACATATGGAAATGGCTTACAAAGTCTTATCTGTGTATACTTCTGTTTTTCTTTGGGGAAAAGTTCAAAGAGGTCTCTGACCCAAGGAAGGATAAAAGTCTCTGGGCCTAAAAGGGTCTGCTGTGTGACTTTAGAAACCTGGTGTGGTGACCTTATTCATATTAAGTCCCATGGGGGAGGGGCTGTCTCTTGATCACCACTTAGTAATGATACCTCTGTTTGGTCAGCTGTGCCTGTGCCTTTTCCTTCCTGTCAGCCCATCCTAGTCATTCCTTTAACTAGTTTCTACATCTTTTTAATCTCTTCATTTTTAAAGGCCTTTATCTTTGTCCTCTAAATCCAATTTATACTACAGAAATTCAGAGAGTTCTGAATGCCTGGGAACCAAAACAGCTTTAAGAAATGTTTTATATCTTTCTGCACCCATTAGGTGTGGCTGAAGGAAAGCTCTGCCCCAGGAACTTGAGCCCAGAGGTAAGCAGCAGCTACTTTAGACACTCAGCTCCAAGTGAGGTGGGGTGGGCAGGCAAGCAGAGGGGAAAGCCTGAAGGCACAAGGATGCTGGGTTAAAGGCTACTCAGTTAAACCTGGCAAGGACCCAATTCAGGAAATAATGCTGGCCTGTGTGAACTTTAAAGGCCTTCTCTGGGCAGCAAGGTAACCTAGGAATTAAAGAGACAGGCAGCTAATGAGCTAGTGAACTAATTAGGTTCCTTTCTGTATAGCTCCTCTCCACTAATTGTTAAAAACGGTGGTTTTCAAAATGTGGTCCCCACACTAGCAGCATCAGGCTCACCTGAGACTTTCTAGAAATACTAATGTGTGGGCCCTTCTCAGTCCACCGGAGTGGTATAATGGTTCCTCAGGAGATTCTGATGCACAATGAAGTCTTAGAAGCACTTGTCTAAGCCAAAATCTGACTTCATGATCTTTTAGGTCTATGGACTATCTTTAACACTTTTGCATTTTGCTAAAGATCAACCTCAGTTAATATTCTTTAGGTTGCTGACTCACAGGCCCGGTGTGTGGCTTCTCTAGGCCCACATGTTCCGATTCCTATTGCTGCTTCTGCCTCAGAAGCCCCAGAGGTACACACCTCTTAAAAGAGCTCTGTTATATGTGACAATGACTGTCCTGGAATCCTCCCTCATTGTTCATATTTGGGCTATGGCTTGCCATAATTGGGTAATTAACCTGGTTGCTATTTACATGCCTTAAAACGGGGCCTAGCGCATGGAAAGCACTCAGTGCATCTGTGTAAACTGTAGAACCTGAAACAGCCATGAGTAGTTACTGCCGTCATAATCTCCAGGCTAAATTCTGAGCTCAAATGATACACTTAGGCCATCTCAGGGTAGTCTTCACTAATAAAAGTACATATCAGACCTTTAATTTTCAAGTTTCTGACCATTTCAATCAGCAGTCTTGGTCAGCGATTTATAGGAAAAAAGATGGGAGTACATAAATAGGGTGTTAAATATATCAAGTGTCACCAAAAAAAATTAACCAGAAAAATTAAGGTTTAAAGGCAATTTAAAAACCTTTAGTCAATAATGTATAAATAACCTGTCCTGAGGTAAGAGAAAAAAATCCTGCAAAACTTTTAGAAAAATAAATCTCTGCTGTACTCTACAGAATTTTACCTTTTAACCATATTGTCTTGATCCCCATATGGTCACTTTCTTCCACCAAAGATTCTGAATACCAGAACTGAAGCTGAGAATCAATCCCACCCCTACCACTTCCAGGTAACCAGAATATTCAAAGCTCACTTTCAGCCATGCTAAGGAACAAGAAAACAAGCCATTCTCCATCCCATGCTAAAACAGGTGGGGCTATATATAGTAGCAGCTCGGAATGCTTGTGAGACCACCAGACTGGGGCCAACTAAGGCTCTGAGTGAGGTAAGGAATGCATCTGAGCTTCGCCCTAACGAATGACTTACCTCTTCTAGGAGTTCCAATATCTTCTCTCCAGTCTTAAAAAGACAGGTTTTCATTTCTTTACAACTCCTCTTGCCTTGTCAGCAGCCAATATCTGGCTGCCCACCTCCTAACCCCACCATCCTCCCTTGAAAATTTAGGCCCTGCCTTGAACCCAACTCTGTCCAGTCTGCTTTTACAGTGGTCTTCTCAGTCTACTGAGCTCTGGAGTGATGGCTCCATGACAGAGCATTGCTTAGTACTCCTGACACAGGCAAAGACCCAAATGTCCTCTCCTCTGAGGGAAAGTAAGTAGGGCAGGGGGTGGAGGGACAATTAATAAAGCATTTGGTAAAAAAAGGAGAAACAATTTTGAATCAGTGTTCTGGTTTGTGCAGCTCTTTTTTTAAACTGGTTTTTGGTTTTGGTATTTTCTAACTCTCCATACCGGACTGGAACTGAATGCTGGAGGCAGATTCTGAGATGAGTCTTGGGCCAATGGCTGCCTCCCTATGAGCGGGAGGGCGGGGCCGCACTAAGGAAGCACCTGTGCCAGAGCACCGCAGTCTCCCAGCTCTGCTGGCTGTGCCCAATCCTGGTCCTTGAGCAGCTTGTCTGCCATAGGGTCCCAAAGACAGGCAAGAAAGGTGAAAAATCCAAGAAGGTGAGTTGGAGCTTCATTTGCTCTGAATGACCAGGACGACCCCCTAGCCCCGCAGAGGCACCAGCTGTGACCACGTACTGACTGGCTTCGCTAGCAACTCGGGGCTGAGTGCTTGTCTGCCCAGTTGGCCACAGCAGGCAGCCTTGGCTCTTCTTGCATCAGGGTAGAGAGTAACAAGAGTTGCCCCAGTGTCTCTGGAGCATCCTGGGCCTGCATCTCAGCACCATCTTGACAGTGAGATGCTAACTACCAAGGAAGGAAGCCAGTCTGGCTATAACCAGCGGCTGCTGTTTGATGAAGGAGCTTAGCTGCTGAGGGGGGAAACCTGGAGCACCAAGTTCTACCTGAAATAGAGTAGAGAGAGAAAAGTCAAAGGTGCAAACAGCCCCGAGTGTGTGCCAGGACACACTTTGGCCACAAGTAGCCCCCCAGGCTGGTGTGATGGGAGAAGCTCCTCAGACATTATGTCCTGGAACTGACAAGGCCCTGGGCTTTGCTGTTCAGATCTAGGCATCAGCTTCACCTTCCAATGACAAGGATCAAGTCAGGGAACTGGGAGTGGAGAGTTGAACAGGTCAGTCATGCTCTCTCTGCTCTGCTGAGACTGCTACATTTGCTTCTCAGTGACTCCTGAGGACCCAGGGAACAGCCAGAGGAGGTAGGCTGATGGGCTCTCCAGTAAAGCAGTTTCAGAGAAGGTTGATCAACTCTGTCTCATTCCTTCCTTTGATTCCTCCCTGACATGCCTCTTGTTGTGACCCAAGAAGCCCTTAAGTCTCAGGTCACAGGGCCTGGACACTGAAGGATGTTGAGTAGCTAACAGAAAACTCCACGTAAGTTCCTGGTCGAATCAAGGTGTGCTATGAGGTTGGCTACAGGGGGTACATCACCTGGGCCAAGTAGATGACTCTGGTGATCTCCTTCCCCTCCACAGTGAGGGGCTGCAGGATCCAGGCACTAGGCAAGATCTCCCCTCGGACCATGTCTCTGCTGGGCCTCGGCATGGATGTGTCATACACAGACTGAGCTGCCATGATAGACAGGTCCCCCTGGGGACAGAGAGCCATGTAAGTCCTGCCGTTGTGATGTGGATCAAACAGGGACAGGCTCCAGTGCAGTCAGCACCGGGGAAAGCAGCACCAGGCCAGCCTTCAAGCCGCCCCCACCCAACTTGCCTTCCCTCCCTCAGAGGACCTGAGGCCCACAAAGATTTCTTCTCACACACTCCAGCCCAAGTTCTTCCCACAGTAGTTTTACCACAAGCAAGGCAGGCACCTCTTTGTCTTCCACGCAGACACAACAAAAATCCCGAGGCTGCTTCAGTGCACACAGGGCAGGATTGCACACCAAGTACACTGGAAGGTCAGGGATGGGGAGAGTCAGACGTAGCCCTAAATCCTTCCCTACCCAGGGGCCCCGACACCCTGCAATGTCACAAGCTGACATCCAGCTGGACCTAGCCTGAGCTATCTTGAGGTAGTCTGAGTACTCGGCCTCCCAAAAGGACCGCCTCTCTGGACTCACCCAGGTTGATGCTGTTGGTCACCTGCTGATGCAGCCTCACTGTCTGGATGGGCTTGTGGTAGAGGGGCCATAGGGTGGGGTCACTCACAGCTGCCCACACATGAGACAGCGGCTGGGACACCACCCCAGCCCCCAGGAAGCCATGCCGAGTAGAAGAGAACACCTTATAGTAGAGCTGCACCTCCTGCTCCTCGCCCTGATAGCTGGGGATACCGAAAATGAGAAGGAGGGGGTGAGAACAAGTTCCAGGGTCACAGGTGAGGAGCTCAAGTTGGAGAAGAGAAAGGAGAGGCAAGCAGGACAACATGGTTAGGACAAGACATTGCATAGGAACTTACTTCCAGCCAGCTGCTGCCTGGCGATTAAAGAGGTTGCATAGATCACCTGAGCAGGCAGCCATCACCTAGGGACACAGTGACCACACTCAAATTAGTGGGGATAGTAAAAACCAGACCTTTGGGTTAGTAACTAGGGCCAGTGTTTACCAAAGTCCTCTTCTGTCAAAATGGAGAGCCTCTGAAGCAGCCCACGTCAGCCTTGCCGACCTGCCTTCTCCTTCCCCCCAGCCAAGGTCTGCTAAAGGAACAGTGGGGGCAAGTAGAGCAGTTTCTCACATCAGCCATAGAGATGTCTACAATGTGCTTGGCCAAGTCCTGGTAGGAGGAGGAGAAGCAGGTCCCCAGGCTGGACAGACTGGATGGAGAACAGCAACAACTGCCCAGGGAGGCTCTGCGGCCTGCAATGAAGATGTGGAGGCTCTGAGACATCAGGGCCTCGGAACAGCAACAGCCTTCTGAGGGACAGTGACTGCCTTGGATCTAGTAGAACTCAGCCCCCAAAGTCCCCAAACCAGGCAGGTGGCTATGCCCCCATCACTCACTGTAGGCTAAGCTCTTCCAGGGAGACCCAGCCAGATTCAGGTGACTGTTCCTCACTGTAGTACGGCCCCGCATATCGCCTATCCAGGAGTCTCCAGAATCAGGCAAGTTTGTGTCCCCCTGCAGGAGAGAATGTGCTCAAGACCAGAGCAGAGGAAGAGAGAAAGGAGAGTGCCAGGAAAAAAAAAAAGTTCTGAAATGCACGACAGTTTCTGACATAAAGACTCTGAAAAACATCTTCCGCATTGAGATTACAGGAATCTAGGTGCCCCGAGAAGTCAACAGCAATATAAACCCGTCCCTGGACAATCTCTCCTCACTCTTCAAGCCACAGGCTCAAAGGCTGCTTGTAGAAAAGTGCCAACAGGGATCAGAATGAACTGGGGCCTGGGGTGGGGGACCCTCTACCACCGTGGCAACAGGAATGAGGCCAAGGCTGGAATTGGGTTTAGTGTGAGCAGCATACAAAGCCCAAGTGGGAGGTGGGATGGAGAGTGAAAGCTTGACCCTTCGCTCCAGGTACAGCAGCTGAATCAAAAGTCCTAATCTGGAACCAGATGCGGATGAGCCTCTGGATCTGCAATTGGGTCACTTTACCTTTACCTCAGCCAATTCCTCAATTATAGGACCCTTGACCTCTGCTGAATCTAATAGGCTCTCACCATCCTACTATTGCTTAATGTAGTGCTACATTTAAAGACAAGAAGAGGTGAGCAAGGACAGCTCTATCTTCATCCTCACCTCCCTTCCTCCTGCTGCAACAAGAAGTGGCTTCTCTGACTTTAGGCAAATTGAGATCTCGTTCCACCTTAGGAAACTTCTGCTACTGATACCTCTTTCTTCACTTGTTGCCTCCACCTCTCCCTCTTAACTAGATTCTTATTAGCATTTAAGCATGCAAAAATGCCTCCCACCTTTAAAACCTTGAAAAATTTTTCTCTATAAGTGTCTCTGCTCTCCTGCCAAAAATACATAACCTAAATCTAACCATGAGAAAATAGCAAAACATTTCATAAAATTATTGACCATGAGACAAGTAAAGACTGAGAAACTGTCACATGAAAACAGAATTAATCATAATAATAGAGCAGAAATTAACAAGTTAGAATCAAAACTGACTCCAGAAGAGAGAAAAAGTCTAAACCAGGAATTGGCTGGTAAGAAGTATTTAAGGCTTTGTGGACCACTTGAGTAGATGCAACTACTCACCTCTGCCATTGTAGCATAAAAGCAACTGCAGACAAATAAATGAATGAGTGAGGCTGTATTCCGGTAAAACATTATTTACAAAAATAGGCAGTGAGCCAGATCTGGCCAAAAGGCCATAGTTTGCCAACTCTTGATCTCAAAAGACTACTTTCCATAGAAGAAACTTTTCAAAGAACTAATCTCCTGAAACACCAGTCTTTGACAGTTTCACAAGATAATTACAGCAAGTTTTAAAAGATTAGATCATTCTAAAAATCTTTTAATTTCCATCCCCATTTCCCTCTCTCATCCACCTAAATCATTCTGATATGTTTAGGGTATATCTTTTTGTTTATGTGTGTTCTTGAAAAAAGTATTGTTTTGTGCATATACAGTTTTAATTTATACAAACAGTAACGTGTTATACCTCATTCTGTTTCACAGTGTTTTCATTTAGTACTCTACCTAGGAGTCCATCTAACCTGTTGCCTCTGACTCTTGCAGAGTATTATTCTATGTGTACATTGACCACATTTTATCCATTCTCTCAGGGATGGGTTCTCTAATGGCTTCCAACTCCTTGCCATTTCAAATAATACTTTAATAAACAATTTCATACATAATCCCTCATAAACTCTGCAAGCATTGCTAGGTCATAAGACTCTTTAAGGGTTCTGAAGTCCCCAAAGTCCTGCCAAAATCTGATATCATCTGACTTTCTAATTTTTGACAATAGCCATAAAGTTTCCATTACTTTTGTAACTATACCTGAGCATAAAAAAAGAAAGAAAACTTCTACCTTTTTTTTTCCTATAGGAGCATAACATTGCTACTAAAATCTGAAATATATTACAAAACAAAAAACACAGGAAAAAAATATTGATGCAAAATCCTGAATAGAATATTGGCAAATAGACTCTGACAATACACTAAAATAATACATCATATGCCTAAGTATATAATGTATCTGTATATAAGATTAATTCTAGGACTGCAAGAATGGTTCAGTGTTAGCCCCCAATCAATCAAATCAAATCATCATCTCCAAAGACTATTAAATAATCATTCTAGACAAGAATACTCTATAAGAATAAATGAATTCTTCCTTAGTATTGCAAAATATCTCAGCTCAAAAGCTAGCATGTAGCTTAAATGGAGACGCACTCTCACTAAAACCTGGGCTAAGATAAGGATGCTGTCATCACTATTATTTAATTGATCCTGGAGATATGAGGTAATTCAATTAGAAAAGCAGAATAAAATAGTGCTACAAAAATTAGAAAGTAAATGGTAAAATGATCACTGTTGGCAGATGATATGATTATACACCTGAAAAAAATCTAAGGCAGGACTGTACAAAATGGTAGCAACATGTGGTTATTCAGCATGTGAAATGTGGCTAGTGGGACTTAAAAACAAAATTTTAATTTAATTTAAGAGAGCTACCTGTGGTAGTGGCTACTGTATTAGTGAGGATCTAGAGAATCAACCAAAAACAATACAAAAACAAAATTAATACACAGCAGTCAATAGCTTTCAAACATATAATGGAAGAAAAGACCTATTTACAGCAATAATAAAAAAGGTAAAACACTTAATAAACCTAATAAGAAATTTGAAAGATGTATAAAGGAAAGTTAAACAAAGAAGGCTTGAACCTACTGTGTTCTTGGTTAGGAAATTCCACAGCATAAGATGTGACATTCACATAAAAATAAACAAGAAAGAACACTGGAAATTTTAAGAAAAAAATGAGCAATGGGTAGTAGAATATAAGCATTAGTACGAGAAAAGTTGATGTCTTAATCTGGTGAGGCACAAGTGAGCTGCCTAGATGAACTATCTAACAAGCATTATAGTGTAGGGACAACTGGATAGCCATCCAGAAAGAACAGAGTTGGAGCCATACCTCATACTACATATACATTCCAAATGGGCCGAAGACTTAAATATGAAAATTAAAACCATACATGTTCTAGAAGAAACCACAGGAGGAATTCTTTATAACTTTAGAATAGAGAATGTGTTTCTAATTATGATTTGAAACACAGACACCACAAAAGGAAAACTAATAAATAAAACTTCCTGACTGGCTCCAAACACAATAAACAAAGTCAAGAGAGAATGAAGAACTGGGAAAAAATACCTGTAATTCACACTGGGCAAAGGGCTATCTTGCTAATATATATATATATATAATTATATATAAAATATATATATAAAAACTGGAAATGGGCAAAAGATATGAACAGATGGCTCAGTAACAGACCAACCATTTGAAAACATGTTGGTGAGTGTATGGGAGGAAGGTGGATTCTCACCTATTGCTAGTGGGAGTAAAAATCAATACATTTGTGAGGGAAAATGTATCAATATCTACCAAGTTTTCTAATGCATGAATTCATTGTACACATCTGGGAATTTATCCCACAGATATATTTGCACATGTATGAAACGTACATGCACAAAGTTATTCACTGAAGCACTGTTTATAACAATAAAAGACTGAAAATAACCCAAGGTGGAGGACATATTAAATAAATTATAATGAATGCCTATAATGCAATATTATTAAGCAATGAAAAAAAAAAGTTCTCTACATTCTCATGTAAAAACATACTGAATGGAAAAAATACATAAAGTACAGAACAGTGGCATAATATGCATTATTTCGCATGCACAGACACTCTAGAAAGATTTCCCCCCAAAAAAACCCCACTGTTTTCCTGGGTGGGGCGAGGGAGAAAGACTAGGTAGATGGGAGACAGGATGGGTCTGCCCCTATATATCACCTTTATATATTTATATATTTTTTTGCCTTTTCTACTTTATATATACAAAACATCACACTTAAGAACATATAATTAAAGAAAAAAAAACACTATTCAACTATTAAAAAGCTCGAGTCAGCACCAAATTTACTGATAGTCAACATTCAAGAAATATTTTTAAGGAAAAAAAGTAAAGGTACAAATGGGTACAGTATGTTTCCATTCATGTGCTCTACAAAAGGATACACATCTTACAGACGCACCGACTATCTCTGGAAATATACACCAGTCAAGGACAGACAATTGCTTCTGGGAGAGCAAACAGCAACTGAAATTCATCGATGGCATCCTATGTCCTTTGCCGCTGTTTTACTACTATTTTGTTTTTTTACTGTGTGAAATTTTACTTATGAAATAATTTCAAATTTTATATGCCTAGCCAGATCTGACCTCTGAGTTCCAGATCTGCATTCCAAATGCCTGACTTTCAGTTCCCCCAACCCAACGCCCACATTTCTCACAGACACTTTTAATCCAGTAAATTCAAGACTAGACTCATAATCTTCCCCACAAAACCTGTCCTCCAGGGCTCCCACTACTGTCAACCTCACCATCCCTTCAGCTGTTCAAGCCCAAAGCCCGAGTTGTTCTCTACTCCTCTCTCTCCCTTCCTCCACATCCAGTCAGTCGCCAGTCCAATGGATGCTCTCCCTTCTTTGCATCCACATCTGCTCATCTTCATCAGCTGTGCCCTAAACCAAGCAACCATCATCTCTCGCTCGCCTTTCCATGGCACTAATGGGTCCACCAGAGCCACCCCTGCCCCTTCTCTTGCACTCTCATCATTCTGCTCCCCACTCTACAGCTTTTCAGCAGCTTTGGGGAAGTAACAGATGGATTAGAAAGGAGCCAGAATTCTCAGTAGAGTCTACAAGCTCTTGGTTTTCTCCTCCTTTCTCACGTCATTCTTCCATCTCACGCTTTACATTCCAGCCACCTGAGACTTCTTTTAGTTTCTCAAACTCCTCCTCCCTCAAAACCTCCTTTGCTAGGCCTTGTGCTCCTATCCCCACATCTCTCCTGACACCGCCAGCATGAAGCTTTGACTGAGTTAATTATCTCTCACCCTTCCGGTCTCAGTTTAGACACACTCTTCAAAGCACTGTCACTGAGCTTCCAGCCTAGGTCAGGGCCCTATTTTATGCTGGCTTAGCATCCCTTCTTCATAGAACTGAATATGAACAAACAGGGAGAGGGAGAACCAGAGGAAAGACCAAAGGCCATGAAGGGTTCATGTCAGCAGTGGCTTCTAGGAGGCAGAACTTCCTGCCCAAACTCTTACCTCAACAGTCCTGGACCCTGGCTTGTGCCTACCATCTGCCTACTCACCACACTGTCTGGAGACTGCGGCTGGCCTGACAAGGCTGGGCTGCTGTTGTAGCCAGAGGTGACACCAGAGGAGAGGCTTCCATTGGAGCTGGTGCACAGGGAGCTGGAGGTGCCCAGGGTGTGTAGTTTTTCCTCTTCCTGGGAAGGACAGATCTCCATCAGCTTCTTGTGCGCCCTTCTACCCACACCCCCACCCCCACCCCCAAAACCACTCCTGACCGCCCCAGCTCCCATCAGCCCCAGTGCCTCCTACCTCGGCCCCACACCTCCCCCACACTCCCACCCCAACTAAGTACCAAAGCCACCTCCCCCCAGCTTTGAACTGGCTCCAGGGGTCAAACGCCCTCCAAATGCTACATCTCAGACTGAGAGGCAGTCCCAGTGAAGGCTGGCCCAGTCTGAGGTCTGCCCCAAGCTCCAGGCCTACCCTGAAACCAGGAGCTCGCCCCACTCCCCACCCTCAGTAGCTGGGAGATGATCTGTTGGCGGATTCTCAGCTTCTCCTGTTCAGTACGCTCCCGTAGTCGGTCTCGGGCCCGGGCAATCTCCACCTTGGCCTCCTCTCGGGCCCTCTGGTATTCTCGTAGCATCAGTTCTATGTCAGAGGGTGGGTGAGCAGACCTCAACGACGACCCTGGCCTCCTGGAGAAGACGGTAGAGAGGTGCCTTCTAACATGGTGGGTGGGTGGTGGCCCTGGCCTGGTCCCACCAGGCCCATTCAATACCTCTCTCCAGTGGCCCATCCTCTGTTTGCCCACAGGGTCTTAAGTTTGGTTTTACATCTCACTGTGAGGCTCAGGCCTGCAGTCTCACATGGCATGTCACAGCTACTCTGTCCATCTTCTCCCAGGGCTTCTCTCTGCCCACCTCTCCCACCCCCCACTTCTTTCCCTTTGTCTCAGTCTCCCACAGCTGCCTTCAGTTATGCACAGACACAACTGTCAAGAGAAGCTACAGACTCCACTCTCCCAGGCCCTGCTCTCCACAACCCTCTCACCCCATGGAGCCTGCTCCCTGGAGGGTTCTGCGTCCACTCTTACCTGGTGGTCTCCACAACATCCTTCCTCAGCTGCTGCAGGTATTCTCGGCGCCTGCTGGGTAAGTCAGGGTTGTGGGTGGGGAGGTCCCTGTTAGGCAGGAGGCTCAGCTGTTTCTGGGGACTGAGGCTTCGAGTCCGGCGGAAGTTCTGAAGTCGCTCAGCCCGTTGTCTCCTGAGGGTCTCAATGGTTTGTTTTTGCCTGAGATAAAACATGATGGATTCACTGAAACTGGCCTTGAATGGCCTTACCCATTTTAAGACCTCTGACCCCTGGAAGATCCCAGAGTTGAACAAGGTGAAGGGAACAGCCAGCTATTCGCATTCTCTGGCTCTCCTTCCTCGCAAGCCAGCCCTCGCCCTCCCACTCCAGGCCTGTGGCCCTTACCGGGCGTAGAGCTCCTCCCAGGTGGACGGCACAGGTTCTTCAGCAGCGAGTGCCTCCCCTGTCCCACTCTGCAGCACCTGGAGCAGGGCGTCTGACTCCCCAAAGCCATGGTGCAGCTTCGCTTCTGTGAGTTCCATGCTGAGTGAGAGGTTCTGGGCCCCAACTTGCAGGGGGACCTGTTCCCTCTGGGACGGCTTAGGATCCTGGCTCTGGTTGTCAGGAGGTTGTGGGGGCCCCTGTTCCTGTTCTCTAGAGCTGAGATCATGTCTGGACCCCAGCAACTCCATCATACCTAGGCCCCCAGAAGAACCATGCTGAAGCCCACACCAATTACTAAATTTGTTGTGCACTGGGAGGTCCCTCAGGCTGTGATGCTGGGGCTCAGGAGCCATGCACGTCTGGGAACTGGGGTGCAGCATGCCCTGAGATTGGCAGGCCTCAGTTGGACCCAAGGTAGATCCCTGGAGCCCAGTGTTATCAGTCAACTCAGGGACAGGGCAGGGGCTGTGCTGGAAGCCTTCTGAAGAGGAAATATCCAGAGTAGATTGTGGTTCCACTGGAGATGCAGAACTCTCACCCTTATTTTCTGTCCTGCTCTGCCAGCAACTTGGCCCTCTACTGCTCAGCAGGCCACATTCCTGGGATACCGTGTCCTCAGGGACAAAGCCATCAGCTGGCTTCTGGCTCCTGCTCCTCGGTGGAAGAGGTGGCACTCTGCTCTGAACCCAGGCGGTGGTCTGGGACTTAAGCTGCTGATAGGACGGCTCTAAGAAATGAACTTGGAGTTTTGGGCTCTGCTGTGAGCTGTCTGGAGCGGTCACCTCAAGGAAGGACCTGCTGTTGCTTCTTTCTAAGGGACCTCTGCCTTCTCCACCTGGAGCCCCCACTCTCTGGGAGCCACCTGACTCATCATCAGTGGTTTCAGAAGAATTATCCATTGGAGGCCTGGGGGCATCAAAAGGAAGGTCTGGGCTGGAGATAAGCTTCTGGGGACCTTCAAGAAGTTGAGCTACAGGGGCTGAGGAAAACAAAGAGCCTAGGGGGGCGCCTGACCCTTGAGTGCTAGCACTAAGTATGAGGATTGGGGAGGAGGCCCTGTCTACCAACAGGGTACTCATGGGGCCCTCCTGCTGGACCCTAGGCTCCCCAACAGACTCCATAGCACTGGGGCTGGGCCCTGAGGAGTGAGAGATGCTGAGGATGGGGCTGCTGACAGCCAGGCGGGGTTCTTCCAGTCGGGATCTGGGAGGCAGGGAGGCATCAGGAGAAGCTTGGGGGCTCGCTGAAGGGAGGTTCTGCCCAAAGGCGGCCTTCTGAAACCTCAAGTGGGATGAGGATATGGGAGGGCTCTGGGGCCTGCTGTAGGTGCTTTCTTCCTGAAGATCTGGGGGTCCTGCTGTTTTCCCTGCTGTTTCCTCTGTCTCTCTCTTCTGAGGTGTCCCTGGGACATGTCCATTTTCTTGAGACATGGTAGAGATATCTGAGCCCAGCACTTCAAGGACCACATTGACCTCTTGAGGGCTGGCCTCTGGGTCCTGAAGGTACACAGGTGGTGAGGCCAGGTCAGTCTGGATGCCCTCATCTATGGTGGTCTGAGTACAGCCATCTAACATAAGGGTCTGGGCTGCTTCATCGGGGGTCTCCCTCTTGGTGTTCTGCTCCTTTTCGACCACACTTGGTTGGGAGAGACTCCCCAACAGTTCTGAGGTACTGTGCAGGAGGTGCGAGAGGTGGAGAGACAGGTTGTGCATGCTGGTCCAGGAGACCAGATCAGAAACTGGCATTGTGCTGACTTCTGAATGAGCAGAGGAGACGTTAGTGTGGTTCCAGAGGAGTCTGCAGCCCAAGGTCTGTGTGCCCTGCTCCAAGGTGTTCACTCTGGGCTGTCCCACAGGGCCACCTGTCTCTGATGGATACAGCAGCATGATCTCATCCATTGGACCGGCAGAACTTCCTTCCTGCTCACTCCCTAGACAGCCTGCTTCATCTGAGGTGCCCAGGAACTGGGCTCTCTTGTCAGGACTTGTAGTTGGGGCTGCTCCTTCAGGACCAGTCAGTACATGGGGGTTCCCCAAGGCAAGTGAAGAATCCCATTCTTTGCAGGCCTCATGTAAACCTTGGGCATTTTCAATGCTGCTGCATGGGCCTGACAGGGCCTGGGCACTGGCATAAGTGCTGAGGTGAGGTTGGAATGGGGAGTTCTGGTCTTCTAGGCCATTCTCCATGCTGGAGCACCGGGCCCTATTTGATGGTACACGGCCCTGGGATGTCCGGCCACAGGAGACATCGACTGCACTGCCAAACACATACTGCTTCCAACCAACGCGCCCAGGACCCTCTGCATGCCAGGGCGGGAAGTAGGGACTGGTGACACTGGAACCAAAGTGTAACACTCCTTTGTCTGCCTCGGAGGGCCACTTCTCTGGCCTGGCCTGGCCACCCGGTCCCTCTGGCTTTCCCTGCTGGGCCTGTTCCAGAGTACCAGATGTCCAGCTGGTCATGAAATTGGGGGTTGGCATGCACGAGGGAGCTGAAGACGTTGGGTACGGAGGGCTGGCAGGTTGAAGGGGTCTGTGATCAGCAGGGCTATTGTCCAACTTAGATGAGGCTTTCTGATTGCAGTCCTCAGCTTTTACAGATGTTCCCACTGATGACTTTCCTAAGGAATGGCTCCTAGGATGTGGGTTGCACAATCTGTTACGCTCCCATGTCTCTTCATCTGTGGGGGAAGGAGGCTCCACACTCAAGTTCAGCTCTTGGAGAGATAGGGAAGAGCTGATCACAGAGAACTGTGGTCTGGGGGGGGACCTGAAGTTTGGGGGTCCAGGGAAGATTGCGATCACAGGAAGTGAATGCCTGTGGTGGAGAGCCGACTGCTCTCCACCAGAAGAGGGCTGGCCAGGACTCTGGGTCATGGGCCCCAAGGAGGCAGTGGCAGAGTCTTCGAAGCCTGATGGGAATGTCTTGGACACATGGGCCTTGGCTACAGATCCATCCTCTCTGCCAGCATCTCTGATCTGATAGCCATCCAAGCCACCTTCATCGGAGCATAGGGAACAACTGTCCTGGGCAAGGTCTTCACCACCACCTAAAGCCTGCCCTCTCTGCTCCTCTTCTTCCTCCCAGGGACTATCCTCCTGGGAACCAGAGATACGCTTTAACTTTGTTATGAACTTGGCTTGGGGATCCAAGCTCCTATGACTCCTGGACTTGGTGGGAAGTTGTGGTTTTTCTAGAAGGCATCTGATGTCATTTTCAAAACATGCATGCTGTGGTTCCACCAGCAGCTCATTCTCAAGAGACACTTCATTTAAACGCAGGGCATGTGGTCTCTCGATTGTTGTAGATAGCTGTAACTTGGTTTGAGACTCCTGTGCATTCTGGCTACCCACTGAGCTATCCTGACACCTCCTCAGAGGCTCAGAGTACACATCTGTAGGGAAAGGAGCAGCCTCAAGCTCTGTGCTTGCTTTCTTCTCAGCAACCTTTTTCTCAGGATCCCCTATTGACCTTGAGCTTCCGTCAGCAACTGAGTGGCTGAGGAAACCTGTCCCCACATCAGGAGCAGAAGGAGAGCTGCAGCCTTGAGCAAGAGATAGGACAGCAGCAGCAGAAGGCTCCAGAGTGTTGCAATCTGTTGGCCCAAATTTCACATAAATGCCTTTGGGCTCAAGGCCTTGTGCCAAGAACATGTCAGGTTCCCCGGAATTGCTCTCTTCCCTCTCATCCATTCCACAGGCACAGGATGATAATATACAGGGGAGCGGGGGAGTCTGAGGGGCAGCCTTAGAAGTCCCCTCCCTCAGGTCGCCCTCTTTGTAACATAGTAAAGTAGGGGAAGGGGAGGAGCAGGCATGAGAAGCAATGGGTTGACAGTTGCACAGTGGTAGGCAAGGAAGAGCTCTGCTGTCTTCTTGCCCCCCAGACGGGCTGAGAGTCCTTCTGCCTTCAATGCTCCCTGAGAAGACAACACAATCTGAAGTTTCCTGTGGGCATCGGCATTGGGCCTCCTTCCTAACTCCCCCAGGATGTGGGCTAGGTCTTTGATCTGAAAATGGGGCTGGCCTGAGATGTCTGCTGCCAGCCGTGCAAGCTTCTGCCAGTCCAGAGCCAACACTTCCCTTGCATGTCACACATTGCTGTGAGGGAGCTTCCAGTTCAGCCCTTCTCAGGGCTCCAGGCAGGATGGTGCCTTGTTTGGGACTTGCCCTCCCTTCTTCTAAGCTATTCGAAGCCTTGAGGCCTTGGACATGGTCTTGGTTAGACCCTGAGAGACTGACAGAATTCTGATTACAGATTGTAAGCTGACTTTCAAAATAGGTTGTTTTTCCCCGCTGTGCAGCCACTACGAAGTTACCCGAACCTCCTCTGTATGCGGTGTCTAGAGTTCTGTGTTCTTGGTGTGCTGGTCTGCTCTCCTGACTGCCAGGGGGCACTCTCTCTGCAGTCCCCCAGCGAGCTAACTGGCTTTGCTCATGCTGGCTCAGTCCAGGATGGTCAGAAGAGTCCTGGGAAGATAAGGTGGCCACTACTTTCTCTGGTATTACTCTCCGGTCCTCCACCAGAGCTGTTGAAGATGAAAGACTGCCCGAGCCCAAAAGATCAGCAGCCGAAGGTATCCTAGTTGCTTCTTTCTTTTCCTCTACGATTTCAGAAGGGCTAGAGTGACATATAAACTGTTCACCTGCTCCCAGGAAGTGTCTCAGTTCTCCAAAACAAAGGCTTTTGTCTAGAGCAGGGTCAACATGGGAGGAAGTCTGTGAGGGCTGCCACGGCCCTCTGTTAATTTCAGTGTCGGGCAGAGGTTGAAAGCTGTCTAAAGAGAGGGCTGTGGCCTGAAGGACTTTCCTCTCATCAGTCCACAGATGTCCTGGTGCAGCAGAGAAAGATGCCACATGAAATCTCTGTGCTTCACCCTCATACCTGGACTTGCCTGACACTGGCTGGTCCATTTGTTGACACTGAGGCCTGCCAGGGGCCCTTGAAAAATGTTCAGGTTCTAATAAAGTCTCATAGTAAGGAAGGATTGTGTCCACAGCCACCAAGTCATGAAGCTGCTTTCTCTGGGCCTTTGCCTGTCTGATTTCCTCCAACACAGTCAGGCCTGTGGATGTATGGGCAGAGGGCTCCAGGTGTGGCACCCTTGGCAGGGACACAGGTGCTGAGAGCGCAGTGCTGGTAGGACTGAGATCCTCGGACTCCTCCTCTGCCTTCTGCTGCAACCCCCTGCCTCGGTCATTATCTTCTAAGGGACAGCTGGCCCTCTTTTCAAGCTGGCTAGAGGCCCTGTTCAGGGAACTGGCTCTTTTTGTTCCTCTTTGTACAGCTGCCTCAGCTTCAGAAGCAGAACCAATCCCGGTACTTAAGCCCATTGAAGTGCTTCTGGGGCCCCCTCCTTGGTCTTGGGGGCTGGTGCTTGCTGATCTCCTGCCCTCAACCCCCAAGGGAATGCTCTCTGGTACATTGGATTGACCCCAAGATCCCATGGCCATAGACATGACAGGCCCACACCAAGCAGTTTGTGCCATGAAAGAGCCCTCTCTAACACTTCCCTGAGGGCTGTGGCTTCCAGGCTTTCCACTCTGGCCCTGATATCCTGCTCCAGTTACCCAGAAACCATTAGGCATTTTCAATACTGTAGGATCCATCACATAGTCAACTGAAGAGATGCCTATAACATCAGGTGTATGAAGATAGCTTCTTGGCAGCCTTGAGGAATCCAAGGGCAAGGTGTTACTCAGGTCTTGATGAGGAGCTACAGAGCAGTCTGGCTGGCTGAACAATGGGTTAGTTTCCTGCCTAAAAAATGTGCCCATACAACACTGGTTTGGATTAAGAAGTTGTTGAGTCAATGAGACCATCCTGTATTCCTCCTGTAGGTTCTCTCCTCTTTGCATAGTCATTTCTTTAACTCTGCCTGGAACTTTTGGCTCTTCTTGCTTAGAATTGCCTATGGGTTTGGCAACATGGCTTTCCTGAAAACCTTTCATCGTCTCCCATTCCTCAAGACTTCCTAAGCAACAGGGCTGCCCTCTGGAGCTTGCTGGTGCATGCACCAACCTGCCTTCTTTCTCAGAAGACCTCTCAGACCTGGCCTGCAATGGTGCAGCTCTAGCCAATGCTTTCATTCTCCTTGGAGTAACAGAAACGTTGGTGGACTCTCTGTGAACTGCACATGTCCCTAAATAATCACAAGTGTCCCTGGCAGTTCTGTCTAATACAGCTGGGTGAACGAGCTCTCTCACAAATTTAATGTCTTGCACACACTCCCTTGACTTGAAGGGGTTCAGGGTGATTTTCTGGACCTGGGGGTCCCTCCCAAAGCTATTGTTGGCCTCTATTTCTCCAGCTTCGCCATCACTAAAGAGAGCATCATCTGTCTGTTCTGGAGATGATGGCTGATCCTTGAAGGACAAGGGATGTCCAGAGCTGCCTGTTCTCAGGACATGGTCAGTCATCTCCTGGTCCTTCTGGTTCCGGAACACAAACTCATTACCGACTCCCAGAGTGTGGGAAGCACATAGCTGCTTATTCTGCTTGGATTCAAATTCTAAGATACCATTTTCTAGCTGCATCACACTCTTAATTAGCCTAGCCATTTCATTGGCATTATCAACTCTTTTATTCGGTCTCTTTCCAGAAGGTGGTTCTTTGGGATTTAACGTTTCTTGTGAATTTCCAGGGCTCTCGCATTCACTGAGGTTTCCTGCCTGAGAGCATGTAACTGACTGGAATTTTTCATGTGTGGTCTCTGTCCATGGAAGCCCAGTTCCATTCTTCCCTTCTTCACTGTGGGTTGGACTCTCATCCTGGGCCATTATCTCTGGGTTGCTTATTCTAGGATGTACTGATCTAGACTTCAAAGGAAAAGCAGCTTCCCCCACCATGTCTTTTTCAAGGCCTAAATTGATGGTTTTATAGATGAAATCAGACCCGGCCTCAGAAGGGAACTGTCTGTTTATATCAAAGGCCTGGGTCTGTCTAAGGACTGAATTTTGGTCCTGCTCTTCTTCCTCAGCTGCCGCAGATTCACAAACAAGGAAAGGCTTACTAGACCCGGAACTGTCTGAGGAGACATTGCAATTGGACTGTACAGTGGCCTTTTTTCCCTCTTTGAGTCCTGGAAGACTGTGTTTATTTAAACTTCCAACTTGATTTTCAAATCCACATACTTTTGTTCTGGTGGATGTAAGAAAATGTCTGTTCTGAGCAACAAAAAAATAAACTGAATGATGGCTTTCTTCTTTAACGTTTCCAGGGCATTTCCCTATTTCTCCACTAACTTCCTTGGTGTTCGGATCAACTGTCCTCTCTTCTGTGACCTGCTGAGATGAGGAAAACTTGGGATTCTGTTTTTGTAACAGCACTGGCAAATTATTCTTCAAACAAACATTTTGGAGGACTTGGAAGTCATGATCAAAGCCCCCGGCTTCCCTAGGGGATGGGGAAGGCACTCTTGCTTCTCTGCAAGCTGGGATTTCTAAGGCAGTTTCTGTCAGGGCATCCCGGCTTTTGGTCACATAGAATGTTTCCAAGGGAGGTGACTGCAGGGAAGATTGAAATGAACTCCAGGAAGTAGAGTGGAGGCATGGCTCTGGACCCGACGGAAAGGCAAAGGAAAGACTGGTGTGTCTTCCAATCACTTCCTTGGAGCTCTCCTGGTACTGTGCCTTCTCTTCCTGCAGGGGGTGGAGGCTGTTGTGACTTAGTTGTCCCACCTGGCCTGAACTATTCTTCCTAAGAGGAGCTGAGCCTTGGGGCCAACAGTCTTCTTTGGTGGCTATGGTGATATTACTGTGGCAAGGGTTCTTCAGGAAGAAACATTCATCGGAGGAAGTCATCAATCCAGGCTTCCCACTACTCTGAGAGGACTGCTCCGAGCTGTTCTGTTTGACTTCACATGCTTCTATCTTGGAATTTACGATCTTGTTCTCTACTACAAAGACCTGTGCATTTGTAGTTCCAGAAGTCAATGATTCTACGTCTGCTGAATAATTTCCACTATAACTCACCTCTTTCTCATTAGTTGTAAAGAAATCTGAAGTACCTTCTAACTCAACACTCAGACTCTCCTGTTCTTTCTCCTGTTTTGCTCTCAAAAGGCTAATTTGGGGCAGATCGTTGAAATCCAGACTGCTAGACACCCCAGAACCAACTGCTAATACAGTATCACTTTTGCCAGAAGCTTGCGTGAAGGAACCAGAGTCTTCCTCAAGGGAGGTAAAAGCTGGTTTGGGCTTTCCTATGGCCTCCAAAACAGGATGAGCTAGTTCAAGCAGGTACTTCTGCTGAAGGGCAGCCCAGCCCCTCTCTTGGGCACTGTCTCCATGAGTGAATGAGGCGGCAGAGGCAGCCAGCACACTTGACACACTAGAGTTGTTGGATGCTTCAGAGTTGCCCTGCTGGACTGTATCAGGAACACCTCTGGCCTGAAAGGTGCCATCAGCTCCTTGCTGAAGAAGCCTGTAAGACCCCCAAAGTGACAGCCTAGATGTATCAGAAGCAGGAATTGTGTACACAGCTCTTACACTGCAGGGCAGCTCAGCACCACTGGGGGGCAGATTGGAGCTATAAGGCGGAACTGCTTCAGTACATAATGGCTTTAGATCGTCCATATTTGACTGGTATCCAGGCCTCTCCCAACCACAGGGCTGAAATTCCTGGACATCAGGACTTGGACATAAAGAACCCACTATTCTCGGGGGGCTGCTGGGATTGATCTTAGAGTCACAGGAAAACCAGGAATCCACAGACAACAGGGGACTTCCTCTTGAAACCTGCATGCCTTGGAGTATGTTGGTTTGCTCAGAGGAGCTTGCCTCCACCTCTGACTCAGGCTGCTCATGCAGGGGCTGGGGCTGGGCAGCAAGGTAAAATGAACTGCTGGTTGGCAGGATGGCATCCAGCCTGGCTCCTGTTCTGTGGTGGATGGGTCCACATCTACACATTGCCTCCTGGCCCACTATGGACAGACTAGAGGTCTGCAGGTGCCAAAAAGTCTCTGTTGGCATTTCATCAGCTGAACTGAGGAAAGGCTCTTCTTGCTGATCTTCCTCAGCATCTATCAGGCTATCCAGCGAAAAGCTCCTGTGAGCTTGGGTGAACAGTCCACTGTCTGAGGATGTGGTGAAGCCCCTCGCTGAGGCTCTAGCTCTGGTCCTAAGGTGGCCATGGCCATTAGTAAGTAAACTGCCCCCTGGGCTGCCCTGTGGACTTTGGAACCCCTTCTCGGTCAGCGAGTCCTCAGATATTTGGCTGTTGTCACTTTCGGAGTTCTCTGGCTCTGAGAGATCACACTCCTTCCTCCGGGGGTCCTCTGGCTGCAGCGGCTCCATCAGGGCTTTGGCATAGACACAGGAGAGAGAATCCACTGAGTAACTGCTATCTGCATCAGATAAATCACCATCTTTTTCTCCTGTGTGACCCACTACTGGGCTGGAATCTGTGAGTGAGAATTTGGTGTCTGAGTCCCCTGCACTGTAGTGCCTCTTCAAAGGGCTGCCATGAGGTGAGTGAAAGGACTTTTTGGTAATGTCTCTGACCCTAGCTACCAGCGACCTCTGCTGCCCTTCAGCTGCCCGGCTTGGAGAAGGTGATTTGAATTCTGCCCCAAAAGTCTTGGCTGCCTTTCCATGCCCAGCTGCCTGTTTGGGTCCACGGGGACGTGAGGAACTGCAACTGGCCCCTTTAGTAGCCTTGCAGGTCCCAATGTCCCCTTCTTTTCGCCACCCTGCTGGTGTGTGGCCTGGGTCTGCTAGTCCCTTAGCTCTCCGGGTCTGAGTGGAAGAGGTGAGGGCCTCTGGCTCATGACTTGGCTTCAGCTTGTTAGCTGGTTGGCCTGGAGATGCTAAGCTCTGACATACCATCTGACAGGACTGCTTACCCACTCTCTCCTTTTCCTGGATGCTGGAAGAGTTGGAGCTCATTGTGAGGCAGGTGCCTGAAGCTGAGGCTTCCCTCCTGGCCAAGGCAGCCCTGGCTGTGCAGAGCTGCCCCTCGCCTGAGGAACGAAGAACATTCTTGCTGAAACTCCCTGTTCTTGCAGGGTAGGAAGCAGCCTGAGGCAAATACTCTTCAGATGGGGTGCTCTCTGATGCTTGATCAGTGGAGTCGGGCATAGGCGGTAACATGGTAGACAGACCCTGATTCAGGAAAACACTGTGGAGACAAGGAGAGCTAGCTCAGAAAAGAAAGAGGTCCATACTTTCTGCTTATTGAGGGACTACAAAGTCCCACCTAGCTTGCTCTGTAAGAGATTAAAAACTAGGCCAGTGTCACTGTCCCCTAAAGTCTTTGGGGTCAGAGAAAAGTTCTATAGGTACAAAAGGAGTCCTGGCTCCAAAAAAGCCTCAAGTACACTGTGTTCCTCAAATTTTTATCTTACGAAAAGTTTGAACTAAATCTGAATCTAATCATGCCTTTAAAGAAAACTTTCAGTTAAATAAAACTTCCAAGAACAGAAGAACAATTTAAATGACACTACAAAGAATCAAATACACAAATTATAATGGGGCATACTCTAAAGAATTGACCCACTTTCTTTATCAAATCAGGGATATTAAGAAAAAAAATGGATTAAAAGAAACTTAAAAGACAAAACCACATGCAGTGTATAAACCATATTTAGATCTGAATTTAAACAACTAATTATAAACAGATGTTTCTGAGGCAATTAGAGAAATTTGAATATGGCTTGGGTTTTCGATTATACCAAATAATAAATCTGAATTTTGATAGGTATGATAATGACAATGTAATTATAAGAAAAGTCCTTATGTTTTAGAAGTATATACTTGATATAGGATTGAAATGACATGTCTAGGAGTTGCCTTAAAATACTTCATCAGAAAAAGGAAGGAGGGGAGATGAAGCAAGCAGGGTAATTCTTGCTGTTAAGTATGAGCGATAGGTAAACCATTCTCTCAACTTTGTGTATGCCTGAAAATTTTTCATAATGAAGTTTTTTTTAAAAAAACCTCCGGGCACTCTGAAAACCAGAGAGGTGAGCAAACATAACACTAACAGACATTAATTGCGCACCTACTATAAGCAAGCCCTGTGCTATGCCCGGATACAGATACAGTCCCCTGCTCCAAGCAGCTAGGGAGGTAACATATCCTCACTTTGACTGAATGTAGAGAGTGAAAGAAAAGAAATATGGAAGATCAAAACTTGGACCTGGGAGTCAGAAAGATAGTGTTTCACTTCTTCAACAGTTGGGAGGTGGGTTTGGGAAGCTCACTGGGGTGGCAGGTCAGGTGGGGAGGCGAAGTGAAGAAGTATGTGGAAACAGAGTCTGGTTTAGGGCAAGATGAGATGGAGGTGGGGGCAGGACATATATAAGGAGATATAAGTAGATAGTCAGGGTCTAAAGATGAAAAATGAGGCTCTCACTCAGAAGATAGTGCCAAAGAAGCAAGAGCTGCCACTCAGAACAGAAAAGAGGGAAAGCCTGAGACTTGGGAGATATCAACTACAGAGAAAAAAGAAGAGTCAGAAGAGGAAAAAAGTGACAAGGAAGAGAGGAGTAAACACATCTTTTCATTTCACAGATTAAAGAAACTGAGGCACTGGGAAATAAAGAACACAGCCTGGGCAATGAGGCTATAAGCCTCAGCTAATGCATCTAAGTGACAACCGCTGGCTGTACCTGCGTAGCTGGGGCAAGTACTGGAGGCAGAGCCTCTGCAGGCTCCAAGAGCTGCAACTTGTTGATCTGCTTCTACATTGAGGCCCTGGGGCCATGGCGCCAAGGTTGGGGACCTGGTATGGGGGCTTCTGGGGGAGGTCATCTTGGAACTGGCACAATGCTTTGAGCTGCTCCAGTCTCTTCTGTGCCTTTAGCAGCTTCTGCTTCTTGGTGATTCTCTCTAGCTGGAAGATGACCTTTTTCCGCCGGATGTTCCGCTCTGATGCCTGAAGAGCGTGTCTCCGCAGGAGCCTCAGTCGCACCACCCTCTTCAGACTTCGGACCAGTGGAGACAGCTGAGTCTCAGAGTTTGTCTGAAGCCAAGCATCAGTTGGCTCAGAGGCCTCAGATTCTTTCTCTGCTACACAGTCTTGCTGTTGCTGCTGCTGCAAGCTGGCCAGCCAGGTCTCTTCTCTGAGCAGCCAACGCTGGTCTGGGAACCAAAAACACCCTGAGAGGAGATCAGCACCTCCCTCCCTGCCCATAACTGCCTGGAGTCAGACACTTCCGGCCATGGCTGGACCAGTACGGAGTGAAAGAGCTGGCCAGGGTGATGTGGCAGGATGAGGGCAACAGGGCCCCCTTACCACAGGGGAAGGGAATGAAGCCTCCAGACCTCAGCACAGCAGTGGGCACATGCTAGGTGGGCAGCAAAGCATGGACAAACATGCACGTGAGAAGGGGTGGGCAGGGGTCCATCACTGTGAGGGGCAATAGGGAGGTGCCTCCTTATTCCTATTTCCAGCTCCTTGTAAGAATCTCTGATACCAAAGATTCCAACATATCACAAAGAAAACAAAGGAGAGAACACAGAAGGCTGGGGAAGCGTGAAAATGAAAAAAATGAGAGTGAAGTAGACACCACAAGCGATGGGCACCTACTGTCTTTAATCTGCTGGCTGATGCGTGCCTGGTCGAATCCCAGGTCCTGTTTGGCTCTAATCTGTCCTGCTAGGATTCGCTGCCTCAAATTCCCCACGTAGCACTGTTGCTGCTGAATCTGGGCCCTGTGGGGTGTCTCTCCAGCCCTGGGTGGCTGGTGGTCTTCGTCACTCTTCTCCCCCAAGACTCTCCTGTCACAGAGAGGCCAGGGTTACCCAGGAGAAATGCAAACTCAGCTCAGTACAAACCAGTAGCCATCTAAGCCCCTTTGAGAGAGCCCTTGAATTCAACAGGGCAGAGAAGCCTTTGGACTTCTGACAACTTGAGACACAGGTATGGTGTCACAGGCAGCTCATGATGTCACAGTGCAGGAGGTAAAAACAATCTTTAGACTACTATATTCTTAGACTGTGGGTTTAGCAGAAACACAAATTCATTTGGTTAAGGAAAATAACCAGGAAAGTAAAGTAAAGTAAACATTTTAGCTAAGTCGAGAAGTCTTATCCTTTAAAAAAAAACAGGTATATACTGGAAATAGAGTAAAGCAGAAGCTCCAGAAACACTGTAGGAATGGAAAGTCTCTCGTACATGTCCAGAGATTATGACTGCATCTCCATTCCCTGAAACAGAAACCCTGTGTTCAGGTAGTAGTGGGCAGCAACCCAGAGGAGAAAGAATCTACATGAAACGCACTACTTGTGGCAGGAGACCCACAGGAGAGTTGTTTTCCACACAATGGCTATTCTCAGTGAACCAGCCCTGGAAAAGGGTTCAAGAGTTTTAGACTCTAACTTATCTTTCAGAGAGAAATGCTGAGGCATTTTCTAGAGAAAACATGGGGGGTTTGTTTAGATCGAGTGGAAAGAGGGAGAGAAAGTGAGTAAGGATATAAATGAAACCAGATTAGCTATGAGTGCATCATTTGTAGTGTGTTTGGAATTTTCATAAAGTTTAAAAAGAATTCTAAATTTCAGTCATGCTTTATTCTGCCACCAAGTTCCTTATGTGACCATGGATGACTGAGAGTCTGCCTCTGAAGATGTAGTTTTTTCTGCATGTTAACCTCTCCCTGGCTCACACATGGCCTTCTGCAGGGTTGCTCCATCCCTGTCATTGAGGTTCCTGAAGGAGCCACCTGAAAGGGCGCTCCAGAGTGGCAGTGGGAGGGCAAGTGGCTGGGAAGGGTGGGGCGCCACCAGGGGCGCACAGAAAAAGCCTGAATCCAGCCTCCCTTGCTCTCTTTCCAGTCCCAGGGAGCCATGATTGAACACTAGATCCACATCTCAGTCTGAGCGGTTGCTCTAAGCTTTACAGGCTTCATTTTAAGCCTTCCCTGCTTAGGAGATTTACACTTTGTAGAACATAATGAAATCACGAGGGTATCAAAGCAGAGGCCCATAAACTACAGCCTGTGGGCCAAACTGGGTCCATTGCCTGTTTTACTGAATAAAGTATTATCGGAACACAGACATGTAATTCATTTTATGTATTGTCCAGGCTGCTTTTGTGCCACACTGGCAAAGTTGAGTAGCTGCAGCACAGGCTGTATGTCCTACAAAGCCTAAAATAATACCTGGCCCTTTATAGAATGTTTGCTGCTTCTGTCTCAGAAGAAATTAAGATTTCTTAATGTAGCTTTAGGGCAGTGAAGGATGGATGGTTGGGAGGGTGAATAGATGGATGGGGGCAGTGTGTGGGTAGGAACTGACACATGGCAGTCTCTTCTCTGGAAAGGATGCTGATCGGCAGTGGGGTCCAAGGACTAGGACAGGCCCAGATACTTGAGCAAGTGAACTCTGGAGAAGATTGTTACTGACTGCTGTGGGCAAAAGGCCAAATACACACAGTGGAATGTACAGAAAAGAGGAAAGACACCCTTTGTTGTATGTGAGGCAAAAGGCAAGGGATAGCAATTGGAATAAAAATCCAGTTAATGCTACATAGATAGAAAAGCAGTTAATGGGAAACATTGTGTACACATATGTGTCATGCTGGTACTACTGCTCCAAAATCTGTCTGACCACAGACATGGAGGAATTACAAACACGAGCCCATCTGAAGGTCTTAGACAAAACCGGCTAAGATCCAGACCATCAGGTGCAAGGGACAGGGAGGGGATCTTTATTCTAAATTCCCTGAGAATATTCAGCTTCCTCCTCTGCCATCCCGAACCCTGAGATTATACAATTTCCTTCTCCCTAGAGGAGAGCTCCCTCTGTCTTTCCTCCTGGAAAGTTGCAGCTGCCAGTCAGCTTCTGTGGACCCAATTCAGTTTCCTTCCTAGCAGCAGCAAGACTTACGAGAATAGACAACTGGGAGGATCATTACAAACAATGCACATTAGCCTGAGATTCCACACACCATCGGACTAAAAACAGCTTCTCTGTTAAGCACATCAGCCAAGTTCCCAGAAAGCAGGTGAAAAAGAAAATACCAACCTTATGTTATATGTCTGGGTAGATTACCAAGGGCAAGTCTTCAGTTACCTGCCAGCCACAGACCTCTGTCTCTCTCAGATGACTGCCTTTCATCTTGGGTGGCTCCTGCATCCCCCAGCTGCTGCCTGGTACCCTGCTTGCCAGGACTCCTTCATGTCCTCCCAGCTGCCTTGGGGTCTGATAGCTTCTGCAGCAGAATGCAGCAGAATCTGCTCACTAAAGCGGCAGTGGCAGTGGCAGCAGTGACAGTGTCTCCTGGACTCTGAGCACTTAAGGTTAAGCACCCAAAATTCCAAATGGGAAAATACCAAGGACATAGGCAAGGAACAGTTTTCAAAGATAAATTCCTCTCTGGTCCAGATCACTACTGCCAGGAAAAAAGGAGGCAGACTGGCCAACTTCCCTTGGCTCTGGAGTCAGCTCCAGCTTTGCAGGCTCTCCATGACTGCTCCTCCAGAGAGTAAAAGGAGGGAAAGAAAGTCTAAGACAAGAGGAGGCTTGGGAGGTGACCCACCCAAGAGCAAAGGAGAGACTCTCATGGAGACACAGTCACAAACTGACTGGGAACCCAGCTGACAATATGCAGTTCTCTCCATTCTCACAGGTTCTCTCCCCAGTCCCTCTGCCCAATCACAGCCTGGAGGCCCACACCACCCTACTTCCAACCAGGGCTGGCACATGATGCTGACTACAGTGGCTGAGCAGGACCAGCACAGCCTACAGGCTCCTAGAGCTGGTGCTGAAAAGTGGAAGCAGCAAGTGGGAGAGGCCTTGATTCTCCAATTCCTCTCTGTCCTCTGAATGAAAGGGTGCATTCTTGGTGTTACTGAAAGGTCATATCAGTGCCCATGGGGCTACAGAGCCTAGAAGGCCTTAAAAAGGCAGGAGACCAGTGTTCTCTGGGGTGGATCAATCACCTAGGGTGAGACGGGAGGGGGACATGAGAGCAAAAGGGAGGCTGCATTCCTGGACAGCTCCCCACAAGAGCCTCCCATCAGCACATCTACAGGGTGTCAGATCCTGGGCAAAGCATTCCACATGTTCTAGCTCTTTAAAGCCATATCACAGGATACCTGGGAGAAAGATGGTAATATTCCTACTTAGAGGTGAGCAAACAGGCTCAGAGACTCAGTAACTTGCCTAAGGCCACACAGCTTTTCTGAAGTAGAGCCAGGAGTTGAAGCAGATTTATCCAACCCCAACATCCACAGTACTTTAAGTTGCAGAACCATTCTCGTTAAACCTCTGAACTCTGAGAGAAACAGATCTTCAGCATGTCTTCTCAATAGAAACCCTAAGACAAGGCCCCCTTTCGTGGATTCAGAGTGGGGGCCACTCTGATGAAACAAAAGCCCAACCTTAGTTCTGAGTCCACCTTGGCCTTGATACTTAACGCTGTGTCACCTCTCTCACCTTACCTGTCACCCCACAGAGCCCTTAGTCACTCAACATTAGGAATGTCCTACCTTAAACTCTGTTGCATCATCCTTCAGCCCTTAGGCAGCCCTTCTGTGAGGACCTGACTCCTTGAATCAAAGCACCTCTGCTCCTGCATCCAACATTCATCCCTTACTACCAAGACTATCTTGCAGTGCCATCAAAAGCTCCTGGCCTGAGGAAAGAGCAGCTAGATCCCTCTGAAGAAACCAGGGGACCAAGGGCTATCATAACTCTCCCAGGATTCCTGTGCTCACAGTGGACAGTCCCCCAACACCAGGCACCAAGTCCCAAAGGCAGTAGACACTTTGGCTATAGAAACAAAAGGATACCACTATTCCCGGTATCAAACCCACAAGACAGCTAGATCTGGGAAGGAAATTCTACACAGAAATGAAGAATGACTATGAAAAGTAGTTGCCATCAATTACACAAAAAAACTCTGACTCAGTGCTTCTCAGTCACAATGCAAGTGATGTGGGTATAAGAGGGAAGAACCCCAAGATATTTTAACATTGTTCCTGGAATATACTGCCCCTGTTATGCATAGTTTTTGGTTCTTGGTTACAAGAGAAAAAAAAAAAAGGATTCTCAGTTCCACAATATCTTAAAAAACTCAGAGGACTCCATAGTCCTGGAAACTAGCTGACACACACCGTGAACTCACATACCGCAGGACAGAACTTAAAGGGGTATATAGAAAGATAAGCTCAGAAGCAGTATCAGAGCTATCTATAAACACAGCACATTTAAATCTTGTTGACAAAGAAAGTGAGCATAGAGAACATCAAATGATACACTACTTCAGTGATAAAAAAATGTAGCAATACCATAGAGAAAATAAATGAAGGCTAAGACCACTTTCCTGCCAACTATCAGCTGAGCAGCTAGCTCAGCATCTTCAAATCACTTGTCAAGTTGAGTCAGACAAGGCTTCCTTCAGACTTTGATTGTTACACCCATCTGCTCTGTACCTGGCTCCATGTTGTAATACACTAAGAAGCAAAAGGAATAGGTTTCACAAGAGAATAATCAGCTATTTCTCACCTTTTTTTGTAAAGCAAAGGACAGAGACCCAACCTGGAGGCAGTGACATCTCCGTCCAAGTCTAGCCACTCCAAAGAGCCACTACCACCAACAGCCTCTCCACCCTGGGAACAACGAAGAAAGCACAGTGAGGCAGTCACTCCCTTTCCCACCCCAGCAGAACTAGACAACATTTAAACTCCTCCCCCGCAAAGAAGTAGGGAGGCCAGCAGCCATGTAGAAAACACAGCACACCAACCTTCCTTCTCTGACGAAGGACAGCAGCCTCTGCTGGGTGGTTGAATCGGAACTTCTGTGCTTTCCCCAGAATTATGACTGCTCCTGTCGAAGACAGAGACAGATGAGAATTCGATCAACAGCTCCTGCTCTGAGGACACACTACGTGCAGGGCAAGGTTCTACAAGACCAAGTCCTGCACTCAACAAGTAGATAATTTAGCTGAGTCAATAACATATATTGATATCAACTGGATACTGCATAGCATATGTATTAGATGAATGAAATAAACAGGAAGAAGGGAAGCAAGATGAATTCCAAGAGGAGTAGTCAGGGAACATTTCATGGGAGAGGGACAGACAGAATTTGAATAGGTTAATAATAGTAGTAATAGTGGCAGTAATAATGGCGATGTTTTCTAAGCGCCAAGAATATTGTTAAGAACAACACTACATGGATTAGCTCATTTAGTCTTCACAATGATTATTATCATTCCCATTTTACAGATGAGAAAATTGAGACCCAGAGATTTTTCCAAGGACAGAGAGCTAACAAACACAGAGACAAATTTCAGAGTCATTCTCCATTCTGGGGCCCAGGAATTGGGCCTTCTTTGTTTATGGGAAGATCATATCAGGAAATCTTTAGATCTCCGGTGCAACGGCTGGGTGTTCCATCTTTAACATCTGTGCCACTGAGCCCTCTGGGTCTGGTCCATGAGAACAGAGCTAGTCCATCACTCATTCTGGCATAAACAGGGCTGAAAACAGTCCTACCTTGTGTCAGACGGCAGGAGGCAGTGACCTCCCGGCCATTGACTGTGCAGCGGGCCCCCTGGGCAGGCCGCAGAACAACAACCCCACAGGCGCTGGTGATAGTGCAGTGGTTTCTCTCAATCCACTGACCCTGAAGGACTACAGAAGAGGTGGGGGTCACCAGGGTGGAGACATGGCCCAGGGAAATACTTCCTCCATTCTTTTCATGAGATAAGAATGCACATCTGGAAGACCTCACATCATGACAAGTGCCACCACCCGAAACCACCTAGATCTGGATTCTCCCACATGGGGTCTCCTATCATGTCCCAGATATACAGCTGCAGCCTCACAACCTAGGAGCAAAAGGAGCATCCCCTTATGACGTTAAAGATCCTTTCCTCTCAGAGACCATGAGGTTCCTCTGAAGAAACCTGTCAGGTATGAGTACCTGCCACAAAGCATCAGACTGTATGCTCTGTCACTTACCAATATCCTGCTCCTGGTCTGAATCAATCCTTCCTATTTTTGTTGTCCCCTCCTAAAGGGAAAAGCAAAGCCATTTAAATGAGAATAAATAGGAACACAGCCCTGCCCCCAAAGAGAGTTCACCTATTTTGAGTGTTATCACTGCCTTCCCATACCCATCCCAGCCTTCTCTGCACCACTTCTCAACTTTGATCCAGTCTGTTCTGACTGCTCTGCCCATTCTGTAGACAGGAAGCCCCAGAGAAGGTGTGGGTGAAAAATATGTGAGAGGCTGGGTGTAAAGCAGCACCAGCTCTTTGCAAAGTCCAACAAGTGTTGGCAAATTCCTATAGCCTGAAGGTAGAGAATAGTCATGGCTGTCAATTAGAGTATTTCCAGTCTTAGGAAGTGGGTGAGGTATAGCTTTCTCCTAGGGGTTAAGGTTCATGTGGTCGAAGTTTGGTCCAATCAGCCTCAGAGAGATGTATGTTCTATAAAGATGTAAGAAAGCACAGGATTTTTACCTTCTTGGTCCACAGATGAAGTTTAACGGACACCAGTTTGTAAGAAGAGTAAAGCACGAATAGGAGAAAAGCACATCTAGAATCAAAAAGGACTGGAAGAGAGTATAAGAGAGGAAGGGAAAATGGGAGTTAGTATAAATGAATCCTGGGGTTAGTAGAAGACAAACAAGGCCTTTGGCCCTTGATTATGGTAATTCTGTTTAAGACGACATAGCTGTTTGAGGAAGGCAGCAACATGACAAGAGAAGTTGAGTTTAGATATGTACTTATCATTTATCAAATAACCATTCACATGACCCAGGCACTGCACTGAGTGCTTTATAGCCATCTCTTATTTAATCCTTTAACAATCCAAGATGTAGCTAGTATTATCTCCCTTTTATAGATGAGGAATCTGAAGCTGATAGGTGATAAATTGCCCATGGAACCCACACACTAAATAGAAGAGCTCTGGCTAGGATTCAGGGTCCTGAGCCCATGCTTTTCCAATTTCAACATACCACCTCCCCAGTAACTGAGGTTTTGTAAGTGAACAGAGAGTTCCATAATAGGCTTTACTATCAGCAGCCAGAAGGGGTATTCCCTACAATTTTCCCAAAACAGCTTGTGGGAAGGAAGACTTCTGGAAGTAATGACTGAGGTTCTGTGCCCCCCTCCACATGCACAGCCACAAACAGAACAGCCTTTTCTGCTCAGCCACTGAGGATCACACAAGTCAATGGATACTGGCCTACAAACACCATCAAATAGAATCAAGGGAAAGGTGTCAAGACTCCTCATGTGGGTTCAAGATCAGCCCTGTGATGAGGTACATTCCCCTCCAAAGAACAAAGGTCATAGCACATCACAACTTCTAGATCTGCAGGGTAGAAAGTACTAAAAATCCTGTTGGCATATTGTTCAACAAAGGCTGAGCTGGTACCTGCTCTTGCTGCCCTCTGCCTCTTTAAACGGGGAGTTAGTGGCACAAAGGCGCTTATGAGAATAAAGCCCAGCATATCGGTTACCTGTGCTCCATGCAGCCTTCCCTTTGCCCCCTTCCCCCCTAAGGTTCCTTTCAAGCTTTCAGGGCATTGCTAGGGACTAGTTCTGGGTCTGTAGCTAAGTGAACAAAGCAAATAAAAATACAGTAAATCTTAACCCATTACTGTTATACTATCACCCAAACCAGGACCTAAAGAAACAAAAAGGGAAGAAGGGTACATAAAATGCAGAAATGCCAGGATTGCAGCTAGACTAAAGCCTCTTCCCGCAGGTCCACAGGAAATGCACCAAGGAGGAAGTACCATCCTCAGTGTGCACTGACTTGGCAATGAAAACCAGAATCTCTACATTCAGATGAGGCTGTCACTCATCTCCTGCCTACTATCTCCTGTCTAGCACTCGATCTCATAGTTATTATATCCTTTAACCTTCTGCTACTACTCCAAGTTCTACCACCTAACTTCTAGCTTCATCTGCTCACTCCACATCCAATCACTATATCTGAACAGCTCTACTCAAAAATTGCACATTTTAATCTATCTGGTCCCTTCCTGACCAGCAACCTCTCCCCATAGTTCTGACTAATGGAAGGCTTGATAGCCTTTGGTATTTAGATCTGCTTTAAAGTAACAGCCCCTTCTGTTTGAGACATTTTCAATGAGATAATTTATACTCTTTGTATCAGAAAATAAGCTACTTTAACTTTCTAGGAGGCTCCATCCCTGATTTCTTCCCTCAGGGCTTATCCTAACAACACAGAGTTTCTAAAGCATGATGAACTTTGCTAACATCTCACTAACATACGCACTGTAACATTAGGAGTCTAATTTCTCCAGGGATAACAGCAACGTTACCTATCACTCATAAACTCTTCCTTTTAAATGTCAGCTGGGGATAATTATGAGAATGAAGATTGGATTTTCAGTTAGCATAGGGATTTTGGCCACATAAAGTATGTTTTGCCATTCATAGGGACTGTCTGACAGTAGGACAAACATTTTTGAGGAGGGCAGGATATTAGACTATTTACCATGAGTCACTAACTCTCAAACTGCTTCATGTAGAAATGAAGACCTGGCCTCCAGAAGACAAAGAACCAGTAGAGCCAGGTCCTTTGTGGAAGGCTTTCATTCTATTTTTTTCTAGATGGCTGCATGTCAGCCTTACCCCACTGCCCCCCCAGAGCTCTTTGGACTCTCCCTCATGCTTTCTTTAAGCTTCTTATATCTACTTTCTCTGGTTTCTCTTCTTTCCCAGGTAAACCTAGTAATGGACAAGTCAGAGGTGCACATTTTGTTGACATGAAGTGGGAAACTGTCAGAAGAAAAAACCTGTTTCAGATCTTTTGATTCCCTCGTCAGTCTCCGAGAGACTTCTGTGAGCAACCAGTATTTGCAGAGCTCAGGAGTGCCAATGGTAGAGCTCAGAAGTACAGCCACTTCCATGACTGCACTGCTGTGCTTCAGGAGGCCAGAAAAGGAATATAAGCAGTATGGTTCTTACTTTAAAATGAAGAACCAAAGTAAGTTACATAAGAGCAATGTAGCAATAGCTACACTGATTTCCAGTCTTCTGCTCTATTCACATAAAAGCCAAACAGGTCACAGTTAGTTGGCTAGCTCAGTTTCCTGAAAGCAAACCTGAAGGCAGTTCTGTGGCATCTGTCTAAATTCACAGACTGCTGCCTCTGGCTTTCCCTCCTTGACCTCTGGGGCCAGTGGCTCAGGAAAAGAGCATATGCACAAGCCTGCTCACCTTGAGGTGATAGAGCACCACACCTGTGCTGAGCACATCATCCTCCAAGGCCATAAGGTGTGGAAGGCTGGAGTCAATGACCACCCCAGCCCTTCTCCTGTTGATGTCCACTCTGTAATGCTCCATGAGGGCCTTCCACTCATTCCACTTCCGGGTCCAGTCTTTAGTCAGCTGGTCTATCTGCAGAGATAAAGGAGGTGGTTTCAGACACTTGGCACGGGAGCAGACTAAAGGTCAGATGTCATCCTGGCCCAGTTCCTCACAGTATTGCTTCTCACTCTCCTCACTGTTACTATTCAAAGCCCCACTCAGGTCCTTGCACCCCCTGTGTGAGCACTCTGTTTTTTAAGTTTTCTTCAATAAGCAAGTGCCATTTTCAGAAATAGAAACTCCCTCAATGTTTTATTTTTAAAGTTTTCTACAATAAGCATGTATTGTTTTTATAATTAGAAAGAAAAGCTATAAATGTTATTTTAAAAAATTGATTGGGATGTTAGTCAGACAGCTATAATTACCCAATCCTGCCCACCTTCTATGCAATCCATACTGGAAATCCTTTGTGACCTAATACTTCTTTCTCAAAGTGCAGCACCTTGAGTTGTATTATAAGTGTATATGTGGCTCAAGGACCCACAAAACACCAGGCAAAGTCTCCCCAGGGAGAATAAAGACTATATGAAACTGGTCTGAAAGACCAGGTAATAATAAAATAACAATAACACAATAACAATAAAATACTGAGGGCTTTCTATGTATCAGGATCAGAATTTTAAAAATAAATATAGCAAGGTTTAGAGGCCTTAAGTTAAGACCACCTGGGGAATATGAACAAACAATATTGAATGCAGAGAACTTTTCTTATGGTAGAAACTGATGCCTAGGAAGGAAGCTTACCCTGGGGATGGAAGAACTGAGGAACCCAGGAAAAGAAACTGGAGTCAGCTAAATACTTCTCTCAGATGAAATACTTAAGAAAAAGGATATTATGCCAAATTTAGGTGCAAGTATTTTATATACCTAACAAACATCATTTTTAATGTTATAGTAACTGAGCTAAAGTTTGAAAACCACAGGCTACCCATATACAGCTGAGTTAAATTGGGAGCTGGCAGAGACAAGTAGCAGGTCATTCTGGTTTACAGTTTGGCCAACCTGGCACAGCAACCTGGAGGCGCCTCCCCTCTGGCGAGCTCTCATCATCGACTCCTACACTGCCTAAGGTCATATGGCCAACAAGTGGCAGATTCAAGTCCAGTTCTGCCGGCCTGTATAATGCAAAAATTCCAATAAGCCTGGAATGATTTAACTCTTCTACTTTATCTTTTATATATAAAAGATGCTATTTTCTGAACCAAAAATCAAAACATATGGTTCAACATAAAATTTCTGAGAAACTCCTGGATGTGTGATGTAGTCCTAAAGTTTAGTTTGGGTAACAAATGTTGACATACCCAGGATACTTTAATAACAGATAAAACGATGGAAAAAAAATACTGGAAATTGGGACATTTGGTTGCAGGATCTAAATCTAACCTGTCACTAAATGCCTGCCATTTCTTCCTTTTAGATGTCTCTGGAAATCACCACTCAATCTAATCTCCCAAAATGCCTTGTCCTCGCCCTCACAGGGTCATGACAGCAGTCTCTTTCCTGGTTGGTCTCTCTGCTACCAGTCTTTCTTCCCTTCCTACATATAACTGTCATTTTAATTTCCCCACTATACTCCTTTTTTATATCACCAGCCTGGTTCAGAAAGCTATGATCCAAGCTATGTCAAATTCAAACCTCCTAAACTGGCCCTAACCTTACCTCTTCTACTCTCTACCAGGAGCCCCTATTCCAGCCTGCTCAGTCTTTCTCACACTGTATACTTCCGCATGGCCTACCACAGTTCCACGGTTTTGCTTGTTATCCCTACCTCACCCAAAATTCCTTATCCCTTCCACCTATCAACAAACACTATCAATTCTTCAAGGTCTAGTTCAAGTTTTCTTAATTTCAGCTCTAACAATGTAATGCCTGCACTAAAAATTCTAAGCCATCATGATTTCTTCTTTCCCTAAGCTCTTTCATCTAACTCATATAGTTTTTTACACTTAATAATTCTATAAATGTGTTTCCAACTGCAAGCCCCTTGAGGGCAGGGACTTCTTTGTATCTCCTGTGGTATCATAATGAGCACCTGTTCGGTGCTCAGTGAATACATATTGGTTGGTTAATTTACTGACTGGAAAATAAATTTTATTTTCTAAGCTACTGTCACTGTCCAAAGGGAGTTATCATGAACCTTTGAAAGAACAAAACAAAGTCAGAAAGCTGGTCACCAGTCCTTCAGACAAACAAATCCCCCATTCAAGGCTCAATGGAGGCACAGATTGTCTCTAAATTAGACAGAACCTCTGTCCTGATGAGGTGGAGGCACAGATTGTCTCTAAATTAGACAGAACCTCTGTCCTGATGAGGGAGCAGCCCTGACCCAGGAATGGTGGAAGGAAATCAGAACTGCTCCCAGGATTACGTAAAGATCAACTGAATCCACCTAACATACTCACCTTCAATTCATTCTGCAGAACCAGCTCTTTGAGATTTTCATCCTTTTCCTCAGTCAATGTACTGAAGTTTCTCTGCACAAAGAGAGAGATGTGCTCTGTGGGGTCCCACCCTTAATCTTGAGAAGGAAGATAAGGTGTAGGCAGATAAAGGAAGGAAAGACTTTATCATTAAAATCAGAAACAAACCAGAAGCATAAGTATTTGGTAAGACTGGTACAGAGAAGAATTCAAAGAAATTTTTCTGGAAGGCCCCATTCCCTGTATCTGCCCACACAGAATAAGAGCCATTTAGGCAAATGCCCTTTGGACAACAGAGATAATATAGTGAGAGGATGCCCATCCCATGTGAAACTACATAGGTAATCAGAGCAATACCCATCTGTCTTTGCTCCTGCCCCTGCTCTATAAGCATCACTTAACTGAAAACACAAAACAAAGTAGGGCTCAGGTTCTATGCAGAAGAAAAGGGCCTCCTGAATATAGACAAGTTCTGAATAGTGGCCTACCAGTTCGAAGCTCAGCAGCATGGCTTTCAGTCTTCTAATCTCTTCCCTGAGTTCTCTGATGAGCTTTATGTTTGCATCCTGAAACACAGAGACCTCAGTCACTACTGATTGATACCAGGCCCCAAAGGGCTGTGAGATGTTACATGTTATTAGCTTGGAAGAAATGGGGCAGTCTTCTCAAAGTATGGTCCCTGAATCAGCATCAACTTCACCTAAGAATTTGTTAGAAATGCAAATTCTGCCCCAACCAACACCTACAAATTGAGAAACCCTTAAGGACTGGGGCCCAGCTGTGTTTAACAAACCCTCCAGATGATTCTGATACACAATAAAGTTTGAGAATCACTGCCTTAGAGCAGGAGGTCAGACAGGTAACACAAATGCCAGGGCATGTATAGGTAGCAGGTGCTAATCTTCCTGTATTGTGACTAAACTTAGTACCCGCCTAATTACACAGCCTTTTGAAACAGTCCACAGATGGAATATAGCTGTCTGGTCACCAGTTTGTGATCCCTGCCCTGGAACTGTTCACTGAAATCGCAAAGCATGGAAGGAATTTTTGAAATATTCTCATTATTATTCAGCTTTCAAAACAAAGGAATTCATTATATACCTCTTTTAGTCTAAAACAGAGAAGTTACTAAATTTGTATAGAAAAAGAAATACAAGCATACATCAACATGAATTCAAGATAAAAGCCGTAAAGACAGAAACTTTTAAATGACCTTTCTTAGAGTAGCAATGGCATACTATTTAGAGAAACATCTAAAATTATTCATAAAGGTTATAAATGAAGTTAGTAGAAATGTAGGAGAAGGGTATGACAACTGGAAGGATTTCACTCCCTTATCATTTGGGGAATAAGTATGACAAACTGAGGTGAGTACAGAAAGAAATCTATGAGAGAGGAAAACAGAGAACTTTGTGTAAAATAAATCAGATCAGGACTTCAGATGAAGGCCTCACCTCATTTACCCGAGGCTTGTTGATGATGTTCTTGGCATTGGCTGCATATCTCAGTGTGCTCATGGTCTCACTGTAGCTAGTGTGTGCAGGAGATACAGCTGAGGTAAAAAGAGAAAGTTCAAAAACACACCAGGCTATCCAACCCAGCCCATAACCATTTGCCTTATTGCTATCATCCACGCTGTATGAGACCCTTGATGAAATGGGTGGGCATGTCCCTTTCCCTGCAGCAGAGCACTAGCCTCAACAAAGAACCAATTCCAGCATCCCACTCACTAGCAACCATGATGGTTTGGGAGTTGCCTCCAAGGCTGTCCTTCAGCAGCCAGGTCAACACGGAGTCCCGGTATGGGATGTAAGACTGCCTCCGTGAGGGTGCCCCTCCACTGCTGGTCCCAAGAGAGCTAGGCATTCCACTGCCACCACCATCACTGCTTACACTGTTGAGGCTCTGGCAGCTGCTGAATACTTGAGAGTTTTGGGCTTAAAAGACAAAAAATAATAAAAGTAGAAGACAGGAATTCCGAAACAAATACATTAAAACAAAACAATGGTTGGGGAGCACAGACTTAAGTATCACACTTCCTAATCCCTTTCTGTAAATGATAGAATGCTTTAAGTTTGAGCCCTGAATTAGACTTTGGGCTCATGACATGGAAGATTTGAGCCACACAATTTTTTAGTCTCCTTTCTGAAATGAGAATGCTGGAATGATGGTCACGTTGTATTCTAAAACAACAGACAAATATTGATTTTTATGCCCCAAACCAAAAAGTAACTATATCAAAAAACTCCCCTATAACTATCTACCCCATTTTGACAAAATGAAAATACATGAATTATTTTCCAAAGTCTCTCTCCCACTCAGATGATTCAGTCCATCAGCCAAATACCTAAGGTGGAGATGACAATTCCTAGAGTCACAAGAGACTTGTTGATATTGGCTCCTTCAGTAATCCGGTCTTTACAGTAACTGGGGTCTGCTCTTTCACTAAAACAGACAATAAAAACAACAAAAACAAAAAAGATGATACTATCCTTAAAATGCTGTTCAAAGACACTATCCATTATGTTGTGTATGTTAGAGACCGACATAATTCAGTTCTGGAAAAAAATGCTACCATCTTGTAAATTCACTGGCATTCTTCTGCTCCTCAAGCAATAAAAATCAAATAATTCATTACATTTGTGTTTGGCTGCCAGAGCACTTTCAGTTAAATGTAATACTCATTTACAATAATGATTTTAGCATAGTTTTTTGGCATAATCACTTCTGCTCTACCTTTATTGTTTTATTTCACACATTAATGGCTTTGTGGTGTCTGTCATTAACTATCAACTGTCTCAAATTCCTTTTTTATGTAAATGAAAACATTAAAATTGATTGGTTGATACAGTTTCTTCCAGACAGCACTTATTTTTTAAGGGAATGTTGTCTCATATTATTTAGCAGGTTTTTTAAAATTAAGTTTATTGGGGTAACATTGGTTAGTACAATTATATAATTTTCAGGTATATATTGTAATTTAACATCTGTATATTTTATTGTGTTTACCACCCAAAGTCCAGTTTCGTTCAGCTACCATATATTTGATCCCCTTTACCCACTTCACCTTCCCCCTACCTCATTATATTTGATCTCCTTTATTTTATCTACCTCCCCTCCTTCCCCATCTCTTAACCTCTGGTAACCACTAATCTACAGTCCATGTCCATGAGTCTCTGTTTGTCCTGCTTCTTTGTTGCTTTTAGGTTTATATCCCACATATAAGTGATATCACGTGATTTTCAACTTTTTGTCTGGCTTATTTCTCCTAGCATGATTATCTCGAGTTCCATCCATGTTGTCACAAATGGCTGTATTTCATCTCTTCTTATGGCTGAGTAATATTCCATTGTATATATGTACCACAGCTTCTTTAGCCAATCATCTATCGTAGGACACTTTGGTTGCTTCCATGTCCTGGCCACCGTGAATAATAATGCTATGAACATTGGTGTGCAAATATCTTCATGGATATGATTTTTTAAGTTTTAGCAGTTTTAAAATAAGAAAATTTCCTTATATCATTTTATACTTTTTTATGTGACCACACTATCCTCAAGACTTTCTTTCTGGATATGTTGAGTGACTATAATTCATGCTTTCTTCTAATACTTAAAAGGCAGTATCTTCTCCCCAATATCACAATATTTTTTAAAGCATCTTTTTAGTAATGTACAGAGCTACATAAAATCAATACTAAGTCAAAGGAAAACAATATGCCAACTCAGCTACCTCTTCTTATAGTGGTTTTCAATCTTGGCTATACACTAGAATCACCTTGGTAGATTTAAATACTGATGCCTACACTCCCTCTAACTCCCACTACTAATCTGATTGATTTGGTCTGAGATGCAGCTAAGCATTGAGTCCCAGCTAAGATTGAGAACACCTGACACAAAACCTTTCGGCCTTTGGGAAACTATAATTTCTTAACCTAGCATTCAAAGAATGTGTTGGGGTGTTTCTTTTTTATTTTTATTTTTGTAATTTTCTCAGGATGACGAAAATGTGAAAAAGGTTGGGACAAGTTTATTTCCTATAAAATGGGCAAGAATAAGCAAAGGAGTAATTCCCTTTGGCTTTGAAATCCTAATTACCTGCCTGCTAGGTCCACAAGGTTGATCTTGCTAGAGATTTCAGAAGGGAGGTTGTTCTCCAGGATTGCCTAAGGAAGAAAACACATTTAAATTAGCTTGTCATTTGGAACAATGTGTTTTTCCCCCTCAAACACCCTCCTAACCAAGGTGATATTTTGGATTTTTAGCCAACTCACTCAAAAAATCTGTATTTGAATGTGCTCTGAAACAGATGAACTCTCAATATCTGATAGATCCAATCAGTGAGCTCTGGGTCCTTACTTCATTAAAACTATGAGCAGGACTTCCAGAGTAGGCAAATCCCCACAAAGTTATCTGAACACAATTTTCAGGTGCACCAGGAATTTTAGAACAATTTACCAAGCAAATGCTCAACTTCCCTCAAGGGGGTTCTGACTCTAGCTCTTCTAAAGAGATCCACAGCAGGTGGGGGGCTTCCGATGCAGGTTTCTCTTGTTAAGCTGAGTCACAGCATGTTACCTTGCAAGGGCAGGCACCCTGCCTTTATAAGTCCTATTCTAGGAGCATCTAGCTCTCAAAAGCAAAACTACTTTTTCTTCTTTTTAAAAAAAAAATTCAATATGGGGTTTGGGGTTTTGTTGTTGTTGTTGTTGTTTTAACTTTGTACATCCATCACCAAAATCCAGTTTTATAACATTCTCCAAATTCCTTTCAAATCTGCCTGCCATCAATCTCCTTTTCCATCCTCAGGCCCAGGCAACCACTCATCAACTTTCTATCACTATAAATGTCTTCTGAGGACATTTCATACAAATGGAATCACACAATGTCTGGCTTCTTATGCTATGCATAAATTTTTTAAGATATGTACATGTTGAGGCATGTATGAATAGTTCATTTATTTTTATTGCTGAACAGTATTCCATTGTAAGAATATACCATGATTTGTATATTCAGTAACCTCTTGATGGACATTCTGGTTGTTTGCAGCTTTGAATAACAACAAATAAATTTTGTAATTTATTACAAAATATGAACACAAGTACAAATATGAACATCTGAATATTTATACAAGTCTTTCTACAGACATATACTTTTTCTTGGGAAAATACCTAAGAACAGCCAGAACTTAAGATAGAAGATAACTTTTATCCAAATTTGTACCACTTTACATTCTCACCAGTAATGTAGTGTATAAGAACTCCAGCCACTACACATTTGCACTATTTAGTATAATCATTCTTTTTAATATTAGCCATTTAAAAAGTGGGCAGTGGTATTTCATTTGGTTTTAATGTGTATTTCCCTTATAATTAATGATGTTGGGCATCTTTTCAAGTGTTCAATTGCAATCTGTATATTTAATAAAGTGTCAGTTTACATTTTTGCCCATTGTTTTGAGCTATTTCCTTATAATTGAGTTTAAGAGAGTTCTTTATGTGTTCTGGATACAAGTCCTGCATCAGATGTATGTTTTACAAATAAATTCTCCCAAGCTGTGGCTTTATTTTCATAATAGTATCTTTCAAAGAATAGCTTTAAATTAACTTAAAAAAAAAAAACTTTGCCTAATCCATTGTCACAAAGGTTCTCCTATGTTGTCTTCTACAAGTTTAATAAGGTTTTACATTTATGTCTATGACTCAGTTTGAGCTAATTTTTGGATAAAGTGCAAAATATTGATTAAAGTTTTGTTTTAGTTTTTTTTAACATATGAATATCCAGTTTTCTATCACTATTTGTTGGAGACATTTTCCACTAAACTGCCTTTGCAACTTTGTTAAAAATCAGTTCCAATGATCTGTTTATTTATTGTAATATTAGTGCCACACTATCCTGATTAGCTTTATGCAGTATATAGTTTATGCTGGAGAATGTTCTTACTTTCAAAAATAACAAGTATTCTGTAAATGTTAAGTGGAGTATCCTTTAAATGCCATGTCACATTAGTTGATAACATTGCTCAAATCTTCTGTATCTTTGCTGATTTCTGTCTAGTTGTTCTACCAATGATTGAAAGTGGGATACTGAAATCTCCAACTATTGTCATTGAACTCTTTCTCTTTTCAACTCTGTCAATTTTTCCTTTATGAATTTAGAGCTCTATTTTTGAAAGCACATACATTTATAATTGTTATATCTTCTTGATTTATAAACCTTTTATTATAAAATGTCTGTCTCTAGTATTTGTCTATATATATATATATACATATATATATATATATATATATATATATGTATATATATATATATAATTTTGCTTAACAATATAGCACTCTAGCTCTCTTATGGTTACTATTTCCACAGTGCATCTTTTCTCATTCTTTTATTTCCAACCTATCTGTATCTTTGAATCTAAGGAATGTTTCTTATAGACAGCTCATAGATCTTGCTTTTATCCAGTCTGATAATCTGTACCTTCATCCATTCACACTTAATTAGTAGTATGTTCTGAATTATGTCTGTTTACTTATTTTTTTGTTCCTGTTCCCTTCACTGCCTCATCTGTCTGAAATAAGTATATTTATTGTACTATTTTAATTTCTGCCAATTTTTAATACTTTTGAGCTACTTTCATAGTGGTCACTCTATAGATCACAATGTGCATCTTAACTTGTCATGATCGACTTTAAAATAATACTAACTTAATTCCTATAAAATATAGAAATTTTACTCCAATATATATCTTCCTCCTCACTCCTTTGTGTTATTGTCATATATATGACAATGTATATTTGATGCACAACACAGCATTATTTGTTTTACACAATTTTATTCTTTTAATGACATTAGAATAAGAAAGATATTTAAATAGCCTTTTATACTTACCCACATATTTACCATTATGAGCACTTTTAATTTCTTCCTACAGACTTAAATTACTCTCTAATACACTTACTTTTAGTCTGAAATATTTCATTTAGTTTAGTTTCATTTCATTTAGTTTTTTTCAATCTAGGAATGTTCTTATTTAATCTTCGTTTTTGAGAGAGAGTTTTGCTGCACAGAGAAATCTTGGTTCACAGTTTATTTCCTTTTAGCACTATGTTTTCTGGGGTCCGTTGTTTCTGAAAAGTCAGCCATTAATCATGTAATTACTCTCCATTATATAACCAGTCATTTTTCTCTAGAGATTTTCTCTTTCTCATTCAACAGTTTGACTATGATATGTCTAGGTATGTAACTTTTTGTGTTTATTTTATTTGGAATTCTTAAGTTTCTTAGATCTGTAGGTTAATGATTTTCAACAAATATGAGGATTTTTTTCAACCATTATTTTTCAAATGTTTCTTATCTCTATTCCTTTTTTTCTTTTTTTGGAATTGTCATTATACTTATGTTGGCAGACTTGATGTTGTTCCACCAGTATGTGTGGCTCTGTTCATTTTTCTTCAAATTTTTTACTTCTCTCCAAATTGGATGATTTCTATTGGTCTATCAAGTTCACTAATTCTTCTACCATCTCAAAACTGCTACTGAGTTCCACTAGTGAAATTTTCATTTCATTTGTACATTTCAATTCCAGAATTCCCATTCAAAAACAAATTTTTATAATTTTACTGAAATTCTCTCTAGTCATTATCATCATGTTTCCCTTTAATTCTTTAAACATGGTTTCCTTTAATTCTTTTAAACCTATTTATATTAGCTGCTTTGAAGCCTCAGTGTACTAAATCCAACATCTAGATCACTAAAAGACAATTTTCTATTGATTTTTTTCTCCCTAAACGTGGGTCACATTTTCTAGTTTGTTTTGCATTATCTAATAATTTTTGTCTGAATACTAGACGTTTTAGATAACATAGTGTAACAATTCTGGATTCTGATTTTTCCCTATTGAGGGTGGTTGTAGTTGTTTTGTTTGGTAACTTGCCTGGACTAAATCTATCTCCCCGACAATACACCGCCAAAATCTATCTCCCCCATAATATGCAGCCAAAGAGGTCTCTGCTCAGTTTTTTCCCTTACTTGGTTTTTAATTTTAAACCTGACTTCTTAGGGGCCATCCTATATCTGCATAGCTCAGAGTTAAGCCAAAGATTGATCAGAAATTGTAGTCAAACACATAGAGCCAATAATACTTCTATTGTTTGTTGTTGATTCTATGTATGAGCTGGGGAATGCAATAAAAGTTCAGGTAGTTTTTAAGTTTATCCCAGCATCCATAGCCACAGGGACCTTCTGTGTCTCTTATGCACAAGGGTGCAGATTCTGCCAGTCAGTGCTGCATGGCTGGCTTGAGCCTACTTAGTCTCTGCTAAGCATGTGCACAGCTTCTATTCTTCAGGATATGTGAGAATCTTATCAAGCCCTCTATGGCAATAGCATCTCTCAGAAGACCCCAATAGTCTTCCAGTTCATTCTTGCCTGAAACAGCCCTATAATCTCAGGCTAATGGAACTGCTTGCCCTTCTTGTTCACTTGCCAATGAGATCACCACTCTAAATGATGATTCTCCAAATCAATACCTCTGGCAGTTTTCACAGCCTTCCCTTCCCTTACTGAACTCCTCACTGACAGAGATTGGGGTATAGGTAAGGATGGGAGCAGCCCAAGTCAATATGAAGAACTAACCAAATATAAGAGGTAACCAACCTGTGTGTAGTGGATAGTGAAGACGGCATGGGATCTGCTGCTGGCCTCATGAACATGGGTGGCTGCTGTGATTCTGTGTATGCAAGGCAAGACAGTTAGGACAAGAATTGTTTATGCATGTGGATCTATAAGGATACATCAGGAACATAAGAAATGTTAGTGCTGAGGTTCACAGATGAGAATCAGGAAATATCCATAGTTAGTCCAGTACAGTTAGAAAAGTAGTCCAATAAGGGCAGCAGCAGAACTTTAAGTACTGATATCTGAGAATGAATGGGAGTGTATTGTCACACTAAACTACATTAGAACTTTTTTAAGCAATAGAAGCAAAAACCAGAGTTGAAAAGGGGAATACTAAAGAGTCATTAACCTGGAAGAATATCCCCAAGACAGACCCATTAAATAAGTGGAGGTAGAGCACTTGCTAGAGTAGAAGCCTCAAAGACAGGAAAAGTTGTGATTAAATAGAGAATATTAATTTTATAGTGGCAGAAAGTCCTTTGAAATGAGGTCTTGAATTAATCAATGTCATGCTTAAACCAGATGGAATTCATAGTCTCCCTTAGAAACTTATTCCACTGTTAAGTCAGGAGGGCCTTCCCTCTATCTAAATCTAAGTCAATCATGTTCAGTTTAAGACAACCTATTGACTTCTGTTCTCAGAGAAGCTAGAGAATTTAAGAAGAGAGTCAAAATCTACAAGCTGCTCTCATGATTTAAGAATAAAAAGGAAAAGTGAATCCTGACACTTTAAAAGTCAAGGAACTCAGAGAAGCCAAGAGACCAGAAACAAGTACCTCCTGGAGTTCCATGACATCCAAGGAACAGAAGAGTCAATTAAAAATATTTTCCTTTATGTTCAATTAATTTGCACCTGATATTAATAGAGTAAATAAAAGACACTAAATTTCTCTTGATCAAAGGCTGTTTTTTCAGGTATATACTAATAACATTCTAGATATTTCACTGTAATTAACATGAGGAAATTTATCACAATTTACAATAGCATTTAGGAGAGTCAACAGCACTTAGATATCTCATAGCAGATTCAAACACTCTTTTTGGGTAATCTTTACAAGTATGCAAAACTAAAAGAAAATGGTTTTCTGAAACATTTTACACTGTATCAGTCTTTATCTTGCATGCAAGAATCTACTCTTTGAAATAGCAGAAGTTGTGTACTGTAAGACAAAGCACTGAGAAAACCTCCTGGCTTACTGCCTAGTATTACTATATCTAAAACAAACTCATGAGAAGAGCAATAAATCTGAGTCACTGAACCTTACCCTAGGTAACAATACTGTTCTGAGAAAGACCTCCTGATTGTGAATGTGGGGAGATGCAAAGAGAAGTACTCTTATAATCATCATACATTCCAATGGGGAATGAGAACACAGGAAGAAGAATGAGGCTGAAAAGAATGACAGGAACAAACAAACTTGTTACCTGTTTGCGATTCCCTCCTCCAAGAGTTGTATCACTTGCTCATAATTGGTAACTACATGTTGAGATAAACCTATCAGATGTGAGGGGGAAAAAGGCATTAAATAAAATTTTTGGTAAAGCTTAACCTTTTCCTGTAGGTCTTTAACTTTATCATTCCTAGTTCATATCAACTAATAGACATGAGGGAACTTGCTACATTCATTTAGATAATAATCAACAAATATTGGGAGCCTACTATCAGGCATTATTATAGGTTCTGAGAACATAGGTCTCTGCCCTCAGAGATTATAGTCTACAATTCGCCTATTAGTTACAATAACAACAACAAAAACAATAACAATAATTCCTTGCAATTTTGCTATGTAGGTTAAAAAAATGTCCTTATATATTATTTCATTTGGCCCTCACTAAATTCCTAAAGTATACAGATGCTATCTCCCCACAAAATGACAGACTCAGTTTGGCACAGAAAATATATGGTACACATATCCATATCTTCCCACAGTTTACAATGACAAGTTATACTACATAAGACAATTGGGCCAAGTACCATATGAGAAGAACAAATAATAAATGCCAAAGAGATCAGAGGAGTAATCAGAGCAGGTTCCATGGAAGAAGTGAGACCTGAATTTGCCCACTGTAGAACAGGCAGGATTTAAATAGGTGAAGAGTTGCTTAAAGACATGAAAGTAAATTTTTATGACTGGTTACTGACCAAATTGAAAAGGTCCTTTATAACTGTGCTAGAGAATCTCTGTATTAGAAACTCAGGAGCAAGTAAGTTCACAGACTGACTGCACTAAAAATTAGCAAAGTAATTTGAACATTAACTAATTTTTTTTGTATTAAGGAATTATTATTTAAATGTGATACTAGATTTATGGTTATTTTTAAAAAAATATTCCTTATCTTTTAGGGCTGCATACTAAATTATTTATAGATGAATTGATGTGACATCTGAAATTTGCTTCAAGAAATATAAGATGCAGAAAGTGGACAGGAATGTATACACAGCAGGTCTGACAAAGGGTTAAAGGTTATTATAATGGGTAGTGGGTACACAGAGATTCATTATGGCAGTCTACTTTTGTGTATGTTCAAAATTCTCTATAATACAGAGTTTTAAATATTTAACCAAGGATGGAGACATTCTGCTTTTGTTAATAGCAAAATAGATATTATAAGCCAAACCTTCCACTAAACACTATTAGAAAAAGCTAGACATGGGAATATATCCAAAGGAAATGAAAACATTAACTCCAAAAGATATCTGTGCCCCCATGTTCATAGCAGCATTATTGACAATAGCCAAGACATGGAAACAACCTAAGTGTCCATTATGGTTGAATGGATAAAGAAGTTGTGGCATCTAACAAAATGAAATATTATTCAGCCATAAAAAAAAAAGAAAATTCTGCCATTTGCAACAACATGGATGGATCTTGAAGGCATTATGCTAAGTGAAAATAAGTCAGACAGAGAAAGACAAATACCGTATGATCTCATTTACGATGTGGAATCTAAAACAAAAAAGAAAAAACAAAAAACCTCATAAAAAGGGATCAGAGGTGTAGTTACCAGAGGTGGGAGGGAGAAGAGGGGGGATTGGAGAAAGGTGGTCAAAAGGTTATAAGATAATTAAGTACTAGGGATGTAATGAATAACATGATGACTATAGTTAACTCTGCCCTATGATACATATGAAAGTTAAGAAATTAAATCCTAAGAGCTCTCATCATGAGGAAAATAATTTTTTTTGCTTCTTTTTTTTGTATATATATGAAATGATGGGTATTAATGAAACTGATTGTGGTAATCATTTCACAATATATGTAAGTCAAATCATTATGCTGCACACCTAAACTTACACCTTAAAATTGGAAAAAATTTAAAAATTAAAAAAAGAAGTCCCAAAACAACAACATAAAAAGCTGGATGAAATACAATAGAAATCCATATGAAGACACAGAGGAATAACCAGATAACAAAAATTGGGGGAAGAAAGCCTAGAGATAAGGCCAGCATCAGGGGAGAGAGGAAACTCCAACTGGCACTCAGCAACAGAAATGGTATTTCTGTTGTTTCCAGGCTGCCATTTATGATGGAATGTTTGGGGAATAATGCGGGTAGCAGAATCAGTGACTGGCACACTTACTGAGTTAGCCACTAGCCATGCCCTGATCAGAGAAGAGATCAGTTCTTGATCTTTCATGTCCCTCTCTTTGTCAGGATTTAAATTAGCATATTGCTAAGAGAATAAGAGCATAAAATTTATAGGTTACTTCTTATGAGGGGCCTGAAGGGACAAAAACTTCCTCCACAAAAGAACCCAACTTAATAGCAAGACCTAGACTAATGGAATAAGACAGATAATACCAAACACCAAACATCATGCTTGATGAGGAAGCAGTTCAGACCTTGCCCCATGTCTGACATCACCCCATCTCCCTGTCATCACCAATGGAAGATAAAGTACCCCCAAAATGAACCTAACTGGACTGGGAATCAGTCCAAGACCTGCTGGATTTGGCACCACAGACCCAACCTTTTTCCATGCCACTTGCATGCCTCATTCACCATGCTTTAGACACACTGACCTTCTTGAAACCACTAAGCCCTTCTCTCAAGGCTCCAACTTCCTCTACTTGAATCACTCTTCCCCTCACTACACCATACTTCTGACTCCTGTATCCCCTCAAGGTTCAGCTTAAAATGTTACTCCCTCAGAGTAAGCTTTTCCTGACTGCCTCATGCAAACAGGTCACCTACAATGCCCAATGTTCTTTTACATCACTGAATCTATTTTTTATTAGCTTTTATCACAGCTTGTAATTAAGCGCTTGTCCTGACTCACCTCCACAAGACTGTAAGCTTGCTTGTGAGAAGAGAACTGTCTTTTCTATTTATCAGTACATAGCCAGTGTCTAGTTCAGTAGCTGGCACAGAGTAAGTATCCATTACACATTTATGAATAAATTAGTGACCACTAAGAGAGCTTCCCCAGCTCCGACTTGGTCTCAGACCTCCAGGACCACAATGGCTCACCTTGTACATAGGGCCCCATCTCTGGGTGCTCCCTGACCCGCAGGGTATAGGACTTTTTTTGAACAGATTGCTTCAACAGATCTCTCACACGTTCATTATAGATTTCCAGAAAACTAGAGACATGCAGAAAAGGCACATAGTTAAATTTTGAAAAATGGTCATGTCTTTCAAAATTTGATTTTTAAAAAAGTGGGAAAAACACCAAACCAAAAATCAGAAGGTCCTAAAACTTGTTCAGTTCCATTTCTGATAGGCTAAGGCCTTGATCACACCAGGGTTCCCCCTTGAGTCTCTTTCTACATGTGTATAATAGGGTTTTTGGCACTGGCTATCAGCACTTCACAATTTTAGGTTTACAATGTCAGTGTTGATTCAAGTTTAACCTTCAAGAGGCTATTTCAGTATGATTTTAGGGTATGCTGCCACAAACCTGTGCCTTGATCAGACCACCACAACACAGAGTCTACAAGCTTGTTTGTTAAAGTAGTTTTCAAACAAGATCTTTGAGCTCTCTTATTCTGTAAAGGCATCTCAAGAGCCAATGTTGAGCAATGAAGGATGCTAAGTGATAAGGATTATAGTCTCCACCCCAAATTTAAGTAGGACAATGCTCATTTTATCTGTTTTATACACTGGGATTCTGTTTAAGTCATGCTCTATCTAATAGCTATCTACTGGCATTTTATTCTTTTTAAAAATCGCAACATCTACAATTCTTTATTAAAATCAGTAGAGATTTTGATAAACAAGAAAGCAGGCTTCTCACAAAAAGGTCTTCCTGACCAGAGCATAGACGCTAGCCTGTGCAGCCAACAGTCAGAAAAAAAGGCTCCAGCTCAAAGTTGAACTCTATGTGCACTCTTCTTATAAATTATTTCTCCTTAACCTTCTCATATTTAGACACAGGAATCCCAGATGTCTCTTAGAACAGGGGTTCCCAGATTTCATGTGAGTGATAAAAATGTTCTGGAATTAGGTAGTGATGATGGCTGGACAACCTTGTAACTGTCAGGAGACATCACTGAACTGTATACTTTAAAAGCATGAATTTTAAGGTATAAGAATTAAATCCCAATTTAAAAAAAAGAAAACATTGAACACCAAAAAAAAAAAAATACAGAGGATTAAGAGCAATTGGAAACCTTCTGCCAACTTTTCCATTATAAACTGATTAAAACTAGTCTGGAAACTAGAATTTGGGAATGACTAACCTGGAGAACAACATGGTGGGGGTCTGGAAAAAAAATTCTAAAAGCTAGTATAAATCTGTACAGAGAGTAAAGGAAAGGAAATAGACAGCTAGGGCAAGCTGTTAGAAAAGAGATACCTGCTTATTAAGCCTGAGGATAAAAATTTAAGTTATCTACAACCCCAAAACCAAAGTATGTTTCTCATCTCCCTGTACTGCAAGATACTTCTGCTTTGACTTTTCTCCATTCCTCTGGAGGACAGCTGAATATGCTAGAATTTGGAGTGGAAATAGGAACATTTTAGGCCCCAGAGCCTAAGAGGTTCTTACCTTACTTTGATCCTACAGGAAGAAGGGAGTGGGGCACAGTCTTCCTGCCTGAGGAAGAGACCCTGTACAAACCAGAGGGTTGAAATTTCATTGAAGGAAGTGTACAAAGGAAACCTACTATCACAGAATCCAGTCAAAAGAGAGTCTATACCTCACAAATCCGTGGCGTCAGCCCAATAGAGGCCTGGAGAACAGAAGAAAGGAAAGCATTACTTTTCACTCACAGTGATGCTCTCCCCGCACACCCAGGAACCATCCTTAGTCAGGGAATAGGGACATGGGCTCCTTGTGCTAGCCTTTTCACTTTAGGGAGTTTCACCGGCAGTATGCAGAAGACTTGACTTGCCAGTGCTCTCAGGAGACAATTATGGGAGGAATGTACCAGTTGAGAGGCAGATTACCTCCACAAGAAGGAAGACAGAAGAGGCTAGCAAACCCAGGTACCTGCTTTTGTGCAAAGAAGGTTACATCTTTCTTGGATAAACCAGTTTTACAACTGTGGTTCCTCCCAGAACCTATCTCCTATCCCTACACACACACAAGAGGACTAGAGCATATGGGCAATTAAAAAAAAAATTTAGAGAGAAGTGGCTTCTCTTTTCATATTGGATCTCATGCTAACTTATACTCAGGTTAAAAGCTTTATCCCCCTGGTTTAATGCATTTTCTTCTTTTCATTTCAAATATATAAAGTTACATTAATATGGACATAGTAAGCAATCAGCTGAGCCCAAGGCAGCAGAAATAATCTCTCAGGAGGAACAGTGTCTCAGAGAATGTCTCTGAGAATGTCACCTACCCCTCGAGTTCATCTCACTAAGAGACTTGTAAATCTAAAACAAAGAGGTATTCTTAGGGAATTCTACCTTTCTAATTTCCATGATTTAAAAAAAAAAATGGCTCTCATGAGTCCAACACACTTTTGAAAGCTCTCATCACAGTACCTGAATTTCCTGCTTCTTTCTAACACTCAGGTCTAAGACACATATCCTCATATCTGCAAAGCCCTAGCCAGCACATAAGATTCAGTAAATGGTAAGAAAAATTCAGAAGGACTGACAAAAGGTTTGCTTCATCAAAGGGAGTCATAAAATTCTAAGGTTCATCAGCATTAATAAATGAGGCTAATTTTCAAAGTTTACCTTTCAATTAAAGTGCTGAGGAACTCCTTCTTAATATAGAAGGAGGGCCATTAAATCTTGTCAAAAGGTGACTGACTATGAAACTCATGTTCTCCCAGTGACAAGGACAATGCAAGATTCAGGCTTGCTGTGGCATTAGGAAGATATCTCATTCTAATACCAATACTCACTGGGGTCCCCAGCATGGTGTATGTCTTCCCGGAGCCTGTCTGCCCATAGGCAAAAAGGCATATGTTATAGCCTTTGGCAGCTCCAGACAGTACCTCAGTCCCCAAATCCTGGAATATCTGTAACAACAAAAGTAGAGAGCATGTCACTGAGGTCCTTCTTCCCACAGCAAATTTAAAATTATTTTTAATCCAAAAATATTACAAAATGTTTCAAACATATATGACTATAAGTTCTCCACCATTTCACAAGAATCAGCTCAGTTTCAGAAAAAAAGATTACTAAGAAAAACTCATTCATTCAGTCAATCATTTAGATACTTTTTAAAGTGCTTACTGTATGCTGGGCACAATGCTAGGCACTAAAATTGATATGGTACAAAACTTACCTGGTCCTTAATTTTAAGGCAAAGGGCAAACACATGCAAGCAAACAGTGAAGAAAGACCATGCACATTCTTTTTCCTTCTCATTCCAAGAAAGTGTTTTGTACAGTTAATCAGACAAAGCTACAATGAAATATTGCCCAGAACATTTACAAATTCAGGGTCTCAATACACCACAGTGAGGATGTTAAGACTAAAAGTTAGGGAGGTGTTTTCCCTACAGGTCTCTTTACTATATGCTCCAGCCTAATAGCTGTCTGGTTCTGCTGGTCGCTCATCTCTGTGGTGGTCGGTTTTAGTGAATCAGAAACAAACAGAGGTCCTACTGTGAAAACCCTTGTACAGTAGTATTCTGTGTAATACCAGAAAGACCTGTTGGACTCTGTTAGGTAAACCCTGGTCTCTGGAAAAAAACAATCTGGCTCATAGGGAAGGCAAAGTTTCCCAGTTTGACCAGTCCTCAGCAGAATCCCACGTGGACATCTGCATCCCATGGCTGTATGGTAGACATCTGTCCTTTGTATTATTGTTGTTCAGCATCCAAATACTCTCCCTATTTGTGGGGAATCTCTGATTCTGTCAGTCTTGGTGGAAGCAGGGCCCAACCCTCCATGACAAAAGCCAGACAAGCAAAATACTCCTCTCCACCTCCTGGCAGCTAGAACACTAACCTGTGAAATAAGGCTCACCAAGTAGGTGCTCCCACTTGGATTTGGAAAGAATGTCATAAAAACAAAATGGTAAATTCTCAAAGGGTAGCATCGAGTCCAATAGCACTGCATCTTGAGCATACAGTGGTACAAGTGTCAAGGGTGGTGACCAAATTAGGTTTTGCCTGGCTTCCCTGCAAGGTAGGATCCCATGGTGCCCTACCCATTCTTCAACTTTTAGTTCAATTCTGTGAACTACCTGGTAAGTTTCTGAATTGGTATGCAGCTGTCACCTTTCATAGCTGGGTGATCTTGAACAAGTTACTTAAATTCTTTAAGCCTCAGTTTCTTAAGTTGTAAAGTAGATATTTTATATAAACATCACAGGTGCGTTATAAAGATTAAGTAAGCTAAATACACGTAACTAGGGGTAATAGGGACAAAGACAGGAGTTGCTGACTCAAGACCACACTACCCAGTTCTATGTTTTAGGAGTTGCAGCTACGCTTCTTGGCCAGTGAACTATTTCTGTTTTGTTATGTTTTGTTTTGTTTTTGCTTTTTTTTTTAATGCTTCTAATATTCAGACACAGGGCCAAAACAACCTAGGGAATAGTTAAAGTCAGGGGTCTTATACCATTCTTATCCCCCTGCCTAATCTCCCTCCCAGCTCTGTATTTCTCTCTCTCTATTCACTCACTTCTATGTTAGCAAAGCTGAAAATCTGGCAGGGTTTTCTTTTGACTCCTGACATCTGTCTGGGTTAAATTCCCAGTGACTGAAGAGGAGAGGTCATTGCTCTTCGTTAGACCACTTGAGTTGGCTACCATCCATTTACTAGTTAGAAGATGTTCCACCTTTCCAACTAGTGCTCCAGCAGGAAGTGAGAACAGAGGCACAGGCAGAGCAAGGCCACATCTATCCAAATGTTATTTCTTCCCACTGCTCACACACAGCTGAGCAGAGTGAGCGCAGCAGATTATAAAGGAAAACAACACAATGTTACTTTGTCCATGTCTTTATCCAAATTCAAATAATCACCCAGAGGTTTTATGAAAAACATCTTTGAAGATACCATTTTTACTCAAGAATAAAAGATGTCAATAGGCAAAACACTGGGCTCCAAACTTGGAACAGGTGAAAATCTTAAGATGAAGCTATCATTCATTCTTCAAGAACTATGAGGCTTAGCTCATCATAAGTTCCAGGGAAAAGCACAGCCCTAGATAGAGTACAACAGGGCCAGATGAAACCAGGGTCCACTCTCATCATAATAATATAATGAAGGAGACAGAAACAGCTCAATGTAAATACCAAGAATAATTGTAAAGCTAAAAATAAGTCACCAAAAAACAATCTAAAGCTAGAGAGTCCAGTTCAGGGGGAAAGATAAGCAGTGTGACTTTTTTTCTGGAGTAAAAGTAGCTGAAAGCATTAAATACACAAATTAACTATGTGTAATTTAGATATGGGACAGACCAATGGAAGCTGCTGTATGGAGACTTGCGACATCTTAAGCCAAAACAAAAAGATCTACCAATATACATTGCCTCAGGGCAACTGAATCTAGGAATCAAAAATTTTTTAAAGTTCTCAAAAGAATGAGAAGACAACTACAGACTGAGGGAAAATATTTGCAAAAGACATCTGATAAAAGAATAATATCCAAAATACACAAAGAACCCTTAAAATGCAACAAAGAAAATAATTAACCTGATTAAAACATGCATGAAAGATCTGGACAGACATGTCACCAAAGAAGATATACACATAGTAAATAAGCATATGAAAAGATGTTTAACATGTCACTGAGGATGCAAATTAAAACAAGGAGATACCACCACACACTTACTAGAATGACCAAAATCCAACCACTGACACCACTAAATACTGACATGGATGTGGAGCAACAGGAATGCTCATGCATTGCTTGTGGGAATGGAACAGTCATTTTGAAAGAGAGATTGGCAGTTTTTACAATACTAGATACAGTCTTACTATATAATCGAGCAATCACATTCCTTTTTATTTATTCAAAGGAGTTGAAAACTCATGTCCACTCAAAAACTTGTAGACAAATGTTTATAGCAGCTTTATTCCAATTGCCATAATGGGAAGCTGCCAAGATGTCCTTCATTAGGTGAATGGATAAATGTGGTGGTACATCCAGACACTGGAATATTCAGTGCTCAAAAGAAATGATCTATCAAGCCATGAAAAAATATGGAGGAAACTTAAATGCATATTACTAAGTGAAAGAAGCCAATTTGAAAAAGCTATATACTGTATGATCCCTAATATATGACATTCTGGAAAAATAAACTATGGAGAGAGTAAAAAAATCAGTGATTGGCAGGGGTTGGATAATAGATGGAACACAGAGGATTTTCAGGGCAGTGAAACTATTCTATATGATACTATAATCTTGTATACATGTCATTATACATTTGTCCAACGCACAGAATGTACAAAATCAAGAATGGACTCTAATGTAAACTGTGGTTACTGGGTGATAATGATGCGTCAATCAATGTAGGTTCATCAGTTGTAATAAACGGACCACTCTAGTGTGAGATGTTGATAGCTGGAGAGCAGAAAGTATATGAGGGATCTCCCTGTACTTTGTGCTCAGCTTTGCTGGGAATGTAAAATTGCTCTAACAAATAAAGTCTATTTTTAAAAAATAAAATCAACAAGATAAATCTTAAGTGATGGACTTCCCCAATTTTAGAAACATTATCAACAAACCCTTCTTAAAAACTGTTAGAATCAACTATGTCACTGGAGATTTCATGATGACTGTTTAAAGTCCAAAAGTAATGGCTGCCCTGTATTTTCCTTAAAAAAATCTTTTCACTGAGATTTTTTTGCTTGCTTGCTTTTGATAGTCCTGTAGTTCTTTCTATTATATATTATGTCCTCTAAACCCCACATAGACTCATAGTAAAAAACATTTTGTGACTTCAATTTAAGATAAGAGTTCAAAACAATGAAATACATATTGATTTCAAATACAGGTCTCAGAAACTGTCGAATCAGCGAGAAGAGGGACATTTCAACTGCTGGAAACCATTCAAATATATGTTTTCACTAATGCTGGTAGTTACTTAGAAAAACCTCAAGTAACCCAGAGTTGACTCATTTATATTTCTCATCACATAGAGACACTGAAGTAAGGTTGGTAACATTGGTGGTTCTACTGACCCATTCTCTCTCCAAACTTGTGGTAGTAGTATAGAAAAGTAAGGCCCACTATTTGAAGGGAGAGTATTCATATAGAATATATAATTTAATGGGGACTTAAATTTGGAGAAAGGGCTTAGAATGATTTTTCTTTCTTAAAAAAAAAACAAACTTTTTTCAATTATAGTCAATTTCCTTTAAACAGCTACACTTATAGTGTAGTGGTTAAGAACATAGGCTTGGGAACTTTCTAGGTTCAAAGCCTAGCTGTTTGGGTAAGTAACCTTACCTCAATTTCCTCAGCTGTGAAATGGAGATTTTAAACTCATAGGGTTAGGATTAACTATGTAAATACATGTACAGCCTTTAGAACAATGTCCGGCACAAAGTAAGCACTAGATAAATGCAAACTTTTACTGTTATTACATATTATCGTTTCAATTTTTCTATATAAGAACTACTCAAAAGACTTATCTTGCTCTGTGGTACTCTCATATATTTATTAAATTCCTAACAGCGATGTAGCACTGCTCAGGGTACTGTGAGAAATTTGAAAGACACTTAAAATAGTGTCCCGATCTATAATGAGCTCACTATATAGTTGAAGGGAAAGCTTCTAAATTTAATAAAAAATTCCATATCAGTACATAGTAAAATATGAGTGAAGGGTAGGTATAAATATTATATTTGGGGAAGGGTAAATGACTGTGAGCTTGGGTAGTTAAAGAAACCTTCCTAGCAGAGTTGGCACTTGATCTGTCTTAAGCATGCTTTGAGAGAAGTCCCTTTCTTGAATAATATACCCAGGTAAAGGCATTTTCTCTTAAGTGAGGGTGACCCCAGGACAGTATCACCACAAAATCTAAAATGTATTATTGTCATTTCAATCCTTTGGGAAGTCAGAGTTCAGGGTGAAACAATAGAACAACTTTGCTCCCTCTGAAAAATAGGTCACTTTGCTCCCTCTGAAAAACCATTGGACCTCCACTTGCCATCTCTTAATACCTGGCTGTCAACCTTGTAAAGTTCATTTTTAGGACTAAAGATCTCCCACCTCAAGAACAACAAACATCCAGGTAAGTAACCCCAGAAACAGCCACACAAATTGCTCTCCCCCATCCCTTCATTCAAGTTACTTTTATTTGAACAAGAAAGTATGGCTACAAAAAGGATACACATCAGCAGCTATATATTCTTAGCTTCAATGAGAAGGGCCCACTGGTAGTGGCGATGGCCCATTCTCATTACATAACCTTTTAATGGTAAGAGACTATCAGTTCCTAAAATGAAAATTACTCTGTGGCTAGATAAGACAGGGTCTTTCTAGGAGCTTCTGCTTATACACTAGTCCTCTTCTCAAATCCCTACCCTTGCCAAAGCTTTTTGACCTATGAGCTCCTAAGGAGGGAAGAGGAAGATATATGCCTGCAATTTTCTAAACCATGACACAGGCCTAAAGAATCTCCCAAAGTGGTCCACTTAAAATTCTTCTGGCCCTACAGCTACTGTCAATACTAAAGAACTAGGAGGCTTTTGGACTCATTCAGTCTTTATCCAAGTGGACTCATTATATTGCTTTAGGAAGTGAAAAAAGAAAAAAGAAGACCGTAATGTGCAAACATTTCTATCTCATTTTCTTCTGTCTTCTCTGAAACTATTATCTACAATGATTTAGATTTACCACAATTTAACATCACAATTTGTAGATTTACCACAATTTAACATCACAATATATAATCTGTACTTCCAAATCAGTAAGAATATAGTCAACATCTCAAAATAAAAAATTTAAAGAACTGCCCAAGTGCCATTATTGAACACAACATATTTTCATTGTATTTTTCATCTTTCTGAAAATATATAAATTTTATATGGTTGCTATGCAGAGTATAAATCTCTTGTGTGCTGCTTTTCATTCCCATATAAGTAAAACACTTAAACATGTTATTCATTTCTGTTGTTTTCATAATTATAATTTTAGAGGTTCGTAATTGACAGAATTATTTTTAACAATCAACAATTTTCTTATTCTCATACCAACATGAGACGAATGAAAGCAAAAACTCCCGTTAAAAAATATCAGTAGCTACTGGTGTTTATAACTGCAACTCAAGGTCAGTGCTTCCCAGTGGTATGGAGTACAAAGAAAAAAAGAAGAGCCACCCTTTACCATTTCTAAGCCCTCAGTTTCCAAAATCCTGTGAACTCATTTCTCCTTAGTCAAGCATCATGGTCCTGAAACAAATTTAATAAGTTGGCTGGGTTGTTTTTAATTTACTCCATCCAGCACTCAACTTCTCACACTCTCTTCTTTGAACTGTACAATGTTAGACTGGAATCAGTGAGAACTCATGGGTTTCAATATAAATAGGTATAGCAATAGATAAGACGTAACTGTATACATGTATGTGTATATACATATATATATGCAAGTATATAAATATTCTCTAGCTTTGTCTGACTATACTGAGAGGACAGAGAACAGTGATACCTCAATAGCGATGATCACACCAAGCATCTCAATCTTGACTTCTAAACATCTTCCACTAATAGGAATATTTTGAGCATCATAATAAACAATAACAAGAAACTGTAATCCATTGCATAAAATGGGAAACCATGAGTCAGTACAGATATAAGTAATTTGAAAGTTTGATAAAGAATAGAATATTTACATAGCCGCAAAGTACTTCTCAACAAAATATTAATCACAAAGGAGAAAAGAGTAACTTTACAATGGAGAAGCCTCACAGATGCCACCTTAATCAAGTGATCAAAGTGAATTCTGTGATATTCCTATCAAAGATGCACAATATGAAACTAATCATGAGGCAATATGCGACAACCAAATTAAGAAACATTCTACAAAATAATTGGTCTATAATCTTCTAAAGTGTCAAAATCATGAATACAAGAAAAAAACTAAAGAACTATTTCAGATGGAATCAGACTAGACATAAAACAACTAAATGCAACAAATGATTCTGAACTATATATTTTTTCTATAAAGAACTGGGATAGGTAGCAAAACCTGGATGGAGTCTAAGATTAGATGATAGTAATATAACAATTTAATGACCCAGTTTTGAAGGCTGCATTATGGTTATGTTAGAGAATGTCTCGCTCTATAAGAAAATGTCCATCCAGGTTTTGGGGGCAACTGAATACCAGGCTAGCAACTTTCATATAGTTCAGGGAAAAAAATTTGTTTTTAGAATCTACTTCCACCTTGTCCATAAGTTTGTGGTCATCTCAAAAAACTTAAAGTTTATTTAAGAAAAAGATGTAAAGAAAAATACAACAGAAAGCACACTGAATTCTGTGTCAGGCTTAGGTTCCTATGAATATCAGCATTGCAACTTATTAGCTGTGTAACGTATTAGTCACAAGCTGTGTTTCCTTTCTCCTCATCAGTAAAATCTGATGTTTACTGTAAAAAATCAAATGAAGTGAACTGTAAGAAAATACATTACATTTCTGATTGAGCATAATATATTTATTTTGCAATCCTGTTGAAATAAATTTTGTGGCACTGTATCAATTAGAGTTTGAGCAGAAGCAGATGGTACACTCAGAATAACTCAAGTTCAGTTAAATAAAAAGACTACAAATGGGTGGGTGGGAAGCAGGAAAACCACAAGAGATAGTGCAGTAATCTGGAAACAGTAACTGGAAATTCACCATTTCTGGGCCCAAATGAACAAGGGGGGAAAAGGCTCATCAAAAATTGAAGGAGAAAAATCAAGTGGCAAGAGCCACCTTGAGAGGAGCTGTGATCTGTTAATGGATGAGGCCCGGGTGAGACAATTATAGGGAAGAAACCTCTCCCTCTGATCTCCTGCAGCCCTTTATAAAGCCTGCCTTTCTTTGTTCTCCCTGGAAAGCACACTTCAAGTTGCTGCTACCTGAATTTGTGTCTCCCAGTTGCAATCTCTGGCCTCATATAAATGCTTTTTATTTTCTTTTAACTTAAGCCTCTTTCTTGGTTAAGAGACCTTTTTCAGGGACAGTTTCTGTTTGTTAATTTTTTTCCTTTGAATGGCCCATACTTCCATGTTTCTTTGTATGCCTTGGGATTTTTTTGTTGAAAACTGAACATTTGACTCTAATACTGTAGTTACTCTGTAAATTAGATTATCTCCTTTCCCCAGAGTATGCTGTTTCTTGTTATTATTTTGTTTGTTTTTGATTGTTGTAGGCTATCTCTGTGCTAAGTATCATCCTGGGGTATAAACCTAAGGTGTTCTTGGGTCCTTCCCTGGGCATATACAATTACTTTCTAATTTTCCCTATGTATCCAGTTGTTTTTGAATGTCCTAGTCTTAATATCCAGCTTCCAAAAGCAGAAAAAGAGAAAAATAAAGTGTGTCTGGTGGGTGATGGGGAGAAGGGGTGCTGGCCCTTTAAATTCCCTAGTAGTTACTTCAGCTGAATGAGGAGGGACTTGCAACAATGAAGAAGGTGCAGCAACATGGCTGTTAATTTCTGTCTGCATCTCTGTCATTGGAATCCATAATTAGGAATCAGAGCACAGATGCCTGTCATTTGGAAGACAGGGTCCTTTTTGCCCACCCTGACTCTTGCAGGCTGCATGAAAGAGGCTTCAGGACCAATGCATAGCTATCAGCCACATGACTGGGAATAGAGAATGGGTGGCTGCTACCATGCTAAGAGCTGAAATTGACCAAAACTAACTGCAATTTATCCACCAAATCTTCCTCTGGAAGTTGTAAGCCTTCAATAAACTCCAGAGTGTCAAAACAGACATATCAAACAGATTCTGCCAGTGCAATTTTTGTCTAGGTGGGGAGACAGACTCCTGGTGCCTCCTATTCCACCATCTTTCCAGAATCCTCTCCTCCATAATGATTTTTTTAATACAAATGAATAGCCTCATATTCCCCTATTGAAAGCTGTGTACTTCCCATCATGATGGTGGAGTAGGTAAATGCTGTTCTTGCCTCCTCCCAAGACCACATCAAAATTATAACTAAATTATAGAACTATCATCAAGAACCACATGAAGAAGAGGTGAACAGAAGTCCTATAACTAAAGATATAAAGAAGAAGTCATGTTGAGACTGGTAGGAAGGGTGGAGATGCAAAAGGGCAAATGCCACACCCACAATCTAGCAATTAAGAATCAGGAGAGATATCTCAGCTGAAGATGTTATCTATGAGGAGTGGGGGGTCACAGCCCCACATTGGGTTCCCCATTCCAGGCCACCAGTGCCAGGAAGAGGAATCCTCATATCATCTGGCTGTGAAAAACAGCAGGGATTGCATCCTAGTGAAACAGAGGGCTTCTGGAGACCTAGGTGATCCTGTTGGGGGCATGTACATGGACTCACTTGCTCACAAACTCTCCTGCTCTGGGGTTCAGCGCAGGGGCAGCAGCTTGAAACGCGTCAGGATGTATGAGGAGGAACTAAACTGACTAGCTTCAGAGCATGGGTTGGAGTGGCAGAGGTCAGTAAGAGCAGTTCTCTATAGGGACATAAGTGTTGGCATATGCCATTGTGCCTTTGTCAAACTCTCTTCCCAACCAGCCAGTCCACTGAAGACAGGCACCAAATCTATGCTCTCCATTAACCTGGCTAATGTAGTTCAGCCTGCTCTGGTGATTTTCTGAGACCACACCCCAACCAACTCATAGCTTGGCCCAAGCCAAATCCAGCGGCTTTTCCATGGAAGTAGCCAGCTTCAGCTCACACTGCAGACTTTCCTAAAAATCTCTCAAAGGTCCACAAACCCCAGACTAGAAGCATCTGGCTTCAGCATGCTCTGTATCTTCTAATAAGTGGCCCCAAGCCCAACACAAATGGTAACTGGTCTCAACTTGCATTGTAACTCCCATTAGGTGGCCCCAAACCTGACATAAGTGGCAGCAAGTCTTATCTTAGAATGTAGCTGCAACTAAGCAGCCGCAAAGCATGCATAAGTAGTGACTGGCCTCAGCATATACCATGATGTCCACCACAGGTTCCCAGGTCTGGCACAAGTGGCAGCCAGGCTCGATTCACAGCATAGTCTCTCCCAAATACCCCTAAGTCCAGTAAAAGTGGCAATCAACCATAGATCACTTTGTAGCTTCTACCAGGCAGTCCCAAGACTGATACAAACAGTAGATGACTTTGGCCTGTGCCAGAGCCCCTCCCAAGAGGCTCCAGAACACACCCAGTGGTCAGTTTCACACTACACCAGAGCACCACTCGACCAACTCCACAAATGACACCCAAAGGTTAGGCTTGGCTGGCACCAGTCCTCACTAAAGTGACTCCCACTCCATGAGGTCAACTGCTACACAACAGTCTGTCCATTGTTGTCATGGCCAGCCCTCATAGCCAGTAAGCCTGAGGGTCAACCCCACCAACAGATGCGCCAATAGCAATCAAGGCTTAACTACAATAGGACACACATGAGGGACACCCCTGGAGAACTCAACTCAGGTGACCAGAAGACTGTGCCACTGGGTCCCACAGGACACCTATTACATGAGGCCACTCTGCCAAGAACAGAAGACAGCATATCTACCTAATATATATAAACTAACACAGGAGGTCAGCCAAGATGAAGAGACAAAGAAACATGTCCTAAATGAAATAACAGGATAAAACTCCAGAAAAAGAACTAAATGAAATGGGGACAAGGACTCTACCACATATAGAATTCAAAACTCTGGTTATAAGAATACTCAATGAAGAATAGATGAACTCAGTGAGAACTTGAACAAAGAAACAGAAAACATAAGGAACCCATCAGAAATAAAGAATAACTGAAATAAAGAACACATTAAAAGGAATCAGTATCAGATTAGAAAAGGCAGAGGATGAATCAGCAATCTGGAAGACAAGGTAGCAGAAAGCACCCAATCAAACAGCAATAAGAAAAAAAATTTATTTTAATGAGAGTAGTATAAGGGACCTCTGGGATAACAGTAAGCATTTGCATCATAGAGGTACCACGAGAAAAGAAAGAACTAGGGCTTAAAAACCTACTGACTGAAAACTTTCCAAACCTAGCAAAAGAAATAGACGTACAAGTCCAGGAAGCACAGAGGGTCCCAAACAAGCCCACACGAAGACCCATAATTAAACTGCCAAAGGTTAAAGACAAAGAGAAAATCTTAAAAGTAGCATAAAAAAAGCAATTAGTTATATGCAAGGGAGCTCCCAAAGACCATCAACTGATTTCCTAACAGAAACTTTGCAGGCCAGTAGCGATTGGCACAAAATATTCAAAACCATGAAAAACAAAGACCTACAACCAAGATCACTCTACCCAGCAAGGCTATCATTTAGAATTGAAGGTCAGAGAAAGAGTTTCCCACACAAGAAAAAGCTAAAGGAGTTCATTGCCACTAAACCAGTATTACAAGAAATGTTAAAGAGACTTCATTAAAAAGATAAAAAATATGAATAAAAAAATGTAGAAAAGAAATAAGTTCTGGAGAGGAGGAAGACGGCAGACTAGGTAAAGGCAGGGCTTGTCTCCTCCCAGGACCGCACTGAAATTACAAGCCAATTATAAAATAATCAACGTGAAGAATCACCTGAAGTCCAGCCGATCATAACACCTAAATATGATAATATAAAGGAGCCACATCAAAGCTGGTAGAATGGGCAAAGTCCTGAATTGGGCTGGACCCGCACCCATGGGTGGTGGAGGATCACTGGGAGGGAGAGCAAGGCTGCAGAGGCTCTCCTGAAGGAGATCGGGGTCCTGTTCACATCTGGGGGCTCCCCAGCCCAGGGTCCCAGCCCACAGAAGAGGAGATTCCAATAACTCTGTAGAAATTCCAGCCGTCTGAGTGAAACAGAAGGCAACTGGGCCCCTAGATGTCCCTTTGAAGGACCCATGCAAAAGTTTTCTGACCTGCAGACACTGGGACATCAGCTGAGGGTCTGAGGCTCACACGGGATTCATTCTGAAAAATTCTCCATTACCTGGAGTCAGAAAGAGGGCCGGAAAGGCAGATATCATTGTGCCTTAGTCCAGCCCCCCCTATAGACTACACCAGCTTGATTGTGCAGATCCCTCCCACAGAGCCATAGGGGACTGGTCAGAAGGAATCAGCCCACCCTGCCTATCCTGCAGACTGCCAGGGGAAGTTGTTTATGGTTGGATGTCAGGCCCTGCGCTAAGTGAGTCAGAGTGAAGCATTCACAGTGGGGCAGCCATTGCTGTGAGCAGCGTTTCCAATCCCAGCAACAGTGGCCAGCAATGTGAGTCCCATTTCAGGTATAAGGTCAGGCAGATCGCTGCTGCCAATACAAACTTGGGCAGATATTGAGGGCCTGTGGGCCAGTCTCAGACAGCAGCTGGTCTTGCTATAACCTGGGTCTTACGCGGGAACTCACAAGTTACCAAATTTGCAGTAAGACGGAGGCTGTATTGATCTGACTGCAGACTGCCCCGGGCACTGTTATTGGCTTGCTGCCAAGCTCAGCTCTGAGTGATTCACAGCTGGGCAGCCATCGTTGTGAATGGCCTTTCCAACTGCAGCAAAAATGGCAAGGCCGGTAAGCTACATTTGAATTCCCACTGGGCGACCAGTGCTATGAGCCGCATTTCAACAGAAAACATGGCAGAGTGAGAGACGTCCCCAGATCTCTCTCCTTGAAACGACAATAAGATGAACATCTAAAATTCAACAAAAAACACCCACACTGCACACCAGCATGTCTGAGCATGGGATCTGCACATAAGAGCTATCACAGGTACTTTAAGGCATTATATAAAGCAGGGATCCAAGAGGCTTAGATGCCATCTACTGGAAACCAAAGGAAAAGTGCCTTCTTTGCAACATACCTTTATATAATAAACCTTCTTTCTGGAAAACAGCATAATATACTTCCATTAATGCCCAGGCAGAGAAATAGTCCATTAGAAATGTGCTACTCAAAACCAGGGTTTTAGATCCAGATAGCTAGTAACATTTACTAAGCAAGTGTAAGTATTTTGTTAGGCTCTCTTAGCACCTGTAATGTTATCAACTCACTTCATACTCACGATATATCTGAGAGTTATTATTATTATCACTCTCTAATTTTCTAGTAAACTGAAGTCCCACGGATAGTACTTCTAAACAAACCTCTTGCTCTGAACCAATGATATCCTGCCACTAACAAAATAGCTCTGTAGTTACCAGGAAAAGCAAATCATATCTGTTGAACACAAAGCTATTCTCCTACAACTTAAAATTGCTTTCCAAGGTTTCCTTACTTCCTGTTGTTTTGCTTTACACTGAGAGAAACTTTACCAAGTCTCCTTTTCAGTATTTCTGAACAGTAGTTATAATAATTATAATAGTAATAATATTTTGTTATGGCTTTGGCCAAAGACAATAATATCTTATACTACTGCCATTTGTTATTTGTTAATCATTTGTAGAGTCTTTTTACTCCAGTAACCTTTTCATTTGCATGTGAAGAGAATTATAATCTCATCCCCAAATTTTATGAACACTGCCATGACCAGAATTTGAAACCTTATTAGAGACAGACACCATTACATTTTTTCTTTCTTTGCCATCTTTCAAATCACAAAGAATGGTCACTTTTTGTACCAAATAGAAAAATACAATAATGCGTGAAGAAAAAGCTAATCTTCCCCCCCTTGCCTCACCCCATGCCCACTCACTGCAGCATCTAACAGGAACCCTTCAGGTACCAAGTATGTCCTTTCATACCCATTTCCATATGTAAAATAATGTATAGCTATTTGTTTTTGTTTTCACTGAAATATACACATACAGCACACACCAACCTACAGCTTGCTTTTTATCATAATATTTCATGAACACATGAGTTATTTGTCATAGATGTACCTTCCCTTTTTTATGCATACACACTCAGCCACAGTTACATAAACAATATAAAATAAGTTTTAGGTTTATATGAAAATTCAACATAAAGTACAGAGTTCCCACATACTCCCTCAGTCCCCTCTCCCCTCCTTGGTTTCCTCTATTATTAACGTCTTGCATTACTGTGGTACATTTATTACAACTGAGGAGCCAATATGGATGGATATACTATTATTAACTAAAGTCCATAGTTCACATGAGAGTTCATTATTTGAATTTTACTATAAATTTTGACAATGTATAATGACGTGTATTCACCATTACAGTATCAAACAGAATAATTTCACCACCCTAAAAATCCCTTGTACTAAAAAACAAAACAAAACAAAATCCCCTGCACTCTATCTAGTCATCGCTCCCTTGCTCTCCCCAAACCCCCAGCAACCACTGATGTTATTGCTCCAATAGTTTTGCCTTTTCCAGAGATTTATATAGTTGGAATCACACAGTAGCCTTTTCAGATTGGCTCCTTTCATTTAGTAATACGCATTTAAGATTTCTCTATGTCTTTTCATGACTTGATAGTTCATGTCTTTTTAGTACTGAATAACATTCAGTGGAATAACATTCCACTGTCTGAATGTACCAGTTTATATTCACCTATTGAAGGACATCTTGGTTCCTTCCAAGGTTTGGCAATTATGAGTAAAGCTGCTATAAACATTTCAAACACAGATTTTTGTGTGGACATAACTTTTAACTCCTTTGAATAAATGCCAAGGAACCTTATTGACTAATCTTTCCCCTCATCTTGCACCAAGATGCATTCCAATCCTTACTTCTGGGATTTCCAGGGTAGTCCCTACGTCTGTATGAAGTCATGTATCTCCTTCTTCTATTACAACTGTAACAAAGCCTGGGGCCTCTCCTGAACTCTAACCTTTTTCCCCTGAAGTAAAAAAAAAAAAGAAATAATTTAATGTTTATTTATAAGACACTTAAAAATAAGAAATTCCACATAGAAATAAGAAACCCATTGAGAGGAGAAGCTTCATACAGTATATACAGTTTGGAAACTGTTCAAGTACAGTTTTTTAATGAAAAGTGCCACCCAGCACTTAGAATGTTTATCATTCAGAGGTAGTTTCAGGCACATTTCCACCTTCTTCTTTCTCTAAAGGAAAATACTTCCTAATTAACCATAATGAAGCTTTGTATACAGCCTAATTTTCATGGTTTTGTAGAGATTTAATTTTGTCCAAAATCCGTATTCTTCAATCAGTATACTAAGTTTCTCCGTTTCACCTGAAAGACATTTAAAATGGCATCTAGAATAACCAGAATAATTTTGGTATCTTTCACAGTTCAGAGGTTCATCAACAGTCTATTACGCCACAATGAACAAGGTATATAATCTGTTCAACTGTTCCACCACTTTTACAGTTGGTCATCCCCATACAGCTTCCTTAAAGTCTGCCGCAGAGAGAATGCCAATGTGGAATGGAACTAGTCCATGATTCACAACTTGCAGTATCTAACTATGGTGGCCAGATGTGATGCTTGACATAGTTCATGTAGCTTCCTTATGAATACTAGTTTTGGGGCTAATAAGCAAGCTGGGAAAGATGGCTAGTGCCCCCACATCTATTACAACCTGAATCTGTTCATCTATCTCAATGACAATCTCTTCTATGGCTCTTAGCACAGCAGTCACAATTGGGAATTCAATAGCTCCTAGAAGCTTCACAAGCTGGGGCACAACTATTTTCATGACCATTTCAATTTGTTCCTTTGGATCATCAGTAAGATAGGAAATAGCCAAGCAGGTACCTGCTAATACTTCTGGATTATCATAATGCAGGTAACGAACTAAAGTGGGAAGAATTTGCTCAAAAGTATCTTATGGGGGTACAGGATTCTTGTTGCAACAAAGGTTTGAAAGTGTCCTGGTAAGTGTCCTAGGAAATGCAAGACAAGCCAATGGCAGATCAACTGCACCATACTTGATACAATCTTGCAAACTGAATTACCACCTGTAATGTTTCCACAAATTTGTTCACTGATGCGAGCCTGGGATGATGCCAACAGAGAAAGGAATACTGGGACAGCACTACCATCTACCACAGCCTTGATCTGCTCTGATGTCCTGGAAGACACTGTTAGTGAGCATCCAGATTCAAACTGAATGGAACTACAATGAGTTCTGCCCAAGAACACGAATTTTGGAATCAAACCAGCCCAGATTGTGTTGTCGGGGGGGTGGGGGTGTGTGTGATTTTAACCTAGAAAGCCATTTCCTGGCTGCTTGAGTAGCTTGAAGCTGGCACCCTAGAGCTTCATGACATAAGAAAATTTGGGGCTAGCAATGGAGGGAAGCTGAGATACATTCAAGTCTATCTCTGTAGATAGTCCCCAAACATGTGATTTCCCTAATTCTTCAACCTCTTGGCACAAGGTAACAAGTATTCTTGGCACAAGGTATCTAGTATTCTGTGGAATACTAGAAATTCTCTCCTTTAGAGTAATTCGTCTGAGTTTAGCTGTAACTTCACTCTTCCACCTATTAAAATGCACATACTACCAGGGAGGACAAAGGAATACATTATTTTGAATGGAAAAAGGACTGAAGAAACTATTGTATGCTGAATAAGATCTTGATCAGGTAACAAAAAAAAATGATAATAATAATAATAATAGATAACATTTAGGCAGAATTTATTATTTGATAAGCACTGCTATAAGTATTTTATATTTATTTACTCATTTAGTCCTCACAGCTCTGAGGTAGGTATGATTATTATCCTCATTTTACAGATGAGATAACTGAAGCATGGAAAAATAAAGGGCCTAGCCCAGAATCACAGCTAGTAATTTGTGAACCTGGGAAATAAACCATTCTTTTAATCAGTATACTTCATCACCTTTCATCTACAAAGATTGGTTGTCAAAGAGGAAAATCTAGGGTCTCTCTAGTATCAGACCATAAAACATACCCTTCTCTACTGAATGAAATTATTTTATTACCTTTATCTTAAGATAAAAACAGAAATCCCTGTCTTTAGAAAGTCCCTCAGTCTATTTGTCTAGGGCTTCTTTTTCTGGGAGGGAGGGAGGGAAGGAAGGAAGGAAGGAAGGAAGGAAGGAAGGAAGGAAGGAAAGAAAAAAAGAAAGGAAGGAAGGAAGGAAGGAAGGAAGGAAGGAAGGAAGGAAGGAAGGAAGGAAGGAAAGAAAAGTAAAGAAAAGAAAAAAAGAAAAGAAAAGAAAAAGATTGCACATAGCAGCAAGTACCTATAGAGAGGTAACAGTTACATATACAACTTATACAGACATACATGCATGGCAAAACATAAATTCATATTCCCACATTAAGACCCTGGTTCCTGAATGAAACCAGGAAAACTGAACTTCAAGATCACCAAAATAGATCTTTGTTTATACAATGTTCTGCTATTGCTAACAATGCTTTTCTGCTTAAGAATGTTCCCACTGACAACTGTCCAAGTGGCATGTGAGATATGGTAGGTGCCATATGTAGCTGTCCTACTCTCTGGACATAAGTAAGGAATTCCTAGAACAGAGAGATGGATATCTAGCTCTAATGCTTCCCTCTTTTCTGCCAAAAAAAAAAAAGGAAAAAAATAGCTTTGTTAAACAAGATCCTGTGAGAAAAGATGAAAGATGGCTTTACTACAATGGAATCTGAAGACAATCTTAAGTCTTTCCATTCCCATAGCCCCTTATAAAAACACAACCACAAATGAAATGACTCCTTGATCATAATTTGCCACGTGTTATGTAACTTGACCATGCTTTCCTGGCCCCATCTGACTGGACCCCAAGCAAAAGCAAACACATTCATCATGGGCATAAGAGAGATTGTCAGCCATTAGATGACTCAAATAAAAATGCTAATAAGGGTATGCCAAATTGTATAAAGATTAACTGACATGATCAAGTCTCTTGGGGAGCTCTGAATGAGAAACAGAGAACTGCCATTGGCCTCCTATAGTTAATGTTGAATTCTGAACAGTAATAAATAATGTTCCAGTGTCATGTGGCCTGGCTGTGTGACTGCTGACAGCTTCCAATTTCCTTATTTCCTCACACAGCCTTGCATTCATGACCCATCATGTGAGATGACCTGATCACCTCTCTTCCATGCAGCCTGAAAATCCCTATCACAATGGCAAGTTCAACTGTCAACAGCAACAAGCACAAGGCAGAATCACTAAGTAGTGGCTCCAGGAGAAGTAGACTTGTTAGCAGTCTGCCCAGCAGCTGACATGGTGAAGTATGAAATATGAAAGATGGTTTGATTATCAGGGTTGAGGAAATCTTTGCTTTATCACAGGCAGAATCCAAGATAGGTAAACTGTGTCACTGCCCTAGGGATGGTATATAAAATAAAGAGATATGTGAGATCCAGGAGAAGGCCTTCATTCCATCAAGGAAAATGTCTGGGAGCTGGGGTGTCTGCAATAATTGAGGCAAATCACCTGGGAATCTTCCCATTCCTAATAATCCAGTATCGTACAGGGCAGGGATCAGCAATTTTTTTCTATTAAGTGCCAGATAGAAAATATATTAGGCCTTGTGGGCCAGATAGTCTCTCCTGCAACTACTCAATTCTGCCTTCGTAGCACAAAAGGATCCATAAGTATTACATAAACCAATGGGCATGGTTACATTCCAAAAAAACTACTAAAACAGGTGGTAGCCAGATCTGGCCAACAAGCCCATAGTTTGCCAACCCCTACTACGTGGCAAAAGTCCTTTTAAAAGCCAACTTCTTCAAAAATAGAAGTGGGTTTGTGGGTTATAATGGAAAAGGGAACAAAGACTAAAGAGAGTACTGCAGACATAAAAGGCCTTCTAACCCGTAAATACATTAAAGCCAAAGTTATTAAATAAGCTCCAAACTGAATTGCCAGCCTGTCAGGATAGGCTAAGTTAGGTTACTATAGCAAACCCCCAAAGTATAGTAGCTTAAAACAAGTTTATTTTTGGTTCACGCGACATGTGGGTTGGTAGGGGGCGCTTATAGTTGTAGTTTCTTTAGGAACCAACTGACAAAACAGCCTATCTCCAATGTTGTCGTTCATTGTACAGAAGGAAAGGGGGCTGTGAAGGTCATAGCCCAGCCACAGAATGCTCCTAGATCATTTCTGCTCATTGCGCACTAGACAGAGCTAATTATATGGCCCCACCTCACACTATCGGACCAGAAAGTGAAATTCCATCATGCAGCAGCAGGTGAAGAGTGATGATTACAGAGTGAGCAGCATGAATAGCACAAAGCAATGGTTAAGCCACTTTTACCTAAATATTTAAAAAATGAGACTTTCTTATTAATAAGTATAGTGATTAATTGCTTAGCCAAAAACTACTGTCAGTTTCATTTTTTTAAAAAAAAATTCAAATTGTTTGGTATATTTTTCCTTACTATCTAAGGACTTTGAAATAGCAGGACCCTAGATCATCACTATGAATATCAATTCTTAATGCCCACATTGGTAGACACAGAGGATAAAGGTGACTCAGTATATTTACTGACCATGGAACGTAATCAGAAACTGAATGAGGAACAGGGCTCTGCCAGGAATATTTGGGGACAGGATACACAGTGTGCTCTTGCCATATCTCACTTTGGAACCAGCATATATTTCACAACTCCTTAGTTCCCTACTGCAGTCTTCTAGATCAGCACTGATGTTATAGCAGATGCTGTTAATGTTCCTCCTGCATACACTTAGATTTCTTTACCATTTCCATCCACACCAGGCAGCTCGTGTGCTTTCACTCTTAAAAGTCAATACTGTGACTCTTCGTCTCTTTTCTGGAGGATTGCCTTCAGGTTCCTGGAATTCCTTTTCAGACTGAAGCCCCAGAAGGAAGCCTTAACTAATGACTGATGGGTGCAGAAAAACTCTAATCAGGAAATTCTTGATAAGGAAAACTGTACAGTCTGTCTTCAAACCAGCACTGTGGAGTTTCCTGGCTACCTACCCTTGCTGTTCTCACTTCCTCACTACACCTACCACTTCTTTCTTGGAAATACTTCCTAATTGCTTTCACACAAGTTCTCATCTCAGGGTCTGTTACTGAGGAAATTACCTAAAAACTGCCCACAGCTTGAGGATAGAAAGGCTACATGGTGCTATAGAAAGAGACCAGGATTTAGACTCAGAAGACTACAAATGACATTTCCACACTACAGCTTATTAGATAATGGCAGTCTCTATCAGCCCTTCTAAAATGTAGAAATAATGGTACCCACAACAATTTTGTGACAAGCAAATACATGTGACTATGATAACACATGTAAAAGTACTTTGTAAGCTAGAGAATACTATACTATGAAGAAGTTAGCTCATTTAAAGACAACTGTTTCCCAACTTCTAATCCCTTCCCCATTCAGTAATTGTGACTATGTCCCACCTGTCTACAAGTAGAAAATTTGTAGAATGGTGGTTCTCAGATTTTAGCATTCATCATAATCATCTGGAGAGCAATTAAAACAATTTGAAGGGATCGACCCATAGAATTTTTGATTCAGTAAGTCTGAGGTACAGACCAACAATCTGCATTTCTAACAAGTGCCCAGGTTACTGATGCTGATACTATGGAGACCTCACTTTGAAAACCGTTCTTATAAGGAAAACTTCAGCCACCTCTGCAGAGTGGAACTGATAGGAGCTCACAGTGGTTCTACCTTATATAAAAAATTTTTAGGAGACAAACACTAAGCTTTGAAAAAACTTAATGTGATATTTTCTTTCCCATGTTACAGATGTCCTCATCTTATGAAATAAACATGAGAAAACAAAGTTGGCTGTAAAAAAAATTTCTGTAGAGGAAACTCTATATTCAATATCAATCTCATACTAAGAAAAAAAAAGAGGTTCAGATAGTCACCAGTCCAGTATCATGACAGATGGTGGGACTCAAACCCAGGCAGTTTGGCTCTACAGTCCACAGTCTTAATCAAAAACAATATTGCATCATGGATGATCTCTTAAAACTCTGCTCTGTTCACAAAATTCTATTACCATTCTTCTTATTGGCTCCCCTTTATGTAGATGCCTTCCATTCCTGTGTGAGCCCTATGATGAAGCATATAGCTGCTCCAAAGCACAGGCATGACTCCTAGGAAGCATGCCAGTTGCTTTGCCTGCATGTGGATAATCATTCACAATGATGGGCTATATAAGACAGTCCTACATGCAACTATTAAATATGGCATGTACTCAACCTGAACAGTACCAAAACTGAGGAGTGATAAAGAGCAAACATACTAAAACCTCATCGATCTACTCTATTTTGAAAATGTTCTGCATGGTATATAGATTTGTTAATAAAATGCACTTTTAACTTCCAGTGCATTTTATAAATGTAACAAAAAGTAAGAACAAATTAAAATCTGTCTCTATGGCTAGAAACAGCCCAGGGCTGGATATAAGAAGAAGGCTAACAGGATACTCATGGCTCTCAATCAAATTCCATTAAGATCCTATGTAGAGAAAGCACAATAGAAACAAAACAGAGAGAGGAAGAGGCACACTGTCTTGGGCCTTAGGTCTCAGCAGGTTATTCAAGGAGTCCATAGAAGTCAGAAAATGAAGGGAAGGTTAAGAAGAAAGCCTGTCAGGGCTATGTTTGGCCTGTCTGCCCTCTCTTAGATTCAAGGATTAGCAGGTTAACTAGCTAGGAACACTACTAATGTCCACAGAGCAGTAATTTGTTCATGGTCACACAACTTAGTGAGAGGACTTATACCTACGTCCAAACTTTCTATTTATATTGTAACTTTAAGTACTTTCAAGAGACTATCTTAATTTCTCTTGGGTCTATTTTTGCCCAGGGTCTCTACTGCTGGTGTTTCAAACTCTCTCCAACAGTAAAACTCTAAGACTACACAAAATAGTAATCCCTGCACCAAGCTCTACTAACCTTGACACACCATAGCTTTTACTAGGGTCTGAAGAAAGGCACAGACTATTCTCAATCATTTTTATAAGACGCTCTGCTAAGTCTACCAGGAAGCAGCACAATGAGCGTCACTCTTGAACTGAGATGAGAGATCCATTCATAAGCAGCTCATCCCTCAATATTTCAGAGCATTCATTGGAAAAAAAATAAAAAGAAGCAGAAAAAAGCTTTAAAATATATTTTAACACAGCACTAGTGGGACTTTTGAGGTCTTGGTAATGTTCTATTTTGTGATCTGGATGCTGGTTACATGGCTATGCTTGGCTTGTGAAAATTCAAATGGATAGAAAATTTGAGCTATACACTTATAATGTGTATATTTTTCTATATGTATATTTCAATAAAATTTTTAAGATGAAGGACTATTTTTACTGCAGTAAAGTTGTAGATCTAAATTTTTCTTCAACTTAAAATTTCTTGATACTTCAAGTCCATATTAACTCACACTCAAATTTGGTATATTAAAAATATTCACTTTTCATTTTTTAATTTTACTTTTCAAATAGAGTTGGCATTCAATATATTAATTTCAGGTGTATCAATAAAGTTTTTTTAAAAGAGTTGTTCTATTTTCTTACCAGCAAAATATAATGACACACATCTGACTGTCACAAGCAAACCTGAGCAGGCCCCTTTGTTACTACAGAGGAAAGAACATCACACATCTAAGGCTGTAGCCGTGACATGGCACCCATGTACAACATGCAGTATGCACTCAGTTAACACTGACTGAATAAATGAATACATAATCTATGGATATGTATGATAAATGTGTGCTGAATAAAATTAAATGATGACTGTTCTCTGGGTCTCCCTTAAATTCTGCCTGCATTAATTCTGCATATTTAACCTTTAACTGAGATGAACATCACCAGGTGAGTATCTTCCACATAGTGCTGTTTTCCTATTTTTGAATGTGTTCATGAGGGCTCTTTACACTTTCTCTAATGGGTCCTGTCAGGAAGCATGCTGAGAGGCAGTCAAGTAGGACAAAGCCTCTTCAAACAGTTTAAGCTGCTAATACTTTTATATTGTAAGACAACAAGACTAAATATTGAAGTTTCTGTTTTTAACTCTCATTCCTGCCTAAGTGGAAAAAGTTTTCCTATAACCATGCTGCTAGGAGCAAATTTCCTGTTTTTTAATATTGTTTAGTCTGAATGGGTCTCTAGAGACCAATCTTAATGCTGGAAGAGCAAATGAGGTAAGCCCCCAAGAAAGTTCTAGTTGCACAGTTGGGTTTCACCGGCCCAGCTCAAGCACAAATCATTCTCAGCATCCAAGGTCTAGTTAAAAAGATTAGTTTTTCTGTTAATCTGAATAGCATCTGCCTCATGCATACCACTGGCAGAGGTCTTCCTCCCTCAAGCCACACCTCCCTTCTCCAGCTTTGAAAACAGAATGTTAGAATCACAAGATGTCTAACAACACTGGTTTTGTGGCACTTCTTGTACCCCAGTCCCTCATGTGAAGTCACTTCGACCACATAAAAAAAGCATGACTCAAGCCTTAATCCAATAGCCGTGGGACAAAGGTGCTTCTTAGGGTTGTCACGGCCACTTACCAAAGTACATGCACACACATGCACACACACACGCACACACACACACACACACACACAAAAGCTGATGAAAAAGAGACCTGACAGTAGTGGGTACTTAGCTCAATTACCTGCTGGTGACAACCAAAAAGTGCACTTACAAAAACCTAGACAGTCACTCAGGAACTTGGGACTGATTTTCAATGAAGAATAAGCCTTTAAAAATTCTAACAGAGCTGGCAAATATCTAAGATTCATTTCTCTGGTGTATAAATGCTTCTATGTGGAAGATACTGAGCAGATGTTTATCTTTACTTGGAAATTAAAGCTGGTGGAATTAAGGATAAATCTAGAAATGATAAATCTAGGAATTAAGGATAAATCTAAATGTAAGCTTTCATTTAACTCAAAAACTTATATTAAGATTCTTCTGAATTTAATCTGGAGGTCCTGCATTAATTCTTTTCCTCCCCAACATGAAACTTGACACCTTAGGGTACTTCACAGATGAGAAATGACCTTCTCAGGAAAAGAGGAACTGGGAAATGCTGAGTTGTGCTTGGAAGGAAAAGAAGCACACTGGCTGACACGGTTAGTGCACAGATCCCAGACTCATTCCTGGGCACCTCTGGTTTCATCTCACCACTTCAAATCTTGGCCCCTGGGTCAGATAAAATGAGGTATATATTTGCTATGAAGTGTGAACTATTTTTGCTGTCTCAGAGAATGTTTGGTTCAATTAGGTCTATTCAGGGGATTAGAACAAAACACCCTGACTATACCAGATAAGCACATAAGCGCTTGCTTCAGGTACAAAAGTAAAATTAGGTGGTGTTCTTCATATCTCAGAGAGAGGCATCAATAGGGAGATTGAAAACACATGTTCCTTATTCATGACTCCTGAATCTCTTTCTATGGTAAACACAAAGCTTAACAGTCCAAATTTTTCTAAATGTCAGCTAATTCACACCATACTTCAAATATGAGAGACAAGCACATAGTCAGGAGGAGTTAGTTAGCTCACATAGCAGGGAGTAGTGGAAAGAGAAGATCTGGGTTTCAATCTGAGCTTTACCTCTTACTAGAGTGGCTGTGGACAAGTTCCCTAACCTCTCTGAGCTTCAGTTGTTTTTAGTTTTTAACATTTTATTTATTTCTTTAATTCTTTTAATTGAAGAAGTGATTTAAAATTTTTCCCCCCATCTATATTCCTCCTCTTCCCTTCCCCTACCCTCTGGTAATCACTAGTCTATTGTCCATGTCCATGAGTCTCTGCCCTGTTCATGAGCCTGTTTTCATGTCTATACAATAGAGATGATAATAACCTGCTTTACAGGGTTGTTGTGAAGGGTGAGATAAGTCAGCTGGAAATGAGTAGGTTCTCAAAAAGTGGCATTTTCTTTTCTTATTTTCCACTTAAGTGAGCTGGTCATTAGAACATTTTTCCAAATTCTAAAATCAAATCTCTAAACTACATGAAGATATTTCTAGATGCTTATGAAGGTGAAAGTTGCTTTTATTTCTTTAAAATCTTTGACGTGTGAAAAAAGGAAAAGCAGTATCAGCCAGAGACCACTACATATTTGAGCTTTAAACCACAACACCACCACAGACGAGAAGGGGGTGAATTAATATGGGAGGAATAGTAAAGAAAAAAAGTAATTGAGAGTTTCCACTCCTGTCAGATCTCTTCTCATCCTGGCAGCACCACTCTATCAATCACAGGATAACTGTATTAATGCTTCCTCTTATATCAATTCAGCACATATCCCCAGGAAGCATTTGTATTTTGTCTAACACCAGAGATAAAAGTTGAGCAATGAAATGACTAACAAAGGAATAATCCCCCACTTCTAGAAAGAGAAGCAAGGAAACTGAGTTTAAATGTATTCTTCTATATACCCCTTCCACTCCAGGGAACCACATATAAGGAGCTATTTGTATACAGATGATTTTATGAGTGAGTCCATCCGTTTCTGCCCTAAATCAACTCCCCAAGGGTTCTGCCTTTTCCAACTTCTACACAAACTGGGGGATGCCTGGCCACATCTGGTCAACATTTGATTTCAGGCTTCTACTGTATTCAGTCTGTGGGGATAAGTGAATCTATAAATAGCTCATGCTCCTCTTCCTCACACTCGAAAAATGAGAAGCCATCAACTCTGCCTTTTCTACAGAGAAGAGAGGTTTTCACTGAACCCAGCTCCCTCCATAATGATCATGCATCAAAGTAATATGCTAAGTAGTCAACCTCAATCAAATGATTCATACACCTATTTTAGTGTTAGACTAAATGGTATCTAGAATAAAATTCAGGAGTGACCTCCAGGTTAAGATTAGTGAATGATTCATATAATGCTTTCAGAAGTCTGATCTTTTTGGAAACTCACCTAGCTATGTGGTTACATCTACATATGTGAAGCACCACCTTCAAGTCTTATGGAGATACATCTTTCCTGCCTTTAAAGAGAAAAGCAGAATTTTTGAATAATCCCTTCTCCTCACCCCCCCCCAAAAGGCCTACCTCCCTCCTCGAGTTTTTTCAAATCTTGATTAAAATATTATTATAGTATTTGTGACACTGTGAAGTATTTATCTCTTTATGTATCTATTTCCCTCAAGAACTATGAGTTTTTAATGAGTGAGGATGAACAAGGTAAAATAATCACATATTATATGACCTTTATGAACTTTCACAAATGAAAAAAACATCAATTTAATGCTTTAAGGGAGAGGTGAGAGGAAAGTAGAAGCAGACAGAACAAAGATAAAAACGAATTATTTCCTCTTCATCCCCATACCTGCTCAGAATTCTATAAAGGCTATTCTTGGTAGAATTCACTAGTGAAGCCATCTGGTCTTGAACTTTTACTTTTGGGGAAGTTTTTGATGATTGTTTCAACTTCCAGACTGTTGATCAGTCTATTATATTTTCCAGTTCTTTGTAATTCATTGCAAAAGAATGAAACTAGACTGCTATCTGTAACCATATACCAAAATTAATTCAAATGGATCAAAGACCTAAATATAAGACCTGAAACAATAAATTGCATAGAAAAAAAATAGATACTAAACTCATGAAATTTGGATTTAGAGAGTATTTTATGAATTTGACCTCAAAGGCAAGGGAAGTAAAAGCAAAAATTAAAAAATGAGACTATATCTAACTAAAAAGTTTCTGCACAGCAAAAGAAACTATTAACAAAATAAACAAGCAACCAACTGAATGGGAGAAGATATTTGCAAACAACGCCGCTGATAAGGAGCTAATATCCAAAATACACAAAACTCATATAACTCAAGAAAAAAAAAAATCTAATTTTAAAAAATGTCCAGAGGACCTGAACATACATTTCTCCCAAGAGGACATACAAATGGCCAACAGACATATTAAAAGATGATCAACTTCACTAGCTCTTAGGGAAATACAAATCAAAACCACAATAAGATATCACCTCATACCCATTAGAATGGCTCTCATTAACGAGACAAGTAATAAGTGTGGAAGAGGTTGTGAGGAAAAAGGAACCCTCATACACTCCTGGTAGAAATGTGAATTGGCATAGCCAAAATAACACGAAGGTTTCTCAAAAAAATTGAGAATAGAATTACCCTCTTATGGGAGATTTGAACCCAAATTTTTGAAACCATTTATCTATAAAGATGTATGCACCCTGATGTTCATTGCAGCATTATTCATGGTGGCCAAGACATGAAAACAACCAAAATGCCCTCTGATAGATAACTGGATAAAGAGGATGCAGTACATATATACAATAGAATATTACCCAGCCATAAGAAAAGATGAAATAGTGCCATTGGCATCAACATGGATGAATCTTGAAATTATCATGCTAAGTGAAATAAGACAGAAAAAGTTGAGAACCAAATGATTTCACTCACAAGTGGGACATAAAACTGAAAGCAACAAACTAACAAGACACACATGCAAAAACTCAGACACAGACAACAGTTTAGTGGTTACCAGAAGAAAAGGAGGAGCAGGAGAAGCAGATAAGTGTAAACGGGGTCAGATACATGGTAAAAAAGAAAAAAAAGGAAATTTCACTTTAGGTGGTGAATACACAATGCAATATACATATAATATATTTTTGAATTGTACACTTGAAACCCATATAATTTTATTAACAAATGTCATCCAATAAATTTGATAAAATATAAAAAAGGATAGAATATCGGAAAATCCAAATTCAAAGAGCAATGTAATAATAACTTAGATTGCTCCAGAAATATTTTTATTGCATATATTGTGAAGCAATGTTAAATGGAGAAATGCTATTGTCCATTAAATGGAATCTCTAAAACCATGAACAAAAAAAAAAGGAAAAAGCAGAGCCAGTATATGGTGTGGACCACCCCTAACTTCTGATCCTGGGAAAGAAAACATGATATCAAACTGCTGTCCCAAAAAGTACAGTTCAGAAAGAACAGCAAGCAGCAAAAAAGTCCTTGGACAGCTCATACAGCTTGAAATGCTTCAAAATATTTCACAATAAATTAACAATTTCTGTTTTTGTTTGGCTTTAGAATATAAGAAGAAGTCTCCTGCCCATGCTTTAGAAGCAATGGAATACTATCACTGTGTCTGGCAAAGGTTTGGCCTGCCTTTGGTTTAAAAGACATGCTAAATTAAAATTCTTCTGCTAGAGTCCACAGAGCAAAGCACAAACCAGTGTCGGTCATCTGCTGACAGCAGATTAAATGCTATATGGTTTGTGAGACATAATCCAAATAGTCTCCATTTTTGCAGTGTCCAAAATATGATAGCTGAAATAAACTTAGAGAATATACTAACAGATAGAAAGAAAATGACACCAAATGGAAATATGGATCTAGAAATAATAAGAAATGAAGAGCATCAGAACTGGTAACTATATTGGTAAATATAAGATTTTTTTCTTAAATTCTTTAAAAAATAATTTACTATTTAAACAAATTATTAATAATGTATTATGAGGTTTATAACATATGTAGACATAAAATGTACAACTTGACAGTAAAAAACTGAGAAAGAAGAATTAGAAGTATTCTAATGTATATTATTTTATATGGGAAGCAGTATATTATCACTTGAAGGTAGAATTTTAAAAGTCAGAAAGGTATACTATAGGTTGAGGTATACTATAAACCTCAACAAAATGGAGTTATAGGTAATAAACCAACAAAGATAAAATGGAATCATAAAAAATAACCCAAAAGAAGACAGAAAAATAAAAAAGGAATAAAAAAAAACAGATAAAAAATAGAAAACAAATAGCAAAAAGATTATCATAACTATATCAGTATTACATTAAATGTAAATGGTTTAAATAACCCCAATTAAAAGGCAGAGATGGTCTGATTAGGGAAACAAGGCAAAACCCAATTACATATATGCTGCTTCCAGGAAATTCACTATAAATTTAAGACATAAATAGTTTAAAAGTGCATAGTAGCAAATAAATTATGGCAGACACACAGAGGTTACTATGTGCCCATCAAAAAAATTAATTACATACATATTTGCAAATGTTTCCAAGACACAGTAACAGAACAAGACAAGATACAAAATAATCTGCATATGCTACCATTTTTTAAAAAAGAGAAGAAATATACAGCTACATGCTTATGTTTGCATAGAATTCTCTGGGACTATATGCAAGAAATTGTTAACTGGTTGCTTCAGCATAGGGGAAGGAGGTGGCTGGAGACAGAAAAGAGATTAAATTTTCACTATATATCCTTCTGTACTATTTTTCTGCCATGTGTATATATTACTTATTTTTTAAATTAATGTTACAGTATTTTTGGAAGAAAAATGTTTTTATTAGTGAATTAAGAGAAGATACTTTCATTGGCAACATAAAAAAACTGCAAAAAGATTGTCTTTCTTGGTATAGAAACAATAGAGAATGTAATACAGTAGTAGTAATATCAACTGATATTTATTTAATGTTTCTAATTTTTTTCAAACACTTCTCAAGCCTAATACTTCATTTTATTCTAACATTATTCCTGTGATATTGGTAGAAAAGACAATCAAGGCTATTTAAATCACATATTATAAAGCTTGTTCCACTAAACCAAAGCCATCGAGGTTTGTTTAAGATGGCAGTTATGTAAGTAAATATGTCACAGACTAACAGCTTCTTTCTTGAGTCAGCCAAACAAGAGATATGTCAATCAGGGAATAATGCACATTTTATAGTCTAAGCAAAAGCACAGTTAACTGGGCCTTAGGAAAAGCAATCATCAATTCAGAGTTATATAAATGAAGGTGGAATATATCATGTACTCTAGAATCTTATTACTAAAAGTGTGGTCCTCTTGGCCCTGAAGCATCTTAGACTTTACCTCAGACCTCTTTGATCTAAATCTCCTTCTTTAATTACTTTCACATGTATATGTATCATCTGGTGATCTCTTTAAAATGCAGACTTTGATTCAGTACATTTAGGCTAGGTCTGAAACACACACAATGTCAGAAACACACATTTCTGACAAGCTCTAAGCAATACCAATGTCCATACTTAAGAAGCAAGGCAGAACAACTCCAGGCTCTCTACATTTGTGTTCTCAAGTAGGAAGCAGGCCCTCTTCCTCTCAGGATAAAGAGGCATGTGGACATGTACAGCAAAGCTCAATGGGCTCCTCCAGAAAGAAAAACCAGTAATATGCTTCTAAAGACTATTTTTCTATAAGTAAGTGGCTTAAACATTAAAATCAAAACACTTCTACCATCTGGAACAAAAACAGATCTTTATAATGTCCTATGGATAGGCTCATGAGAAAGCAGAGAAGATGAAGATACCAAGGCCCCAAGGCCAGAGTCTAGAAACAAAAAAGGCAGTAGTGTCTAAGCAACAGTAGGGTGGACACAAAGATAATACAGGCATTATAACATATTAGAACCTCTAGAAAAGAAGAAATTTTGAATGAGGCATTAGACTTGCTCAAATTCTGACCTGCAAATAAGGAGATATACCAACAGAGGTAAAGAAATTGAGCAAAACTGTCTCTCATACACACACACACTCACAGTTTGTTTACCTAGCACCTAGCATACTCCTGGTGTACAATATACAATTGTTTATTGAGTGAATGTATTTTTGTAACCCTATAACACAAGATGAGGGCCTCTTGCCCTCAGGTTAAAAATCTTCACGGCCTCCCAAATTATCTTACATTAAAGTACCCACTTTCCCTTTCTTACTTCCAGAATGGGAGTGATGGCACAGCCTGTACTGCTGGACTCAGCTAAGTATACAGGCTGCTCCTGAGGCCACTTGCCACGGTACCAGAGAAACTATGATTAGCCGCCATATCTCCTAGGAGTCTGGAACAGCTCAGAGGTGGAATGTAGGAGTCTGGTCTCCCAGAACACTTGGAGAGATGGGCACTATGACAACATCCTCTTAGCTTCACTCTGGACTGGTACCACCTAATCCACTCGAACACAGCTTGTACATTCTTGCCTTAGAATCTTTGCTTATGCCTTTCCCTCTGACTGAAATGACCTCCCTTGAATTCATTCAAAGCAATGTACAGATAGTATATTATTCCTCTGGATTCCTGAAGTACTTATTTCACTTAACACTTGAACGCTTGGTACTATTGATTATTTTATGTTCTGAAGCCTTGTATTCCCAATAAGACTACAAACTTTCTGAGGGCAGGGATCATATCTTATATCACTCCATAATCTCCATAGCACTCAACCCCATTGTGTTGTAGAAGGTAGTTGCTTCCTAAATGCCAACTGAATGAATACATGAATGAATGGAAAAGTCACTGTGCTAGGGAATCGGGAGTATTCAAAGATGGATGAAGCCTAGTCTGCCTTTGAGGATCTCTTATTCTAATAAAATAGGTAATACATGTATCCAAAGAGCATTAATTTTAGTTAATATACAAAAAGTGTCACAAGAGTGTAACAAGATACTATGAGAATCTAAGGGATGGTGATGACTTCAATAAGGAAGTACCACTTTAACTGGGTCTTGAAGAACACTTTGAATGGCAGGAATTGGGAAGGTGCAATGTTTTAATGTATTTTAGAATGAGGAGCCAGCCAGCATGAGCAAAAACAGAAGTACATGGCATTATGCAAAAGAGCAATAACCAAAATAACCAAGATAGTCAGAGAAAGAAATGAGAAAGGACTAATCCTGTCCAACATTAAAATGTAGTGAAACAATACAGTATATACTTTTATGTATATGTGAAATTTTCTGAAATACTATGGTGCTGGCACAAGAATAAAAACAAATCAATGGAACAAAACAGAGTTTTAAAAGAGACCCTACGTATACACTGGAACTTAGAACATAATAAAAGTGGCTTTTACTATGGGTGGAAAAACAATGGGTGTTTAATAAATGGTAATGAGACAACTGGCTAGCTGTATGGGGAAAAAATAAAGCTAAAGCCCTACCTCATTTCTCACACCAAAAACTTTCAAATGGGTCAAATATTTAAGAATTAAAAAGATAAATCCACTATCATACCAGAAAAATAAAACACGGAGAATACTTTTATAATCTCAGAATGTAAGGCTTTTTTAAGCTTAATACATCAGGAAGCCACAAAGAAAGGTTAATAAGTTGACTACATTTAAACATATACATACACACAGAGAAAAAAAATTACCATTAAAGAGAATCAAAAGTAAAAACAGGAAATATTTACAACATCTATGACATACAGATCAATTTCCTTAATATGCTAACTGCCCTTTAAGAAAAAGATGAATGCAGTAGAAAAACGGCAAAAATATATGGACACAAACTTCACAAGGAAAAAAATACAAATGGCCATGACCCACAAAAGGATGCTCAACCTCAATTATAATAAAAGAAATAAGATACTATTTTTACTTATCATATAGGCAGAAATTAAAAAGTATGGTAACACCTAGCATTGACAAGGGGTGTGTTAAAGTATTCTGATACATTATTGTTAAAGGTATAAATTGATACAATCTTTTTGGAAGGCAGACAAAAATTTATTGAAATTTAAACTATATGTACTCTCTGAACATGCAACTATGCTTTTAGTAATTTATCTTAGTTACACTTGCAAATATGCAAAGGTGCTCACTCCAATATTATGTATACTAGCAAAATCTGGAAATATCCTGAATGTCCATCACTAGGAAACTAAACTATAATACCTTCATATAATGGAATTCTATGTAGTATTAAAATAGTGAAGTAGAACTATAGGTACTGCAAACAAATTAGAGCCAAGACAAGTTGAGTAGAATAAAGCAAGTTGAAAAATAGTATGTACAGTGTAAACCCCTTTGTATTTGTTAAAAGTTATATATGATTACTTAGGTTTATGGAATGTTTGGAAGGATATCAAAGAAACTGTAGATAGTGGTTACCTCTAGAGAATAAAACTGGCAGGAAGGCATAGAAGAGGAAGGTTCTTAACATTTTTTTACATTATACCCTTCTGTATTGTTTGAATATTTTACAATTTGCTTGAATTGCCTTTATGGCAAATGTTTTAATAAATGAATTAATTTGCTGGTTTTTTTTTTTTTTTAAGCAGTTATCTGCTTTCTGCTGAGCACAGAACTAGAGAAAAACCAGTCCCGTTTCTTTCCCTAAAGTTTCTGAACCCTTTCGGATAACTGCATTAAGGGGCCTTTTGTTGGTCAGCTGGATGGGCTCTCCGAGACAGAGGACCATTGAAATGGTGCTGAGAGGGTACTCAGACATAGGCTTACTGTGCAAGTATATGGAGAGAATTTAGCATCTAGAAAGGCAGACCAAGTGGCTTCCTCTGTAAAGTCCTACTCTTATCAGTCTGCCTATGCACTACTGTGGTGGGCATATACCTTTGGTTCAAAGGGCTGCTCTTCATTGTATATCCTCCAGTTTAGATGATTTTGCAAATCAGTCTTTCCAAAGATTCTCAAATAATCACTGCCATCATCATACTTCTCATCTTCAAGCAATTAATTGACAATCCTTTCAAACTCCAGGACAAATTCAAGTATACAGGGAGTACAGGGGAACTTCTCAGCATTGCAGATGCCGGCAAGAGAACTTCTGGGTAACATCAAGGACAATTGTCTCAGGCCTCTATATTTATTTGTTTAGGATGCCCCAGGTCTGCAACTAACTATCAAGCTTTGGGCATGCCTCCCCCTACAGATAACCTCTCTCTCCAGCCTAAATCTCAAGGACTCCAGATACTACCAGAAACTCCTATTACCCTTGGCTCACATAAGAGAAAAAAATCTAAACAAGCTTTTTCACTTTAAAAGATTTCTCTAGTTTCTGTTGTTTATTTTTATACAAGCATCTAGCACCAGCAGTAAACAATAAATGTCAAGGATCTGTTTTTCAGATTTTTATATAAATATGAAAGCTACTATTTAAAGATTCATAATCAAGTTTGTAGAGAAGGAAAAAATGAGTTAGATGAAGCCAAAAGAATGACCTTATTCCTTTAAAATCCGGCCCATAGACATGCTTATAGAGCAAAGCAGCTGTGCTGCTGGCAGCGGGAACATACTGAAATGAAATACTCATGGTAATCTCCCTTCCTCCACTCATGCCTGCAGAGCCCCATCCAATTATTGCACAAAAAGGCTTTTTCTTATAAAAAACTTCTCTCCCTTCTACTTCTTTCTCCATCTTGGTTGGGAAGAAACGACACTACTGATGGAATGTACATAACTCTGCAAATATTCATGAGAAAATGCTTTGACACCCACATGCTCCCCAGCTCCCTTGCACATACATGCGTTAGGGAAAAGGGATACACAGAGAAATTGATGGATGCATGTGGTTCTCTAACTTAAACAAATTGCAAGATTTGCAAAGACAGGCAGCAAAATTCAAGAAGGCAGAGTCTCAACCTGTCCTTCATCTACTGAACCATAAATTGAGTATTTAACAACCATTAACTGATCATTTAAAATGTGCAACACTGGAAACACAGACTTAGAGCTGTGTGTGGTACAGTATCTGAGAGCTTGGACTTTGGAGTCACAGTCAGAGGTTTGGATGTTTGTTCCATAACTAGGTTGTGTGATCTTAAAGCAAGCTATTCAACCTATCTGAGTCTGTTCCTAACCCTAAAACAAATAATATATACTGTAAAAAGTGATATAATCCTAACAGAATCTTCTCCTCCATGAACTCTCAAATTCCTTCTCACCTTAGTTTCTTCTTATCTCCCCTTTCACTTGCTCTTCTCAAGTCCCTCCTCAGTTTCAGCAACTCTTCTGCTTCTCTACTCTTTCACAGTGAGCTCAGGAAATACAAAAGAAGTGAGGCATAAAAGAAATAAAGCTTATATTCCTTTTTCTTTCCACTTTATCCAACTCACTTTCTGAGGCAGGAGATAACAGACCATTTGTCTTCATCATATAATGGGTTGGGTCCCCAGACAGAAACATTGCTTCTAATTGCAGCCTGGTCACTTTATAATAGGCGCTCAATGCTCTCGCATACTTTTAGATGGCAATAGTGCAAATTCCTTGTTCCAAATTCCAGTACAGAAACAGGGATAGGTCCAATCTAAGAATAAGATCTTTCCTTAGGATTCTGCTAAGCAGCACATTTCCTGCTACACAGGAACCTCTGTCGCAGTTCATGGCCCTTGCCACTAGAATAAGCAACACACATTTCCCTGCAACATCAAGCACAATTCTGGACCGGTGAAAAAGGAAATATTCTATAACTGTTATTTTTGTCTCCCCAGGCCTTCATCTTTAAAATAAATGTCACGAATAGTCCCTAGCATTTTTTCTAATATCAATGTTCTGGAATTCTAAAGTCAAGCTATTTAGCTACCACATATCAGGATTCAAAATTCTGCATAAGTTACTCTTCATGTCCTAAATACATACCATCCTCTATAATTTAATTTGAAATCCCCTGTTTTATCCTAATGGCAATAAAGACCAGCTGGTTCTAATACTCTACAAACTACTAAAAGCATCATGTTCTGTGCTTGCAAAGATTTATTATCACCTCCTTATCTTCCCATCTCTGCACCAACAGTCCTTCATCAAATAATCCCCTACAGAATGCATACAATGAGGTGTGCTACACTGGTAGTGGCTTTCTTCTTGGTTCCTGCACTCAGACCTTTAATCATACTTTTGTGGGTGTGGTGCGGGGGGGTTTCCTCTGAAGCCTCTCCAAGTTCTTGACATCCTCAAGCTGAAGTCTGGAACTGGAGGAAATATTTGCTCAAGAATCTGAAACACACACACACACACACACACACACACACACACACACACGAGTCTCTGGTGTCTCTCTCTCATTTTTGAGAGTAGACAACAGATATATTCTGTGTGCTGTTTGATATTCAGTGTATATGGAGACTAAACAAATACTAAAACAACAAGCACAAATCACACTGCTGCTATCATTTCAGTTTTGTATTCAGTCAGTGGTTGTGAGGAGAAAATGTCCTGCTCACACACATGATTTTTTTATCTGGAAAAGCTACAGTGTTTTAGGTTTTGTGGTTTAGCCAAATAACAGACCATTTTAAAATAAAGATTCCCAGGAGAATAGGAGCAATTGCTTTCCAGAGAGGGCTGGGTAGCTTTTTGTTCCTGGACTTGCTTTCTGTTGACTCAGTCTGCACTTGTTTTGACAGCCAATTACAGTTGTTGGTGGGTAAAGCTGAGCTAATGCTCCTCATGGAAAGTTTTACAAACACACAATCACCCAAACACAATACACTTGAGCAGAGGACGCCCACTCCAACAGATGTTCCTGATCAGGAAGTAGGGAGGGAAGTTAATTTTCCAAGTAGAGCATGCTGATCCACCAAAGGGATCACAACCAGAATCAAAGAAGAGATTTTCAAATCTAGTTTTGCTCTTAAGAAGCACAGGCTTCTCTCATATTGTGATAGTGATAATCACAACAGAGACCCAAGCCACAGCACTCATGACCTCACTTATTCGACTCCTGGTTGCCAATCCCTGGGCTGGGCACTTTACATAATTATTTCATTTCCTCTTCACAATAACTCCAGTTGAAGAAACTAGGACTCAGAGAGGTTAAGTAACTCATCCAAAGTAAGCCAGCTAATAAGTGGCTGTGCCTGAATTCAAATCCAGGTCTGACTTCAGAGAAGATTAATATTGATTCAAGCAGATAAAATGTAGGTCAATTTTGAAGACAAGCTTTAGCAAGTCCAAATATTATCAAACTAAAAATACAATTTAGACCAGTAACAACCAGCCTTAAAAACTGGAAGCAGATGACATCAGAGTCATGAGGTAACAGAAGGTGGTATGATCCCTTGTAGTCTCCATCCAATATAGTCTTTTCTTTATCCCTCTCCTTCCCCTTCACTCTTTCTCCTTTTCCCAAATTTCCACCCCCGTTTCCCCTTATATCTCTTTTTTTCCTTTTTATACTATTGTATAGTGAAGAATATGAAATCTGCATTCAAATGATTCTGTGGTCAAAGGTAAGACTCATTTCTGACTTTGGGCAGACTCATGTAACCTCTCTAAGCCTAAATTTCCTCAACTATAAAAGATGAATGACATCTATCTTTTAGGCTGTTGAAGGGATCAAATCAGATAATATGTATAAAGAGATGACCAGATCACTAGTAGACTAAATGGGATTTTTTCCTTTAACTTTGGGAGTCAGCAAGACTTTGTCAAAATGGCATGCAATTTAGAGTTAGACAGTCTTGGATTTGAATCCCTGCTCCACCACTTACTGATCAAGTGACTTGGGCAGGTCTTGTAATCTTTCTGTGCCTCAGTTTCCTTTCCTACAAAATGGAGTGAATAACATAGATTTAATAGATTTTGGGAGACAATTAAAAGAAAGAATAAACATTTAGAATTTACCAACATTTAACAAATAAAGTTGCCTCTCAGTAGAACTTGGCAGTAACTAACCTGTTCTCTAGAGGCCCATGTTTGGTGACACCTGATCTATTTACTCAAGTGCGTCACCACAGATGACTGGGAAGGGCTAGAGCACTACAGAATTTTAATCTTGAACCTCTTTTAAGGCTATAAAACATAAAAAGGGAGGTATAATGGTATAATGCAATGAAAAGACCACCATAGGAAGCACAGGTCTAGCCCCACTTGTGTATTAACTACCTGTATAACCACCATATAAGTCACACCGTTGTATCTGGAACATGATGGGGATGATGTAGATTAGTGGGCAATGTCTGGAAACATTTTTGTCTGTCACGACTGTGACTGCTACTGGCATCTAGTGGGTAAAAGCCAGGGATGCTGTTAAACATCCTATAGTACACAGGACAGACATTCACAACAAAGAATTACTCAGCCAAAGCAAAGTATCAATAGTGCTGAGGTTTAGAAACCCTGGCCAAGATGACTAAGTCCCCTTTGAGCTCTCATATTCTAAGAGACTACAATGAGGCACACCAGCACCAAATAGGTGACATTCTTTTGAACATCTATCCAGCAATGGCTTATAATGTTGTTCAAAATTCCTTTAAGGCCAATGGGGGAAAGTTTCCTTCCATATTTGGATACTCTGAAATCAGTGCTATATTTCTGTGGATGATGACAGTCCTTCTTTCACAACAGAAAGAGACCCAGAGATGAAGGAGGCACAATCCTCCAGGGACTTGGTTTCTCACTCTTTGCAGTTAGAATCAGTGCTTTCAAAGCCATGAGATTCCTTTTGGGCAAGATGATTTAAATAAGTTTGAATCAAGGTCAGAATAAGATATGCTACAACAACAGAGGTGAACCTCAAACTACATCATGCTAAGTGAAAGAAGCCATACACAAAAGGCAACATACTGTTTTATTACATTTATATGGTATTCTGGAACAGACAAAACTGTAGAAACAGAAACCACAGCAGTAGTTTCCAGGAGTTGGGGGTAAGAATAGTTTGATTACATAGGAATATGAAGAGATTTGGGGTTGATGCACTGTTTTATACACTGATTGTCATGTAAGCTACACAATTGTGTTTGTCAAAACACATAGAACTGTACACTAAAAAGATACATTTTACTGTATATAAATTATATTTTAATCAAGACTGACCCCTCTCCCTATACCCCCTAAATATGACCACAAATGTTGTAGAGAGAATAACTGTACTTTGTGGGAGGATAAACTGAATGACATCTAAATTCTTTCCTATACCAAGTCCTATGATTTTATGACAATCTGCCTCTCCTACCCCGATGACCTCAGAGCCATAGTGATGAAAGTCTACACTCCAATTTCTGTACTAAATTAATGAGTCCCTCTGACCAAATCATGTGGATATGAGTTCTAACACCATTCTGGGACCTCTGGCCCTACTCTGGCCTGTCACAAAGGTCCCTTTCCTTCTCTCTCCTATCCTGACTCTCCTTGGGACCAATGAGGGCCTCAGACAATTAATAAACAAACCAGAATCAACCTCAGGAGACACTAGTTTTATCTCTCTCCACAGGCTTCCTGTCAAATCTCATTTGATCTTTCTATTGAACTTCAAATTGGGCAACAGAAGCAGAACCGTATTTATGAATTTCTCTCATCTATGGACTTCCAGGCTTCCACTAGACTATTTTTACTCCCTTAAGCTACATAAATGTAAAATGTGAGGCTCAAACCAAGATCATGCCCAGGCTTTCGGGGGTGGGTGGATGGACAAATGGATGGATGAAGACATGTAATTTTATTTACACACACTTCCCAGCTTATTATCTATCAAATGTTACACAAAATAGTTCATTTTTCGTCTATGGCCATGCTACCCTGAATAAGCCCAATCTCCTCTGATTTCGGAAGCTAAGCAGGGTCGGGCCTGGTTAGTACTTGGAGGGAAGATTATCTAGAAAGATCAGGTGCTGTAGGCATAAAAAATTTTAAAAAATAATAAGGGATTGTAAGCTAACAAGGTCCTTGCAATCTGTGAGGTCAACCAAGAGTTGCCTCACCTAAAAAGATAAAAAATAAAATAAAATTAAAAAATAGTTCATTTTTCTTATGTAAGGGACAGCCCCCGGTGTGCTATTGCCAGAGAAGACTGAAGTAGCCAGCAGTATGCCCACTTTCTACTAACAGACCACTGACTTCTACACCACAAATACAGTCACAACTGTGAAGTGCTGTAGGAATCCCATCCTTTTATTTGAGAGTCAGTTTCTTTCCTTGCTCTTCTTGGAGGATCTCAAAGGAACAATTACAAACACCAGTAACAAGATACCTCATACACGCTTGAGTGCTAGGATAAAAATCAAAGGGCATAAGCAAGACTGAACCTGCCACTGTCTTCATTTTCCAAAGGACAGAGAAGACTTGGTAGGGCCAGGTAATGCCCATGCTGACTTTTTCTGCTGAGCACTTATAGCAAAAGCATTATGACTACAAAGATAGGATGTCCATTATCATAACAGAAGGGCCCACCTGAGACAACAAATTCCACAGTGGTCTAGGGTCTTACTTCTACATGTTTTCCTCAAACAGGAACAATGGCAAAATTACACATCAATGGTTTAGAACTATACAGTCACCTTCAAGAGTCTGCATCAGCAGAAAATCAGGACTGTCCAAGACACTCAACCTTAATAACATTATTCCTTTGGCACAATTGGAAAAAGTTTTACAAAAGACCAGAATATTTAGAAAACACACTTTGGCTTTCTATTCAAAGGTATATAGACTGATAGGCAATGGTTGTTCGGGATTCTTCCCAAAATATTTCCATTTCTAATGCCATTTCCTTAGGACTACTACTCCAGCAGTGTTTTCTTTAATATGTAAATATGATGCTGATCCATGAAGGCCAAATAAAGGATTTTTCTAATTTTAAGGATGGACTTTCACAGAGAGTACCTGCTGGCTACTGTGGTGAGGGCTATTGTCCATGGTCATAGAACTGAATGAGGCAAGAAGACTTGGTAGCCATCACAAGGACTGAATACATGGCCTTCAACAGCATAAACCAGAACAATGATACTGCTTCACAGAAACAGAGAGAAGTCCTATAGGCCCACCTGGCCAGGCCTGCTCCTTCAGAAATTTGAGAGAGAGCTAGGCAGCACTACCAGACACAAGAAAGGTAACCAACAGGCTTAGTTAGCGAAGCTTTGGCTAATCCTCTAAAGCTTCATTGGATCAATAGAATTCATCTCATATATACACTGCAGGCTGGTAGACTAGCTGTCTAGCCCTTTACACTCAGCCTAGAAGCACAAGCCTAAGGCTCAAAGGAGTTACTAGCCTTTAGGATTCCTAGGTCCTTCTGTTGCACACAACACAGGCCAAGTACAAGATGAGTCCATTTATCTAACAGAAACAGAACACTACTTGAACTTGCACCCACCTAAATCATGCTGAGGCCCAAGCCTAAATGGACACTAGCCAACTCTCATTCCCTAAGCAAATAATCCTTCCTTTTTCTGCAACTGATACTTTTCACTACCACTTCTCAGATCAAACACCATTAGTTTCTGACCAAACTATCATAAATAAGAAATAGTCAGGGCCCAGATTCCATGTTAATTTCCCAATAATTATACAGCTATGAAAAAACTGAGAAGAGTAAAAGAAAAATGACATTACCACATCCTGAGATGCATACTGGGGGTCCTCTGGGTTGACTGACCAGTAGCAATAATCAAAGCCAAATGCCACAATCTTCTCCCGGGAGCTGCCAAAGCCATCAGATCGACTGTCCACCTAAAATCAAACACAGGATCCAATGTCTTTTCTATTATAATATCAGAATCTGGTTAGTGCTCTTGATTCCTCTCTGCTGTACTTAGAGAGACCTAGACTGGTCATGAGAATCTTTATAATATCTATTTGAAAAAGAAAAAAAGTAACCTCTGTCCTCATCTTGTTAGGTACAGTGAAGTCCCAGAGAATTAAATATCTATCATACTATCATGTATCTGCTTATATATGAACCAACCATATGAGGTATAGGACAGCTTGGGAGATAAAACCTTTCCCTCTCTGAGCATCTTCTTAAGTATTTCTGAAGAAGATATATAAATACATGAGTAATTCAGTCCCTGGGCCTGACAGGCTCTAACAACCTAGGGCTTTCATGGAGGTCCCTGGGTATCTATCCCCAGTAAATCAGAAAGTATGTTGGACAGCAGAGCTAGGACCAATCCAACTGTCCAAGGTAGATGAGGGGAGAGCCAGAGCTTGGAACCGCAGTGACCTCCAGGTATTCTACTGGGGAGAATGGCATTATTTACAGAGTTGTCTGTCTTACTAAATTAAAATTTAGACTCTGGACAGGGAGAAACAATCCCTAGCATTAGCCACCATAAACTACAACAGTAGAATGAGACTGTCAGAATGACTAAGAGATTCTTAGAGGATAACTGACCTCAGGGAAGTAAGCAGCCAACAAGTGTGCAGGGGGCAGATTAAAGTTTGATGTTGGCTAGGGTTTAGTCTTAAGCAAAAATGAGTTCTCAAAACAAAGCAGCTGAAGTGATTAGGCAACAGAGATATAAATAAGAGACAGTAGAGAATAAAAAGACTTTTGTCCCCAGGGAGCTCCCGTTGAAAGTTTGGCACATCCTGTTCTCTTTTAGCAGAGAGCTACTGACTAAAGGAAACAGATCACATCACAGGAACAACATGGGAGTGGGCATGACTAGAAGGCCTGGGGTCCAGATAACCCTCACTCCAGCAATTCAGCTTCCTCAGCTCTCAGGAATGCTGACTACCACCTGCAAGCTGACTATAGCAGCAGTTACATGACCAGCTTCCCTGTTTCCTTCCACTCTCCAAGGACCAGAAAGGAAGAAGCCCTTCCACTTCCGCTAGCCTGGTAAGGAAGAAATACTATGAAGGAAATCAGCTCTAGGAGCGGGTGAGGTGTAGGAGAGGAAGTTCCCAGAGTTTGTCCAATTGTGGCTGAAAGATCAGTCATCATATCTGTGAAACAGAATTTGTAGCAAGGCTCAGAGGAGTGAGTGATCAACTTCCTTCTGGGATCTGAAGCTTCCTACTTGGTCCTCACTACAGCCAAAATCTTGCATTAGCAGATGCATATTCAAATCCCCAGTAATGCCTCTAGACTAAGTGATACCAAATGAGAGGCTTGGGCAAAGTCTAACTGGTGGTCGGATTAGTGAACTATACATGTGGATTGTCCCTAACATGATTTAAGCTAGCCGTGAACCCCCATAACATCCCTGTGTTTACTTTCAAAGCAGCTACTGACCAGTTTTCAAAACAGCTATACCCTATTTGATAGAACCTAGAGCTGCAGGAATCACCCTTGCACTTCTTTCCTGCTTTAATTTTATACTTGTTTTGTGGTTGGTCAAAACTCTTCCGGTTTCCCTCTCTAAACATGTTCACATCCACAAATGCACCCCCAGAAGCCCCTTTAATAATACTAGACCCTCAGTGGAGAGGAAAAGGAAAACAATTTCAGACTTACCTTTAAATTCCTGATTTTTGCCACTTTGCCATCAACTTCCACAATAATTCTTCCTCCTTCTTTGATCTCCCTAGAAACAAGACCCAAATCCAGATTAGAAGAAACCTTGTTTTTTTCTCTTAATTAAGAAAAGAGAATCTGAGACCAGTACTATTGGGACAACACATTTCCCTACTGCTATCTCTGTAACTGGGGTGTCTGTCTCCATACACAGCTGTAAGCATTACAGCAATCAGTCCCCTAGTTGGCATGTGCTTCTCTGGATTGTTAGAATTTGGCTCTGGAACAGCTAAGGGTCACATTATTGAGTACCCTCTATATGCTAAACACTGTATTAGGTACAATACATATTGTACTTCATCTTATACAATCCTTCTAACACCCTCCTGACATAGCTTCCCAACATATCTTTATTTTTACAGATGGAAGACTAAAGCTGAGAAAAATTATATAACTTGTTCAAGGACACACACCTAGCAGTGATAGAGCTGGATTTAAACCCAGATTCGTCTGACCACAAAGCCATATACCTTAGAAATCAGGCTTGGAAACCCTGGAGAGTATCCTTGGCTAAACACACAACATGGCATCACCTCCCATTTTCTCTGGACACAGATAGTAATGAGTTCTCTCTGTTGAATCCTGAGAATGTATTTCCCAAATCCTTTTCTTTTATCGGAATGAGAGCCAAGGTCCTCAAGAACCTTCCTATGTTGCACATATGTAACAAAACTGTTAACTAACCAACTCCTAAATCAAAGTGGCCCACATACATGAAGCCTAAAATAAATGAAATATATTCCATTCTCATACCATAAAGAGCTTTAGCTAAAGTGCTCACAGAAAAAATGTTAACTGATGAGAAATTCATTAGCACTTCCACCACAAGGAAAGTCAACTAAATTAAATTAAATTACTCCTAGCTTGGGATTTGAAAATTGAGAAAATACATTGTCTCATTTTATCCTTCCTTGTAGTTCCCAGGATGTGACCTTGAGGACTGGAGAAAGTGGTGGGGGTAGGGTGGAGTGGGGGAATGGGGGTGTCTTTAGATTTAAGATTATTTTTCTCAACCTGTCAGTGAGTCTGAAATAAAGCCCTGGATAGAATTTTTCTAATTTTCCTTTCCCAGTAATGACACTTCTGTTATTTAAATTTCCTTAATGTACTTGGATGGGAGACCACCTAGGAAGACTAGGTGTTGTAGGCATAAAAAAATTAAAAAATAAGGGATTGTAAATGAACAAAGTCCTTGCAACCTGTGAGGTCAACCAACCAAGGGTTGCCTCGCCTAAAATAGTTATAATTCTAATAATTAATTTAATAAAAAAAATAAATTTCCTCAAGGCTCTGATGCTTTCTTTTGTATTTCATGCTAGATAGTATTTAAGACAGCAGAGATATTCTTCATCTCCTAGTATCATTAACTGCCCTCTCCCCCACCCCCACCTCAGCTTTCCTAAAGAAAATCTTTCATCTTTAGTGTTAACATTTTACAAGATATTTTTCCTTTCTGAATGTTAAAGTAGGTTTTATTATCCCTCTACCCACTCTAAAAATAATACACAGATTATATATAGTAAATTTGGACAATAAAGAAAAAAAATTATGCTATAACTTTCCCATCTATTACCTAATTTTAAGTTTGCCTTTTCTTGAGGATTCATCTAGTACACTTTGGCTTAGAGAAGCCAAAAAAAAAAAGTGTCCTGAACTTTACCTCTTGACAGAAAGATATAACACTATAGGAGGGTGAGATGCTGCTCCTCCCTTTACCATTAGTAAACTAGTGGTTCCAAAATATCCTAGAACAAAATAAGAATGAACTAAAGTACAGCAGAATAAAAAAGGCACCAACCTCAATTGGAGAGCTGACCGCACAGAGCTCAATGAAAGTCTACTAAGAAGCCTGACACATGGCAGAGTGGAGCTACTACCACTCTCCTCCGGGTCCTAAATTCCACCAACAGGCATTCATTCCTTAGTTAAAGGTTTTGCACAGGGATAAATCTTCAGTTACTCCCAGGACAGTATTTCTCAAAGTGTAGTCCACAGCTCCCCTTCATCAGAATTACAGGAAATGGTGGGGCTAGTTACTTCAAATTCTTGTTAACAAGTTGCAGTATAACAAGCTCCCAGGTGGACTGACTATATGTATTCTATAATTTGAGAATCATTCTCCTAGAGGGGGAAATAACCAAACCATTACTACTTATCTATTCATTTGTAACTTTTTTTAAAAGACAGCTTAATATAAGGAGGGATAAAAATAGTTGTTAAAAATTATATAGCTAAAACTTCACTGAACACTTAAAATGAGCCAGGCTCTGTTCTAAGAATTTTAAATGTATTCTTTCATTTAATCTTAAAAAAAAAAAAAAACACTGAATAGTTATTCTATTTGACAGATTTTTTTAAAAGCACAGAAAAGGAATATAGTGCATGAAAAATAACTTTTGACAGGGCAGTGGAGAGTGTTCCAGGACCTACAGTATTGGCAGAAGAGAACATGTTTTCTCAATGATGATTTTGGATAAACAAGGAGCAGCACCTCAAAATGAGATACAGACTTTGACTATGGAAAACAACTATGAAGTAGAGGGGAGAGCATCAAAATCATTTCTCATATTACCATTTTACTGATGGATGATCAGTTCTAGTCCTACTGAGAAAGAAGTGCAACTTTTCTGTAACCTCAGAAAGAAACAGCTTAGTCGGGTAAATCAAATTTTGGTTCTACCTATGTTTAGACCTTAAACAAGGCCATTTTCTCACCTGGGAAAACAGAAAAATGTAAGCTTAGACCAGATGCTAAGATTTTGTCCCAAGTACAGCATCAATCAGATCCAACGACTTCGTGAACTGAGCCTGTACCAATGGCTTAATTGAAGGTTGCAACAAAATATATAATCAGCAGATACCTCACACTGAGATGTGCGAAGATGCTGGGAATTAACCTGCATCTCTGCAGGATTCTGTGAGAAGAGGGGAGTGATCTCATCTTCTTAACTGGGGTCACACTGGGTTTCTCCATGTCTAGCTGAATCTATGCTCTTGAATCTTCAGCCTGCACCTGGATATCTGCAGTCTTGGCATTCTGTTTGCTGCTCAAGACTCTTAATCTGAGCTAAAAGTAAATAAGCTTTGTGCCCTTCTTTCCCACTCACTCTGTTTAATGAGATGTTTTTCTCCACTGTGGCTGCAAATAACAACTTTCAACAGAATTTTCTTAATCTAATCCTTGCTATTATAAATTCCTAGCTCCCAAGACTGAGAGGTCACCATGAGAAGTGGTCAACGTTATCCCAAGAACCCTTAAAAATACAGTTTTGCAAAATGACAATCTGCTAGAGGCTACCTCAGTGTAGCAGCTGCACCTATGAAAAAACCCCCAACCCTGAGCCACATCTAGTAATGCAGAAGCCAGAGGCCATAAGCCATTTACCAATCGAAACACAGCTGTCTGGGCACATGCTTCTTTCCTTCTTTCTTCATTGTCCCTCTTTTGCCTTTTTCCTACTTTCTTTTCTGTTTTTGTTTATTTCTTCCCTCTCATTCCTCTCATTATTCTGTCAATTGCATGACTTTTCAAAGCCACATAATCCCTGCTAGCACCAAATTTTATTATGACAGACAATGCCTTTTTGACCCATCTGCTTAATTTTCAAGCCTCTTATGTCCCAGAAAACTTTTAATTTCCCAAGTAATTTCAATCTGTGCAACTGGTCCCAAATCACACTCTCCATGGCTTTATCACCTATCGCTCACCTCCCTCCTCCACACACCCTCTCCCCAAACAACCAAAGCTTATCTAACAGCCTAAGAAGTCCTTTCCTGTATTTTACTTCACAGTGCTTTTTACACCTTCTCCACCTGTCACAAAATCTCACAGATCTTTTAAAAACAGTTCAAACATCAACTCTTCTGTGAAGCCTTCCCTTACTTTCTAAGCCTTTGAGTGGAAAATCAGTGAAAAGAGGACGAAAAAACGTGGCTGGACAATGGATGCCTCAAGAGCAGAATCAGATTCGCTCATGAGGAATTGGGCACTGACAATGTTGAGGAAAGGCGTTAAAGTAACTTCCCCTACCTCACAGTTCTGCTGTCGAACATAGACTGAAAGACAAGATCTCGCTGGGCCTGTTTCCCTCTGACGCCTTCCAATCTGCCTTTCCCCACGTCTTGACATTGAAACCCAGGTGTGCCCACAGTTCTGCCTCAGTCCTCACAGGTGCTCCAGAGCAGAGCCACCACGCAGAGAGAGGAGACTGACAATCCCTGTCGCTCTTGCTGGAGTTGAGATACTTTCCTCAACGTGCCGAGTGAGAAAGACCCAACCCGTGCATCAAGTCTTGAGCTGCGGTCCCCTCAAACTCCTGCTGGCAGGACTCCGAAGACGCGGGCCAAGGGCAGCCACCCCCTGAGGACATCCAGGAACCGTTATCCCTCAGGGCACGACGCGAAATCCCGACCCGAGGCCTCGACCGGCCCGGCCTTTGTGGTTTCCGGACCCTGACCTTCTCTGGGCCACTTTGTGTCTGATTTCCGCACGTCGGCATCACTTGTGGGGGGCCGGCGGGGTCCTACCCTTCTCTCCGCCCCCTTGACGCCTCAGGCGCCCCCTCTTGCCCAGACTCACCTTTTGCTGAGGGGCCGGACCCTCACGGCCACCCGCACGTTCGCCATCCCTCGGCCTCGGCCCAAGCCCGGCGGGGCCGCCCAGCCACAGCATCACCAGCCCCAGCCACAAGCTCAGCGCCAGCCGCAGCCCAGCCCCGCCCGCCCCACGCGCCTCTCGTGACGGCCCCGCCCATGCGCGCCCTGGCCCCGGCCGGGGGCGGTGCCTGCTGAAGCTCAGCCAATCCCGAGCCCGGAGGGCGGGAGGACGCCCTGCTGCCCCGCCCCTCCAGGCCCCGCCCCGCTCCTCCCGGGAAGGCCGCCACCAATCCTGAGGCCCGGGGGCGGTGGCGAGCGGAGCCCGGCCTTGTCCGGCGGGTGCGGCCGGGACCCCTTCTCCTGAGAGGTGGCTTTTGTTCTCAGACTGGCTGACAGCGCTCGCAGAGTTGAGTAAATCCGTTAAACTTGGGTCAATAACGGACAGTTCACAAAGTAATTCTGCCTGATGTTTTTATTTGCTGCGTTGGCCTGAGCTGTCAATTTTGTGGTTAAGTAATAGGGGCAGAAATGAAATGCGGGAACGCGGTTGTTTTTGCAGTTCCCCAGCAAAGAAAGAGCAGTGTTATTCTTTGAAGAGGCATTGGGAGTGTGAAGGAGTTTAGAGTGTTCCCTAATGAGTCCTCTGTTGTGCTGGAACCTCATGGCCACCCACCCTGGCAGTGTTTTGGTGGTGGAGGGAATGCTTTTGGTCAGAATTGGTTCATTAATTCATCCAAAAAATAACCACTGAGTACCTACCAAGTGCTTTTCTAAAGCGTTGGGGATACAGCGGTCTCTGCCTTGTGGAAATAGAAATCTCCAGGGAAGAGAAAAGACAATAAATACATAAAAGACAATAAATACATAAATGTATACTATGTCAAAGGGTGCTAAGTGCAATTTTTTATTTAAAGCAAAGTAAGAAGATATGGTAATGGTTTCTGCGTGTATGTAGGGGGAAAGATGCTATTTTATATATGATCTTCAGGAAAGACTTCACTGAGAAGGTGGCACTTGACTAGAGTCAAGAAAGTGAGGGAGGGGGTCATGCAGGTGTTCATTTATTTAACAATATTTCCTAAGTAAGGGCCTATTATGATAGACTTTGTTCTACGCACAAGGGACAAAGATCTGAGTTTGAGTTAAACAGGCAATCTCTGACCTAAAGAGAGACTGACAGCAAATACAACGATTTAAGTAAATATATCAGGTTAGCTAAGGAGAAAAGATAAAGCAGGAAAGGAGAAGGGAAGTGAGTAGAGAGGGTGTTGAAATTTGAAATGATAGGGCCAGGAAAGGTCTCACTGAGAATATGACACTTGAGAAAAATCTGAAGGATATAAGAGTCATGCTGTTATCTGGAAAAAAGACAATTCCAGACACAGGGGGCAGACCATTGTAAATGAAGTAGCCTGTAATGTTAGAGGAACAGCAAGAAAGCAAGCAGGGGTACAACAAAGTGACAGAAGGAGAGAGTCATAGAGAGGTAGAATTGAGACTATGGTAAAGTCCTTGGATTTTATTCTAGGTGAGCTGAAAACTATTGGAAAGTATTAAGGAGAAGAATAAAATGATACAATATATTTTTAGATTACTCTGGCCGCTGTTTTGAGACTAGTCCCATGAGTGGGGAAGGATGTAAACCCAGAGACCAGTCAGGAGGCTATTTTAGTACTCCAGTAGTAGTAATAGAGGCAATGAGCCATATCAGGCATCTTCTGATAGCAGTTTACTTATCCAGTCTCCTCTTTCTCATCTATTTGAAAGTACCCTTCCCTAGAGTAAAGTATGGCAATTGCTGGTTTACAATTCAGGGTAACCTGGAAAACTCCTTTTCTGAATGGCTTTCTATTCCCTGTGCTTTGCAGTGAAAATAATCATTGTATTAGGGAAAACAGTATGGAGGTCCTCAAAAAGTAGAACTACCTTAGAATCCAGCAATTCCATTTCTGGGTATTTATTTGAAGGAAATAGAATCACTATCTTGAAAATAAATCTGCACCCCCATGTTCATTGCAACATTATTCACAATTAGCCAAGATATGGAAACATGAAAACAAACTGTGTAAGAAATAGGAATGAAGAACATATGTATATTTCTCATCATTAATCACAATATCATAGGCTTGCAAAAAATGATACTCTATTTTTATCATTATTTATGAGTTGAAATACTTCTCTAAAGAAGAACTTTTCTCATCAACTATTTGATTACCCTGAGGTTCAGTTCACAAACAAATGCTTCATGATTTCAAGTATCAGTTTTCAAAATAAGTTGGTTCCTTAGAACTTTCCAAAAGCGGTTAATGAGTTGTTGTTTTTAATATTATTAAAACTCATGGATTTATGCATACATTTGGCTTTCCATATCTGCTGGTTCCATATCCACGGAGTCAACTACTCACAGATAGAAAATTTTTACAAAGGTATGTTGTTGCTGGCATATGTACGATGTAGTTAGGCCTACAACGATTGTGTCTGTAGTGAACACGTACAGGCTTTTTTTTCTTGTCATTAGTCTCTAAAATATGCAGTATAAACTATTTACATAGCATTTACATTGTATTAGGTATAAGTAATCTAGAGATTATTTAAAGTATAGAGGATGTGAAGGAGGATATGAGTAGCTCAGGCAAATTCTATGCCATTTTATATAAAGGACTTGAGCATACTTGGATTTTGTTATCCACAGGGGTCCTGGAACCAATCCCTCACAAACACTGAAGGACAACTTTATTTGATTTCCTTCAATCCATTGTAATTACTTTTTTTTGGCATATGAAAGCATTTATTTGAGGTTTATTTTTATTTTTTTTTTAGGTGAGGCGACCCTTGGTTTGACCTCACAGATTGCAAGGGCCTTGTCAGCTTTCAACCCCTTATTTATTTTTTATTTTTTGCACCTATAGCACCTGGTCTTTCTAGGTAGGTGGTCTCCCATCCAAGTACTAACCAGGCCCGATCGTGCTTAGCTTCTGAGATCAGACGTGATCAGGGAGGCATGGCCCAAGACGCATTTATTTGAGTTTTAAATCATACAAAGAAAATTTGTATAAACACAAATACACAAGTCATGAAAGCAAAAAACAAAGAACAAAAACTAATTGGTGGCTATATACAGTTAGACACAGTTGTGTCTTGTACACTAGGAAGTCTTACAAAATAGTCATTTTAGATCAACAAAATACCAATTTTCAGTGTTGTCCTGCAAGATGGGTTACTGTAGCAATCTCCTCCAGTTTCCTCCAATGTCCTCTTTTAGTGTGGCTGGTAATTGTTTTGGTGATTGCCACCCCCTGGAGGTGACTTGCATAAGTGCTCTGTTAGCCTGGGCCACAACACCAGTACCACCTCCCCCACCAGCGGCAGCACTTCTTTCTCCTTTTTTGTCGTTACTATTGCTGCCTATCCACCTCTTTTGGTTGTGCAACTTTGATTTCACACTTCCTAGAACCAATTTGATAATATCTGCTAACAATTTCTCTGTTGGTTCTTCCTCTGTATATATGGTAAAGCAAAATCCTCTTCCTTTATTTGTATTTGTATCCATAGGAAGTTCAATATTTTCAATCACTCCAAAGTCTCCAAAATATTCTTTAATTTGTTTTCAGAAGTATTTGGGTTCCATCCATCCCAAAAACCTTTTTGGGGATTCCTTCCCTCCTACAATTTTAGCCTTTTTGGGGTCTATCAATTTGACATCCAGCTCGTGTTCTCTCAGTTCCAAAACCTTATCAACACTAGCAGCATCGTGAAAAGCACAAATCTGAATCCTCTAGATCTTTCAGTGATTGGATTTGTTTTTATCTTTGCATTAATCTTGGATCCCACTGCAAATTCCTCTATGTTGCTGTACTCATCTTGTCCTCTCTGGTGGTGGAGTTATTGGCCGAGGGAAGCTGACAGGCACATGAGTTTTGTCAGAAGTGACAGCAGAACGTTGTATGGTACTGGATTTAGAATGGTGGTGGAAGAGCATTAGTATTCTCATTGACAGCCAAACTATCCCAACTTGGGCTACTGACTTTTGACTCAGCTCCAGTAATCTTTGATATCTTTGTTTCTCACATGTCAAGAAGTTCCAGGATTATCTTGGAACATTTCTCAACTCAAATGTGCCATCAGCCATTTATTCAAGGATTTTTGGTTCCTTTTAGTATGAAATGCTTTTTAGAGATGCTAATCTTGGTGCTCATTGCTTTGGGGTTGGTCATTGATCGTAGACCCCCCCACCACACACACACACACTTTTTGTTAAATCTGGACACTTTAAATTCAAATTCAGGACCACAGAGATTTTACTTAGCCTCACTGAAATCTTTCATTTCTGTATACTGTCTCCCATAACATATACTGCTACCTTAACTACACTGACATAATTACTCATTTCTTTATTCCACAGTACACTCACAGTCTCAGAATAATAATATGAATACTAAGACCAATAATAAGAGTTCTGAAAACAGTAAATTTTTGGGAAGGTGGGGCACTTGCGTTGTTCATAGGGAATGTTCCACTAGGAGTAGTCTTCAAAATTATTGACTTTTAAAGTCACTTGAAATAATTCCTCTCAATTTGATTAGGCCACCAGTTTGATATACAGTAATTTCTTTCATTTTACTTTCAATTTTAGGGATTCATTATTTTCATTTTGTTTTATAATTATATATTTACATAGTTCCAAAGCCAAATTTTCAAAATAAGATCTATTTAAAAGTCCAGCTTCTACCTTGTTTCACTCAGTTGCCTCTCTCCCACTATAGGTAACAATGCTTTTTAGTTTTATATATATTAACCCCTACCCTTTTCTTACATAAGCAGTAACATATCATATACACTTGTCTGGTTTTATTTTTTAACTTTACAGTAAATCCTGGAGTTCACTCTACGTCAGTCATTCTTTTTTTTTGCAACTGCATAGTGCTCTACTATGTGCTATTATATTTTATGTTTTAAAATATTATATTATCAGTCACTTGCTAATGGCACATTTGGCCATTTTGTGTCTTTTACTATCACAAACATTCCTGCTATGAATAGCCATGTGCATACATCTTTTATATTTGCAATATAGCTTGGCAATAGTTTCCTAGAAGTGGAATTGCTGAGTCAAAAAGAGGATCCTTATGCAATTAAGCTAAATATTCTCCAATCCTTTCTTGTAGTGGCCATATGATTGACTTTTGCATTGCCGTCTGCAATAATAAGCATGCTGGTTTCTTTACAGCCTCATGAAGAGCATTGACAAACTTTTGCATTTACACCAGAAAGGAGAAAAATGGCAACTCAGAAGTTTTAGTCTGCATTTCTCTTGTTATAAATGAAGTTTTGCTGTTCTGTATTTTAACCAAGCTAGCTTTCTTCCTCTTGAATCCTTAGAACTTTACCATGATCCACATGGTAAAATTTCAGGGGATCCAGAAGGCCTCTTTAACTAAGTTCCACTATATCCAATTCATTTTTTATTTTTGGAATTTAGTACCTGAAGAAATAAAAGGAGTAACTTAGAAAGAAAAATGATAGTTCTCAAAGTCTTCTTTGCAACTTTGGTTATATCTAATAATAGCAATGATCTTCACTGATTATGATGTACTAGGAACTGATTGCTTTTCATGTATTAGCTCATTTAATAGGTACTGTTATCTTCATTTTAGAGGAAATTGAGGCTGATATTAAATAAGTTAGAAGGAATACATAGCTAGCAAGTGGTGGAATCTGGATTAAAAACCAACCTGGTCTAATTCTATCTTTGCTATTACTCTCCATACTGCAGTAGCTAAAGATAAACCCTGTCTCTAAGTCTCCTAAATTTGGTGGGGTAGGGGTAGAAGGTGGAGATAGAAGAATATGATTAAGATAAGCCTAAGGAGAAAAGCCAATTCAGATTGCTGATACCTTGTTTTGTTATTCCTACCTATCTCCAGGTAGTCTATAACAAGTCTTCCATCTAGGAAAATTTTTCAAATAAAACCTCACTAACCAGGGTAAATTTTTATGTCCTGCAAAAGCTAAGATTCAGAAAAGACCTTACAGAAATTTTTATTCGCATCTACTGATCAAAAATAAGCATGTGTTGCCATCTTGACATAAACTGATTTTTGATAAATGTACTCAGTTTTAGTGTAGGGTCTCCTTGAAATTTAATCTTGCCTCAACTTTTTAGAAAGTGAATGGCTTTCACTTTTACTAGCCTTCCACATCAAGAAAGTGGTTCAGCTTCAAATAAGATATTTGATTCCTATTTTTATCACTCTAAATTCTGGTATAGCAACATAGAGGTCTGTAGTTTCCCAGGAAAGGTTTATAAACTGCTAATGGAACTCTTCTGTTTTTACCATAGCCTAATGGAAATCTTTTCCCACAAACATATTTCCAAAAGGAGAGGGGAAAATATAACTTGGGAATGGGAAAAAGGAAAAAGGCAAAATTCAAAGAACCCTAGAACATGAACTGTTTATACTATTTTTTTGAAGTGAACTTAATTACATGAGTGGATTCCTTGAATTGTAGAATAAATCTTTTATGTAAATTCATGTGTTTTACAGACATCTCAGGAAATTCCATAATACATTAATTAGTCTTATTAATATCTCAGCTCTATGTTTTGTATGTCAAGAAACCCTTTAAATTTTCCTATTCTTAGACTATTTTCCTGACTTTATTAAAGATTTGAGAGGATAACAGGGGTCAGTCTGGTAGTCACAGATCAGAAGAAGTAAAATATGAAAAGTATTAGAAAAGCCAAACAGCATCTCAATTCCTCCATAAAAGGCCTCACAAAATGGCATCATTATTATGCTGGAAGTAAATTTACAAATTTCACATACCTCTTAGTCTAAGTAGAAAGACATTCTAGAGCTATTTTGTTGTTTTTAGTACCCACATGTCTAAAAGCTAAAAAAAAAAAAATTGGATCACCTCTTATTGACTCTCTCACATTACTAAATTAGCTTTCCTCAGGCTCAACTTACCTTCAAGCTTTTGTGAGTCAGATCAGATAGCTTTTATGTCTGTACTTTAACTGTGTAACCTAAGTAGAGAATCTTTCCTCACTATTAGAATTTAGACAAAAGCCATAAAATTTTGGTTAGAAGTTAGATTTTTTTATTTTGAAAAAGATAAACAAAATACAAAAATAAAAACCAAACAACCAGGCTTATCAATATTTGTGATGTGATTTTACACACACACACACACCATCCTTATTATATATCATATATAATATATAAATATATAAATGCTTATAGGAAATCACATGAAGAAACATAGTAAGATGTTTGAAACCAAGGCTAAATGTGAACAGATTTCTGATGAAATACAACTGAAAGTTTTGCTTTAATGTTTAGGCAATGTTAGGCATTAGATATTATGCCCACTCTTCTATATCTCATTTGCAAATCAGCAACATAAGGTTCAAAATATGATCCCTGGTTATTTTAGTAGGATATTTGCTTCCTTATGAACAACTATTCATCCACTATGTTGAGGTCTTCTTATGTTAGGAAGTGTGATGAACACAAAGATCACTGAACCTTGGTGATACAAGAATACAATAATATAAAAATACTGATGCACATATTTTAAAGCAAAAGAGAAACCCAAGTCTGAAAATAAGGCTGGGGTAGTTATAGTACTGATAAAAATAAATGTGTTCTGAGGCTTAGTAAGTCCTAAGATACTACTTCCTTATGCACAATAATCTCAGAGAGGTAAAATATCTGAGCATTTTGTAAGGTAAACCTCTAAAAGTTTTATCACAATGTGCCTTTTTCTTTGCTTTGCTCTACCTTTCTTTTTGCCTATTCCTAAGGCTGCCAATGAACATTCTCAGGAATTGCTTGGTGTGTCAAGTCCCCAAGACCCACCCTGCCCAGGTTTGATGATATGTGTGGAAGATACACAGGACTCAGCATATTCATGTTTATGATTATTGAAGTAAAAACATAAAAACAAAAGAGCAAAGGGAAAAGGAACATGGGGCAAAGCCAGATGTAAATCAGGCACAGCTTCCATAGTTCTCTGCCAGTAGAGTCACATAGGATGTACTTAATTCCTCTAGCAACTGAATTGTGACATATGTGAAACATCTGCCATGAAATAGATACAGTACCCAGAGTTATTTTTTCAGGCTAGTTATGTAGGTATCTTCTGCTTAACATGTATCAAAATCCTAGACTCTCAGAAGAAAAGCAAGTATTCAACACAAACCACATTGTACAAATAGCTTAGTCACAGAGAACAATTCTTATCAGTGAGAGTGGAGGGAACCCTCTTGAAATCTAAGTTCACGGCAAAGGACCCATCTTGTAAATGAGGCTTTCAAAAGATAGAGGTCAGGCCTGCTATGTTACTCTTTTCTACATATTTAATGACAATCTCACAGGAACAGTCAACATATTTTCAGATTCAAAAAGACTCTTCTAATTCAAAAACAAGCATTAAAAAAAGAGACACAATCGAATCTACTGCCTGAGACATGGAGATATGGATATTACATTCCTGTTAATAAACTATCATAGTTATATTTGATCTTCACAAGTTTTATTGAAAGGTGGAATGAAAATATATGAAAAACAAAGAAAATTCAGTTTGGTCTTAATTAATGTGGAATCTTAGTACCTCAAGATAAAGAGGGTTCTGCCAGTATCGCTGGCAGCAAAACTTATAAATACCCATGTTACCATTGACTAGAAATGGACTTCACATGACTACACATATTTAAGCAAAAAAACAGTTAAATCACTTGCCATTAATAGTATGGACATGAACTTTAGATGTACAAGGCATTGAAGGAGTTATAATATGTTTATGAAGATAATTTTCTTCAGCTAATATTTTGGGGATACAAGAGGAAATTTCCTTTTGTTGTTCTCGCCACTTGAGTATATTCTCTGCCAGTTCTTCTGTCTCAGTGACCAAAATATCCATCTTTGCTAAAGCCTTGCTCTATAACATTTGAAAAAAGGGAAAAATAGGAGAGAAATTATGTCTGTCACTAATACATCATTATTATATTCACAAATGGTTATAATACCAAAAGTTAACACCTAATTTTTTCAGTCCCTAATATAAAGGTGCCTCCCACCTACACTCTTTTTCTTTGTGAATGCACCTCTCCTTTGTCTTCACCTATACTGTCAAAAACCTAATCTCCTTCCTAAAATTTAGTCCCACATTTCAGTCTGTTGGGAATCTTCACCTGGATGTACATTTAATAAATATCTCAAACTAGACTTAACTGCAGTTCAACAATGCTTGGACTTTTACTATCTGTGCAAGACACATCAAAAAAGACTCATTAACTTCTCTAATCTCTTACTCCTACTCACCCTTAAGTCACCAAGGCTAGAAATTTCATTGCCTTGAATGTGTCCCTTATCCAAACACATTGTAGTAATTTGACCTTCAAAATATAAAAATCTACACAATCCTTTGAATTCCTAAACTTTAAATCTTTTTTTTTCTGAATGACTATATTATTCTCCAAGTTTCTCTGCCTTTGGTTCCTCTGCCTAGTCCTAATTTACAGCTTATCACCTTTAATGTGCATAGGAATCACCTGAGGAACTTGTTAAAATGTAGATTCTGATTCTGAAAGTCTAAGGGAATAAAGTCTGTAATTCTGCATTTCTAACAAGTTTCCAGTTGATGCTTATGCTGCCTACACTTTGAGTGGCAAACCCTGAGTTAGTCTCTCTCTCAATATCTTTGAGCATCACCCAAAGTGGAGTACCAATCTTCCCCCAAACTACCTGTGCTCTCAAATTTTCATGTCTTTCCTAGCATTGCTGCTTTTGGCTGAACTATTCTTTCTGATGCATGTTCAAATTTCACTGATTCTTTAAGATTCAGCTCACTACTAACTCCTACATGAAATTTCCTGAAGAATTCCCTCCCCCTTATTCTACTACAAATCTCCCTAAAGTAGAAGTAATCCCTCCCTTTCCTGTGCTTAATATATAGCATCTTCTTCATCATTATCTGCTGTACTCATTGTGCAAACAGTCTCACCAAACCTTGAAAATTTGAGGGCAGGGACTGGTTATATCTGTTTATCTCTAATGATACCTTACAAAATGAAGATAATACATGTTTATTAAATATTGCAATAAAAGAATGTAAAACAACTTTTAAAGAAAATGATATAAAACAAGAAAAGGCATTTTAATTCAAAAAAATTATTCGCTCATAATACTAGCCATGAAGAAGTTAAACAAGTAGGTCATACATCTGAAATTCTAGTATAAAATAAAGACAGCTAAAAGTAATGTTAAAGGAGTTGATGAGTTACTTAATGCTCTTGTTAATACTCACCATTTTCTTTAGATTTGCATCTAAGTGAGGGATGTTTCTAATTGTTTCAATATGGGTTTCTAATTTCTCAATGAAAGTCACTGCCAACTCCAGCAAATGTACCATGTATCTAAAAGAGGGAGGGGGGGGGAAAGCCAATTTCTTCTTTTAGTTTAGTTATTTTGTGTTCTCTTCTTCCCTTTAATTAGGACTTTTAATATGAGATAAGAGAGTTACAACGAACCAAATGAGCTAATAATAAATAACCTTTCTGCATTCGTGGAAATATCAGTGGAAATAAAAAGGTCCTTCTCTTTGATTTTAAGCAGGAAATGTCATCCAAACAGAAAAATAGAAACGACACTATCATATCTGAAACTCAACCTAAAGTTAGACAAACCTCAGTATTAATAATTTTCTTATGTAAGTAAAGGAATTTCCTTACATTAAACCTCATTCCATTTTAATCTACTCATTCTTGGTGGAGAGTAAAGGCAATAAGGATAAATGTATTTCATTGAAATAGCCTACATATAAAACTACTTTGAATCTTTGCATTGCAACATGCTTTAAAATCATTACTCAGTTCTCCTGATATATACAATATATAATATATACATTAATGGTATTTTACTGTACTGCATAGATACTGAATATATCCACAAGAAAGAGATTTGTATATTATATTACTCTAAGATGAAAAAAAAATCTGATTCATAAGAGAAGATACTGATTTGCTCAGGGTCAGCTAGTGAGGCATTGGTGGAGAAAGTTAGCAATCAGATCCCCAGATGCCTGCTTCTTTATTTTATTATTATTTATTATTAATAATAACTTACATCTTCAATTTGGTACTTGAAATATTCCTATGAGGAAGAGAGCAATAGAAAGCATCTGCCCAAGGCTTTGAGGTAAAAAACAGCAGATGAGACCAGAACTCAGTTTTTTTCTCCTTAAGTTGACATTGTTTTCATCTGTCCCTACTTAAACTCCCCCAACAGAATTTTTATACACAAGCAACATTAATCCAATAAATTTACTTCATAGAAAACAGACTATACATAATAAAAATTATTTTTACCGAACATACTCTATGTTATGAATCTAATTTCTTTCATTAAAATTATTATTTATAATGGGCAAAAAGAATGCCTTTCTTTTCACTGTAGCTAGACTTCTTTAAAAGCAAAGGATTTTCTTTCTGGTTTAATGTATTAGCATTAATAATAATGTTAACAGGTATAATCACTAATATATCATTTAATGAATTATACTATGGAGACTATGTTTAAATGACAGGAAACGTGTGTAACTGTTAATTTCTACATTAAAGACTAACCTGTGGTAAATAGCTTCAATGGGCAGGTTTTCCTGGCACATGGGTTTCAATAGTCTTTGCCTGAGGGACCTCTTCTCTTTTAGCACTGCTTCCAAATGATTATTCATGCTCTGCAGAGTATGACACTTTTGAGCTACACAAACCAGAAACAGTAATTATAGTTATTAATAGGACAAGTAAGTTTTGAAATCACTAATAAGTTCTTCTTTGCTTTGGTTTGACACTACCGATATCAAAAATTATCCCACCATCTCCCTCCTAAATATTTCCCCTTTGTTATCCTTAATACCAATACCAATTTCACTTACAATTATTTTATCTTATTTTTCCTTCCAACAACCAAACCCAATGCTAAATTCTTTGTGTTTTTCAACTCTACTCCTGGTTCCATTTTAAGGCCTAGTTCAGTTTTTATTGTCAGAGTCAAACTCTTCACATAAAGTCACTTTTCTCATCTCTGCCCATAATATTCTACATAAACATTAAAAACAAACATTTATCTTATAAGCTATTTCTGGTTATTTCAATATTTTCCCAGAATTCATTTAATGACTGGCAATTGCCTCTTCTTTTAAATTTCTATTTTGAAAACATTTCAAATTTACAGAAAAGTTCACTTAAAGAATAGTTCACTGAACTCCCATATACATTTCGTCTAGACTCATTGTTAAGGCTTGACTAAATTTTTCCTTTTTTCCTCTTTCTCTCTACACCCTTACAGATATTTTTGCTGATCCTTTTAAGAGTAAGCTGCAGATATCATTTATTATTAGCTTTTACTCTAAAACTTCAGGATGTATTTCCCAAGAATAGGAATATTCTCTTATATAATTATGGTACAAGTATCAAATTCAGAAAAAGTAACATTGGCACAATACTAACAATATTTAATGCAGCCCATATATAAATATCACCAAGAATCTCAATTATGTCTTTGATAACAAAAAAATTTCTAATCAAGTATTTAATCTATGCTTCAGTTGTCATGTACTTTTAGTATCCTTGAATCTGAAAAGTTTCTCAACCATTTTTTTTTTTTGTCTTTCAGGCTTTTTTGACATTGTAGAGCTCCTACCTTCATTATTTTTTATGTAATTTGCACTAGTCAAGCTAACAGGACTTCTATTTGAGCAGAGAAATAGAAAACTTTGTTAGCTTCGGGGCAATACCTGGAAAAATAATGGTTTTGATGTCTCCTGCTTATTTAAGGTAATCCAGGAAAAAGTTGAAATGCCAATGATTACCCATTTAACCAACCACTTACCCAAAGAGGAAGGATGAACAATATCTGCTGTATCTTTTTCTAGTTTTAGAAGATCAAATTCCAGGTTTTTCTAAATTAGAAACAAAAATATTTAGCTCACTTAGAAAGTAACCTGATGTAAAAAATTAAAATGGATAGTTTTTAACCCAGGAATATTTAAGGGAGGTGGAAGGATGATTTTTGAGCACACAGGCAATTTACTGAAGCTTTTCATTTTGGTATTCAAGCCCTACTGCTGCTGCTGCTACTAATTACTACTATTACTGTTACAACTATCACTATGACAAGTAAACACTTATCCAGCTATGTGCTAGACACTGCTCTAAGTGCAAGAGAATTGCTCTTGGAACCAAATAAGATCCTCCCCCCACCCCATTAGAAGTAGAAAGTAAAAAGTTCAGTGATTTACCTCATTGATTTCAGCTTGAATATCTGTGATCTGCTGTAGCCTGGAGAACTTCATAAAGCAAGAAGCAGGTTTCTTAGATATATTTAACATCTCCTATTGGAAAGTAAAATGAGAAAGCAGCAGTATGTCAAAAGTTTCTATGTGCATTGAAAAGCATGCCCATGGATCTAAAATATGAGGCGATACTACATCCATCACTGCCCCTGAAAAATAAAGTACAGAGTAGAATAACAACGTGTATTTCCTGTTTTTAAAGTTTCCACTATCACAAATCCTTTGCCCAAATATTTAAAAAATAAGAAAAACAAATAAAACTTAATCACTTTGTATTATTTCCTAAAGTACCAGGCACAATAGATTTGCATTACTTATAGCTTATCAGAGGATTCTATGGCTGAGGTTGGTAGAGAATCACCTCTACAGAAATGACCAAGACTTATCCGATTCATTAAATGACCTCTAATGGCTATACGTCATTCATACTATCTCTTTTCACATTCTTACTCTCTTAAAAAAATGTTTTATCTAGGCATAATTATTCTTTAAAAAGGTTACCCCTTCCTTTTCATCCTTTCATGCTGTTATATTGCCTCCTGAAATTGCAGGTTATCTCAGAATAAAAAAATTATTGTCTTCATCCCTTGGCCTCATGCATAATTTTCTGTATCTTCTTCTGCTTTTCTAGAATGTTACCACAGGAAAGAACTTTAGAGATCAAATAAATCAGGGGTTAGGAAACTAGAATCCATGAGGTAAATGTAGCCCACTGCCTGTTTCTTTACAGCCCATGAGCTAAGAATGGTTTATATATTTTTCAATTGTTGGGGGGAAAAATCTAAACAAAATAATATTTTGTGACACATGAAAATTATATGAAATTCAAATTTTAGGGTCTAGAAATAAAGCTCTCTGTCCTTAACAAGCTCATGAAAGAAGGAAAGAAAAAGAGTATTCTAGATAGAGAGAATTTAACATTATAAATGCTTAATAACTGTGTTAGTACTAAAATCTACGTGAGAAGGGAAAGATGAACTTGGAAAAGTTTCCTGCAGAATCATGGAAGATATCAATAGCTATGACAAACAATCATAATGCAGAAATGAGAGTAATTGAAAGTTTACTGGTGAAGAAGTAACATAATCATACATAATACATATTTTAGAAATTTAAATGGGAGTAGTATGAAAAAGAAAACTAATGGGGCTAGGGAGAAGGGATGGGGAATGACTTGCTTAATAAGTATGCTGTCACCTCCTGGGATTATTAAAAAAAGTTTAAAAAATAGTTCCACAGCATTGTGGCTGTACATCATGCCACTGAATTGCATACTTTAAGATGGTTGAAATTGTAAATTTTGTTATGTGGATTTTACAATAAAACAGAACATGTAGTAATTAGCCAGTAACATAAACAAAAAACCAAATAAAACTAGTAGAGGAGTGGACTGGAAGTTGAGAAAGGTGGCTGCTACAGTATTTTAGGTAAGAAGATGAGAATGTGGACTAGGTCAGTAGCAATTAAAAAGAAAAGTAAGGCAGAGATATGAGTTCCTAGGAAGATGGAACTGATAAATCCTGGTAGATATAGGTACTCAGAGGTAGTTAACACTGACTCCAAGAATCCTGCTTCAGGTGACTGAGCAGATAGTTATGTCATTCACTGAAGCAGATAACACAAGATATTTTACTGATGGCAAAATTGAGGATTGGGGAAGTGTTAAGTCTAACTTCACACTGCCAATGTAAATCAGGGCTGAAATGAGAACGCATCCAATCCACTGCATTTCCGTAACAGCCCAACTCTTACTTTTCTTTCTACCCTCTTAGGTAGAAGGTAAAAGAAAGGAAAATCCCTCCCTTTTGTTACTGTAACCTACTCACTCTCTGGTATCGTTCCATCTTTCTATATTTATACACTAATCTTAGTTGTATATTTGCAAACTAGTAACCTGTTGGATTCAAGAACAGGGTAATGGAGCTTAACCAAGACCTTGTAAGAGAAGCAAGAGGAAAATAAGAATGTTCAAGAAAGGGAGTGCCAAAAAGGAGAAAAGAAAAAGCAATCAAATTCCTCTAGTAAACAGGAATTCTAATTATTTGAGGATTGTGACTTAGCCCTACACCTAAATAAACAAAAAATTTTAAAAAGCAAGGATTGGGGGAATACAGAAAAGTCTTTACCATTGACTATTGCCATTATATACGTTACATACTTTACATGCCACTAGGAAAAGGGACCCTGAAAAAGAATCTTGAGAAAACAGGGCCTGTTTACAGTATTTTGTTTACTCTTTTGTTAGGCACAAACTGAAATCCAGGACCTTTATGCTTAATATAAAAATCCTAACTGTGCAACACACACACACACACACACCTATATCTGTGTGCACTCTTCTTATTTCTGTCCTTTCTTCTTCATGCTGAATTCTTGCTGGGGGACATTAAAAGGGAAGCGGTAAAGCAGAGAAGACCAGAGGCTTTAAAATGGTGTAGAGGGTGCAGAGGTGGATAGGATACAGATTGAGAAATTAGTCATATATACAGTATTAGATAGATAGATAGATAGATAGATAGATAGATAGATAGATAGTATTCCTGAGTTCTTTTTGTAGGTCTGGATCCTTATCTTACACATTGCCAGGAGAGAGAGCTTTGATCAAGATGCCATGAAAAATATCAAGTTTGCCTGAAAAATATCTATAATGTAAGGCCATTAAAGCAGTCCTCAGGCATATACCCTATAATATCCTGCAGACAATTAACACTACTTTTCTTTCATTATGTCATTCTCCAATGGATAGATCAAAACAAAGCTCAAACAAGCTGTTTTCTAGAAGAGTTGTATCATATCACGATTTTTAAGCATTACTCTTAATTTTTAATGCATACGGAAAAATGTAGACTTGAGGGATGGACTGTTTAAAGGGATAATGTAACACATCATTTTTAAAGAATCAATGCTAAATACTAATAAAAGTAGGTTTTCATATATAAAGTTTGCTTTAAGTAAAATCACGCTATAAATCTTCATTGGAACTATCAGTGTAGTAAGATTGTAAAACAATCTAAGAAGCTATAGATTGGCAGATTTTACCTGCAGGCAAAACAGGTAACTGTCTAATTATTGTTACTTAAAAGACACTAGGAAGAGCTTCCCTCAAACTTGAACAAACAGCTCACCTATCAATGCATAAAATTCTCTCACCAGAGACTTACTCCTTTAGGTGTTTATATCTTCTACCAACAGCTCTAGAGGGATACAACCCAAATGTCTTATGAGTTTATTAAATTAAATTGTTAAAGAATTGGTAACTGAGAATAATAGGCAACTTGGTAGGAAGAAAATGTCAGAGAGACTGAGGAAAGGAAGAACTGGTGATGAGTGCTGTGGTTATGTTTTGCCTATTTTCCAATGCATTCATTAATACTACTCATTTCCCCCACAATCCATTTGGTCTTGTTACAAGGTCTTCAAGTAATCCAGAAGAGTTCTTCAACAGAAATTTAAACTCTTGCAAGATAGTGTCACAGTATCATCTGTCACACTTTATTTTAGAGACGATATGTCAGAAAAGGGAGAGCTCTGGTGTCTAATACTACTTCATTAGTTAAGTGACCACGAGCAAAATTCTTGGTCTCCTGGGGCTTTATTTCCTTTGCTATAAAAATACTGTAAGGTAGTAGAATTCTCTAATGACTCTCCTAAGTATAAAAAGTTGTGTATTTTCCATAAATATTTCACGCTGTTTATCCTAATAATCTCTGCAGATGATTTTATATTTCTTTTATTTCCTTTTTAAGTGAAATGCCTCAACATTCTCATTATTTAAAAAATTTTCCCTTATTTCCCTCAATCCCACTTTCCAGATTCCTTTGTTACTTCTGCCACGTGTATTCTATCATCCTTCACATCTTCAACTGGCTTCTTCCCTTTGGCCTATGAACATGTTCCTTCTGCCCAACCTAAAACTCGCACCCCTTAAACTAATCTCCCTCGTCTCTCTTCTCAAAATCAATCCCTTACTAGATTCATGTTCCAAGTTATTTAGGGTCTTTTTCATTAATACTATTTGTTTGTGTGTGTGTGTGTGTGTGTGTGTGTGTGTGTGTGTATGTGTGTGTGTCTTTTAAGGACGTGCGCTTCTCCCCTGGCGATCTCCTATACCCAGCATCTCCCAAATAGGCTTCACTACCGCACACACAAACAAGCATTGTTTGGGAACGTAGGTTTTAACTACCTAACAGTTATTTCCCATACCCGTCACCCTTTACAATACAGAGGGGGGTATTACTGGACGAAGAAAAGCGAGGGAAACAGTGGTCTTTATCTCCCACGAACTGACCTCGAATTACTGGCCTGCAGACAGAGACTTGAAACACTGTCTATTCAGAGCCCGCTTTCGCAGAACCCACTGCAGAACAGTGTCTGCTGTTGCCTGGAAGGGGCTGCATCCACCTCGCCCCTAGCCAGCACCACCACTTCAGAGCCACCTTCTGTCACCACGGTGGGCACCGCCTTAATGACGCCATCGCCGCTCGCGTACCTGAGTGACTATCCCCGAAGTGACGAAATGCCCCAGCAGTAGCCTGGCAGCGTTTGGCGCGGACGCCGGGTCCCAGGGCCCAGCCGAAGCCATAGCCGGGACCAACCTCGCACGGCGGCTCGGGGATGAGCAGAACGAAAAGCTAGCGCGCCGCGCAGGCCGATGACGTCAGAGGGCGCGTCTGCCGGGGCGGAAGCCCGGGGAGCGCCTCCCCGGCTAGCGCGGTCCCGGGGCTCTCCCTGCCCAGCGGTCTGTGAGCGGACGGAAAGGAGGCAAGTCCGAGACTCCCTGATCCGAGCGGCGATCCCCGAGGCTCCTGGCGTCGTCTAGCCTCCGCAGGGCCGGGGCCGTGGTGGTCAGGCTGTCTGTTCTTCCCTCCCTTCCTTGCCACTCTTGGGCTGGCCCCCGAGATCCAGAGACCTGCAGGTGACAGCTGGATTAGGAGACCCAGGCGGGAGGCCGATGGGGTGGGGTGGCTGGGTGGCTGGGTTCCTGGACCCAGAGCTAACAGCTGCACTTCCTTTCCGCAGGGACCCGAGCCGCGGCGCTAAGATGGGAAACAGTGCCCTTCGCGCTCATGTAGAAACCGCGCAGAAAACCGGCGTTTTTCAGCTTAAGGACCGTGGGCTGACCGAGGTGAGACTGGGAGGGTCCCGACCAGGGAATTTAAAGGGAGAGGGACAGCGGGGGAGGTGGAGTTAATCGCTGAGGAATTCTCCGCGCTGTGAACCCCTTTCTCCAGTTCCCTTCAGAGTTGCAGAAGCTGACGAGCAATCTCAGGACCATCGACTTGTCCAACAACAAGATCGAGAGCCTACCGCCGACGATTATAGGGAAGTTCACTCTGCTGAAGAGCCTCTCCTTGAACAACAACAAACTGAGTATGGGTTTTGCGCCTGGGAAGCTTTTACTGTTGATCAGCTGTTAAGAAGGGTGGTGTTCTCTTACAAGCGGATCTTTGTTGTTGTTATGAAACCGTTCTGAGAGCTCAAGACGCAGTAAAGTGTCAAGAGTCCTTGAAGCTTTCTCTCGTAATTACATCTACAAGCCTCCTCTGGTGGTATAATGATTGGTACTGGGATAATTTGGACTTGAAACGGAAGACCGTCTTTGGGATGTAAACAGACCTAATTTTGCTAATTGGGGAGAATGAGATAGGGAGTGGTCTTCCAAATCCCACAAAATTGCTGTTAGATTGTGTGGAGGCTACTTTACAAAAGTAGTCCATAATACACATAAATGCTTTCCTGTATTTTGATGGCACCCTCACCTTCTGAAGACTGTTGGTAAAAATGGAATACTTAAAAATGGCACATGTGGGAATTCTGTGTATATTAACAAGAGGCATAGCAGTCTGCCAGTTTTTGTAAACTTGCCATACAGATGCAGGTTTTTACATTTTTTTCTTTGCCAGCTGTTCTTCCTGAGGAGTTATGCAGTCTGAAAAAACTAGAGACGCTAAGCCTAAACAACAATCACTTGAGAGAGCTGCCATCTACCTTTGGGCAATTGTCTGCCCTCAAGACCCTGAGCCTCTCTGGGAACCAGCTGCGAGCACTACCACCCCAACTTTGTAGCCTACGGCACCTGGATGTGGTGGATCTCTCTAAGAACCAGATTCGGAACATACCTGACATAGTGGGGGAGCTGCAGGTCATCGAACTCAACCTCAACCAGAACCAGGTCTAGAGCTTAAGCGTTTTTTGTTTTTTCCTATGGTATATGTATGGGTTTACGGTCTCCTGAATAACCACTTATGGAGCTGGGTGTCTGAAGCTAATGAGAGGTATATTCTGTGGGTTGGACTAATTTCAAAACCCAAAGTGCCATGGAGTTACTTAAGACATTGGGTATTTGTTGTGTAGGGTATTTTTGTTTGTTTTTTGGAGGGTGGGATGGACAATGGGTAAGATAACTTCAAAAATTAAAGTACTGTCTCACAAACCTCAGAGTTCAGATTATCTTCAAACATGCCTCTAGTCATCTAGCAAGAAACTGTCAGGAAGAGTGAAAAAAAGAGGCTTCAAACTCATAGGTTCTGAGTTGGACATCAAAGGTGATTCAGTTGTCCTATTTTTGACATCTTTGTCAAGTGTGTGTCCTACTTTTGCTGAAAAAGAAAAACTGTCAGTAGTAGGCTTTCTGGAGATAGCCCATTCCATTGTTGGGCAGCCTTGATTTTAATATTTGAAATGTTTCCATTACTTTGGAAGCTCTTTGGTTAATATATGTCATATGTGTCTGACTGGACAATCTTTGGTTGACATAAGGCACATATGATGAAAAGTTCAATACAGTGAGACTCCTAGGTGGCCTTTAGTTTTTCTAGTGTCTGTGCTTCTAGGTGTATAGTCTGATACAATAACTATTAGTCACTTGTGGCTATGAAAATTCATTTAATTAAAAAAATTCAGGTCCAATTGCCACTAGACATACTTTAAGTGCTCAAAAACCTTATGTGGCTACCATATTGAACATAACATTCCAATTACTGCATAAAACTTCACTGGGACAAAACCATTTTAGCTTGTAGAGACCTTTCATTACAATGAAAGTCTTTGTTCGAGGAAATTGGCCTCATCTTTTCCTTAAGTGGATAGTCTTGTATGCTTTTGAGTTTGGGGGAAAAAATTGTGAATATTTGGAAAAAACTTGGAAACAATTAGTAAGCAACAGGTATAAGTTGAGCAGTTACTCCACATTCACCTATGCTAATGCCTTTATCAGTGGTTCTCAGATTTTAGTGTGCATCAAAATAACAAGGAGAGCTTGTTAAAAGAGCTCACTGGACCCCCAACCTTGATGTTTCTGATTCAGTAGATCTGGGGTGGGGTCTGAGAATTTGCATTTCTACCAAGTTCCCAGTTGATGGTCTGAGATGATACCAGGTGGAATAAATATAATTTGTTGACTTAGAGCATTTAATGGGCAAAAGAAGTGAATGAATTAAAGATAACTGCTTGGTATTGAGCTCGAGGGCCTGCAAGAGTGGTGCTATTGAGAATAGACACGCTGAGTTGATTATGATGGTACATCATCAAAATGGAAATGTTGCGCTAAAAACTGGAGACATAGCAGTGGAATAGAGGTAAGAGGTTTGAACGTAGATACAGATTTTGAGGTCTTAACAGAAATGAAAGCTTTAAGAATGAGCTTTTTAGTAGAATATTTATTAAGATCAAATATCAAATGTTAGGAACTGCTGCTTGAAAATAAATGCCCATAGGAATAAGGGAAGCAAAAAATCATGAAAAATTCAAAAGACAAGAAGAAAATCCCAATACTTAGATACAACAGGGAGTTTCAAGGGAGGGATAGATGGTACAATCAAACATTTATGTACACATAAAAGATTAGCAGTAAACGTACCAAACTGTTTGTGGTGGTCGACTACAGGTAACTTTCTTTCTTTAAACTTGTGTGATTCTCAAATTTTCTATAATGAGCAGTGCTTTTATTATCAGAAAATTTAATTTCCAAAAAGCCACTGTTGACCTTCAGAAAGCCAGGTTTTTTTCAAAAAAGTGGAGGAGTAACAGAAGCTAGATGACACAGGCTTCTGGAATGAGTAGGTAGTGAGAAAATGGAGGCGGTAAAAGAACTAGGACAAATAGTGAACTAAAGCTTTTTTGTTTTAGTTTAGTAAAAAAAAATAACTATTACAGTGCTTGTGCTTTTTTCCTATCATTCTTTTTTGTTGTTCAATAGATCTCTCAGGTCTCAGTAAAGATATCTTGCTGTCCTCGCCTTAAAGTTCTTCGTCTGGAAGAGAACTGCCTTGAGCTCAGCATGCTTCCACAGAGCATCCTGAGTGATTCCCAGATCTGTCTGCTTGCTGTGGAAGGCAACCTTTTTGAAATAAAGAAACTTCGAGAACTAGAAGGCTATGATAAGGTATGTGAGTGTACTTCTGCATTTCTAGTGTCTGCTCCAGGGAAAAGAACAGCAAAGTAACTCACATGAATGTTTACAGCTGTAGGCTGTATGTATAATCCTGTTTATCAATGGGATTTGTTCCCCATTTTGGAAGTGGGTTCTAAAATTCAGCTAATTCATATGCCCAAATGTTCAAGATGTATTGGTACAAATTTTTGTACTATAACAAGATGACTTTTTCTCTTGGCAGTATATTGTAAAGCATCTTTGTCTTTTAATAGGTTTTCCTATTAAAATATAAAAAAATTAAAAAGACCCCCAAAACTATGTGCTTTAAATTTGCATTTAGAATAGGTAGATTGTTTAGGAAATGAAGGACCATATCCAATGAAAACCTAAATGAAAAAAAAATCACATAAAAACCCAAGTCCCAAACAGGCTTGTACTTGATCATGCCAAGATACCATACACACACACACACATATTTCTTTCATAATTTTTAGTACATGGAAAGGTTCACGGCCACCAAGAAGAAGTTTGCCTGATGTTCTCCAGGAGCATGGGAATCCTTATGGGACATGGATTTGGAACCTGTTGCAAAATGGCGGAATCAGAGGCTCCTGTTGTTGTCAAGGATATCTGCAGTAAGGAGCCAATACTCTAGAAGATTGTATTTCATTTGAATCTTCTTCCTTTCCAGGCCTTATCGCAAATAAGCTAAAAGGAATCAAGAGACAGGAAGAGTTCTCCATTTTGAGTCATGGATAGGGCAATGGTACAATGTTGATCTTCAAAATCACCATTAGTTCAGCTTTAAGAAACCAGTAGCTAGTTACTATTTATACAGTGCGGGGATGCTGCCTGGTAATAGAATAGCTCAACACCAGAACTTGAAATTTCATGTTTAGTTTCAATGTGTGAGCTTTCATAAAGTCAGCTGCCATTCCACCTCTGTGTTAACATTTCACATTTTTATGAAATTCAAATAATTTGTGAGAGGCTGCTAATGGTTAATAAGGATTTGTGATTTGATTCCAGTCTATCAGTTCAACTGCAGTATTTATACTTGGAATTTAGGATGTATATAAATATGTGACTGTCCTGATTAAAAGTGTACTTTGTCAGAGAAGCACCAATACAACACTAAAAGATGTTTCCCAAGGCTGCAGTAGCAAATTCTTTTCTATTGCAGGTGCCTTATTAGTAGAAGGCTCTGAAGAGCTAAAACCATATATGCAAAACTTGTAAGATACAAGGAGTTTTAATAATCAAGATTTTCCTGAAGCCTTGTTAGAAATAATGTCTTATTTCTGGTATTCCTTTTCCCTTTTTGTATTTATAACTCTACTTATCAAATTACCTATCAAAAAAACTACTAAAATATTTAAAAACCTATGTTTACAAAGTTTATTCTCTGAATGAGAGAATATACTAAATAAAGAATTTTTAATAAACTTTGGCTGGAAGAAAGGTTAATCCTTTAAAAGAAGAAGAGAACTTCAACCTGTAAATGGCCCTTTATTTGAAAGTAAACTGATTCTGAAGAAATGTTTCATGTTTGGGTTGCATGAGTATTGCAATGCCTTCGTGAGAATGATAAACATTTTGTGGTCCTGGAACCAAGCTTATTAGGAGAAACTGAAAGGTATAAAGGTAGATGGTTTCAGACTGTTACTGATAAGAGCATCAGAAAGCTACTACTCTGTCATTTTCTGAAGTTCTGTCTTAGCTAAGGAGCTATTATGTATATTATGTACCATGTATCGACAGTTCTCTTTTTACAAACCTATCTTAACCTTTAAGTCCAGAGATCTTAAAAGCCTAGTATTTAATCTATATGAGGATGTCCCTGTGACTTTAAATCTGGTCTAGGTATTCTTTTCCCCATATTTTCTGTTTCTCAGTTTGGGGGTGGGGGAAACAAGAGTACCAATTTATCATTATTTTTTTTTTTTAAATAAACTAATCTTTAATTAAGCTTACTGATATGACTGAACAATCAACATTTCTCTAAATGTTTTATCAGTAGTTATCAGCTACTAAATAAGAACTTTTAAATTAAACTTAAATGTCCATGGCCATTTATTAGAATTTTAAAAATCTCCACCCCTATGACAATCAATGACTATCTTTCACAACTTGGACCCAGCCTTATTTCCTGATAATCTTTCTTCATTTGCCCGCCTAGTCAGTCATAAAAGATTATTCTGCTCCTTAGATCCAAAGTGCAGTGTCTCCTTTAATTGCTTTACATTGTTTGCTCAGTCAGAAATGTCCACTCTTACTAACATAACACGTTCCTTCCCTATGTCTAAGCCCCTAAGTCTAAGCTGAATTAACTGCTCCTCCATCTGTTACAAGAGCACGTCTCACATTCTATATTAATCTGTTTCTTACTAGACTGAGAGTAACTGAAGGGCAGGAACTATCTAAAGTAATATGCCCAAAGTTATAATACACAAGTATTTAGACTTAAATATAACCTAACAAAGTAGGTTGACATGTGGTGTGGAGACCCACTTTCTAGTGGCCACCAGCCCTAAGTCACCTACATTCTTTTAGAGCTTGGTTGGAAGTCAATGTGGAATAGTTAAGATCACAGGCCGTGAAATCAGAAAGATCCTGGTTTGAATCCAAAATCTGTCATTTACTAGCTTTATTAATTTGAGCAATTTATTCTCAACTATAATATGGGCAATACCTTCTACTTTTCAGGTAAATTATGAGGATATAGTGAAGAGATAAGATAAAAAGCATTTAGCACAGTGTCCGTGACAGAGTAAGCACTCAATAAATAATGCCATTGTTTTATCTGTTAAAGTATTAACAGATAAAATAGCAAAACTGTACAGAAATGGAAGGCTTAAAGCAGACACCAAGTTAAAAAGAGTAAGGACTTGGATATCAATTTGCAAAATATAAATCTGACTAGAAATGCAATTGGGACAACTTACAATTCTACTAAGAGTCAACTAAAGAAACTAATTCTAAGTACAAGTGAGTACAGTATGTCTGGGAAATATACACTTAAGTTTAAGGGACTATTCATAATCCACACATGGCATGAAAAGATGTAGACCTGAAGTAGTAATAAAGAGTGAATTAAGACTGACGGAAGAAAAAAATGGGCACAACTACAGGGGATAAAGATCAGTCATTATTAAAACTGGAAACTTGAAGAGGGAACTTGACTGTTATAAGAAATCAAGTTCTGGGGGCAGGGGGATACTGTTTAACTCCTTAGTTATAGGTTAGTATTATGCTCAACATCATACAACTAGTAAATGACAGAACCAAAATTTGAACTCTGGTGGTCAGACTGAAAAGCTGTGCTAACCTTTCAGAAGTAACAGAAACAAGTTTCCAAAAAATTTTAACAGGAGAAATCAGAAAAGGCTTGAAGTCAACAGCTTCTGCTTCTAATGCATTATGGGCCTAAATGCTATGGCCTCATCCCTCTTCTTTCTTAGTAGCACAATCTTGAAAAAGTTTGTAACCTGAGATCCATGGATGGGGCTTTCAAGACCCATTTATGTGATTCGAGTTTGTGTATCTTTCTCTGGGGAGATAGGCTGTATTTTCTTTCACTGAATTCACAAAGGAATCCTTGCTCCCAAAAGTGTTCCACTCTAGAGAGAATGCAGCTATCATTTATTAAGCTCTTAAAATTGCTGGGCACTGCTCTAAGAGCTTTCTATGCTTTACCTAATCCTCATTTATGGACAAGGAAGCAGGCACAGAAATGGGCCTACAGTCACTCAGTCAGCAAATTGCAGAACTAGAGTGTAAATCCAGATAATATGGTGTCTAAGGTAATACTTCTAACCAATTATAGTATGGAGGTGGCATATTGGTATTCTCAATACTTTTAACACTTTTAACAGTGTTTTAATCTTACTTTATACATATACTAACACCTGCCAAAACCATTCCTTTTGGCATGGAGCATTTCTGTTACAGAGGGCCTAATTAAATCTCACTTTTTTCCTCTTCAGCTTTTGAAAGTTCTCATGTCAACTGTATCTTCTCAAGTCGGCTGTAGTTCTCTCTCATATTTTCCTTTTAGTCACTAATATATTTAAGCTCAAATGAATAAAAAACTAATAGTGATTAAAATGAACCTCATGACGAATCATCAAAAGTCCTTTCAGTATTTCCAATAAAAATGGGAATGATGTTAAAGGCAACTTTCTGCTGGAGTGCTTCTTACTTTATTTTATGAACCTTTGCTTTACTCAATTTGTTAACTAAAAGCTGATGAAATGATTGCCCCCCAACCCAAAAGAGTCACAGGAACACACTTACCTATTTGAAAGAACAATTCCATTAGTTACAAAATTTAATTGTAAGAATCAAGGTAGTTATTGGTCAAACCAATCACATTAATAGCTTTGAAGTGTACAGGTGCTAGCTTTAAAATAAAGGTGACAAATACCAATCAGATTTTTATAACATTGTTCAGGATCTAAATAAATGTGATTCTGAACTTAGTTAATAAGGCTACAGACACTAAGTACACAAGGCTATGAGAATGACAGTGCAATCATCAATAATGAAACCAAAGGTGTAATTTTCCAAATCACTTTTAGTTTAACAGAATTCTAGCTTTTTGAAAGTCTAAGTCTACATAAAACTCAAGACAATCTAACAATTTTTCTACCTGAGATCAAAACAAGTTTCTTTTTTTCTATCTAAACATAATCCTTGGCATTGAGGTAAATCTGAATTCAGGTGATATATTTTATCAAACTTTTCCAAAAAATTTTAAGCCCTTCAGAGAGAAATTCTCATGTTACACATACATATTTACATATTTTTTTCTTGAAAGACTACTAACAAATTTATGAGGTTAAAAGGCTTGTAATGGAACCATGATACTAATAATACGAAAATAAAAAGCCATTAACTTATACAAAGTGTTCCTGTATGGTGCAATATGAAATGTAATCACAGAATCTATGTACATGTATGAAATTGATCTCACTTTAAAAAAACTTAGTCTATTCTTTTTTGAAGCAGAGGTTGCAAAGTTGTGATGTATAACAAAAATATTGTGTATAAAAGCTCCAAAACCAATTATTAGCCTAAGTTGTCGATAACTGCAACTTAAATTAAAAACTAAACCCAACTAGATCTTTACTGTGGATACAACTTTTTGCTTTGTGGCCTGAATGTTTTACTGAGGTAACCTCTTACCTCTTGCTTGTCCTTGCACTCCCCGACCCCTGCCCCCAGCTTCCTTTCTCATGGCTGTCTTTGGCAATGCTTCCAAATCTTGAAAGCAGAAGAACCTGCTATAGTAAACAAGGAGGGTGAACAACGATGCTATATATGATGTATGAAAACCAATCTAAGAGGATAAACTGAGAAAGAAATACTAGAAGGAAGGCTGAGCAGCAGTCTACACTCAGGGAAAATGATAAAATAATAAAATCGAATGGAGGCTGTTACTCCTCACCCTTCTTCCACATTGTCTTCTGATTAGAAGAGTGTGGAACCAAAAATTCAAACTCTGAAAAGGCAATGACTTCGAAGGAAGAGCTAGGCAAGTGACTAAAATGGTAAAGAAAGCACAGCAGTATTTTAGCTGTCAATGAGTTTCTTGGCTCTGGCATTGGCATTGTCAATACGATCTTTGTTGGTGTCAGCCTGAAAAAAAAGGAAAAAGACATTAGCATTACTTTACAAGGTAAGTTGGTCTAATAAAAGTTAAATTTCATACCCTTGAAGTAAATGACAGAAAATTCAGGAAGTCACAGTACAAAACTCATTTTGGGCAAGAACTATCAAATTTATTTGGAAAAATGTGGGTGCCTATGACATATAACAGAATTTGCCGGTATTTCATGAATACTGTACCATTTTTTTCATAGTTCAACACACCTGAAACTGGGATCTTATGATCAATGGCATTTTAAATACAATGAAATATAAGAATGCTCTTATCTGCTACAGTTCTGAACCTCAAGGGAGTCCCCTGAACTGAATCATAGAATCCCATTTGGGCCTACCCTAGGTCTAATCCAGAGAGACTGAAATAACCTTCCCCAAGGTCTCTGGAATATATATATCACCACATCCACAATAATATCTGAATTAAAATGATGGGTAATATATAGCCTAAACCTATGTAATAACATTGAAAGCATCGTTTGCCTCAGTGAAATCCACTGAGATTCAATAGCTAAGCTTAAAAAGTCACCCCATCCTTCAAAGCACACTGAGATTTTAATGCAATAAATAAGAATGGTGTTTAGATGTGACACATCCAAACACTGAAAACAATTTCACTTTCAGTGTCTCCTATATTACGTGAAGTAAAAAATTGCAATCACATTTTTCGTTACAGGGCTCTTCTGTGTGTCCATTCCACAAGAATCATTCTGTAGAACTGATTTTTAACTACTGACTTATGAGGATTCAGGAACTTACTAATTTGTTATTTAACAAAATAAAACTCCAGAAACTAACTTGCTAATTTGGGGGGGCGGGGGGAGACCACACAAGGGAAGACCACACAAAGATTAGAAGAAATTCTAAGCTTTGTGAAGTTTTAAATAAAACCACTTCATTCCACGGTCTGGGTTTCAAAATGAGCCAACTGCCACAAGCAACAAGAGAACTTAGCTAGAGCAACAGGAGAACTTCGCTATCATTTTATAATGTGTTAGAATTGACCTCCTCATCAAAATTCTACCACCAATGAGGACAGGACCTTATCCTATTGTTTTCCCTGAAGTATTCAGCACAGATATCCATTACTAAAACACTACCAAATGTCTCATTTTCCTATGGCACCAAGAAGCTTTTACCTTTTCTGTGATCCGGTGTATTTGTCGATTTTGGGCCTCAATCTCATTGCCCATGTTCAGGGCCATGTTTTTTAAATTTCCAAGGATACCGCCCACTTGAGTCAGGTTCTCTTCCATTTCATCTTCTCTGGCATCATTAGTTATACTATCACAAAAATATAGAAAATTTGGTATTTTTTAGTAAATTATAAATGGACTAAGTCTAGATTTAGTTTTCACAAAAATAAGCAACCAAAATGACTCTCAGCAAGTGTTAGACTCTAATAAATGTAGGGTACCATTACTGGAAATATTCTATACTAAAAATTGAAAGACTGATCAAGGAGAGCACAATGTCTTAAAAGCTATGTAAGATAAGATTAAAGAAACAACTCTAGGACAGTCAAATGTGATTCCTGACACCACCTGAGAACTTGTTAGACAAAAACATGCTAATTCTTACACTCCATTTCAGATCTCCTGAAATTGACTGGAAGTGGATCCCAGCAATGTTTTAATAAACCTTCCTACAACAAGAAAGTTGAGTAGTTGTGATGGAGACCGTATAGCTTACAATTCTGAAATGTTTATTGTCTGACTCTTTACAGATATTCTTACAGGGATTTGGCCAACCCCTGCTCTAGATAATACATTTTAAAACACATTTTCCTATTTTGTCAGAAGGCATATTTTTAAATGCATTTTTAAAATGGAATAAATGCATTTCTAACTGATGAGTTAGGGTTCATGTATAACCACGCCCACCCTCTTCAGTGAACCATTCATTTAAGAAAGGGGTAAAAATATTAGGAGAAGCTGACGTACCGTTTAATGTATCCACCACTGGATGCTCCTGTGGTTGCTTGCTGAGACTGACCATTTGTCACTCGGCCTGGCTGCTTAGATACTACATTGCTACAAGAGTTGTCTCCACCTTCTCCCCATGTTGCCTTATAGGTCTTACCAGATTCAAAGTTCTTTGTCCTACATAAAAGTCAAGAATGCAGGGAGACACCAAAAAAGCAGATGAGGGAGAGTTGTAATTACTAGTGCTTGTCAACTTGAGAATGATCCTAGCACCCTTAGCATAAAAGCTACATGTATACAGCTAGTATTATTATCCATTGCAATATGGCATAGAAAAAGATGAATTGTATAAGTTCACTGACTTTAATAAAAGGGTTTTAAAGGTTGAAATACTTCTACCAAATAATTAAGCAGTCAGCAAGTAGCAAAATACAATTATTTGATTTCTCAGTTTCCCCTAACCTCTAACACTCTAGAGAAGAGATTTAATGGACACTAGGGAAAAAAAATCCTTAAGAAGCTATTCTGGGATGCCTTAAGAGTGTCCTTGGAGGCATCTAGAGGTTGATAAGAGATGGAAGACGAAGAAGGCTGAGTAGGCAACACTTAGACCCACTTTACTTGAACCAGAGTAGTTCCAAGCTGAACAGTTTTTTAAAGTTAAGAATTTCAATAGTAATTAAAACTTTAAAAAGAATTCTTTAAGACGCAAACAAACATCATGGAGGAAAGGCATGAATTATTTCCAAATTGAACAGCCAATTAATAACTATCTTGCCCATACTGGTGCCAGTTATAAATCCTATGGTTTAGGGCTTTTTCATTTAAGAGTTCACTTTTCCAAATTTTTTTTTTTAAAAAAAAGGTCTTAAATCTAGGCCTCTAAAAGTAGAAGCATATGCTTTAGATGTAACTGATATAGACAAAAATCAGCCAAAGCCAGAAACTACCAGGGGATTTACTACTTGAAATGGTATGAATGTTAAGAAAAAGAACCTACTAAAGTGACTTTAAAATAGCTATACAAAAAAAAAAACCAAAAAAACAAAAAACCTTTTTACTGATTATTTGTATACGTATAATGTTACTCATACAATTTTATTTTTTTTTCTATACATAAAAACAAAGTAGTATATGGCTATAATATTAGTCTCTGATTTATTCAACTAATATGTTAATGAGGAAGTTTCAAAACTACAAAAGCAAAGGAGAGATTTTATGAAAACAGTGTCTCCTTCCTTAATAGACTTGTGAAGATTCATTTCTGGCAAACATAGAGCTGGATCTTAGATCTTAATCATTAATGCTAGTCTACAGCCAAGCTACCCTGAACGTGCCCTATCTCATTTGATCTAGGAAGCTAAGCAGAGTTGGGCCTGGTTAGTATTTGGATGGGAGACTACCTTGGGAATACAAGGTGCTAAAGGCATTAAAAAAGGGGAAAAAAATAATATACTTAATCATTAATACTAGAGAAAGGGTAGTACTACTTTTTTGCTAAGAGGCATTGAAAAGATAAACAAATCTATGAACACTGAGAAGCTAGTTCTCAAAGTGTCTTCCTTGGTTCCACTTTAAGTTCTCACAATTAATTTTCTATTTATGCTCTTATGTTTTATTAATGTTTTATTAATCTATTTATTAATTATCCATGTTAAATCTTTCCTGGAACAAGGTAAAACACACATTTTTAAAATAGATATTTATGTAAATTATGTTAAGTTTGGTGAAACTCATTTACATTTATTCTTTGTTAATGAGTCTCAGATGAAATCCTGAGGCAAAGTAATAGCTAGTAAACAAAAATAAACAACATATTAGTTTATCAGAAAGTTAATGACCAGGGGTATTAAGAGAATATAAGTGGGGTTTTTGTCAGCATGTCAGACTGTAGAACAGGTCAAAAAGTGAAGGCTAGAATTCAAAAGGCACTAAACATTAAAATACTACATGTCTGAGAGTTTTAACACATCAAGAGTAGACTGGGACGGGACTTATGAGTTCTTAGTCTAAGGGATAAATATACACATGCCAACTTCCTCCTCAACCTTAAGCGATATGTGAAATTCCTCAAACTTTTGAGAATTCTTCCTCCCACAATTATAAAGGGCATGAGGTGAAAACAAAGAGTCTTAACATGATATCATGAATGAAGTTCAATTAAGCCACAGTTTACAAAAAAAGAATCAGACTGGTTACCAAACCCTTCTCCCTTTAAGAATACAGGATCATTGAAGATGCTCTTTCAATAACAAGAGGAAAAGATGCAAAAGCTGAATTTTAATTTTTAAAAATGTTTATGAATATAACCCAGCTTTGCATTTGATTGTCATGTTTACTTTCAAAGGGTTTTTTTGTGACATGTCCTGAATGTTCGTAAAAAAGTGATTTTTAAATGCTGCCTAGTTCATATCTTCTTCCTTGTGATAGCTCCATATCTCTTTCAGCACCTTCACTCAAGGTAATGCCTTCTGGATGCTCAAGATCCTGTTACCCTGGAGCTTATCTACCAAGTTAGAACATTCTTAAAAGTAACTTGTTTTTAAGGGCAGTGTTGGGCAGCTGCCTATCTAATTAAAGCAATATGTTTTAATTTAATTTGTTTTCCTTCAAAGGGTCTCAAATTCTTTATAGTATTTCCCAAGTTTGACTGAGCACCAGAGTGACCTGGATGCTTGAACACACAGGTTATACTTCGAAGATCCTGTTTCAATCTGTATGGAGTAGGGCTTGGGAATCTTTTGTTGTTATTGTTTTAGGTCATTCAGCTACTCAGAGAGACACTGTTCTAAGGGATTTCTAATCTGTTTTAGAAGAAATATCTTGGGTGACTCTAATAGTCTTCGTATTTCTGTATATTAGGACACTGAGGAATTAATCTGGAGGAAGCAAAGGTACACACCAGGACTTTTTAAGGCACAATGTTTGTGGTAAATTGACTTGAATCCTAAGATTATACTTGTCATTCAGTAGCTGTAGAACCTTAAACAAACTTCCATCTCTGAGCATTCTGCATCTCACATATAAGATATATACTAAGATAATAACAATACTTAATAGTTAACAGGGCTATGAAAGGTTCTGTTGATAATGAATGCAAAATTACTTTGTAAAGCATCAGACACATACTTTTCATTCTTAGGCTTCAGTCTCAACCTGATCTTTAGTTAACAATTCATGCCTTTAAGTGCACAGATTACCAACTGGCATGTTTACACTTCTGGACTATTAACATTCCCTAATTTGAGATCTATCGTAGCTGAATATTGTTGTAATATGGCTACATAAAAAGACATCTAGGCCCCAACTGTTTTGGTGTACAGTAAGAAAAAGGGTTACTAATCTTCTGCATAAAACAAAACAAAACAAAATTAAAAAAAACTATAGCCCCCGTAGGAAGAAATTAGACCATGATAAAATGCTAAAGCAAGTTTGTGATAGATGTTAATGTAATTAAGAACTCCATCTGGAAATTACCTGTCAGTTTTAAGGTGTCTAATAATCTTTACTACTTTTTTTCAATATAAATCACATTCAAACATGGAAAGTTAAAATAAAAATATGAAATAGCCCTTAATTCATGATTCTGCTATAAAAGCGAAAACAATATCAGAAAATATACACAATAACTTTAGCAATTTCTTTTTTTATAAAATATTGAATGTCAACTCTAATTGAAAAATAAATAAACAAATTTCCTTGTAGTAAACTAAGAATTAAATCAAAATACTAAAACAAGCAAATAAAAGTTCTTTTTCTAGTTTTGGTTGTCAATATTAGTACAAACTGAATTAAAATGGAAAAAAAAGCCATATATTAGCCAAAATTTCTTCATAACAAGGAGAAAACAGACCAAATAAATACCAGTTTTTATGAGTGTGAGTGTGAGAGAGAGAGTGTGTGTGTGTGTGTGTGTGTGTGTGTGTGTGTGTGTGTGTGTGTTGGGTGATCAGCCTACAGGAAAGTAAAAAAAAGGAGAGCAAGAAACAAAGTGTAAAAATCAAATACTTAATTTTCTAACATTTCCCTACAGTATTCCCATAAAGATCCAAAATTAAGTAGCCAAACATTATAAAAAACAGTAGTCTGATTAGAGGATTAATTTTTTTTTAATTAAGGTAAGTTAGCTCTGTATTAATTCAACATGAAACTACATAAAGCTAACACATAACATAAGAGGAAAACTCTTATTTAAAAAAGAAGATACTAGATATAGTAACATTTTAAATTTATACCCCATCTTGTTCTGAATGGCATTTAAGATGACTTAGATTGGGCATTTAATTCCTCATTTTGGTAGTATCCTAAATCATAAAAAATTCAAATTATTTGAAGCCAACACTTCAATAGAGAAAAATCTTGATTCTGGAACTGGGAAAAAGTTGGAAAACTTAATAGAAAATGGGATGCTGAAATCAAAATCCTTTGGAGAGTTATGGATTTAGCCTGAATCTCCTTACCTTTGATCAGAACTAGAACACAGCAATTCTCTACAAAGATCAACCTATTTAAAACTTCTTACTGTTGAATTGTACATCTGAAACTTACTGGATTCCATTAACCAGTGTCACCATAATACATACATACATACATACATACATGCATGCATGCATGCATGCATACATACATTCATACATACATATATAAATACATAAATAAATACATAAATTTTAAAAAATTAAAATAAAACTTCAAGAGTTTTTTATGACATTAAATGTTATTTAGTAAAAACTTAGTTGTAAGAACCATTAGTCAAAGAGTGGTAGTATAAATTAAGATCCTCTTTGTCAAGTTCATCTTTTGGCAGACAAAACCCATCAAGAACAAATTCACTTTACAAGACACACCATAGCAGTTTTTTAAGACAGTATCTACCATTCACAAAATCCATGCACATGCACAGGAAAGCCATTTGAAGCATCACCTTTAGATAGCAGGTTAACAGCCCAAACTGCGCCACAAGACTCTGCATCTTAAAGTTCCCTTTGATCAGTTACTGAGCCCGGCTTCTGGTGTTAAATCTTCATTTTTTAGTACGCAGATTAGAAAGGAAAAGATTAGGTGAGAGAATGAAATGCAGAAAATGGTGAATGCCAGTCAAACACAACAGAAGCAGATTTAGAGTTTTCAAAACATAATGCATTTAAATTCCTGCCTGGTTTCATAGAGACAACTGACATCTGAGAACCTAGATAAAAAGAAAAACAAGAAAGCTATTTAAACCAGAGCACACTTCATTTTTCCTAAGAATGTCTGGGTCATGATATTCTTTCCTAAAATTATGAAAATTAATACAGAGAGAAGGAAAATACTAATAGAGAGGTTGTGAAACTTCCTCACTCTTTCCTGGGTGATTACAGAGTTCTCTTAATTATTATGTTTTTTAACTGCATTTTCATTTTTAAAAATCTTTTTACTTGTCTAACTTTCTGATCAGCCAACAAGTTTCTTCTCAGAGACATTCAATCAATAAGTATTTATTGCGTACCTACTATGTATCAGGTACCATGCGAGACACAAAAATAGAGTAATGAAAAATAAACAGTGCCAGAGCTATGCTTTATTCATCTTTCTATCCCCAGTGAGCAGGATGGAGGATGCAATCAAATGTTGACCAAAATATAATTCACTATTATTTTAAACAATCAGAGCTGAATATTTACACTTCAATATGACAGAACTGGAATAGTATAAAATCTATAGTATCAATTTCGATTTTCTCTAATAAATTGTGGTCCAGAAATACTGATCTGACTTCAAACTATGTGCCACTATGTTTAACATTATAAGTACAGACTTGAAGAGAGGCACGTTAAGACAGAAGAATACCTTGTCTGAGAACGGTTAAACTGGGACACCAGGCAATTTACTATTCTGAGACTTATTTTAACTCTGCCTCCTTTTAATTTCTTGTTAGTTAAATTACAACTTTTCAAAGTTATTGACAAAGATAGGATTTTTAATAAGGATCTGTGCTATTTGCTTTTAGGATTAAAATAGTAGCAAGCTAACATAATGACACTTATTCACAATTTTAAAGTTTAATCCTAGTAGTTTGTTTTTAAGTTCTAGTAATCCTTTAAAAAGAATTAGCTAAAGTTAAAATTCCCTTCTAATACAGGGTTCTGTTAAGTAAAACTATTTCCATATCTTATTAAAAAAAGATCTATTGACCTGGCTTCAACAAATATACTACTGAACAAAAGAAATCTCAAAGAACAAGTATACTCAAGACATTTTCTATATCACAATACGTGTAACAACAGCAACAACAAAAAAAGTTCACTCTTTTCTTGCCAAAGTCAAGCAATGTAGTATAGATTTAAAAACTAGGACCCTGACTGGCTTTGAATCTCAGCTCTTCCGCTTGCTAGTGTAGCCTTTTTGTGCCTCTGTTTCCCTAAATGTAGAATGGTGATAATAAGAAAATTTATCTCATATTAGAGTTACTGTTAGGATTAAATTTAAAGTGTCATAATAGTAAGAGCCTAAATTAATACATAGCCCCGCAACTCTCATCCAAACCCTTGTATGCCAGACATTTCGAGCAGTACCACACAATCAAATACATCAATATTTCTGTAGTGAAACAAATGAACAATTACATTAAGTGTGATAAAAATTATAAATGGCTTTCAGTTCAGGTTATATTTTATAGTCTAGTTAATGAGTTGTGGATCCGCACTATGAAAACAAAACAAAACAAAACAAAACTTTGGCTTTCAGAGTTTTTTTAGATTTCTGGATGGCAGATAAGAGACTGTGAACCTGAGTTGTTATTACTATTACCAAAATTAGTACTAGCCTTATACGAAGAGGAATAAAATCCTGTATCGACCTTTGAGCTCATGTTGTGGCTATTTATATGATAAGCCTAATGGAAACGAGTAAATAAACTAAGAAAGCTCAAAAAACACTGGTAGAACTGATAGTAAATACAGCTGAGGACAGATACCATAGAGGCCAAAGACTCAATGATATAAAGAAGAGATAGGCAAAAAGAAGGCAATTACAATCAGACATCTTTAAACTGGAATATTACTCTCTCCTCTTTGGGGAACAACTGTTGTTATAGTCAGTTTTTGAGACTATCTGTTAAGAAGTGCTTTCTCTTGTCCCACTGAGAAATGGTTCTGCTGAGGATAGAGGCTAAAGACTGCTTCAGGACCACACTCTACCACCTTCACTTTCACCAGTGTCCAAGAAAATCTTTCCTATTCTTGGCTGGGATACACAAAAAGAAATAAAATTAATACTTCTGTAGCTCCATTTTCTACTTTCTATAATATTAGACCATCTTGGGATTTACTGTTCTTCCTGTTCAACCTGACTCACAGCTGATTTTGCTCTAGGATTTAGGGAGGACTTCTTCCTCTTTGCTCTTCTCTTAATATCCAATTTCAAGAAAATTAACTTTTTCTCCTCTGCACTCTTTCAAGGGTACACAGAACACAGGAAAAAAGGACAAGTTTGCAAAAACACAGTTAAGAGTTTGTATTAAAAAAACTGCATTTCCAACTTGTTTGCTTAAAGTCATCGGCTAAACTCTGACTGACAAGTCATAGTTATAAAAACATGCATTTCGAAGAGTCATCCAAAGTCTAAAGAGGATAACAGACTTGTCTTAGAATAGGAAGCCAATGGACAAGACTAGAAGGAACACTCAAATCTTAACTTCTTATGACTAAAACACTATAAAGTTGATCAACAAGCAACTTAACTCTATTTTCTCTTGTAGAAATGGCAGAGAGAATGCTATTACATGAAAACACTGTTCTGAAAGTTATGACAATATAACAAAAATTTTTCCATTCCTAACTCCTTTGGGCAGTAAAAATGCTAAAGTCTGGAAACATTTGTATCCCATTCTTGGTTTACCACACCAGCTGAGACAACTAGATGAAAGTACTAATACTTATGAAGCTCTTTAAAAATGAATACTCTCAGCAGTAACTCTATCTCCAGACACTGTCATTTCCACTAAGGGTAAAGTTCAAAGTTGTTGTTTTGTTAATTAATTTTCAAAACAAAGAGGAACTCCTTCTAACAGAAGACAAGATAATGACTAACTGCCTTAGTCCAAACCTCATCTGGTTCTTAATAAAACATTTCTCAACACCATAAAGTGTGGTTTACCCTAGAATAAGCAGAAAACTTATTCAAAATGGAGTCACCAAGAAAGATGAATTCCTTTCTGCCAACCATCATCTCATTCACTATATATAAAGAATTTGAAGACTTTTCATCTCCTAGCTTACCAGAGACTTCAAATCTTCAGTCTTCTCTGATAGTTCCTTCCTCATGTTTGATATATAATTAGTTGATTTAAAATGAATTCTCTCTGATTTACAATTTTCTCCTGACCTCAATACCTCACAGGCCTAGATGGCAAAAGGTTTCTAACTAGTCTCATGGTGTGTAGTTATATACTCCGCTCCAAATCATCAACTCCTTAGTCTGGCATTCAAGTTTTTCTACTGTCTATTTATGTCTTTTTTTCCGCTTCTGATCTGTATGAATCCAGTTAAGTCAAACTTATCTGTAATGTTTGTTTACATTAAACCTGACATAGAAAATGCCCTCCCAGTTCTTCCACGCCCATCCAAATTCTTCTAATCACTCAGTGCCTAACTTAAGTCCTACCTCTCCTAAGTGTTCTCCAAACCAACCTTTACCAGTTCCGTACCCTGAGCCTCAGTCAATATCACATGATCTAGCACTAGATGTATATGTTTTTTACTTTTTGTTATTTTTCCTCAAATGTTTAACTACATGGTAAGTCTTTGGAAGAGTCCTTCACTCCCTTGGCTATTCCTCATGTGCCTACCACAGAATATAAATTTTGTTAATATTCCTTATTTGAAAAAAAAAAAGACACTAGTTCTCTCTTGCTCTTTATTATCCAGATGTACATTTCCCAATCTTTTAGTGTATTACTAAAAACTGAAATTGAGACTTGATCCTAATTTTGGGATAAAAATTTGATCAAATTTAAGCCACAGATTTCAGTGAATCTGCCCATATACATGAAAAGCTTCATTTGCCTTAGGAGAAACAGTTTAAATTTATCTAACAAAGTTCCTTAAATAGACCCAGTCACACTTATGACCTTATTGGGGGGCAGGCAGGTCACTTTAAATTTAAATTTATTTTTAAAAAGTTCTTGATTTATCAACTCACCTATTACATGGGCAGACACAAAGGCCACAGCACTTGTTGAGTTCTGTTAAAGTCTTCTCTGCCTCTCTCATGTCTTTATTTATTTGGTCCATGCCTTCTTCTATGCGGTTTAGTTGTTCTAAGAGTAAGTTACAGAAGTTACATTTTGTGTTACATTCACAATGCCAACTATCATAAAACAGCAAATTTCAATCTCAAATCCACCAATAACACACCATAGTAACTGTATCAGTGCCAGAAGGTATCACATACTGTCCAATATAAAAACAATATTTCACATACTGATCCTGAGACACCTGGTCTCTTATTGTGGAAAGATTTGTTCTAAAGAAATTTGTATAATAGGAGCATGTGAGCGTTTGTTTAGAAATGACCCTTACAACCAAATTAAGTGTACTGTGACTAGATCGGATCCCTAGCATTTCTATCATTAAATAGGCTCAAAACTTGAAAGATGTCAAAAAACTAATAAAAATTATAAGTCCTACTACCTAACAAACACCTGGTATATAATTAGACATTGTTGCGCCCACCTCCAGTAGGCAATAAACGTGATATAATTCAAATCAGAAGAAAAGAAGTAAATATGTCACTCTTATCTTACAAAGGGAAAGGCATTCCGAAAGCTTTATTTATTTATGGCTGATTTGAAAGGGTTTTCAAGTAAGTCAAATCAAGAGTTTCTGCCAATAACTGCAACTCACCTCCTTGTTCATCCAGCATAGTGATAGTCTTGATTCCTGCATCCTGAGACTGTAAGAAGGGAAAAAAAGCTGATAGCACAACAAAACATAGCAAACTAAGAGAAACAAACACTATAAGGCCGAACAAACAGCTGGAGAGAATCATTTAGAAACCTCATAAGGATAGAGTTACAGAGAAAACTATTATCTTCAAACCAACATACTTTAAAATACTAAATGACCCACAACCAAAAATAATAAAATAAGTCACAAATTCATGTTGCATTGATCTACCCTGTCATTTTCCAATACTATCAATAGGAAAACAAAAAAGGCCTGTTAGTGCATGGTTTGACAATTTTATCAATTGCTGGTTTCAAATAATAAAGCTGACTGAAACAATACTCTTCTGTTTTAACACTAATTTCAGGTTGTGATATCAGGATCCCTCCTATACAGTTTCTATATTTAACGTGATAATTAAACACTTTCTTACCTCAATGGCTAAACCCAGGATTCTCCTTGTACTTTCCAGAGACTAGGAAAAAACATTAAGAGTTTTAGCATTCTAAAACACGTACGAAAAAAATAAAAATCTTATCACAGGCCATATTCATGATTCTACTCTATCTTTAAAGATTGCCAGCACATCAGTTCCTCCTTTTAAAACAAAACAAAAAAAAAAAAAAGGGAGTTGATCACTATAATTTTAGTTTTCTTCCTTGCAGGTACACCCTAAGAAAAAATTTGGAGGGTGAAGTGTATGGGATTTGCAAAAATTTAATGTAAGCAGAAATCTAGATATATTACATAGATATTAGAAAGTTATATTAAAATCAAATATCCAGAATTTCTCAAATCTAGAGTATTTTTTGTTATAAGTAACTGTTAAGTAATAATTACCTTTTAAAAATCATATAAGTTGTTTTTATTTATCTAGTTTTTTGGTAAGTTAAAAAAATAAGGAGGTAATAATGGCATTCTAGGGCATATGCATTCTTTGATACAAAGGAAGTATGAGAGGATACGATGGTCTTTTATGAAGGTCGTCTCACCCCTCCACTATGAAAACTGAAAGAGAACTACTTATGCCAAATAAAATGTTTACCTCATCAGTAACCTGGTGAGCCCTTAACTGAATTTCTTCCGGTGATAAATTATCCATGATGAATTAAAATTCTTGATAGGCACAGAAACTGAAATGTATATATTCTGTATGGATAAGGATATGAAGCACAAGTTTGTTTGAGCAGAGTGTGGACTTCTGGAATTTAGGATATTTATCTGGAAAACAGGATAAAAAAGTGAGTCAGTCTATTTCTATTTACCTACCTACCTACCTACCTACATTAAGGTGAAGAAATTAAGGCTGAGAGAGGGTTAATGGATTCTTAAATGCTCGTTAGTACCAGAGGTGAACTTAAAACTCAGATTTCAAGACCTCTATTGAAGGTGGTCCCTCTACTTTGAGAAGGAAGGAATTATTTAGGAAATGATTAAAATGAATTTTTGGTCATACAATGTTCGTTGTACATTGTTTGAATGTGGAAAAGCAATAAGGTGAAGAAGGCTAAGATATATAATATCAAGATACAAAAGCCTTTCTTGAATTAAAAACTGATTGTTTATTAGGTAAAATAAAACTACATGCTTTATTTAGTACTTTGCTGATTATTTATGACCCTTTGGCTTTATGACACACATGTTCATGCTACCATTTACCTTTTGTCAACATTTTGTTGTTACAATTACGAAAAGAAAAATAAGTTGCCTTTGTACCTGCTCACCTTCATATTTTTGTATGTAAAAATTTCATATTTTTATATTTTCATACTTTTCCTTTCTGTAATATCCTCATCTCCTGCCCAGGCAGCCTCATTACTCTCTATCAGTTCCTAGAGCCCCAAAGATACCTTTCAAAGCCTCCCCTTCCCAGGCAGTATGCCCAACAAAGCAGAAAGTGATGAGAAAAGTAATACACACTAATCAATTAGTGCCAGAAAATGACACTCCTAGTCAGGTTTTCTGACACAGTATCCTGTGGGTAGGAAGACTCGAGAGTAAGGAAGTCCAAATATTTTAAAATGTATAATTTTGTAATTCCCTCTTGGGTGCTATTCTTGCCAATTACAAGTCAGTATTTTCTATCTTCCTACTGAAAACTGAGTGAAACTCTACATACATTCAAATAGAGGCTTGAATGCAAAAGTGAGCCTGTCAAACTTGAAGATTTTAAGAGTTCTGTTTTCTAATTATCAAGCAGATGTAGCTGAGAGGTGGATGTGGAGTCACTCCTGGCATAGCAATTGGGTTATTTTGAAGGACACACCCTTTCAGTGGACTCAAAGTGCTGCCTAGCACTTCTTCTTTTTCTTCCTTAAGCAGATGACACAGAAGACAAGAAATGAACTTCTGTAAAGTTCTCACATGTTTGGCAGGCTGACATGAGAACAAAACTGCCTAAGACTTCTCTACTCTGGATTCTCGAGGGTGTTGAGTACATGATTACAGTAAATAGGAGTAAGAGAGACAAAGCAGAATTGTAAGGGGAAGGACAAAAAGAGACAAATAATACTCCCCAGGCTCTTATAAGCCTTTAATAAACTGCTCAGAAGTGTCAGGCAGGGTACAACCTAGAATTAACTATATAGCTTTACTCATATTTATTATCTCCAGTAGTTTTTCTCATGGAGTCAGAAAAAGCCTATCCAGATTGCGAGAGTAAAGAGAATTAAAGGGGGGTCAGGGGAGAGTGGAAGGAAAAGGAAACATCAATTGACACAAAGATATCATTAGACTCATTTTTCTTGGACATAATCTTATAGATTATCTGTGTTACTTTTCCAATGCTCTGGGAACTTAACATACTATACTAATTGTGTGCCTTTAGAGGAAAATACTTTTTCTCAGGGCTTTTACACTTTATCTCCTTTACTATCGTCCATTTGGGCTTACTAAAAGACTCCTAATTTATCCTTAATTTATTTTCTATTATAAACCCCAGGGGGAATGAGGAGGAAGAATGTTCACTGAGTATGTACTATATGCCCTACTAAGTATTTATACAGTATATTATTACCTCTGTTATACCACTTTATAAATGGGGACACTAAAGCTCAGTTTAAGTAATTTGCCCAAGGTGACTGAGTAAAGAGCAGATTTAATGTTCAAGTTTGGAACTACTCTGAAACTAAGAATTGCTCATGGTCTGGTAAATAGTCTTACTGTTGGAAGCACCTACCTTAACAAATATTAGATGATGTTTAATATCAGAAAATAGGCTAAGCACCCTTCCCAATGGTTCATTTCAAAATTCTAGATCTTTCTATAATAAAATCATGAAACCTTATCTTTTCCACAGACTAAAAGAGAGTTAAATGGTATAACTAGAAAGACCAGAGTAACCATGGTTTTCAGCTGTTTTATAGTAATTTAGAAACTAAAACTATATTAATTTAGAAGATGAAAATACTATTGGGAAGAAGTAACACAAAGAAAAAAAGCCTTAAGAATATAAAAAAAAAAAAGGACGGAGAACTTAACAGGAGATCCATGCTGTTGTTAACAAAAATGGAGAGAGATTCAAGATGTAAGAAACACTTTAAATCGCCATCAATTTTACAGTGTCCTGCCAACATCAATATAAGAATAATTTTATAATTCATATTACATTGGAAAACAAAGATTTTGCATTAAAATATTCTATCAAGTTTCTTGCCTTATTTCTTATCTTAAAAAATTAATCACAATACAAGTTGCTTGATGAGTTATACTCATATAGTTTATTACTGTACTCTTAACAGTTTGATAAAATTTCCAAATCTCTTTGGCATATTTTGATCAGATTTTCATGATAACCAATGCATTTACAAGTGGAAACTTCTGTTCATAGCAGGCTGGCATAGCGGTGAGTAGTGGGAGCTCTAGAATTCAAATTCTGGCCGCAAATTGTATTTGTTTTACGACCTTGGGCAAGCTATCTAACTCCACTAAAACTCAGTTTCTGCATTTATAAAATAGAGATAACAGAATCTATTTCATGGGCTTTTTTAGTGAGAATTTAAAAATAGGACTCATACAAAGTACTAAACATAGTTCTTCATGCATGGCTAGTACTAAAGTATTAGCCATTACTTTAATTTTACTAGAAAAGCAGATAGAAATAAAAGGCAAAACAAAAGTAAAGCAACAATGTTAAATACAAGTGACATCTCTGTAAATGTCACTGAATATAATAGCTGCTAAATATTAACTGTTCCATCTGTAATGCTAAATTTGAACATGAGAGTTGATGACACTGAATACTCTACACAGCTGAACTACTTTCATGCCAGTCACGAGTCTGCATATGTCAAGACAGATATTAAACAGGTTTAAATTAAACCAAGTTTCCAGTTGATAGGTACGTTAATCTAGACAAATATATGTAGCTTTGCATGTGTAAAAAATTAAAACTACCTTTAAATGGTTCATTTTTTTCCCCTAAGGTAGACAAACACAAACCACAAAAAAAGAGTTTAGGTCATGAGGGTCAGTATATAAAGAGAACAAACTAAGACTTGAAAAAAAAAAAATCAAATATGTGCTATAACTACCAAAGGAAAAAATACAGGTAGAAAAAAGTATGGAAGGGAATCATCGAAATATAACCAATGGCTGTGGAACTAAAAATGACTTTTCTTGATAGATGGTCACAAGGATGGGGACCATAGCATAGTGAATGCAGTCAGCAGTAATGTAATGGCTTAGGTGTAGAGTCAGAGGAGAGAAAGGGCAATCAGGAGGATTGTTTTATAAACTACATAAATGTATAACCAATGTACTGTATACTTTAAACTAATAATAAAATAAAAGTTACATCAAGCCATGAAAAGACATGAAGGATACTTAAATATATAATATATGAAAGATGCCAATCTGAGAAGGCTATGCGCTGTATGATTCCAACCACATAAAATTCTGGAAAAGACAAGACTATGGAGACAAAAGAAATAGCAGTATATACCATGGTTTGGGGGTAGGGATGACTAGGCAGAGCACAGAAGATTGTTAGAGTAATAAAATTACTTTGTATGATTTTTAAAAAGGTAAACTTTAAGTTGTAAATTATATCCAAACTTTTAAAAACTTAAAAAAAATAACAAAGATGGAGAAAGAATATTTGAAATAAGAAAATAGTAAGTAAGAAAAAAGTATAATGAATAAAAATCAAAAGGAAGATGGGAAGGAAAACAATTTTGTAGCTTTTTCTATGTCAAACAATTTTCTGCCACAGTGAAAAATCTAGGTTAGAGATTCATTTAAAATAAATGATAGCAGCTACAGGGTAGGCACCACTGAAATATAAAACTTATAGTTTGTCTTCAATGGATCACTCCTTTCTTCTCCAAGAAGAAAAATGTTGATTGGAAACTAGGATAGAAAAACTATGTTTGTATATTTCTATACTAATGATGCCCTTCTTTATTAAGATCCAAGTACAGTTTGTGTTTACAATAACTTCTTGGAATCTTGAAAACGTGCCTTTTCATATTTTCAAAAATAAAAAGATGCCAAGTTTTCTTTCTTGTAAACAAGACAAAATTATTATTTTTTAAAAATAGCACTCTTGGCTATTTTAAAAAATAACTGGTACAAGAGAAAGTGAACTGTAAATAAGGTAACATTAAAATCGTTATTTATATATTGTATATCTGAAAACACTGAACTGTTTTTAGAGACTTAAAATGGTCATTATACTAAGGTTATATGCTATTATTTTCTATCAATAAATCTTAATTTTACATTTTAAAATATGTGAAATATGTATAGTTTATAAACTAAAGGCCAAAAATATAAACTTCTGTCCAATCTTAAATGAGATGAAATAAAAGTTTTGAAAACTTTTACACATGATTTTTATCTGCCTTATACAATTATGTATTTTAAATTTTTTTCTATAAAAATAACTTTATTACATTTAACATTAGAAAAGTTACAAACATACACTGGCTTTGTAGACAGGTTTAAGAATCCTCCGTGACTTTATTAGTAGCAAAAGTCTATGCAATAACTATAAATTTTTTTATTGTAATGAAAAACTCTAAAAGATAAAAAATGTGGCAAGCTCTAAATGACATAATACTGATATAGATAGTATTTTTCTAGCATCCAGGATGTCTGTGTGTATTTCAATTCTCATTCTTAAAGTTTTGTTGACCACTTTAAGAAAATAAAATGCTGATTTTTAAAAATTAAAACTTTCAAAAGATAATGCAATATATACAAGAAAATTTTAAATAGTCCTACTCTGGCCTTTTTCCACTTTTAAAATCTAGAGAAAACCACAAATAGAAAACAAAAATACATTAGTCCTAGTATTATTTATAAGGTTAACAAAACTGAAGTGATCAAAATAAACAATGATTGGGGATTTGGCTGAATAATTATGGTATAACTACATAATGGAATGTTATTCAACCAGTAAAAATCATTTTTGAAGGTTTAATATTCTTTCATATTTAATTTTAATCAAATATATATATAGTTTGAGAAATTGAATAGTTCTACAGTAATAAACAGCAGTTCCCCTGTCCTCCCGCTGTCTCAAACCAACTCCTGCTCCCAAAATTCCAGAGGTAAAAATTTTCAACAGTACTAGTATTTCTAGTGTTTAATCACACATTTCTAAATCATGTGCTCACAGTGTTTTTTGATATTTTCAATTTTGGATATCATTCACTGACTTTTACAATGAAGATATTTAACTCTTATAACTCCTATTTTTTATATTTATTCTCATATTACAGACTGTCTAGATAATCAAATTCTTGGTTGAAATCTTAAAGCAGTGAAGTAATCTGTTCAACTGTGGCTATTCCAAGCAAATGTAGATGGCCATAAAATCCTTCAAGAAAATTTTTATTAATCTCCAAGAAACTAGGGTTCCGTGGAACACCATATGAAAAATAGTAGCACATAGAAATTTCTGCTTAATTAACCAATTATCTGGTGACAATGTCTTTATAGGTGGACTAAAGTCCTTATAGCCTAAGGCCAAGACTGAACTATTGTCAAGGCCTAGTTAGGTTGAATATGTTTTCAGTTATTAATTATTCTGAGACTAAGCTTACTATTTCTAGATAAGGTGAGATAATGAATTGTTTTGAGTGAAAAAAAAAATTGTGTTGAGTGAACATAAAGTAGTGGTTAAAAACAGACTTTGAGGTCAGAGAGACCCTGAATTCATCCTAGCTCTGATAAGCAAGCAATTTACTTAACCTATCCAGTCTGTTTCCTCATTCCTGAGGTTAACAGTTCTACCTCCCAGAGTTGTTTCATAAATAAAATTAGTTAATGTTTATAAAGTTCTTAGTACAGTGCCTAGCACAGAGTAAAGACTCATTAAGTGATAATTATTAATGAACAGAGCATTTATGCTCACGTTATTTGTTATGTTTCCTATCTGTGGTTATGTGACTCTTGGTATCAGAATGTTTGAGAAGCTAATCAAAAAGCTTCTAGGTGAACTTAGAATCAGAGCTAAAATACTGAGATGGTAAATATTTTGCTCACGCAGAATGAAGCCTGGCCAATCATCTCTACCTCACACTTGGTAACTCATGTCATAAGTTATTAGGTACCATTCTAGGCATCTAATGAAGTACAAGTTAAGTGTACAGTACACTTAAGCAGCTCTTTCTTCAAGACTCTAAAGACAAATGATGGAGAATGAACAGAAGGAATGGAAGGATTACAGAGAACAAAGTAGAAATTCAAATGTGGACCATCGGTTATTGGGTAGAAGAATTTAATTTCTTTTTAGAAATATATATGGCTCTTAGATTGTTTTTAATATGAAACATTAAAATTTTTCACACATAAGGAAGGAAGGAAGGAAGGAAGGAAGGAAGGAAGGAAGGAAGGAAGGAAGGAAGGAAAGAAGGAAGGAAAGAAGGGCACACACATACTCCACCAAGTATGGGTGCATAGTATTCCAAAAATACTCTAAATGATCTAGGTTAGGTCTAAAAAATCCATGTTCTGGTTAGGAAATTTAATTCTTTCTGAAGGCATTTAGATGACAATCTTATTCATGTTAAAGCTAGTTTCCCCCTTTTACTTCCTCTCTCAAGTTTCCTTTCTATGTTCTTCTTCGGAAACAACTTTATTCTTTGTCAAGGCCCCAAAACGATGCAGATATAAGTACACCACCAAATCGTATCTTTTAAACATCTTGGTTTCAAAGAGAACTGAAGCACATGATTCATGACAGAAATCATACTGCTGAATGAGAAAGCACCATCAAAAATCATGAACCCAAAAGACTAAAATTACATTTCAGTTTTACAGAACCATCTATTATTAAACCTTAATCACTTGATGACCAATACCTAGTTTTCAAGACTTGCTCAACCTTAGAGTTTCCACAATTTTACTCTAAGTGACCAGGGTATAACCCTGGGGAGGCAGATCTAGATGTGATTATAATCAATTATATTGACCCTATCTAAAAGAAAGGCTGTCTATATGAAAGACAAGAAGGCTCAAGAATGCAACATTCATTTTCCAGGGAAGAGAGATGTACAGTCTGTCAGATATATGTATGGTATCTTCCAAGGTGATACCAAGTATGAGGTGGGGATGACTGCCAAGGCGCACCTTGCCAGAATGAAATATTCACCCAAACCGTCCAAAATTTTGGCTCTGATTCCAAATTCACCTAGAAGCTTTCTGGTTAGCTTCTAAAATATTCTGACACCAGGAGTCAGATGTCACAGATAGAGAACATAAGTACTTATGTCCCTGGAAAAAGAATATCCATACACTGTAGATAAAAGAGTGGCATTCTTGTTTATTATATGAAAGGCAATAGAGTGTAGTGGTTAAGTGCCCAGCATATGTTTTCAAATCCTACTGCTTACTTAACTTTTCCGTGATTGTTTTCTCATTAAATGAGAATATAATGATTACTTCAAATGAGTACTGAGTTAATTCATGCAAAGTATTTAGAATCTTGGCTGTCACATAATGCTTACTAAAGCTCTTATAATTTTTCATAATAATTGTTAAACATCCATCATGATTTTGATTTGGGAGTCAAAATCTAACTATGATCAACTCTAAAAAAAAAGGGCAATTTTAGATTATTAAAGAAGTGCCACAACGTAAGGCCTCAGCAGTCACGCAGGAATGTATCATTTGTGCACAAGTGTGTGCATGCACCTATAAAGCGGAAAGGGTTGCTTTAAAAAGGCAGACAGGAGACAGGTTGTGAAAGGCTTTGCATACTGTACAAAGAAGTTTAGATTTTATTTTCTAAGCATCGAGGGGCCACCTAATGATAATCTCAACTGTCAAAAAACATTGTTAAGATAAATTTAAAACAAACTTTAAATCCAAGTTACAAAACTCACAAAAACCAAGATGAGGAAATTCCAGAAAAATACAGTGATCAGTGATTTAAATATTTCAGTAGAAGCACAACCTAAACTGAAATCAAAACCAAAATATCAGTGAACTTAAATGCGTGTGAATGGAACACCACCTCCACCCCCATACAAAACTAACAGCACAAGCTGTTTCCTGGCTCCACAATCTACTTCCTCCAATTGTTGTAGGCACTGGATCCAGTTTCAAGCCGCTACCCACCAAGACAAAGAAAATGCCAGTCCTTGTAATCTATTCCTCTGTCAATCTACAGACCTGGAGATAAAATATGGCACGGGAATAAAAAGTTTGGCACTCTTAGATGCAAGCAAAATCATATTTTATAAATACTAATATATACATAATCCAAAGTACAAACACAGGTGAAAAACAAATTTCCAGAATGTTTAAAGCACAGGAACCAAAAGAGAAAAAGAAAGTGCCTTATTCATAAGAAAAAAAAAGTCAGCTGATTTCTCAAAAACATCAAAGAGTAAACATCCTTGTCTCCTTTTGCTAGTCAAATCTTCTTGCATCAGGTGAAACCAAATAACTAAATTAGTTTGAACTGTATCATAAAGATGAAGCTCACAGAATTTCGAAGTCCACTGGCCTTAGAGTTTAGGTAGTCCAATTTTCACTTTATTTTAAAAATTAAATCAAGACCCAAACTGGTTATCTCCAAAGTGTAGAGGAAGAACAAGTGTAGCCATTATGGGAGCAACAGATGTGTATTTAAGAGTTATATATTTACTAAATGTGTACTAGAAAAGTTAAGAGATACATCAAAACAGACTGTCACTTTGGAAGATAGTAGTTTTAAAAAGTCTATTAAAAATATGAAGTAAAATAATAACACAGACACTTTTCTAAAAGGCAAAATTTATGATGGTGGTAGAGTTCATAAGTGAAGTAATGACAGCTATCCCATGAGTAAAAGGACCTGTTTGACTGCTTTCTTTCTTCTTGGTTCACAGTTGTGTTTTGAATGATTAGAAAATATGTGACCTTTACTTAAGTGAGCTTCTTATTTCGCTTAAATTCACTTAGAATAAAAGAAACAAACACTAAACTGCATCAGAAATTCTGTTTATAGGAAAGGATATACTGCTATTGTTAAAATAATGGCACAGTAAGTCATTTGTATTCTGGAACTAAGACAACAGCAATTTTCTACTGCATATCTACACACCACAAGCACCTAAAAAAAAAACCCTAGATATCAGCTGTAGGCTAAGTTACATTTTATTTACTTTCACATGACCTGTCAAAGGAACAGAGTAATGTAAGAAGAGGTGTTTCACCTCATATTTTCTGATATTTACGTTAAAAAAAAATGTGTTTCTAATTACCTCTTACCAAAAGAATGAATGACAAGTGATTACTGGATAGTTAGGCATCATCAACTCTGCTGGTGACAGAAATATTAATTTTTTAAAATTTTAATGTGAGGTATTTTAAGATTAGATCCCAAAGTAGTCTAGCTAATGTCGTCTCATGAATTTCAAGGGAAGTATTTTCCGGGCGAGGCAAAAACTCAGAAGACGGTTCCATGTGGCTGTGTCTGCCGTATTTGACTGCGACATCTGAAAATCCGTTTTATCAGGGCGCCAGGACAGATGGAGTAGTATCTTTCTTAATTCTTGAAAAATGTGCTGTTAAGAAGCTACGTTATTTTCACAAGGCTTGGAAGGGGGAACGCCGACAGAAGCTGCCACTCTCCATTCAAACTGCTCTCTCCCTGAAGACGACGACAAGTAGCAAAAGGCAAAATACTCCCTTCTCGTCTCCTTTTCCCAACCTGGACGTCTTCAGGTTTCCGGTGCCTTCCCTAGCAGCGTGGCGACTAATGCCAACCCGAAGGACGAGACGGAACAGCACTTCCCACGACGACCCCCCCCTCCCGCCCTCCAACCCCGAACCTTCGTGAAACCCGTTTTTACCGACCCTCTCCTTCCGGGGCTCGCAGTCGAGCCCCGAGGTAATAATTACGGACTTTGCTAGAGAGCGCGGCCTCCCCCGTGCGACGGGCCTCAGAGACCTTCTTCACACACCCGGCTGGGAGCGAGCCGGTCAGTGCAGCCGCCAGACCAGGAACCACCGGCCCGCGACGCGGCGGGAGTCGGTGCGGAGGGAGCGGGACTTCGTCTCCGCCGGACCCAAGGGTGGGTGCAGGCAGCCACCTCCCCCCGACACCCTCCCGCCGCCAGCCCCACTCCCTGCGGACGCCCCGGCTCCGGGCCGCACTGGCTCCGGCCGGGCCAGAGCGTCCCCTCCTCCCCGCAAGCCTGACCTCCCCGACTTTCCCACCGTCCCCCCGACATGCGTTTCCTTCCCGCGGCATGACCCCACTCTTCACCCCGGCCCGCTCCCGCGCCCCACTCCGGGAGACTCACGCAGCGGCTCTGGCCACTCCTCCCGCGCCGCGGAGGCTCGGACCCCGCCGGACCGGACCCCGGACCGCACCCGGCGCCGCGCCCTGCGTGCGCCTGCGCCCCGCGCCTGCGCCCCGCGCGCGCCCCGCCCGCGCTGCGCCCGCTCCCCTGCCGCTGGAGCCAATTCCTGTGTGGGGCGGGGGGGGGGTGTGCAAGCTCCCCGCCACGCTGGCGCGGAGGGCAGCTCGCTCCCCCGTTAGCGGGGTCGCTGGGGGTCCCGCGCTCAGGTGGGCAGTGTCCGTGCCACAAACGTTCCGTGAGGGCAAAGCCTGTGCCGACACTGCGTGAGGTGGACACTGAGAAAGCGAGGGCGAACGGAATGGCTTCCCTGCCCTCCACGGGGGACAGCTGTGCCAACAAACTCCAGGGGTTGGCATACAACGCAGGGCCCGCGGAAAGGCCGGGGTTCCGTTGGCACGCAGCGAACAAAGCGCCTTGTTTTGAGGGGTGTCTTGCAGGGTTCCCGGAGAGAGTGACTGTTGAATCATGAAGGATAAGTGGGATTCCCCCCGGAAGTCTGGAAGGGAGATACTTCACTGGGAACAGCTTACCTCTAAAGCATAGCATTTTCTGGAAAGTCTTTGTTGTTCATCCTGCTGAGGCTTAGAGCTCATTGTATATCTCCAGGTGAAAGGGGGGAATAAATTTTTAAAAGTCGGCAATGGCTAGGTCCAGGAAGGTCTTGAATTTTTCGATCAGTGAGCCTGCACTTTTTACACTATGACCACTAAGAGCTATTGAGGCTTTTAAGCAAGTATGGAAACCCCTCTAAGAATAAAGCACAGTATTGGAAATGAGGTGGGAGGGGGGTGGAGAGAGAAAGAGAAAGTTAAAGAATGAGTAGTCTATTCCTAAAGGGTCAATGAAAATGAAGTCTGAGAAATATCTTTTGAATTAAGTAACATAGAGGTCATTGTTGACTAGCGAAAGCTATGTGGTGGAACTATGAGGTTGAAAGGTAGATTGCAGTAGTTTGGAGAGAAGGGAGCTGCAGAAATGGGGACAAGTTGTAGAATGCTTTTGGAACTTTTGGCCTCGAGAGGAAGGGGAAAAGGGGATGACAAGAGTTCAAAGATTTCTATTTCTGGTTTTTGTGTTTGTTTTTAGTTTTGTTAGAATTAAATGTAACCATGATAGGGAAGGTATAACTGAGATAATACAGTTGAATAGAGAGAAGTGCTAAGCAGTAGGTAAAGATCTTGAGAGGGTAAGAGTACAGGCAATCCAAAGCACTGATGGGAAGAATATCTTGGAAGAGAGAAGATACATCCTCAATTATAACAAGAGGAAGTAAGCGTCTGTAAGTTTGTATGTTTTGCAATAGAAAGTTAAAGAAGTTCTCATCTGATAACGTCTGTTTTTTTCTATAAAGGACACAAGGTCATCTGCTAATAGTAAAGGGGTTGGAAGTTTTAAGAAAAGTGGAGAAGATATTGAATATTGTAGAAAGTGATAGAGCAAGTTGACCAGAGAAAATAGTAAGCAGTATTGACGGCCTGTATACAATAGGTAAAATGAACTCACAGGTTTCTGCCTTTTTGTGTCTTTCTCAAGCAGTAATTCTTTCCTGAGGGTAGAACTGGAAAATATGTGTGTTTGATTTGATTTAGGGTTGGTTACTGGTATAATGCCGTGATTCTCAATCAGGGACATTTTTGCCCTCCAGGGGACATTTGGCAGTGTCTGAAGACAGTTTTGATTGTTAAGATGATAGAGGTGAGGAGTGGAGAAAGATGTAAGGGGGCATTAGAGTCATCTAGTGTCCAGGGATGCTGCTAAATGGCCTACAATGCACAGGACAGCATAAGAATTATCTCTAAAATGTCAATAGTACCAAGACTGAGAAACCTTGATCTAGGATTACCTTGACTGATGTTCACCAACAGGTGACCTTGGTCTTCTGTAAGCTTTCCCTTGGGCTATGGCCCTGAGCTTATAAGGTAAAGCAGTTCTTCCATTGCATGCCTTTAAAGAAAAGTAGGATGAGCAGCATACCCTGGACCTTGGGTGTTTCAAGGACTTGTGATGTCACAAATACAGAATTGTAACAGTTGCTCAATACTCTAGAAGCGAATCTGAATTTACACATAGGTGGAAGTAGCTGCTTGCTTTGATTTGAGGCATTGGTCTTGTTAAACATAGATATTATTAGAGGCTCGATAATATAGGAGTAACATTTCACAGCGTTGTCAACCTTAATATAACTTGGTTCATCTGACTACTTTTAGACACTAAAATAATATCCTGAGTGAATAAGTATAAGCCGTTTAATAATAAATATAAATACAGAAGATATTAAGAAATAATCATATGTATTGATGGACTGATTGTCTGCTCTGTGATAAGCACTTGAACTATGTTATGTTGTTTAAAGTTAACAACACCCCTGGGGATTAAGATATTAACTTTAACTCTGGGGACAGGGAAGATTCCAAGGACAGTTGTAACTTGCTGGAAGTCATAAATTAATACCTAGGTCAACATTTGAACTCAAGTCTGTCTGTTCTAAAGCTTTTGTAACTTCCATTAAGCATCAGTAAGTTTTACCAGGAAGGAGTGGTTGGAAATTCTGCTGGAACTGTTGCCGCTATCCAAGCAAGGGGCATGCTGGTGGTTTAGGAAGAGAGTAAGAGCCAGAGGAAGGTCCGGAAATAGCAAAAAAAGGATGAAAAAGGAGCCAGGTAGGCTGGTCCACAAGCCAGCCTGCCTTTGGACGTCTTCCACAATTCTTGAGAAAAGCTTCTTTATCCTGTGTCCGTTGTTCACTCGCGTGTACGAATAAAGCTAGATTATTGAGAAAGGCGGACCGCGAAGGGGGAAAGAGGGCGGGGAGCGCGGTGGGCGCGCTCTGCGCCTGCGCGCTGGCGGCGGCCGCGGCGGTGCCCGGCGGGGAGCGGGTCCGGACCCGGCCGCCGGACCCTGGATCGAGGGGGGCGCCTGGGGCGTCAGGGACCTGCCTCGCCGGGGCCGTGGCGGCCGGATGGAGTAAGAGGGGTCGGCGGCGAATGTGAGTATCCGGGGCCAGGCCGCGCCGAGGCGTACGGGAGCCCGAGGGTCCGGTGGTCTGTGCCTTACGGAGGTCTGGAGCTGCGGGAGGCGGCCGAGTCTCTGCTCCTCCGGGCTGCGGCGCAGAACAGCCGGGTCGTCCCCGCTCCCGGAGCCTGCGCGGGTTTACGGGCAGGCGGTGTGTCTGGCTTCGGGGTACAGATTCTTGTGGGGGCGTTACAGTGTTGCTCCCCGCCCCAGCAGAAAACGTGGCTGGCTACAGATCCCTGACCTTTAGGGGAGGCCTCTGACCTCCGTGGGCCCTGGTGCCTCAGGGAGTCCCTAGATTTCGGGGCTTCAAGGCCTGCGGGTCTCAGACCAAGGACACCTTCTGACCGCTTGTAACTGACAGCCTCGGTTCTTTTGCCTCCTTCCATCTTCTCTGCCGCTGGGTTGCGTTTTAGTAATAGCGACTAATTATGGAGTGCTTACTATGTGTCAATTTAAGATCGAGTCCGAATTTCGATGCATAGATATGGAAAGGAAATGCTTTGCGCCCCATTCTCCCTTCAGTCTGCTGCTCAATTTAGCCATTTTTGAGAGTCAGTCTTTGACATGAAGTCTTCGTGGGAAGTTTGAGATTTTCATGGCTCTTAGCGACTTGGGACTGACATTCAAGTTAAAGGAAGTTCTCTTACCTAGCAGATGAGTGCCTTTTCCACCATAATGGTTTACATCGAATTAACTTGAGCCAAAATAACATTTGAGCACTTACTGAGAGCCTAAATCCCATAGGAAATCTTAAAATTTGTTTTAAGCCCTCTTCTCCAGTTTGGTGGTGAATGAAACAATGGAAGATATTTAGAATCAACAAGGATTTATTTAGTATCTACTACACATGTGCCAGATACATTCACATCTGTCACAAAAATTAATGAGATATTGTAATGGAAGGTGTTTTGGGGGCACATTTCAGATGAGGGCCCTAAGAGATTGGTGATAATTTATTTGCTCAAGCTGATTTAGGTAGGGTTAAGAGATGAAATTCACATACAATGCCCAAGCTATTTTTTCCTGCTACACCAAGTTAGATATTCTAAGCACTTTTGCTGAGAAGAAGCTACATTACAGTTAACAGTTTCTAGAGTTTACTGCATCTAGAAAATGGTAGGAGCCTTTATTAAAGATATTAGTTGGGTTTTGAAGAGAACTTCAAAATGGCTTGGAAGGAGGAGGTGTGAAGGAGTCTGATCAGGTTAGTTCAGAACCAATTGCTTTAATTAAAAGATTTAAAAAGGAAAACTGAATGGTGAGTATTGTACGTCTAGGTTAGAGTATATGTAGTTTGAAGGCTACTGTACGAGAGAAGCAGGAAATAATGGTAGAGCTAGCTGACTTGGTTCTGGGATAAGGAATAGCTCAGGTTGAAGTACACATGTTATGTATTCTGTAACTTATAACTGCATTATCTAAGTGAGAAGTTTGGGATTAATTTGTGTATTCAGTGAATAAGAGCACCTAGGCAGGCAATTGCATGCTGAATCTCTAACTGAAACCTTACAGTCAATTAGATTTTTTTTTTAAACTTTTAATCTGAAAGAGACTATCAAGAAATGAGATTTCTAAGTCTGTCAGTAGCAGACTGGTTAAATAAATTATGTCTCTGTTAGAAAGAATGAGCCAGCCCTCTATGTACTAATAGTGATTGCCAAGATGTAGTAAATTGGAGGAAGAAAGTGGAAAAGATGTACAACTATTTGTGATTTTTTAAAAAATATGTTTATTTGCATATGTATGCATAAAATATCTTTGGAAGAAAACATAGAAGTGACTGGGAAACGGAGGAGAAGGGAAATAATTTTCTCTCTAAGCTTCTGTTAATATTTTGTCATATATGCTTATATTTCTGACATTTCACCTCTAATGTGTATCTAATAAAAATAACATTTTTCCTCATAACTCAATATCATAACCACACCAAACAATAATTCCTCTATATTATCTTATAACTAATCCTTTAAAATTTCTACAAATTGTCCCCTCATCTTTTTAATCATTTTGAATCCAATTTCAAGTCAAATCTGTGTGTTGCATTTGAATGTTATGTCACTTAAAGTCTTAAAATCTAGAATAGTTAGTTACCTGTTCTCTCTTTCTTCTCTTTTTTTTTGTCATGTCTTATTGAAGAGACCTGGTCAGTTATCTGGATTTATCTGATTGATTTCTGGTGATGTCATTTAACTGTAAACCGGAAGGTAGAGCTAAATATTTGATTGGATTCAGGTTAAACACTTTGCAGACAATATCACAGGCCATGCTGTATACCTTAGTTTTTTCCCCTATTAGTGATGCTGAGATTGGTTAGTGGTTTTAGATGGTGTCTGAGTTCTCCACTGTAAAATTGCATGTCTCCCTTTGAAACCAGCTGTAAGCTGTTTTGTACCTTTTAAATTTTAAACAACTGGTATTACCTATTCAAAATATAATTATCTTTAAAGTGACAAAGCTCACTGCAAGAAGTTGCTACTGCTTCTTTAAAAAACAAAAAACTGAATCCCTCATAACTAGGTGGCAGCATTCTCATTTTATAGGAGTTTGACAATTTACTCAAGGTGGTAGGCCTATTAAGTATTTTTGTTTTAATTTAAAGGTCATATTTTTCCTACTATATTTTCTAAGCTATAAACTGGTATATAAATGTAAAATCATTATTACTCTTAATAGTTATGCTACTTGTCCCTTCTTTGTATCTTTTTGGACAGTATATAATGAGATTAGAGGTTTTGGAGTATCATGAAACTGGGATAGATCTATGTGGTATGATAGTCTGTAATGAGCCATTCTGAAAGTTCAGAATATGAAAACCAAACCTCTTGATTTCTGGAGTTCCAAAAAAGTTTTGTACATGGAACTGTTTGCAGTCTTGGTTCTTGGGCCTAAAATCTTCTTGGTTTAAAACATATTATGAGTTAAAAAAAATGTTAAAACAACTTTTAAAACAAGAATCTGTGTATTTTATTGCTTAAATTTTTGGAAAGTTCAAAAGGGTCTACAGTGAAAAGTAAATCCCTGAACCACAGCCCCTCAGTTCTTTTCCCAGAGGCAATGACTGTTAACCAATTTCTTGGGTATCCCACCACACTGCGTATCTGTCATCCAGGTAAATTCTGAGTTTTATATACAGAAGTATCTTAGTAGTATAACCTAAGATTACTCTCCAGTTTTTATTGTTATATTTCTGATCCATACATCTTTGCTAATTTGTATTTATTCATTCAACAAATATTGAATATTTTTTTTATATAAGATAATAGGAATAAAATGATGAGCAAGACAGACATTCCTGCTAGCTGTCATGGAGCTTAAGCACTATTGAGAGAGATAGTCATTAAGCACATAATTATATTAATAACTAAATATAGCAAAGATTTAATACCTGCTTTGTGCAAAACACTTTATATGGATTTTCTAATTTATTTCTCATAACAGCCCTGTGACGTTGATATTGATATATATTTTTTTATACATGTGGAAACTGAAGCACAGAAAGATTAATTACTTGCTCAAGATTCACAGATAGTAAATGATAGAGCCAGGTTTCAAACACAAGTGGTTAGGCTGCACAGATTTTATTCTCTTTCTTTACCCTAATGCAGTGGTTTTCGGTGAGTTTGAGATCATCCCCTAGGAAGGAAATTTGTGGGCATATTTTTGGGTTTCAAAATAATTGAGAAGGTGATACTGACTTTAGTTGTTGGAGAGCAAGGGTGTTCGACATCCTGCAATGCAGGGGATACCCCTGTATGGTAAAAAATTGTTACATATCTAGCATCATTTTCAAGTGTTCGTGAAGATAAAAAAACCTGTTTGTGATTAGCTGAACCTAGAACCAAATTTGTTTTACATATAAACACATAGCATTTTTTGCTTAGAGCATAATTATCATGTAAATCAAGAGTCACTATTTTAGAAAATTATATCAGCAATGCTATTCATGGTATTTTTAACAATATAACATATCTATATCAGTCTATATTTATAGTTGTCACATTCATTGTCTTATATCATCTAATATAGTCATACCCAAGTGTTTATATGTTGAAATGCATATTATTTTATGATAAAATAATTCCTTTTTTGTTGCAATTAGCACATTATATTGATATTTAAATTTTTACATGTATAAATAAGTTACAGTAGCTCTGACTTTTATTTCAGGACGGCTAAGGAGGTATGACAAAATATTTATAATAAAAAGAAGGTATAAAAATACCTTTAAAGAAAAAAACTGGTGACAGTTGGGGAAGTTGGCTGATGTGCACACTGGGGATTGTTATAATAACCCCTCATTTACATATGAATGCAAATTTCCATAATGTTTAAAAAAGAGGGTATCGGGTCTGATATGGTTGAGAACTGCGCTCTGCTGCCTGCTTCATAAAGTCACAATTGTGATAAGTGGTATAAAGAAGGTACAAAACTTTAAGAGAGTAGTGTACAGAGAGGAAATGTGACTTAATCTGGGAGATTAGGTAGTGGTTCCCCAGGCATCTGACATTTGCACTGAGATTTGAAAGGTAAGTAGTTAACTAGATGGAAAGGAGTAATAGCATTTCAGGAAGGGGGACCAGCATATGAAAAAGCCCTCTGGGAGAATCATGGTAGGTGGGAAGAACTGAAAATACCTTTTTGTCTGGCACACAGAGATCTAGGAGGAAAGTAACTAAAACCTATTTAGTACACATTAGCAAGTTTCGTATGAAGTGGGCTTTGTTAAATATTTTGGTTTATATCTTAAATAATTGGATGCCATTGAAGGGCTTTTAGATGTGAGGGACTGAAGCATAAAACATAAGCGTGTGTGGGACTGGCTTTTTCAGTGTATACTTGAGGGAATCATGGAAGTGCATGTTTGAAATTAAAGTAAACTGGAATACTCAGCCACCTTATGAAGAACAACTGCCATTGAAGACTCACCCAAAACCCAGCAGCCTTTGTCACTAAGGGCCTCCTACTCTGCCACAGAATTGAGGGGTATGTCTTCTTTGATCAGCTCACCTGCTTGAGCATTGCTTGGAGCCATTTAGTCAGGCTGAAGGCTCTCAAAAGTACAAGAATGGGAGTCCAGTTCTGGTCATGGCTAAGTAAGCTCGTACTGGCAGATGCTCTTGCAGATAACAACTATTAAATCTAGACAACTAAATAAAATAAATAAACTAAAACAACTAAAATCACTGGAGAGTGACAAAGGCAAGCAGATTCTGGAAGGGAATTGACACATGAGAAACAACTACGTGGGGTGATTTCTCATTTTAATGGGCTCAATCTGTGCCAGAAAGAGTGGCTAAGTTAAAATCCTGATACTAAACTACCTGTCTTTGTGGTATGAAGAACCAAAAGGTAAGGCTCAAGACAACCACAGATGTTGGAAAGTGAGAGGAGATTCTTGGGACACAGAGAGGAAAAACATCAAACACTGAATAAACTCTACTCAAATCTTGGCAAACTCTTGAAATGCATGGAAGAGACTCCAAGGAGCCCAACTAAAGGTAAAAGAGCTGAATAGAGATCTCATCAGCATAAGAAACAGAGTTTGTAGTTTGAGCCAACCAATTTAGATATCTATTAAAAGAAAAATAATTGAAAATAAAAATCAACATTTCAGAGGAATATAAAGGGATCCAGAGCCTCCACAGCATAACTTTTCAAGGATATATTCCAAAATTGGTCATCTACAAAGAATCAGGAAAATATAACCTATTTTCAAGTTTAAAGACAATCTACATAGACTGACCCTAGAATACCCAAATGTTGGGATTAGCATGAATTTTAGACTTTTATTACTATGTATTAGTAAAGGAAAAGGAAAAGATGCAAAGAAAAATGTGCTCATAAAGAATGAGCATGAAATTAAGAAATTACCAAATGGAGATTCTAGAACCGAAAAATATGATATTGGAAATAAATGTAACTGGATGGGCTAAACAGCAGAATGGACAGAACCAAGGAAAGAATCCATGAAATTAAAGGTCAGTAGACATTATTCAATATTAGAAACAGAAAAAGGGTAGAAGGAAAAGAGCAGATCCTCAAGGACCTGTGGGCAGTATCAAAAAAATCAAACACACATAATTGGTGTCCCAAAGGAGAGGAGAAAGAATGCAGCAAAGGAAATACTTGAAAATATAGTGGAGGAAACATTTTTAATTTTAATGAAAGGCATAAATTGACATTTAATAAGCTCATCAAACACTAAGAAGGGTAAAGACAAGAAAACTATGCAAAACTCAGGTTTAAAAGTGAAGAAAACCATGACCAGGTTCATTATAGTCAAACTGCTGAACGCCAAAAATAAAAGGAAAAATCTAGAAAGCAGCCAAAGAAAACAACATGTTACATATAGGGGAGTAATCATGGAGGCCAGAAACAATAGAGAATATTTAAAACGCTGAAAGAAAAATATGACAACCTAAAATTCCAGATTCAGTAGACTAGCCTTCAAGAATGAAGGCAAAATAAAAATATTATGAGATATATGAAAACCAAGAGAATTCGTTGCTAACAGATTCACCCTATAAGAAATGCTAAAGGAAGCTCTTAAGGCTAAAGGGAAATGATACCAGATGGAAACTTAAAATCTTCATAAGTTAGTGAAGAACACCAGGAATGGTAAATATTTGGATAAATATATGTTTTGCCTTTTGATTTCTTAAAACCACATATAACTTTAAATTTTTTTTTTTAAAAAAGCATGTGGAGTTCATCACATATTATAGGTATAAAACATATACATATCATGAAGCATGAAATAGGAGGGGGGGGTAAATGAACCTATGCGGTTGCAAGCTTTTTACATATTATGTGAAATGGTATGTTATTAACACTAAGTACAGTATAAAATGATAAGGATGTATATTTTAACAATTGGAACAACCACTGTGGAAAATATCATGCAAAGAAGTATGCTAAAAAGCTAGTAGAAAAATTAAAGTGAATAATCCAAAAGAAGACAGAAACAGAGGTATAATCTAACAAAAAATAGGAAATAAAAGAATAATGGAATGATGGCCCTAATCTAACCATGTTACAAATTTCAATTTAGTGCAATAAACGCTTTAATTCAATACATGAGGATAGATTGGCTAAAAGTAAATGCAAGGGAAAAGATGTACCTTTCAAATAGTGTAAGAAGTCTGGAATAGCTAGCTAGCAGATATTGTAGACATCAAGATATAGTGTACTGCCAGAGTTAAGGGGTCATTTCATAATGATAAAAGGGTCAGTTCATCAGGAAGACATAATCATAAATATATATCTGCCTAATATCAGAGCTTCAAAACAAGCAAAATTGATAACCAAGAGATTTTAACACTCTTCTCAACAACTGATAAACAAAAAATCAGTATAGATCTCTATCCAACAACTACAGAATACACTTTCCCCCCGAGATAGAACAGATGCTAGGTTGTAAATCAAGACTCAATAGGAAGGATTGAAATAATACAGAATATGTTCTTTGACCATAATGGGATTAAAGTAGAAATCAAGATGTCTAAATCCACAAATATTTGGAGATTCAGTGAAACTTCTAAATCTCTGAGCCAAAAAAGAAATCACAAGAGAACTTAAGAAGTATTTTGAACTGAATGATAAAAATACATCAAAATTTATGATGTAACAGTCATAGTCAACAGGAACCTAAGGAAACATGACAACTAAATGTTATGTGGTGTCCTGGTTGAGATCCTGGAAGAGAAAAAGGATTCTAGGTAAATAATGAGGAAATAAAGTATGGATTTAAATTAATAATGTGTCAATTTTTTTGTAACAAATTGTACTAATATAAGATGTAAATAATATGGGAAATGTGGGTGAAAGTAACTTTCAGAGACTTAATGCCCAAAATAGTAGTGAGTATATTGGTACTCTAGAATTTTTGTAACTTTTCTGTAAATCTAAAACTATTCTATAATAAATCGTTTATTAAAAAGCGCTAAACATTTTGCATTATGCAACAATTACAGTGATTCTAAGTTTATAGCCTAAACATGGATTTTAGAAAAGTCTAAAGACAATAACCTAAAGTTTTATCTTAAAGAGGTGAATAGCAAAATAAACTCAAGGTGGATAGAAGGAAAGAAATAATAAAGACAGAAGAAATCAATAAAATGGAAAAAGACAATAAATAAATAAAATTACAAAGCCAGAAGTTGGCTCTTTGAAAAGATCAATAATGTTGATAAACCTGTAGAGTAATAATGAAAAACAGAACACATATTACTAGAATTAGGAATGAAAGGGATTTGTCACTACAGATCCTATAGGATAAGGGGATATTATAAACAACATTATGCCAACAAATTTGAAAATATAAATGGACAGTTTCTTGAAAATGTCAATGTATTAAAACTCACAGGTTGAAACAAAATCTGAGCAAGCTTGTGTTAAAGAAAAGGAATTAATGATATAAAGAAACCTTCCCACAAAGAAAACTCAGGGCAACAGTGATTTCACTGATGAAATCTGTCAAGTATTAAAAAAGGAATGGCATCAATTGTATATAAACTTTCAGAAAATAGACAAAGGGGAAACACTTCCAAGCTCATTTCATGAGGCCAGTATAACTCTATCAACTATCCAAAACTTGGTAAAGACATTACAGATTAAAGAGGTTACAAAACAGTGTGCTGTGTGAACATAGACCCAAAAGATTCTAGGTAAAATATTAACAAATCACTATATCATGACTAAGTGACCAAGGATAGATTGGTAGAGCAAATATAGTAAAATGTTAATGGTAACATCTAGATGGTGGGTCTAGGGGTATACAGGAAACAAAATATGGGGTAGTTACTATAAAATTATTTTAATATGTCCATGTTTGAAATTTTCCAAATTATAAGACTGGAAGAAAAATCAAGGGAGTATTATGGTCAGATTTGCATTTTAAGAGGATTACTTATGTTGCAGTATAAGAAATTAGGAAAGCTCAGTATTATCTCAGAGTAGTTTGAGGGAATACTGAGTCTACTTAGAATATTATATAGCTGTTCCTCCTAATTTTGAAATTACCTAGTGGTTACCAGAGGGGAGGTGAGAGGGGAGAAGGGGAAAAGGTAGATAGGGTAAAGCAGGTCAAATATGTGGGGACAGAAATCTAACTATGGGAGGTGAACATATAGTATAAATATTTATATGCCTTACTGTTAAAATATACAGCTGAAACTGGATTTTGTTAACCATAAAAAAATAAATATTTTGAAAAATAAAAAACCAAAATATCTCTCCCCCAAAAATCAAATCAAATCAAAGTATTTCTAGGTATCTAGAAACTGTTAAATTTAACAGTTTTAAAAGTTTGCATTCCTGTATTGGATATATCATTTACTTATATTTCCAAGCAATCCCCATGATCCACATGGCAATTTAAAATTGTGTGACATGAATTATGTACATTAATGATTCAGCTAAATGTCCCAAATTCTTCTCAAACAGCATTTTCTCCATGCATCTTGTTGCTAACAGTATGTTCAATAATCGTCATCTATTTTATACAAGTCTGACTGTATAACAGTAACCATCTTCATTATTTCTTTATTACAGAATTTTTTAAGTTCATGGTTAACTATACCACAGTAACGATGTATTTCAGAAAAGCATTTACCTTAGCAGTTTAGTTGATGTTAACAGCTTTCTAAATGCCTTTGTCCCATATTTAAAAAATCATTCAGTCTCTGAAAAGGTCATCATATATTTTATTAGATTTTAGGGAAGAATTTACGTGTCGCTAAAGTAGTGGTTTTTGCAAATTCTGGAATCTGCAAGAATCTTCAACATATCCTTGTAAATGTCAAAAGTCTGATGTTTACTGAAACTCACATCGCATACTGTACATGTGGCAGTGATACATCCAAACATCTCAGCAAGCATGTGGTAAAAAATATGCTTAGACAAAATTTGCTACTGCTCAAAAGTTCAGCATTGCAACAGCTTGAGAAATATCAAAGATTTCAAATTTACCTTGAAACTTTCTAAGGAGGACCACTCAGCAATTGAAGACCTACCCCAAGTGCTAGTCATATCTTTGTTCCATAACCATCTGGGCAAAATGGCAAAATGGCAAAACTTGTTCTGTAACTGAACGCTTTCTGTTGCCTTGTCTTGCTCACCAGAAATCCATTAGTTTTCTGTCGGGTTTAAGGTGGAAGCACCGAAAGTTACCTGTGGAAGTCAGGAAAGGGATTCTAAACTGAATACCCCTCCTTACACCCACCCTTCCCAATGAGCCAGTAATTAAGCTTTTTTCTTTCAGTATTATACTGTGTCTTATTGTCATATAGAATCTGCGTTGGCTTTAATTATTTCAAAGTTTGAATATCTTAAGTACTACTGAGTTTATAGTAATGAGTGTTAGAGGTATGTGGAAAGACAGATCCCTTCCTCATGGTAAGGCCAGGCAGATCAGACATACCTACCATTAAACAGTCTGTTCTTACTGATTTTGCAGGTTATTTGAATAGTAAAGTGGGATAGTGTGGTAATTTTTTAAATAAAATTCTTTGACAGTAAATGGCATTTTCCAGCCTTGGGTTACATAATAAATATCTGGAGAAATATTTTAACATTGATGTTTGAGAGGAATTATAGTGTTATGAGATAATAGTTGGAAGGCTGTCTTGCTGACCAATTTAAGTCACTTTTGAGGAACTATGCCTGTATAAGGATAGGGAGAACATAAATACAAAATGCCTTCTCTAGAGATTCTAATGCAATTTTTCTACTCTGCCTGTACAACTATAGTTCTTTTTATTGATAAGCTATGTGGGTGATTCTGATACACTGCTTGGATTTGAACTTATATATTGGCTGCAGTAGTCAAGGCAGGAAACAATGAGTAGAGCAGTGGAAAGAATGGAGAACAGATGTAAAGTCATGCAGGTTTATCACAGTGAAGAATAGATAACAAATATGTAAAAACAGAAATGGTGTCTAAATATAGAAATCTGAGAAACAATATAGTTTTGACTATGAGAATGGTAAGTGTATTGACAGAATAGTAATCAGGATGTTGAAAAAGTATTATAGGATTTTTTAGGTTATTAAGACTAAGAATTATCACAGATATTTCTCATCGTTATTTGGAGAAAATTTGAAAAATTTCATAGTGGGTATATTTAGAGGATGGGGGACAGAATATAAGATGATTAAAGTGAGACAGCAGTAGTTGAACTGTTTGCACTTACTTGACTTGTGTAATGTAACCTCTCAAGTGCTTTTAGATCTGGTCTCAATTCAAACCCCAGTATTTACCCATCTATAAGGCTGTGAAGGCAGTATTTCAAAAAGCTTCATGCAAATCATATTTACTCATTTTAAGGATGTATAAATTAAAGCTCCTTTGTCTTTCACTGGAATCATATCAACTTAGTGTTTAAATACTAGGTCTTCCCTCTTGATTAAATACTTTGCCAGCAATTATACTTTTTGATTTTTTACAAAAGTGAAAATGAATTTACTTATTAGATGTAGTTTAGAAGTGTGGAGCTCATGAAAGGAAATAGAAAATAAAAAGAAGTCTTGGTTAAAAGGTTGATAGAGTATATTTTTATATGATTTTTCTTCATCCATTTACTTAGAGTTAATCTCTTTGGCTTTATTAAATAGAAACACAGTTTATATTTTAGTGCTTAGTTCTCAATTGAGAAAATACATGAAAATTTCACAATAACTGCTATTGCTTGTGCCAGAAAAGCATACTTTTTCATTGTCTTTATTACTTCTAAGTTTTTTGTTTCTGTTTTGCTTTGATGGTTAATAACTTGAAGCATTCTTTAAAACATTTCTGGACATATCTTCTTTATCATTTAACTTTTAGAGCAGTTCTTGGTGCTCAATAGATGCTTATAAATAGTAATAGTAATTAAATACTGTAGATAAATAGTAATTAAAGTTGAAGTAAATGTTAGGATATAAGGGAATTAAAAGAATAGTTATGCTTTGAGGCTTAGCATCAGAATGATTTATATTAATTTCGAGATTTAGATTATTAACAATACTGGAAGCATAGATAATACTGTACCTATCTGTAAAGGTATATTTCTTTGTTTTATTAGTTGACATTCAGCTTTCTCAAGTGTGTAGAATATTTACCCTGTAATCTTATCTTGGTGTTTTGTATTTTGTTACTGAATAAAATTATTTTAGACATCAGGTAGTGGTGTGAAGTGGGTTGGAATAGCAAGGAAATTACTAAATGACCAGAAGTGGAGAACCTTAGGCCTCTTCTCATTGGCTGTTCTATCATGTTGTATACATGTTGTCTAGGAGTTACAGATTAAATTAGGGTAATTTATAACGTCATGGCCTTACAGTTTTAAGTCCTACAAAGAATGAAGCCAGGGAAAGAAGCAGATATATCTATAGAGCTGTGTGCGTGCTTGTGTGTGTGTGAGAGAGAAAGAGGGAGGGAGAGAGGGAGGGAGACGAAGAGAGGAAACAATGCTGCCTGAGGAGTAGGATTAAATTCTCATGCAGAGTATCCTTGCAGGGACTCAGAAGAATGTATGCTAGTGCTGGAGGATTATAATCTCTAGGATAGAAAAATCTCTGGTCTCAGTCCAAACCCCAGTATTTACCCAGCTCTATCTCACATTTAGTAACCCAAGGTAGTTCCTTTTAGAACAATTCAACCAGTACTTATAGAGTACCTACAATGTGTCAGACACAGTTCTAAGTGCTAGACAAAATATATGAAGTCTCTATCCTCGTGGAACTTAACTTTTAAATTGGATAAATAGAGAATAAGAAAGAAATATATACTAAGTCAGGTAGGAAAAGATGCTTGTTTCTGTCTCTTGATGCATAACAAACTACTCCAAAATTTACTGGCTTCAAACAACAATTTTATTGTTTCTGACAGTCCTAGAGTTGAAAAGGGCTCATCTGCATAGTTCTTTAACTGATCCTTCTTGGTGTCCCTCATTGGCAGCTGGGCCTCGAACACGACATGGCTCACTCACTCAACGTGGCTGTCAGATGGTCCTGGTCAGCTGAGGCATCAGTTCTTTTTCCCTTGGTCTTTCCTTGTGATTTGGACTTCTACAACATGGTGGCTGGGTTCCAAGAGGAAGTGTTCCAATTGTGCAAAGTCAGAAACTGCAGTTTTTTAAAGACCCAGGCTCAGGAATTATGTTGTCACTTCCACTACATTTTATTGGTCAAAACAGGTTACAGAGGAGGGGAAATAGATTCCACCATTTGACGGATGGTGGTGACAAGATCACATTGCAGAAGAGCATTTAGGGTGGGAGATACAATACTGTGTGGCCATATATGGAAATAATCTACCACAGTGCTATTAAAAAATAAAAAATGAAGCAGGTTAATAGGGGGATAGAGGAAATGTGGGGCAGAAAGTACAGTATTTTGTAGGGGGCCAGAGAAAGCCTCCTTGATGAGGCAGCATGAGAAGGTGAGCCATGAAAACCATTAGGGCATCTTAAGGAAGAATATTCTGGGCAGAGAGAACAGGTAATAGAGAAAAAGCCCTAAAGTAGGAGAATTCCTGGTGTGATCAAGGAATAGTAAGGAGAGGAATGTGACTGGAGTGAGTGAGGTATAGAGGAGAGTGGTAGTGTATGGACTCAGAGTAAATGAGAAATAGATTTGTAGCTCATGGCAAAGGACTTTGGATCCTCTGTGAGTGAGATGATAATCTACTGTAAAATTCCAAGCAGAGGAGTTCGGTGATCTGACTTAAATTTTAAAAGAATCCCATTCAGAGAATCTCTGACTACTGTTTTGAGAATAGACTCTAAGAGGGTAAGTATAGAAGTAGGAGGTTAAGTCATTAGGCTAGTGCCATGTGAGTTGATAGATATGCTCAGTAGTGAGGAATGGTTGGATTTTAGATGTATTTCAAGGTTGGACTAACAAGATTTTTGGTGAGAGCAGATATGGGGTGAGAAAGAAGAACCAAGGATGACTCCCAAAGTTTTTGCCTTAGGTACCTTGAAAATTGGAATTTTCATTTACCAACATGAGAAGACTGGGGGAGGCACAGGGTGAAGGTGAGGGAGATGCAAGACTTGTATTTTTGACTACGTTAAGATGAATCTAAGAAGACATCTGGGAATAAAAGGTTACTAAATGTTACTTCCTCATTGCAGGTGTGACGTTGAGTGCTTCTGATCTGGTCACTATGGTACGAGAACGAAAATGCATATTGTGCCACATTGTGTACAACTCAAAAAAGGTAATAATAGAAGAGAGAGAATCTGCAGCTTTATGACTGATCATTTTTTTTCAGAAGATAGCATATGAAATTTATAGATGAGTAAAAGCTTTTAATGTCTTATTTAAGCTTCTTTTTAAAACCATAGTCTCAATTTCACTGGTTTCTTTCCCATTATTGCCTCATAAAGCCAGTAACTATATTTTTAAACCTCTACCCAGAATTTGAGCATACTCAAAAGTAGATAATAAAGAGAATTTAGTTAGCAGCTAGTTATAGATAAAATACCTTAAAATTTAAGTTAGTTGAGATTATATTACTTTCTAATTAGCTAAGGATAGCTAAGGATTATGTGTACCTGCATTCTTTTCTGCCTATGCTTGTGAACGTAGCACAGCAGAAATGGTATTACCAATACTCTAGGTGTCCACAAGATGGAGATGTTGCATAAAGAAAAACATACTTTTTTTTTTTTTTTTTTTTTTTACTGCCTACAGCATCCGGTATTTCTAGGTGGTCTCCCATCCAAGTACTAATCAGGCCTGACCCTGCGTGGCTTCTGAGATCAAATGAACTTGGGTGCATTCAGGGTGGCATGGCCATAGACAAAACTGACATTTTTGAGGACCAAAATAATTTATCTGTGCCTTAGGAAAATTGGCTGCAAGTTGTCTCGCTTTATATATTTTTTGCCTTTATCCTTTGCTTTCAAAAGAGTGCTGCTAGTTTAAATATTGAATAACTTTTTCTTTATGCTTTTAAGATGTTCTTGATTGTTATCAGAAATTCAGAGAACTGGGAAGATTATCGTGAGCCATCATGAAAGATGTTTGGGAGTAAGGTGGTTTAAAAGAAAAGAAGAGATCCTTTAGGTGGGAGAACAACATGTACAAAGATACAGAATTAGAATGGTGAATAACAGTTCTAGGAGTCAGTAAGACTGACTTAAAACAGTTTCATCTTGGGAATAGTGAGACTGTGCTGAATTTGTAATTTAAGTGAAGACATTTGATAAACTGTATTGAATGCCATACTGAGGCGTTCAGTTATCCATCCAGTAGGCCAGGATGAAGAATTTTTTTTTTCTAGATAGGATTTCTGTTAGTGTTGGAAAAATTAGTTGAGATTTTAAAATCATGTTTAATAGAGCTGCTACTTTTTACAAAAGTTAAAAAACCCTGCTCTTTTAATTTTAAAAATTTAAACCAGGGTTTATACAAATTTTTAATAAACAATTCCTAATGGCTACTTTTAGAAAGAAGGGAGATGGGCGTTTGAGAAGTTCTAAGGTGGATAGAAACTCAGAGGTCTCAGATTTTGATGAAGTAGCAACCCTATCTTGTGATATCTCATAACTTTGCCATTTTAAATCTTTTTGACGTGTCTTCTACTCTGGATTGAAACCTGCTTTCATCTCTTCATACTTTTCCATGGATCATAATGAAGTTAAATCGAGGGCTGGGATTATCCACTCCTGCCTTAGGGAAAGCCAACTATAAGATTTTAAAGCAAGGAAATGGCATGATATCAGTGTTAAAAATAATATGTTCTAAGAAATTGGCAGAATAGGTTGATTGAAAGAGATAACTTTGATACTTATAGATAGATCACGAACAACTTATTTATGTCTAAGCAGTACTTTTTTCTCTAGTTTCCCAGACTAGTATAGTTCTGGTTTCTTCAGATACGCTGTAGAGGAGAAAAGGATCTGGGGTGACTTAAATAGGATTCAAATACTGCATCCCTGACTATCCTCATGCTCATTAATTTATGAAAGACTGAAAAGCCTTGGGGTTAAAAAAAATATTTAAATTTTTTTTTAATATTACTTAGTTGTTCCAAATTTGTTCAATCACCATATCCTTCTCTGCCCTTCAGCCCCTCTTTTTCAAAACATAATACTGATTAATACAAAAGGATCTAAACAGAACCTTGGTAATTGAGCAGGTATGCATTTGGGGCTATTATTTTCATCCTGTGCCTGTGGATCTTTCCCAATTATTTTGAGAGCTCAGTTGTCTTACCTTTGCATTTGTTCTTAGAGCAAGATGGGAGAGAATTTTTTATGTAAATTTAGGAGAAGATTTATGAAGTGTTTCAGACAATTGAAAGTCATGTTAAATCTAGTTTTGAATAATGATAACATATTTATAATTGAAATAGAATATAATGGTTTTTATATCAGAGAGAATAACCCATATTAGTGACTACTGTTTTGGTCAAGAATGGTTTCATTGCAAGAAACAGAACCCACTTAAATTTAGCTCAAGAAAAGGAGATTTGGCATATATAAATCTAATCCAAGGAAAAATTGAATAGAAAGCATAGGGATTTGAGCAGATGTTGTGTATTGTTATTGGATTTTTTCATTCTATATTATGTCACTAACTTGACTCAGTTTTTAGTTCTGGAAGTATTCTTGTTACTAGCCAATCAGTTGTAGCTAGAGGGAGTCACAGGTAAAGCTGTAGCCTCCAAATGAAGCATTTATAGAGATAGGAAGGAAATGATGGTCATCTTCAGTAAAATTGTCATTTAAAGGAAGTGTTTTGAATTACAACTTTTTTAAATCATACTGTAGTAGATAGTTAAAGTAAGACTAAGTTGTTAGGTTGTTGTATACTTTTTGACAAATAAACTATATATTGAAAAGTCTCCACTAGATGCTTACAATGTCACGTGGTATTTGAAATGTTGACATTGGTGTCAAATCTGCCAGAATTTGAGTCCTAGTTTGATCACTTGATTATCTATGACTCTGGGAGGGCAAAACTGGGTATATTTTTACACTTATCCCTTCAGTGCCTGGCTTTGTACTTAATAATAACCACTTGATAAATATTTAGTGAATGAGTTAGCTTCTCTGAATGTTTGTGTCTACATGAAGTTAATAGTACTTTCTCAGGAGTTTTGCAGTTCAACTGAGAAAATGAGCACAGGGTACAGTTTAATAGCAATACTCAACAATTGTAACAGCCCTTTTATTATAAATGAAACAGCTATTCTCTGACTGTGGCATGCTGGTTATATATACTTTGGCATGACAAAGGGATAGACGTTGACAGCTTTTATTTTTTTGCAGTGTGCCCATGTATGTGCACATGTTTTCAAGTGGGATCTCTTCCCACATTTTTAATTTTCTTTCTGTTGAGGGTGGGGTGGAGGGAGAGGAGAACCTAGTAAATTTTCAAATTTTTTGTTAGAACCACACAAATCAATTGTCAGTGAGCAGTGAAGATGAAGACATAATCGAGCTACTGTGTTCTAAGCAGTTTTAAAAACTTTCTCATCAATGTAGAGAGATTCTGTTCTGTCTGTAACTTATATCTAGAATTCATGTATCCATCTGTTAATTCAACAGACATCGATGACTATAGGCCAGGCCCTGGCCAAAATGTAAGAGTTTTAACTTACTCTTGATAAACTTTCAGTTGAGTGAAGAAAAGTAGGCCAATGGTTGAGAAGTTATGTGATTTCAGAGGTTTTTAAAAAATAAACTTTAGTAAATTTCTTATATTGGGATAGAATTTAACCCATATAGTTTATTCTTAAAGTTTTTAACTCCTAAAGACAACATACTTTCTAACCTTTTTGTAAAGCTATTTAAGTAGGTCTTTCTTAATAGTTCCCTTATTTAAAAATGAAATATGTCAAAAAAAACAGCTAAAGAATTATTTAATAAGGAACTGATTTCAATATTGAATTCAGAAGAGTAACCACAACAAACACTTCAATACAACAAGCTTAAGTCCCAGTTGTTGATTAAATAGGAACAGAGGAATTTTTTTCCCAAAAGTAATCCTCCTTAGTTTAATCTGCTTTTTTTAATTTTGAAGGAGATGGACGAACACATGCGGAGTATGTTGCATCACAGGGAACTTGAGAACCTGAAGGGCAGGTATGGGAACGGCTATTTTCCATAAACTTGTGAGTGTGGGGGGGATCTGAGTGCTGATGAGACCTGTCAGCTTATTTTATAGTAATCCTTCATAAGTGAATATTGTGTTATGGCATAGAACTATCTTTTAGAATTAATAACAAATGCAATAGATTTTTTTTTTGGTGTTCAAAAAGGATCGATTTTTGTGCATCTTAAATGTGTAACATTCACAGCAGTGCTAGCAAATAGATTGCAACAAAGGTAGGTGTGTTGGGATGAGCTAGTCCTCTCATGAGCAAGCTTTGTCATTCCTACATACCAGCCCTGCAACTAGAACATTTCAGATTATTACCTCAGCAGTGTTACAAATTATTGCATGAAGTAAACCTTTAGTGTTGCTGAAACAGTCTGAGAAGTTCAAAGTCTTCTTAATAGTACTGCATTTCATTAGTGTAAATAAAATCAAAGTACAAACTTTGAGTATTTAAGGATGCCATTTTGCGATGTAAAGCTTGAGATGTTTAAGGAAAGAAAAGCTATTAAGCAAGCACCTTTAAGAAATTAAATGTAGCATATGTGTTTATTCCATATCTTTCTCCTCTTCCCCCTCCATCTGTGGTTCCTTTTGATGTTTTGACTTCTGTGAATTTGAAGTTTAGTGATTGTATGAAATAGAACCATTGGGAAATTGAAAAATATTAATTATATCTTATTCCATGTATAAAATAGTTACAAGCTTCGACCAGGTCACCAACCTGTCATTTGAAGTTATCTGTATAACAGTTTTAGATCGTGTGTTCAAATTATGTTATTAAACTTTCAATCACTGTTCAATATACTAGTGGAATTTTTCCATGGTCTCAGTCTTTACCATGTGAAGGTTTATTCTTAGCAGTATGAAAGAGGCTTTCACTCAGAATTAGTGTGGAAAGTCCTTATAATACCTTAAATATGTATGATCTTTAATTATCATTGGAAACCTATGAAATACAGTCAACCTTTGATTATATGTGGGATGTCTTAATTATTTAATTCCATTTCCAACAGACTTCTTTCTGGAATTCACCTTATTCTGGGCTATTTACCTGTCACCTGACTACATTGTAAAATTAAAACAAATTAAGTCAGTAAATCTAGTGATTAGAACAAATTTTGGTTACTTAAGATTCATGTTCATGATCAAGAATCATAAAAAGTAAAGTAGAAGTCATCTAACTCCCTCCCACCCCCTTTTCCTAGTCCTCTCTTAGAGGAAAGTCAAGTTTGGTATATATCCTACCCAAACCTCTTTCTGTTTATACATAGATTTATATTTAGCTATACACATTTTGTTTTGTCATTAACATAACTGAACCACATGCCATATTATAGATGGTTCTATAACTTGTGTTTCTTCTACTTCCACCTATCAGGTAACGTGCCATGGAGATTTTGTCTACCATATTGGTTATTTGGAGCATAGTCAAATAATAAGAGAGAAAGAATTAGAAGTCTCTGAGCTGACAATCTAAATGTCAGTTTTAGCATCCAAACTAATGTTATTTAGAGGAGAACACTTTAGTACTTATTTACTCCTTTATCGATACAGTACTAACAAGTTTAGTATGGTTTCTTGCCTGTAACAAATTATAAGCGAAAAGGCAAGAAAGTAGCAAGGAAAAACAGCTAACAAAGCTATAAAAAAACAAATAAGATCTCAAATCCTTTACTTACTTGGCACATTTATTATTGGGACAAACTGTCATTACTAGATTGTACCACAGGGACAAATACTTATCAATCATTTCTTTTCCTTCCTATCATCAGTTTGTGATTATTTCCTCCGGATTTCATATTTAAATACTGGATTTCTGATGTTAAAGCCTTCTGTTACTCTTTATATTTGTTGTACTTTAATGTTTGGTTGTGATCTGGTTAAAAATGTAAAGAGCGTATTTTAAGATTTTGGATGCAGGCCTGATTGAGAAATAAGTAACTTGTTTTATTTGGTTCACTATTGTGGACATCTGGAGCATTTCCCTATTTTTTCCTAATATACTTATTCAGATAGATGCTATTAAAAAGGCACAAACCTTATTTATCAACCACCTGTTGTGGTATAGTTAGAGGAAGCTTAATAAAGAAAAGCTTATGGATAGAATATCTTAAGGCTTTGCCTTTCACACATGAGAGGAAATTGTGTGGTAACAGGATGAAGCTAATTTGGGCACTCCTTTAAACATCCTGAGGAAAATTTTTGCCTTTATTAGTCAAGTATAACTGGTTATTGATAAAAAACTAAAAAAATCATCCTTAAAATATTATTTAATTTGCTATTAACTTTTTAAAACATGTGGTTTCCCAAACATCATCTGTGAAAGCATGAATGCATATTGTGTTTAGAACTGGTAATTTGCTTGCTTCCAGACACAGACACATCAGAATTTTCAAGAGATGTGGTTGACCTACCCTATTCTTTCCTTAATAAATGTAGATTCTCTTCTCCTTGAAGTTTCTTATAAAGCTTAGCTTTTTAAAACTAGATTTTGTTTATAAGAAAAATGTTAGGATTTCTGTTTTTTGATAGTCATTTTTTAGTGTTAACTTTTACATCGCCTGTACCCTTCTGGGCAGATTCTCTTGAGGTGTTTTTCTATTAAATAACTTTTGAACTGTGGTTAATATTCATTTTTGCAAGGAAAACAGAAATGTTTTGAAAAATCTGTGTTTGAGCATCTTGTGTATATCCATCATGTGCTTATGTTTTGGAGATTGCAAAGTATGTGTGTTTATGAGTATGGGTATTTATTTTTAACAGAGTTTAATACCATCTATACTACATTCCTTAATACTTTAAAAAGTCAGCATGGCCTTGCAGTTGTCTTTAAAGAGAGAGGGATTTCTATGGTTTGTACATGAGAAAAATACTGTGTTTTTGAAGTAAATGTAAAATCAAGGTTTTTATTTAAGAATACCGTTTAGAATGATATTCCTGCTACTGCAGCATACAGTTTAGCATTCATTAAGTTTCTTGATAGAAAAGTAGACTAAAACATTTCCTATGGTCTTAGAGAGTTTAAGGTCAAGATTTTCTAAATAAAAAATTCAGTTAACTCAAATTTTCATTACAGTATAAATTATGTGTTCTAGGTTAGTTACAGTCTTCAGAGTCTTCCATTGCGGCCCATTGGTATAGATTTATCTTGATGTATTTTTAACTTCTTTCATTGTTGCTGTGAGAAAAGGCTTGTTTTCTGTTACAAGTTAACATTCACTTAGAATGCACTACCGTACCGTAATTGCTTGAGGAAAGAGTATGGCTATCCCTGATAAACTGGAGAAAGTTGAGGATATTCTTCTTTAAGTATATAAATATAGTAAACTCAGTGAAAATAATGTAGTTAAGTTTCTGGAGGCTTAGAAGGAATATAATATTGATATTCTGGGTAATTAGGTCATGATATTTTCAGGGAACTCATTCAGAACTCTTTAAAATGAATCTTAATGTCAAAGACTATATTATATTCAGCACATTTAAGGTTATAAAGTCCAAAAAACTTTATGAAATTTCCCCATTTTTCTGAGGTATTTTTTATGATTTTTACAAAGTAAAAAATAATGTTTTCTGTTTTCTTCTTTTTAAAAATTTACTGGGTATAGTGGGCATTGTTCATTTATACTTTGTCACCCTAGATGACTAACCACATACTTAGAATGATGCCTGGAATTTAGTAGTTGTTCAATAAGTTTTTTTTTTAATTATCAAATGTTCAGGTGGTCTGTAACTAGTAAATGAAATGCTCAGTTTTGAGGGTCTTTTCTGGTTAATTAACATGAATTCTATAATGATTTCTTTCTTTTCTTTTTCTCTTTTTTTTTTGCCATGTCTTGATAGATACATGTGAGGTGAAGATGGAATAGTGTTGTGTGTGTGTCTATGTCTGTCTTATCAAAGATAGCATGTCTTTGAGTTGATTTTATTTTATTTGTTATAGATTGGTGTAGAAAGTGTAATAATATCACAGGTATAAACCTAAAGCAAGTGATACAGAGTTAAGCCAATTTGGATTATGAAATGGGTATTAGTCCATTCATTACACCAGTGGCCATGATGTTCAGATGTTTCTCATCAATGACTGCGTAGACAGCTGAACCAATCAAGGGATTTCAGGAAGCTCAAAAAGTTAAATTATTCATCTGCTTTAGCTTTAGATATCAATTCAGGACTTCAGCTTCTTAAACTGGCCAAGTGTGAGAGTTACATTTAAGTGTGTAAAGTAAAAGAAAAAAATGTCTGCCCAATTTTCTTAACTAAGAACCTGGTTTTTGCTTCTCTCTAAACTGTAGCATTTTCTGAAACTTGAGAAAAACCATTTGCCTAGCACAGCTGTTGACTTCCTACAACTGAAATGCTTTCCATTCCCTTTAAAATAAACCCTTCTGAAGCAGAATGTAGATCACATGTATCATCCAGACCAAAAAAGTTTGCTGAGACTTCTCCAGTCATTTGCCCTGGGGTCCGGAATCTTCACATTCCAGGCAGAGCTCCAGTTGTTCCGATTTAGTTACCCAGCTGGGATTGGCTACGCTGCTTACTCTTTTCTCCACCCCTTCACTTTCACTGGGAGAAAGTTTTTGAGCTAGAGATTAAATGTAAGTGCTGTCACCAGGCTTTCTGAGTGCAGCTGGCACCATGGGTGTGCTCCAGAGCAACTTCTGTTTGCTCTGAGCCCCCTGCCCTGCCTCCCCTTTCACCATGTTTCCTCTGGCAAGATTTTAAGTACAGCAATTCAAGAAGATTTTTCCTCCTAAACAATATTTTTCTGAAGCATATTGCCTCTTGATTGCTGGAAAAGAATCTTAAGTTCATTTCAAAAGTAACTTATGAACAAACCTATTAAAAGTGATGAAAGGAGCATTGAAATTGATTAGCCTTAATTTTTTGCTGTGCCAAAGTGTGCAGTGTCTTTCAGAGGAAACTATAACGGATCTGGTGAGTGTGCCATGCCAGTGGGGAGAATTGAATGTCCCTCATCTCCCTCTTTCCCTAGGGACAGTAGTCATGAGTGCCGAGTGTGCGGGGTCACAGAAGTGGGTCTTTCTGCATATGCAAAGCACATTTCTAGCCAGTTGCACAAAGATAACGTTGATGCACAGGAAAGAGAAGATGATGGAAAGGGAGAAGAAAAGGAAGAAGATTATTTTGACAAGGAACTCGTTCAGTTAATCAAACAAAGGAAAGAACAAAGTCGGTGAGTAATGATTTTGTTTTTAAAAAGCCTATCTGAAACAGAATGTAGTAGAGAATACATTTTTCCATTTTCATACTTGTCAGCAGATAGCATTCAGTCTTAGTTATAAAGTTTCACTTGAAATTGGTGTCATATGCATAAAAGGTCAATGGAATGCTTTCTTGAACTACTGTACTATCTGCTTTAAAAAACAAACTCAGTATTGTCCCTACATAAAAGCTAGCTATAGCTGCTACATACCTGAAATTTTACCATGTTGATAACTGTGTTTAGAACTGTCTTTATTCCAGAATTTTTGGATACCAATGAATTGTTTTTATTTAGTATCCAAATTTTATAGTAGAAAGGTATTTATAAGCTTCATTTGAATATTTTACATAGTATTTCTTATTGCATCCCTTAGGAAAAAATGTTTTGCCTGATGTGAATTAACATGGTGTTTCTACCAAATTTGATTTATGCCTTTAAGTACATCAGTAAATATTTATTAAATACATTTATATTTTAAATTGATAATGTTAAAATCATTTCAGCAATATGTTTTCCAGCTTGTATTATGTAATTTCATACCTACATTTATAATTCAGGTAATAGGCTATTTGTTGTATTTGAACCTTACTTGGGTCTAAAGACTTTAATTAATGAGATTTAATTAATCAGAATTTTCAGATATGAATAAAAGAGAGATAGAACCAATTATGGGGTGATTTAATTTTTTAAGTCCTAGGACATGATGAGAAACATTTCAAATTTTAAAATAAAATTTTAAAGATACTTCTTGAATACTAGTTATATCTGGGTCTGCACTTCAGTTTTAGTTAGAGGTTTGAATATAAAAAGGAAGCAGTTTTTACTCCATATGCTAAAAGTTTTTTGAACAAGTGTTTGAAGGAGATTTTCTTAGTCTTAAAATGTCAGTGGCAAAATGGTACTTAAATTGTTCAGTTGCTTAGTCCTTCAAATGACATTCTCACTACTTTCAGTATAGCTGTGGGTTACTCTTGTTTTAAGGTGGTGGTGCCTCTGAGAGACTAACTTCTATTTTTGCTCTTATACTCTTGTGCCATTATTAGTTTATGTGTGTAAATGATTAAACATTAAGTTAGAGGATAAAAGAGCTCAGTAAATTAGACATTCATTTGTAGTTAACTATTCTTTGAGTATTCTAATATGCTTTTTTTGGTGGCCTATTAATAAAGTCATCTACTTATTTATTCATGAGGTTTTTTTTCTTTTTTCCTTTATGAGGTTTTTAATTTAGATTGTTCTTTCTGGGCTGTGGGTTTAGCTTCATGCTATTGTCTCCTTGATCTAGCCAATTCATGATCTAGGAATTCTATTCTGTGGCTGATTTATTGTTCAATTCTCCTCTCATTTCTGGATCACAGTGTAGCTGAGTTAGTGATCTCCTTGGATATGAAAAGTTGCATACTGCTTAGAAACAAAAGATAACAGTAATTTGGCTAATAGTAGTACAAATATCCTGCAAGTATATGTAATAACACTTGTCACTTGGGGACCTAGGCTTTCCTATTTAGAAATGGTTGTAATACATAACGTAAGTGGAGTTTTGAACTTTTAGGTAAATTAGCTTTTAGTTCTGACTTGTGAAAAAGGAAGAAATTCCAATTTCTTATGGGTCCAAAATCTTATAGATATTGGAATCTTGAATACTGAATTTAAGATATAAGTCAAGTTCAGAGGAGGGAACCCAGCTACAGAAACTTTGTTTTTGGATTTACATTCTATCAAGGCCTAGTGGTTAAGAGTGTAGACCCCATAGTAAGACTGCCAAGTCTAGAGTTCTGCCGTATCACTTGTTGTCTGTTGTATTCTAAGCAAGTACTTAATCTCTCTAATCCTTTATTTTTCATCTAAAAAGTAAGAATAATAAGAATACTGAATTCAGAGTTGTGAAAAATAAATGTGATAATCCATCAAAAGTGCTTAATATGAAATGCCTGACAATTAGTTGATACTCAATACATTTTAGCTGGTATTCCATTTTTTGAGCACCTACTGTATGCTAAGCATTGCACTAGGCATACCAAAGGCAGTTTATAGAGGAAAAGGGCTTTATACCTATTCCTGTGATGTTTATTTAAATTTATTCACATTGTGTGGGCGCCTTGTCTAACATGAATAGTTCATACAGCTGTAGCTTCTTTATAAAAACCTCTAGCACATGGAGATCCTATAGCACTTATTGTGGGTGCTGCTTATTTGCTGTGTGCTATTTTACTCCTGTTTATAACCTTACTGATTTCCTCAGCTAGGTTGTATGTCCTTTAGGAACATGACCTATATATAAAAGTTTTTGTTCACCATAAACAGTGTTTGAATGTGTGCTTCATAAAGTGTTTATTAATGAAAGTGATTATGCAAAGTACTCTTACCATTTAGGTTAAGAAACTGGGTTTTTCAGAAAGAACCAGCAACTGAAGAAATAATTAAGAGCAGCCAAACTTAAACTGTATTAACTATGGTAACTAACCATAGCTACAAAATATAATTGTTTTCTTATTTTCAAAAAGCTGTATAATGTAAAAGTAGTAATTGGATGATAAACAGGGACAAAATCCCAGAATATTCCAAGAAGAACAGGAAAGGGAAGATTGTATAAATGTGTCACCTTCTTAATATTTTTGCAGTGATAGAAGAAACAAGGCATTGTTTAATTTCTAAATCAATATGTTGTGAAATATAAGTTTAACTGTATCATTTAAAGATATGAAAGCAACCACTATTAGAAATAAAAGCGAATTCTTTAACATATTCTAAGTAACAGGGGAGGGAGGTCAAGGGGAAGTTCAGTGGGTGATGCCTTTAAAGGAAGCATAAGAATTACTTTAAATCACTAATGAAAAACTTTTTCTTCCAGACAAGATGATCCTTCCAATAGTAGCCAAGAAATAAACTCCGATGACAGGCGACCCCAATGGAGACGAGAAGACCGAATCCCTTACCAAGACAGAGAGAACTACAGTCAGCCAGCATGGCATCATCGGGGACCTCCTCAGCGGGACTGGAAATGGGAGAAAGATGGCTTTAATAATACTAGGAAAAACAACTTTTTTCATTCTTTAAGGAATAGTGGTGGACCAAGAGGATATTCTGGGTGGCATAAGGGTGTTGTAGGAGGCTCTTCAACTTGGTTTCATAACCATAGTAATTCTGGAGGTGGTTGGCATTCAAATAATGGAACGGTAGATTGGAATCACAATGGTACAGGAAGGAATTCCAGTTGGCATTCTGAAGGAACAGGTGGCTTTCCCAGTTGGCATATGAACAGCAGTAACGGAAACTGGAAATCCAGTGTACGCTGTACAAATAGTTGGAATTACAGTAACCCCGGAGACAAATTTCAACCAGGCAGAAACAGAAGTTCTAACTGTCAAATGGAAGACATGCTATGGAACAAGACATCTAAGTCAAAGAAATACAATCAAGAGAGATATAATTGGCAGCGGCAAGAAAATGACAAAGTTGGTACAGTTGCCACATATAGAGGTCCTTCTGAAGGATTTACAAGTGATACATTTCCTTCCCAAGACTTACTTGACTTCAGTTTTGAGCAGCTGGAAAGCCAAACCACTAAACAAACAGACACCATAGTTTCCAAAATTGGTGGCAAGAATGGCAGTGCAACAAGGGAAAAGCTCCGTCGATGGACTCCTTACCCTTCCCAGAAGACTCTGGATTTACAATCCGGGATGAAGGAAATCACTGGTAATAAATCAGAAATGGTAGATATGCCCTCCTTTGATTTTACCTTAACAACCACAGCAACACAAGAGCCCCAAATCAATGAAACAAATAATTCCCCAACACTGAAAACACGAAACGAAACACATGCTGGATCTCTTAATCACAAAGCCACTTCTGACTGCACCACTTCCTATGAGGTGGTGAGAGAATGCCCCATTACAGAACAACCTGAACAAAAGCATAACTCAAATAAGACACTATCATTAAAATCCCCACTTCTTCCAATTCCGGTCACTAAATCAATCCCTCAAAAGCAAGATTCAAAGAATCTCTCAAAAAACACAAAAACTAGTTCTTTTTTTCCTGGAGAACACTCAAATCCTTTGAACAGATCCACTGTGGAAGACAATCATGGTTCTTACATGTCTAAGTTGCAGAGTTCATGTCCTTGTGTTTTAAAAGGGAATAAAAGTACATTTGGCACTCATAGGGAACCTGATGAAAATTTAAGTGATACATTACAGAAAGCCAAGGAGGTGCTACAGTGTCATGAGTCATTGCAAAATCCACTTCTTAGCACTTCTAAAAGGACCAGGAACTACGCAAAAGCAAGTAGGAATGTAGAAGAGTCTGAGAAGGGATCTCTGAAGATTGAGTTTCAAGTACACTCATTGGAAGATGAAAGTGATGGAGAGATATCTGACACAGAAAAGCATGGAACAAAAATTGGAACCTTGGGTTCTGCAACTACGGAACTTTTATCCTGCAGCACTCACAACACCAAGGAGAAAGAGGGGGATGACCAAAACCAGAAAACATCTAGAAAGCTATCCACTTCCCCAGGTAATTCAACAGTTCACCAGAAAGAATCTGGGTTACAAATGACATCTGCAGCCAGTCCATGCTCTGGCTTACTGCTAGACTTGAAAACCTCTCTAGAAGATGTACCAGTTGATGACCCTACTAAATCTCATGTATCTTATGAAACAGATGGCTTTGAGAGTGCTAGTTTGGATGCAGAACTTCAAAAAAGCGATATAGCTCAGCCCTCAGGCCTTCTCCTGCCTGAACTAAGTAAGCTTGGTTTTCCTGCCTCATTCCAAAGAGATCTCACCCGACACATTAGTCTGAAGAGCAAAACTGGAGCACACCTTCCTGAGCCAAACCTCAATAGTGCTCGCCGCATTCGCAATATTAGTGGTCACCGAAAGAGTGAGACAGAGAAGGAATCTGGACTCAAGCCTACCCTTCGGCAGATTCTAAATGCATCTAGGAGAAATGTCAACTGGGAACAGGTCATTCATCAAGTAACCAAGAAAAAGCAAGAGCTAGGCAAAGGCTTACCCAGGTTTGTGCCTCTTCAATGTACATTTCTCTTTCTTTTAAACTTAACCCTTGGACGCTGGCCAAGAGAATTCTTGTTACATTTAATTAAATGTTTGCAAAAATATTAGTTGTAGATATCTGGTTTAAATATCAAAGAGTAACTGCTACTCTATAACAAATGAGATAAAGTGTTTCCTAGCAAGGAATTCAGGTTAAAAGGAATGCACCTACTTTGGAGGAATGAGATGGGGACATAGGAAAAAACTATCTTAGAAATCTAGCACTTTGGTTTTAGGGGCCAGAAGGTGACAGCATAAAAAAGTGTACATATAAGTCTGTGTCCATCTGTAGGTCTTAATGAGTGGTACAACTTTTAAGTGTAGCTATTCGCATTAATTTTTATGTAGAACCTATGGATAGTTACCCTTCTGTATTTACTCTGGGCATTACATGTGTGATCGCAAAATATTTTCTCAAGTATTTCAGTAATATTTTGAATATTCATCTTATGTTGAGGTACTAAGCTTTTCTGAATGGTGAAGCAACATTCAACATAGCTTTGTTACTTGAAAATCACCCTGCTGTTTTATAATTATATAGCCATCCATGCTTAAATTTCTGTATTTGTTGAAAAAACATTTATTGTTGTCGCTTTTTTTTCCCTATAACTTGTGTGTATTATTGGATTACAAAATTCTTAGTATAGTGTTTGGCACTTGTGAATGTTCAGTTTTGGTTGGTTTGCTGTTCAAAATTATATATTTATTATTGGTTTCTAGCTTCGCATTACATAAAACCCTCAATTTTTACTCCCTCAAGTGGATTCTCACGGCTGTATACACATCTCTAATTTAGTACATTGTTACATTACAGTAGTTATAATATAGTTGTTTACTTTATGTTGGACCTCCTTGAGGGCAGAAACCATCTTATTTATATTTGTAAACTCAGTGCCTGCTGGTGTCTGGCACATCAAATGGCACTCTGTCAATCATATTTGACTTACGATTTCTTTTCTTTTCTTCTTTTTTTATTTCTTAAGGTTTGGCATAGAAATGGTACCTCTAGTTCAAAATGAACAAGAAGTCTTAGATTTGGATGGGGAGCCTGATCTGCCCAATCTGGAAGGATTCCAGTGGGAAGGTGTTTCCATTTCTTCATCCCCTGGGTTAGCAAGAAAGCGAAGTCTTTCTGAGAGCAGTGTGATTGTGGACAGGGCTCCTTCTTTGTACAGCTTCTTCAGTGAGGAAGGTACAGGCAAAGAAAATGAGCCCCAGCAGATTTTTTCACCTAGTAACTCATTGAGGGCTGCACAGAATCAAAAATCAACCATGGGCCGGAAGCAGGAAGTGACACCTCTGGCTACCTCCCTAAAAACAGGCGAAAGAGCTGAAAATGTGGCTACTCGAAGGCGACATAGTGCACAGTTATCCTCTGACTGTACAATACCTTTGCTGCATTTGGCAAAAGACCTAAACAACCAGGAGAGTTCTACACCACCTTCAGAGAATCAGAATGCCCAGGAGAGTAATGGAGAAGGAAACTCTTTATCATCAAATGCATCCTCAGCCCTTGCAATCTCCAGTTTGGCAGATGCAGCCACGGATAGTAGCTGTACTTCTGGTGCTGAACAAAATGATGGCCAGAGTGTTAGAAAGAAACGAAGAGCCACTGGAGTGAGTATGATTCCCTGTGCCTTTTGTAGAACATTTCGTGTGGTGACTTGGCTGTTATATGAAAGATTTAACTGTTTAATTTTTCTTGGGTGTCTGGGGTTGTGGTTCTCCCTACTCTAGAATAGAAGACTTGTGAGGCTCTTACTCTTAACTTTCATATTCTTATCCTACTCGTTTCTCTGAGTAATTCTGCCAAGTAGGATGTAATTGAATATGAATGTACAGTACTAGGAAAATATGAAGTCATTTCTAAAACTAGTCACCAAGCCAATGATTCTTTGTATCACCTGACAAGGAATAAGCCACATCTTCAGCTGTAACTTTATCTGTCTCCATGATGCATTCTGTACTGCTACTGAGGAAAGGCATTCTAGTTTTGCATTTGTTGGGCATGTGTGCTTGTTGGATCCAGAAGTTCTAGGCCTAACACTAAGGTAGTTTTATATACTGATACAGTACATTTATATGAGCTTACTTTTAGAAATATTTGTTGTCTCTGTTATTCTGTCCTTTGTACTTCTATTACCCAGCTTGGCCCTTTTAGAATCCACTTCTTCACTGACACCACTTCTTTCTGGTATTTCTGTTGCTAATATTTGCTGAATATTAATAATAATTACTGAACCCTTTCAGGAACCCTTTCTGAAAAGAAAGAATGGTGGTGGTAATACAGTCTGGAATCTGCAATGTTAGAAAATGGCTGTTTCTTTTAATACTGAGGCAATATAGCAGAGCAGATAGAGCTTGAGATATAAACCTGGGTTCAAATTCCAACTCTGCCCCCTTTGAGCTAGACACTGTCATGGGTATTGTTGGATGAGTGATTGTTCTGTTATAGAGCTAATATTTTGGGGCCTACTTCAATAGACTTTTTAGCTTTTTATCATAAGGAATTTATGGCTGAAATTTAAAGTAGAAACTATGCCACGATGAAATCAGGAATATGTATCACTTGCTTTGTCTATATTTTTATCTATGCCTTGCTTTACCAAAGTTTGAAATGCTTTGCCTATGCCCTGTGGGTTTTACCACCTCTAGAACACTAGAAAGGTACTTGACCTTAGGTTCTTTTTTAAATTATATACATCATTTAATATTTTAGGTCATATTATGTACGTTAGACTCCAGTTATATATGGTACCAATAACAAAGAATATTGTATGACTGACTATCTCAGAACTGATTCTTTGTTTCCCTCCTGGATAATGGCCTTTACATATTTAATACAATTTTTTTTATTTCTTCAGGATGGATCTTCTCCTGAACTCCCAAGTCTTGAGAGAAAAAATAAAAGAAGGAAAATTAAAGGAAAGAAAGGTATAGTACAGAATATTCTTGCAGAAAGAAATTGTTCTTATAGCAATTCATCCTTTTTACAATTTGACACAGAGTATAACTTGTGGTTATCAAACACTGATCACCCATTTACTATTATTTTTTATATTTTTATTGTCTTGCATAAAGGCATAGAAAAGTTTGACTTCCTGCTATATATACTTGCAGTTATAGAAGAAATATATGATGCCACGTAGACCTGTTAGCTAAAGTTAGTATATATCCTGGACAAATTGAGTTCAATACAAAGCCAGAAAGTCTTATTGAACCTTTTCAGTGGGGTGAAGAGGAACAGGCCTTTAGTAAAAATTTTGTCCATCCTGGTCATTTGTGGCCATTTCTCTCACTTTCCATTTTGGAGGCATCTTGGTTGCTTTTCTCATATGAATTAAGGAGATGAGTTATTAATGTGGCTCCCTGACTGATATGCTTCTGGAGCTATTACTTTCTACTGACTCAGATCTTGTTCTACTATAAGGACTGATGTGGGATGGGATTGAAGGAGCCTTGGTGATTGGTGTGATAGAAAAGTTGGAGTTAAGGATGACCTCACTTTCTGGCTGGGGCAACTGCATGGATGATGGTATCATTCATAGAGCTCAAAAATTCCATGAGAGGAGCAGGTTGAGAGGAAGGTGACAAGTTCCCTTTTCAATCCCTTGAGTTAAAAGACCTTAGAGACACTTAGGTAGAGATATCAAGTCAGTAGTTGGGTGTGTGGGCCTGGAGTTTAGTAAGGAGGTCTTGGCATATTGAATAGGACAGAGAAACATAAGATAACAAATACATACAGTAGAACATTTTAAGTAATGAAGTGTACTATTTGAAAGCTATATCTCCTTCAGGAAGAATTCTCTAATAAAGAGAACTATTGGATGTTGACTAACAGTAGAAAAATATGGATTGGATGAGGAATGAAAGCAGTTCAGGTCAAGGGCCCAAACTAAGCAAACTTGGGTGAGGAGGGTGGTAGATAAAGGAAGAATGGGAAATGAAAACAATTGATTTGCCTGAGCCAAAGATTTCATTTGGAAGGGTAGTGGTGGAAGATGGTGATCAGGAAAGGTAGTACCATGTGGTACACTTGAGCTTATGAGGTACCTCCATAGTAGCAGTTCTCACTTTTGGTTTTAAGCTCTGACAACATCAGGCTTGGCTCTGTGATTTGTGAGATTTGATAAGTCTCCAGTTGACCTATTTGAGAGAAAATAAAGGCTTATCCTAGACAATTGATGTAGTTCCATGTTCTGAGGAGCTGTATTATTAAAGAGAAATCTTCAGTGTTAAACTGAGCTTTTTGTTTTTGGCAGAACGTTCTCAAGTTGACCAGCTGCTGAATATTTCTTTAAGGGAGGAAGAACTGAGCAAATCATTGCAGTGCATGGATAACAACCTTCTGCAAGCCCGTGCAGCACTTCAGACAGCTTACGTTGAAGTTCAGAGGCTACTTATGCTCAAGCAGCAGGTAACAACAGATGGAACATTTGATGAAAATGGATCATCCCTGAAGTTGGATTTCAAAATGCTTAACAAAATACTTTGTTTTTAGATAACTATGGAGATGAGTGCACTGAGGACCCATAGAATACAGATTCTGCAGGGATTACAAGGTATTTGGAGAGAATTTGATGTAGCAGGTCCTCTGTAGCATGTTATTTTCTGTTCTCTAGCAGGGAATTAAAGTAGTAATGGAAAGGTCATATGATTTCATTCTTTCATAGAAAGGCCTGTGAAACTGTACATCCCCCACATGCTAACCAACAGAGACAGAACGTTACAGAAGGAGCCTCGGGTTAGGAGTCAGAAGACCTGAGTTCACATCTTGGCTCTTCCATTAGTACTTATATGACTTTGGATAAGTCACTTATCTGAAATATTAGAATATTAATGCGTGTTTTGTCTGTGTCCTTGGTGGTCGTATAGATTATACGGCAGTCTATTTTGAAGGATTATAAGGGACTTTAAAATTCTCTTAAAAAATGCAAATTGATTAAGAAACAAATGACTTTTTGCATTTTGATAAAATTTTTGCATTTGGATATATGTTTCCCATTCCAGAAACATATGAACCTTCTGAGCGCCCATACCAGGTTTTCTGTAGCCTTACACGAGAACAAAGAAGCAGTAGATCTCAAATATCAGCTGATGCCACACTGCTGCCTACTCCCTTTTTCCCAGTTTTTCTGGAGCCTCCATCTTCCCATGTGTCTCCATCATCCACTGGAGTTCCTCTTCAAGTAACTACATCGCCACCTTTGCAAACCCATGGCAATGTTCCTGCTCCAGATTCATCAGTTCAGATTAAACAAGAACCTATGTCTCCTGAACAAGATGAGGATGTGACTGCTATGTCACGAGGCTCTCCTTGCAGTGTGTCCAAGGAGTTACTGCAAGCTAATAGTATGTAAACTTCTTTCTGGGTTAAGGGCAACCCTGTAGTGAATCTAAGGGCAATTTTGTATCAGTGATGTAAAGTTATACTTGTGCATTAAGACTAAAGTTATTATAATTATTTTTTCTTGAGATTTCCTTTTTTCAGGAGGATTATTTAAATATCAGTAACTTTTCTCCAATTTTCTCTAATATAGAATTACTAAATTCACTTTGTATTAGCACCTAAAAGATTTCATTTATCAAGATTGGTGTAGAATTATTTAGTTTTGGGGAGATAAATGGGGTTCATGTTCAGTTTTTTAAATAAGAATATCTTCTCATTTCTCAGCACATAACTGTCTTTATTATCTAAAGGACAAGCCAAGATTAATATAAGCCTGAGAGTCAGGTGGTCATAATGAAAGGCAGAGGGCTTTGGGGCTTGGAATTGCCTAATGGGAACTTTGGTGGTTTTGAGAAATAGTGAAATTTTTGGTCTTTTCATAAAATAATACATACCTGGTTACCATTTGAGAATAACTTCTGAGAAACTTAAAATCTTAGTTGAAGTTTACATAACCAGTAGTGCTACACTGAAAATTAAGAAGTAAACAAACTGGCATTGTGTGATTTCTTGAACCAAAACAAAAAGTCTGAAGAATTACCTATTGTAACACTGATCTAGATAGCTATAGTAAATGTATATTGTTCCTACTGAATTTTGTTACTTTTATGTGGATAGTATTTGGTACTTTTTAAAAAAACTAGTAATGAAGCAATATAGTGACTTCTTTTGAAGCTAATTTTTTCTAAAATAGCTTTTAGATTTTTCTGGTTGCAAAAGTAATTCACATTTATTATAAATAATTGAGAAACTATAAAATTGTCGATGTTATTTTATTATATATTATTTCAGCCTGTTAAATCATAAATGCTTGAGTATTTACATGTAGACTTAATACAAAAGATAAATCATAGTCTGTTGTAACCTCACTTTTTTCCATTTAATAATCATGATCATTTCCTTGTGTCATAAAAATAATTCATCTAAAATATTTTATTTTACTAGTGTAATATTTTGAGAAGTTTTATAATTGGGTGTATAATGATTGCTATAATCTTTCAATATTTAGTTTTTTTCTTTTTTCTTTTAATGTTCTGTATAGCACTACATTATATCTGTCTTTGAGTATATCTGTGATTATTTATTTCATCAATTTAAATTTGTAGACATGAAGTCAAAGAAAATAGACATTTTGAAGTCAGCTGACTTTTTAACTATCAGTATGTAGCTAAACTGGATGATGTACAAACTGCATAGTGAAAACTGGGAAGAAATAAAGGGAATGCAGTTTAGCTAAGTAGATAACTTGAGTGTCTACTAAGAATAAAACACAATGTTCACTGAAACTTACTGGATTTCTCTAACCAATAACACCATAATAAAAATCAGTAAAATAAACAATAAAATAAAATACAAATAAACAAAGTGTGCCAGGCTCCAGGTGCACGCTGTGAGCATGTGGGAGGAAACGACCCACCTTCAAAGATGCAGTTCTTAAGGGGAAACGGCAACACCCATATGTCAGGGGTGGAAGTGTGCGTGTGTGTTGGGGGGAGATTAAAAAGGGTGAAAAAATAAAAGTATCCTACTTAAAAAATACACCATGTTCAGCATGTGGACATTTCAAATAAGAAAGAAAAAAGATTAATAGAAAACAATCTGTGCTCATACGGAGCTTACTTAGCATGTAAGACATGCACATTATTTGTGAGATTGATGCAAAGCAAAGTGTAGTAAGTGCTACAATAGAAATCTGTAGGTTATGGGAAGCGGAGGGGTGAGATAATAGCATTGACAGTCATGGTTCAGTTAACATACCATTGAAATGTCTTATTTGGTAGAGATTCAATTAGTGACAAATAATTGCAGTTTATGACTATAAATTGGAGACACGAAAAATGCAGTAACTTTTTCCTTCTCGATTCAGGAGAGATCAGTGACCATTGTCCAGTTTATCCAGTCATTACTGCACCATTGTCCTTATCAGAACTAACAGAAAATTTCCAAGAGCCTAGCCAAGAACTAAAGTTTTCTGTGGAGCAAGGAGATGCCAGAAACAGAGAAAACACTTCCTCTTCTCAATCAGCCAGTCTTCCTAGCACAAATAAAGAAGGTGAAGAGCCAACCAAAAGCAACAGCGGGTCTGAAGCCTGTACCAGTTCTTTTCCAAGATTGTCCTTTGCTTCAGAAACCCCTTTAGAGAAGGAGTCCCACTCTCCAGCTGACCAGCCTGAACAACAAGCCGAGTCCACTCTCACATCAGCTGAAACTAGAGGAAACAAGAAAAAGAAGAAACTTAGGAAGAAGAAAACTCTAAGGGCTGCACACGTTCCTGAGAACAGTGATACTGAGCAGGATGTATTTATTGCTAAACCTGTGAGGAAAATGAAAACTGGAAAGTCAGCTAAAGGAGGGAAAGTAACAACCTCCACCTGGGAAGATAGCAGAATTGGCCCTGAGCAAAATGGTGTCAGAGATGGGCCAGATAGTGACTCCTCTCTGGAAGTTTTAGAAATTCCTAATCCTCAGTTAGAAGTGGTAGCTATTGATTCTTCTGAATCTGGAGAAGAAAAACCAGACAGCCCATCTAAGAAAGATACTTGGAACTGCACAGAGCAAAACTCATTAGAAACTTCTCGTTCTGGTTGTGATGAAGTTAGCTCTACTAGTGAGATTGGCACTCGCTATAAAGATGGTATCCCTGTGAGGTAAGGTGTTGTTCTGATTCAATTAGAACAGCTTTCACCATTCTGTTCTCAAAAAAAAGGAATTTTTTGTTATGACCTAGAATTCTTAAAAGAATCAAATTTATAGAAAATCACTAAGAATTATGGATATGAAAGAATCAAACTTTGGCAATGGAGATTTTTCTCCTTTTGCATTTGTGTTGTAAATATTTACTATACTTTTATATAGAAATTTCAGATGGAAAAATAATCTTGTATTATTGCCATTTGCTCATTGATTAGAACAACCCTTTGAGTCAGGAAAAGTTTTACCTTCTGTCCTGTTGACATAGACATAAGGAGACTTTTGCTATTATTTTGTAGTGTGGCAGAAACTCAGACTGTGATCTCCTCCATAAAAGGATCAAAGAACTCTTCAGGTATTTGGTTGTTCAGTTTTATTTAAATTAACCATGGAGAAAAAAGCTTGTAAATGTTAGAGCCAGGAGTTATCACCAAGAGAATTGCTTTGCCTTGCAGTTATAGTATCCCTAAATTCTTAAATCCTGGCTTTTCAGTTTCTTATTCCCATCTCTCTTACCTGGCTCTTATCTATTCAACGAACTAGTATTAATGTTTTATTGGCTCTGGAGTTTTTTGCTTTGAGGAGGAACTGCTTAAAGAATAATGCCTCTCAATGAAATAACTGGCAGCAGAGGAAACTTGACATAGAGAGATATTTGATACCCTCCAGTTATTACTCAAACACTCATTTTCTTAAGAAAAAGAAAGACCTGTTATTGTGAAATCTTCATAATGAAGATATTAATGAAAAATGTTGTATTTTGTGAGGGACACTAGGCTTTAAGAAGAATTCAGGGGCCACTATATTATGTAATCGTTTTTGATTTTTGAGTATCTTTTCAGACACAAGCAGACATGTCTCTGAAACATATTCTTGTCTTCTAGAGATATCTTCAGAGCCAGGAGAAGATGATGAGCCCACAGAAGGGAGCTTTGAGGGACACCAAGCTGCAGTGAATGCAATTCAGATATTTGGGAACTTACTGTATACATGTTCAGCAGATAAAACTGTTAGAGCTTATAATCTGGTGGTAAGTTGATGTAGCAATTTGAATATTTTTGGTTGGTTGCAGGTTTTAGAGACTCCAACTTGCATTCTCTTAAACAAAGGGGATTTTATTTGCTGTCCAGGAATGGGGTGGGCTTTAGACTAACTTTAGATATAGTTGATCCTGTGGCTCAGCATGGTCACTGGAGACTTAATTTTGTTCTCTCTCTCCACTTCGATTTTTCTGTACCTCTTTCTAAAGCTAGTTCTCCTGCTCATGATTAGATGCCAGGAGCCACTGGGGTTTCTCTTCCCTCGCACCACACACGTAAAGGTCTCATGCTTTATTCCCTGAATAATCACTTGGCAAAAGGAGATGGGATTACAACAACAACTTTGTGCCAGTCAGGTCCTAACCCTAGTGTTGGTGAAGAGATCAGTCATATAGCTGCTACATAAAAGAGAAGGAGTAGAATAAATAGTTGGGAAGTATAAAGAGGAGTCAGTTCCCTGACAATTGATTAATTTTCCAAGTTATTAAGGACAGCAACAGTCTTTCACTACCCACACTTAGTATAATCTGATGTTTGTTACTCTGAATTTTCATAGAATGAACTTTTAAGTTTTGAATTTGATATATGTCAAACTAATTCTATTTATCAACAATGACAGCCAAGAAACTTTAGAAACACTATCTTGTTCAAATAAACACCGTGGAAATATTTGAAATTGCTGAAGTCCTTGAAAATCAAAAGGTTAGATGAAGAACCCTGAAAATGTGTTTGCTGTAGGCAGTGGGTGTATAGTTTCCTTTAGCCTAATAACATGAGAGCAAAAGGGGTGACTGAAGGAAGGAAGCAGTATACCATAAATGTGAGTGTAAAAATTGGGGGATTGGCTCTAACTCTAAATTACAAAAGAAATAAATATATATAAATAAATAAAAATTCTTAAATAGATCTTAGAGATAACATTAAGGATGTTTCCTTATGAAACCACACCTGGACCACTAAGACCTGTGATGGCACCTGACACATCTTTGAATATCATGGAGCATTCTTGCAAGCTACTGATCAAATACAGGAACTTATCTGAGTAATTAGCTATAATCTGGGTGTCTAGATATTTGGTCTGTATGTTGCAGAGCCTTTCTTTAGGCATTAATTAAAATTCTAATCTACATTATAGTGAATTGCCCTAAGTATTTTTTAGTATGATTCACCTAACATATAGTTGGAAGTACCTTACTATATGTGACTTTTTGCTGGGCGTTCAGTGATCAGATATTTACTAAACAATGATTTTATAGCAGGCACTTTTCTAGGCATTGAGGATATAGCAGTGAACTGTTTTAGCAATTTGTTGTTGTTGAGGAAATGCATTCATTATCTGATCCTTCTGTTTCCATAAGTAATGATCTGATCTGTGCTTGACTTTAGAGTCGGAAGTGCATTGGTGTCTTTGAGGGCCATACTTCCAAAGTGAACTGCCTCCTGGTCACTCAGACCTCTGGGAAGAATGCTGCCCTTTACACTGGTTCCAGCGATCACACCATTCGCTGCTATAATGTCAAAGTAAGTGGATCCAGAGAAATCAAAAGTGATGGTATGGAACTGCTTTGACTATTTACTATGTAGAGACACTGAGACAGATGCTTCATTCTTCCCACTTTCTCTTTTTTGCTTCTGAACCAATTTTAGTACACTCGTATAATCCTTGGTAGAAATGGGCTTAGATACAAACCATGTTTTCTGTTTCTCTCCATAGTATTTTTTCATTTACTATTATTACTAATATACCTCCCTTCATCTTTCTCACAAATATCACTCTGGATTTTAATTTTTATATCATATGACAAATTAATCCTAGCTAGAAAAGAGTAAAAGATTGAAATTTTTTAAACCTAATGAGTTAGAAATGAGTATCTCCTCTGAGAAAGAACTTTCTAAACCTAAATGCTTTAAAAGAAATGAGAGAAAATTTTTTGCATTAAATTTTCTCGTTGTCTCTTAGTTTCTTTAAAAGGCAACTGTTTGAAGCAGTGCTAAATCAGGTTTTTAACATGTATAGATGAAATATGTGTGATAACAAGAACACAAAAGAAGGGGAGGGGATAGAGTTGTGCTGGTACAAAGTTCTTATATTTTATCGGGTACAAGGCTCTTATATTTTATTAGGAATGAGTCAGTATTAACTTAAATTAGATTGTTAAAATCTAAAGAGATAATCCCTAGAGTGCTGGTTCACAGCTTCAGTGTGCATCACATTGGCCTGAAAAGCTTGTTAAAACACATTGTACTGGACTGCACTCTCAGTTTTTGATTTAGTAGGTTTGAGACAGGGCCCAAGAATTCACATTTTTACCACATGATACTAATGCTACTGGTCTGGAGGCTACACTCTGAGAACAACTGCCTGAGAGCAACCACTAAAAGAAGAATGCAAAGAAATAGAGCTAAAAAATCCAAAAGAGGAATTCAGATGGCATACTAAAAAAAATCTGTTTAATACAAAATGAGATAGGAAAGAAAGATAAAAATGAGACAGAAAGCTAATAGCAAATTGGAGACCTAACTCTAACCATATTTAGTAACAAATATGAATTAACAGTAAAATCAAAAGGCAGAGAGATTGACTAAATAAAGAAGAAACACCAAAATCTGTGCTGTCTACAAGATGATTCAAATTCAAAGACAAAGTAGGTTGAAAGTAAAAAAGAAGGAAATAGATGTGTTATGTAAATTGTAACAAAAAAAAGCTGGAGTGGTTATGTTAATATCAGGCAAATGGATTTTAAGTCAAAGAAAACTGCTAGACACAAGAGTGACATTCCATAATAATAAAAGGATCAAGGAAGCAGGAAGATATAACAATGATAAATACATATACCTAATAACAGAGCTACAAAATACTTGAAGAAAAACTTATAGAACTACAAGGAGAAATAGACAAATCCACAATTATACTTGGAAACTTCAACACCTCTTTCAATAATTAATAAAACTACTAGACAGAAAGTAATTAAGGATACAGAAGAACTGTACAACGCCATTGACAAACAAGATCTAATTAATATTTATAGAATCTACCACCCAAAACAGGAGAGTCACAGTTTTTTCAAGTGCATATGAAACATTCACCAGGATAAACTATGCTAGGTCATTAAATAAGTCTCAATCTTAGGAAATTTCAAAAGTGTTGAAATCATTTAGAGTATGATCTCCAACCATAGTGGAATTTAATTAGAAATAAATATCAGAAATCTGGGACATCTTCAAATGTAGGGTAATGAAATACCATACTTCCAGGTTACCAATGACTGAAACAAGTTACAAGGAAAATTAGAAAATATCTTCAGCTAAATGAAAATAAGAATACAACTTACATTGGTAGGATATAGTTAATGCATTGCTGAGAAAGAAATTTGTAGTTTTAAATGATTACATTATGGGGGAAAAAAGGTATAAGATCAATTATCTAAGTTTCTCAGAAATTAAAAAAAGAAGAAAAAGTTAAACCCCAAGTAAGTAGAAGAAAGGAAATAATAAAGAGCAGAATGGAAATCAATAATGTATAAAACTGACAAACAATAGGAAAAATCAATGAGACCAAATGCTAGTTCTTTGATAAATAAAATAAACTTTTAGCTAAATTGATCAAAAAGAAGACATAAATTTCCAGTATCCAAAATGAAAGAAGGAACCTCATAGTAGCATTATTCATTATAATAAAATAATAGAAAAAAATCAATACATCCATCAACTGGTAAATGGATAAGTGTGGTATATAAAAATGTGGTAAGTGAAAAAGGGAATAATATTGACAACTAAAAGGAACAAATTATTGATACATGTAGTAATGTGGATGGATCTCAAAAATATTATACTAGGTGTACCGTGGGAGGGGTGAGAGGGATGGTAGATGGGGCGAAGGGGGTCAAATATGTGGTAACAGAAGGAAATCTTACTCTGGGAGGTGAATACACAATGTAAATGTATATGCCTGACTGTTATAGTATACAGCTGAAACTTACTAGATTTCATTAACCAATGTCACCATAAATAAAATTAAAAAAAAAAATTATGCTAGGTAAAAGAAGCCAGATGTAAAAAACTACATACCATATGTTTTCTTTATATGAAATCCTAGAAAAGGCAAAACTATTAGAGTTGCCTGGGATGGCAGTGGGGATTGACTGACAGAGGGTATGAAGTAACTTTGCAGTGAAAACATTCTGAAAGTTGATTGTGGTAATAGTTGCATGACTATATACTTTATCAAACTTAATAAAATAGATATATTTCACATGGTGAATTTTATTAAGTGGAAATAATAATTTAATCTGTTAAAATTGTAAACAAGTTTTGGTAAGATATAAGTAAAAAGGGAAAAGATAGTTGTAACAGGATAGGATAAACATAGGATTAATATATATTGTAAGGAGTTTACACCTTTAGGAAGTATTAGAATTCCTGTATGTAAATTGGGAAAAGACAAAAACAAATTTTAGGAAGAGAAACTGTAAATAACTCTTTGAAAAAAATAATAGTCTTGTCAATAAATGGAAATTAAAATGAAAATTTAGTAGTATTTTGACTTATAAAACTAGCAAAAACTTTAATTTTAATTTTAATTTTTTTATTTTTGGGGGGAGGAAAAGTAGTTTTATTTCATTCTTCAAATTTGTGTACTCACATTTAGTGCTATATAAACTTGTCTTTAGAATGGAATTAGACTTGGGCAGTATCTCACCTGAGTTTATTTAGAGAAATGCAACTTGGCCATTCTGCCTGAAAATATTGAAACAGCTGCCAAATTAGAAAATAGGGCATTTATAATCAGAAATTTTAGGTTGATCTCCATACTATTTATTGTTGGGTTAATTTTATACTTAGCATATATTTTTAAGGTAGGTGAAACATGTTATCAGACATTATGCAAGAAATCACATCTTTTGCATAGGTGGTCCCCTGGGTTGTACTTTCTGGTAACAGAAAATATACACTGGCATCATTAAACTGAACTCATAGGTACATATAAAATTTGTACAAAGCCATTATGAATTTTCAAGTTTAGAAGGACCTTTTAATAGTTAATCTTTGAGCTTAAATGGATAAAAATTAAAATAGTCCCATACAAACTAGCGAACACTTAAAAGATGTTTTATTATTCTTAAGGATTCTAACACAAGTAGTACTTCACATAGTGGGACTATACAGTTAAGTATACAAATTTTAAGTATACAGCTTGATGGATTTTTATATAGATGTACATTTGTATGACTACTATCAAGATCAAGAGATAGACCATTTCCATTTCCCTGAAGCTTCCCACATACGCCTTCCAGTCACCACCACCCCCAAGTATAACGATTATTCTGACTTCTGTCATTATAGATTTTGTCTGTGCTTGAACTTCATATAAATAAACCATACTGCATGTATGCTTTCATGTCTAGCTTTAGCTCACCATAATTTCCAAAGTTCATGTATATTGTTGCATGTACCAATAGTTATTTTTTTATTACTGTGTGATATTCAATTTCTTCTATAAAATTACAAAAAAGATCTCATATGGGTTAACCAGAGGCAGCATGAATCTTAACATTTCGGCATATTTACTGTCTTTGCTTTACAATATCATATGTGGCATTTATATTCATAATTTTATGGGGAAAATTGAAAAATTTAAAGACTGATTCTTGGGTATGAAAGAAAATTGAGAGAAGAGAGCAAAGGCTTTGACAGCCTACAGCTTCTGTTACCCTACCCACAGCTTGTCCCATCCTGTGCACTTATAACCATTTAAATATATTTATCCAGCCTGTTTAAAAGGCTACTCTTGGGTCTATGGCCATGCCTCCCTGAATGTGCCTGATCTCGTCTAATTTTGGAAGCTAAGCAGAGTCAGGCCTGGTTAGTACTTGGATGGGAAACCACCTAGGAATACCAGGTGCTATAGGTGTTAAAAAATAAATCAATAAATAAAACTAATAATGAAAAGCTGCACTTGGGCTTTTAGTTGCTTAGTATCATTCAGCAACAATCTTGAGCACTTACTATGTTACTGGCCCTATTCTAGGTTCTAGGTAATTAGATTTGCTATGTAACCCAGCTCTGAAAATTCATGGAAATTGTTTCTTGAGGGTCAGATCAAACAGTGCTTGCTTAATCTGGATATGCATAGAATTACCAAGGAAGTTTTTAAAAATACATATTCCAGAGCCTACCAAATTAAAATTTAGCAATTGGAGGTGAGAAGCTTAGGGTTTTATATATTTTAAAAGCTTCTTGTGTAATTATAGACCAGCTAATCTGACACTGATTTAAAGGAATCATTCGAGAGCTATTAAAATAGAGAATCAATTGCAAGAAAGCATAAGTTTGATTAATGCATATATGTTTGATTAATCACATATGTAACTATAATCTTGATTTTTCTTTTTTTAGATGTCAAATGCAGCTTTAACTTTATCTTTGGCTACTTAATTTAAGAGGCTAATATCCAACTCATAATGCCCTTTGAAAAATTCCTACATTTCAAGTTAGAAATACGAGTAACATTATTAGAGTTTGTATTTGTTTTTGATATTACCTACAATACAACTTGAGAATCTTTGGCCACACATTTCATAGGAGAAAAAAGTCTAAGATGGTCTTCTACAAAATAGAGCATGCTATATTTTCTTTATCATAAAATCATTTTATACTCTGTTTTCAGAAGTGGTGTTTTCACATTTTACTTGCTGTTAATCTGTGCTGATTACGTGTTGTGTACTTTTACTAGACACGAGAGTGTGTGGAACAGTTACAACTGGAAGACCGGGTTCTCTGCCTACACAGTAGATGGCGAATCCTCTATGCAGGACTGGCAAATGGCACTGTGATCACCTTCAATATAAAGGTTAGTTGTTGGGGAGAGAAGACTAAATTCCCATTCCACTTGAAAATAGTGTGAGTTGGGGGTGTGGGGAAGAAGTGGAAGGCATACCTTTTCCTGTTTTCTTGTGAGAAAGCAACAGAATTAGTTGCTGCTTAAAAACAGTTGTCTTCTGGTGTAAGTGAAACAAGATCCTGCATTCTGTCTGTGAAGACCAAGTGTGCCAAGACTAAAATGTAACTCTACTAAATTAAACCAAGCCTGACAATTTAGAGCCAAATAATGAGTCACAGGTTAAACTAGTCTTTATCTCCTTTTAAGAATGACACCGTGAAAAAGAAGCTTAAATTCCTTTGAGTATGACATGGATGTGGTTTGGAATTGATTTAGGGTCTCATGAGGGTAGCCTGTTCTGTAAAGTGAACCAAGTGAGAGGTTTGCCTTCATGCCCATGTGGTCTCATTTTTTCTAACCCAAAGAGAAATTTATTTGTTGAACAAACCTTCGTTGAGCATCTGTTATGTTCTAGGCCCCAGGATGAGGCTTAGAAAATAAGTGGGGATGATACTTGATGGCCCTTTGTGTTTTGTTAATGTAGTGGGACTTCATTTCGTAGCCTTTAAAGGATGAGAGCCATCCAGTTTGAGGAACAGCCACTCTGGAGTTGATGAGATTGGAAAATATTGGTAAAGATAGAAGCAGGGAGACCATTTAGGAGGCTTTCTAATGGAATCTGACATGAAAAGTTAGACTGAGGATAAAGAGAAGAGAATGGATAAAAGGTGTAATCTAAGAGGTGGAATTGATAGGTTTGGTTACTGATATGTTGTAGCACTATCTCCCAAGGTCATCTGGTCATCTTTTAACAGCATATTAGAATATTTACTACATAATACCCAGTTATGGTATCATTCATATGTTTAGTGAATATCTACTATCCTTCCACATGCTTAGCTGGAACTGTTTATAAGAGATACAGTAAAATTGCCATGGTTTTTGTCTTTAAGAAGTTTAAAATCAAGTTGGAAGAATCTAGCACATATAATCAAGAGCCGGGTTATTTGTTTCACTTGCTAGGAATAGATTACAGAAAGGTAATTAGCGAATGTGTTTACATTCCAGATGTGAAGTTCTAACACCCTAGGTTACATTTGCTTAGGACAATAGAATAAGAAAAAAATACATTTAAATATTTTAAAGGATAAAGTTTGATAATTACCAAATTCTCCTCTGTTGTAAGATTGTTACCAAAGGTAGATAGAAGTTGTGAACAAGATCTCGGGGCGAAATGACAAGAAATTCAAATGGACTTTAAATGCTTGAAAATTCCCAGAGAAGATGGACCTTGAGACAGAGATTTGAGAATCTCTGCAGATATATGAATTTTGAAGCCTAACAAGGCTGGGCCTTTTCTGATTTGCCCAAACTCCTAGAATGCAGTGCTTCTGGGATCTCAACAGAAAGCCAGGGCTGTATATCAGGACCAAATCACCATCGGGCCAAACTCGACCCATCTATCTCCCAGCACCTTAAGATGTCCGAGATCATTGTTTAGCTCTGTAGGCTTCCAGCTGCTGCTTTGTGCTTATTTAGTTTCTGGGAGTTTTACCCCATATATGTACCTGAAGTACTTTTTTTTAGAGTTTTGGGAAAGTAGGAGACTTTATGAATAAGATTTTTGTGGGGCTAAGGGAAGCAAGTCTAAAATCTGAGATTAAAGAATTCTGTTTGGGAATTTGGGATGTGACCACGCCACTTTGACTGATATATAAAGGCTTCCATAGTCATGAGAGATGACAGAACCAAAAGTCAGAAAAACATCAGAATTATAACAAGGTGGAGAATGAGAGACTAATTAAAATGATCTAAGAAAATCGCTCTCAGTAGAGAATTTTGGAAACACCATGGCAAATAGAGTGCATAAATTTTGGTTGACAAAAAAAAAAAATAGTGAAATTATCCCTGGGTCTGTGGCATGGAAAATGTATTAGAAAAAAGGTTGATCATTATCATTAACTTAAAAGAAGAGAGAGAAAGTATATAAAGAGAATAAATTTCTAATTACGATCAAGATAGTGTGGTTTGAAGTTAGAAATGAGTTTATAAGGTAAGAGTTTGCCTCCACTGGAATGGAGGGAAAGGGAGCCAAACACAGAAAGAGATCTGGAATGGGAATGGCAGAGTTTGGGGGTGGGTATGAGAACTTAAGTACAGGTAATAGAATCTAGAGTTTGTATCAAGGTAGTGATTTGGGTCAGTTGATTTTGAGGTTTGCCAGTTAAGTTGCTTTTACTTCATATAATGGTGGTTTATTTTTCAGAACAACAAGCGTCTCGAAGTCTTTGAATGCCATGGCCCGCGGGCCGTTAGCTGTCTTGCCACAGCTCAGGAAGGTGCCCGAAAGCTGCTGGTTGTGGGGTCTTACGACTGTACCATTAGTGTACGCGATGCACGGAATGGACTCCTTCTCAGAACTCTGGAAGGCCACAGCAAAACTATTCTTTGCATGAAGGCAAGTATAGTGCAGGGGAACTGGAGCTAGTTGTGCAACACAAATGGAATTGTTTGAAGGACATTTCCTGTGTTGTCTCATGCCTAATTTAGAACACAGTCATCCTGAAAAGAGGAAGGAGATTACAATTCCTTTCTTTAGGCCTGGGTTACCGTCACCAAAGGACACACTCTTTAATATGTTAATACATTAACTTAGAGACAACAATGCCCTTCTAGGCTACTTCATAATCATTCTGAAGAGATAACAAATCCAATAATACATTGTCAATTCATCAGAGTGCATGGTTGTAGAACATAAGTTTCAGTTCAGAAAATTTGTCTGAGAAACTTATTTTATACTTAGTTTATGCTCATCTCAGAATAGGTGGAAATTAGAATTAGCCTGTGTATAATGCTAGTTACAGAGGAAACTCAGAGCCTTATACTGAATCTAACTCCTTGCATTTTTTTCTTTAAGGTGGTGAATGACCTTGTGTTCAGTGGCTCCAGTGATCAGTCAGTCCATGCCCACAACATTCATGTAAGCCCTGTTGGTATAAAGAAATCTTTAATAAAATGGTTAAAGCTTGAAGGAGTTCTCAGACCTCTTAGAATTTAAATTAAGCCCCCTTTCCAGTGAAAGGCTTAACAATAATCTCTATGCGTAAGCTCTTGGTTAATATTGAGCACCCTGGAAATTCTGGCCTCATCAAAATTTTTAATAAGAGACAGATTCAAAGTTTATGTAAGGTTTTGTTTGAATGTCTCATTTAAACGAGATAAATTGAGCATCTGAAGCTCTAAAAAAGTAGACATAGTATGTAGTTTAAAATAAAAGAAATAAAAACATCCAAGAGACTCTATTCAGGTCATAGAGGCAGCTCTTTAAAGCCCAGTTCCAAGTCTGTAAACCTGGGGATAATCTAAGGCCTCAGGAACTTGATATGTGAAATGATATAAGTGAAAATACAGTTGACCTTCGAACGACATGAGTTTGAATTGCTCAGATTCATTTATATGTGGATCCCCGCCCCCCAATAAATACCTGTACTGTTTGTGATTGGGAATCTGTAGTACGGAGAGCTAAGTGTATGCATTGTTCTGTGGCATTTTATATAGGGATGCATCCTAGGATTTTGATATCTATGGGGAATAGGAATGTGGTCCTAGAACCATTCCCCCATGGATACCTAGGGACAATTTAAGTTTGGGAGAATCAAGAGTTATACACTGATTTGTATCTGCACAGGGGTCGGTACCCATAACCCCTATATTATTCAAGGGTCAACTGTACTTTGAAAGCTATAAAATACACACAGAGTTGTGACCCTTCTTGTGCTGTGACACTAAGTTCTCTCCATCAACATACATTTTGTATATTTTACATAGGTAACAAATGCTTGTGGGATTACTTTAGCTGTTAAAATGAGTACAGCTACATGTGCATATAAGCCTCAGAATTATGACTTTTAGAATTATGGAATCATAGATCTCAAAGTTGGAAAGCTATCTTGAAAGTCTAGTGACTCTTAAAAGTGTAGTGACTCTTATTTTGTCTTCCAACGCAGACTGGTGAGCTTGTGCGGATCTATAAAGGTCACAATCATGCAGTGACTGTGGTGAATATCCTAGGAAAAGTGATGGTGACTGCTTGCCTGGATAAATTTGTTCGCGTCTATGAATTACAGGTAGAATTTAGATACAGTATTTTGTTTGAATGATTTGGGGAGATTGTTTGGGTTTGATGTTGATTTTTTTATATGATAAGGCTGAGGTGGGACTCAAGAATCTGCAGTTTTTCACAACTACTCTAGATAATTATGAAATAGCTAATTAGTGGACTGGTTTTTTTTTGTTGTTTTTTTGTTTTTTTGTTTTCTTTCAGAAACACTGCTCGGAGATGTGTGGTCAGGCTCATAGTGTCAAAATTTAAATTGTTTCCAGATAGCAACTTTAGTCTCTAAAACCTGTCTAGTTCTTCTTATCTGCAATTTCAGATAAGGAGACTTTGAAACGACACAGAATTTGGTTTTGTTATTTCCAATTACCAGCTCCTTGAGGAGGGCTTATTAGAAAGATTACCAACCATTAGATTATATTTCTGTTAAAATGCTACCGGTGCTTTACTTGGGGTCTCAGGCATAGTTTTAAACCTGCCCAAGACCTTCAGGGACTATGCTTGTTAAATGTAAAGTATAAATAACCTAATTTTCTTTGTATGTTTTTTCCTCCACCTAAGTCCCATGATCGATTGCAAGTTTATGGAGGACACAAAGACATGATTATGTGTATGACCATTCATAAAAGTATGGTGAGTATTATTTGTCAAGTCACATATTTGCCTTTGAATGTATTTACTAAAAAGTCTACAAACTGATGATAATGTTCTTACTTGTCACTTTCAAAAAAAACAAACCTCATTATTGATTGCCTTTCTGTTTCTTGGCATAATATTATAAAGATGTAAGCTAGTAATATTGTTGAATATTTCATTTTCTTTCTTTTTTGGAAAAAAATTTAATTTTTGTTAGAATATTTTATTTTCTATTAATAGCTAAAATAATTATAATAAAAATCTAATACCACCATTAAGTAGAAGATAAATTTAAGATGTTTCAAAAAAATTTAGTGGTGCTTTTTCCAGAGACTTTATGATCTGAACAGAACATTAGAATACAGTCAGATTTGGCCAGTGTAGCATAAGCTAACTCACTTAACCCTGTTAATCCTTGATTTATTTTATTTTTAAATTATGAGGTTTAACCAGAATGGATGTTTTTCAGACTCTGAGCAGTAGAACCTTTTGTTCCAGTGAAATACAGGTCCCTAATACATAATGCGCAATAGTAACCAGAGTTATACCAGTTAAAGTTTAAGTGGGTGCCTCTGAACCCTCTGATCCCAGCCATGGTCCCAAGAGTGGCTCTCTAAGGAGCACAACTTCAGAGTATCAAGACTAGAAGACCTAGAAGACACTTTCTCATTGTAGCACTCTGGGGCTGATTTTGATTTAGTTTTGTGTTTTTCTATTATAGTTGCTATAGGTAGCTTATGACTCTTATTTTGAGAGTGTTTTGTAGTTTTTTTTGTGTGTCTTGTTTGGTCTGATTGGTAAACTTTTTTCTCTAGATTTATACTGGCTGTTATGATGGCAGTATTCAGGCTGTGAGGCTAAATCTGATGCAGAATTACCGCTGTTGGGTAAGGAGTAGAACTGTTTTTGTCACCAGACTTAGGAGTTTCTTAACCCTAGGCTAATTTATAGATCTTCGTTATGAGTTTAGCATTTTTCTATTTGAGCATCTAGTTTATGCCTTCCATTATAGGACAAGGAAGCTTATTTTTAAAAACCATACATAAACTGCTTCTAAACTTCTTTAATGAAAGCCTATTTTAAGATTAGGTGTGAGGTATATTTAAATATCCTTTACTCAGAGGTCATCTCCCTGGTGGTTTTTATTTTGTTTTGTTATAAAATCAGTACATGCTTACAAAAATATTAACAGTACATAAGTATATGAAATGAAAAGTACTTATTTTTATGTCCTGCCCAGTATACTATACCAATTCCTCAAGGATTACATATATTAATAGTTTGGTTTGTGTCCTTGTTGGTTTTTGGGGACTAGGCATATAAAAATTTGTATTCTGGAAGTTTTAAACTTCAGTTTTCTAGGCTAAATTGCATGGTTTTTATTGTGGGCTGGGTGCTGGTGATTAACTCTCAAAACTTTCATACCTGTTCTTTATAAGCCTTAATTAGTTTTAGTAGTTCTAATATTAGTAGTGACCAAAGAAAAGTTTATAGCACGGAATTTTTCCCCTCAAATCGGAACCTTTTCAGAATTGATGGAATGAATTTGACACTCTCTAATTTTAAAGTTAATTTTAGACTTGTCCACAGCTTAATTACTTTTAGCTTTTTATGAATTACAGTCTTTGCTTTTCAGTCTTACTGAAGGCAAGCAAAATCTAGTACAGCAGGATGTAGAATATACAAATAGAGTTAATTCATCTAGAGAAGTGGGGAAAATACTGTCTGGTTTTAAAGCTAGAGGGATGGGATAGTACCTACAGAGGAAAACTCAAATTGCATTACATTTTAGAAATGAGCATTTTTTAATTCAAATTATAAAATTTAGTGCAAGCAAGCCAATAGGGACAAAGCCAAGACAAAAAGTCTGATTTCTGACTCACAGATGAAACCAAGACGCATTTAGAGGTGAAGTTACAGTTAAAAAAACAAAAAAGTAGGTAACTGCATGATTGTGATTCAAGTGATAAAGATTGTGTGTAAAGTCCATGGCAAACACAGTTCTACAACAAATATTTCCACAAATTTTTTTTAATCAGGCATTTTTATTTTTAAGTTTACAAGTTAACAGTTCTTTGAATTATTAAAAACATCCCTTTTAGTATTATAGGAAAGCTCTTCGTGTTTTTAAATAAATGGACAAAGAAATTCGTTTTATGATGGCAGGAGAAAGAATATGTATGATTTAAATGGAATTTTGTGGTACTTATCTATAAATATTTGCTAACTTTTCCTTTCTCTAATGATGTAATGGCTACCTTAGTGCTGTGCTTTCACAAAATATGAGTGTCAAAAGACTTCCGATCTTTTCAAGGTTCTACATCATACTGATGATTAATTTGGTTGCCTCTGGTTTTGTTTTTCTGGCGAAGATTAAATTAAAGAGTAAGGAGCTTACTTTTTGCTTTCACTGAATTTATGGTGTATGAGCAGAAATGCTCTAATGCATGTTTCTGGTAGTCACTTGAACTTCATTCTGTTGCTCTCTAGTGGCACGGGTGCTCTCTGATATTTGGTGTTGTGGATCATTTAAAGCAACATTTGCTGACTGACCATACGAACCCAAACTTTCAAACTCTGAAATGTCGCTGGAAGAACTGTGATGCTTTTTTCACTGCTAGGAAAGGATCCAAACAGGTACATCACTGAGACTTGAGGCTGACTTGAGGTAATTCAACTGTTTGGAACAGGATTTAGAAGCCTTCTTTGCCTATTTAGAATGTTCAGAATTGCAATAAATAGGGAGAGTCTAGGGATATTTTTTTTTATCGTTATTCAGAGATTTGGGAACTAGCTTAATGAGGTGTCAGATGAAGAATGCTGGGTCCTAACTGCTTTTCAGGTATTGGTCTTAGAAAGTACCCAAAAAGCTCTCCTTGGCTTTGACTTTCTCTTGTCCTCCTACCAACTTTTTTTTCATGAGCTCTTTTCTCTTTATTCCTAGGATGCTGCAGGACACATTGAACGACATGCTGAGGATGACAGCAAAATTGATTCTTGAAGTTTTTTTGCCTCCCATGTTGGGAAGTCATTAGTTGAACTAATTTCACATTGGCCCCTCACACAGGCCACTCTCTTCCCTTTCCTAGTGAAGCAGGGAAGGGGAAAGTGATTATTAGCCAGGCTTACCACTAGCATAAGTCTGGGCAGCTCTATGGGACAATAGATTACACTTTAAGTTCTTGCTGGAGGTTTGTCAGATTTAAACAGATTTTAAGGAACTATACGCCTCTGGGACAGCACGGCATATAGTAATTTATGCTACTAGCGTTCTCTAGACGTTTGTTAAAGATACAGATCTTAATTGGTTACTCAGTTTGACCCTAATCGTATGTATTTTTATTGATTTCAGTTTGTGATTTTTAGTTTATGTTCTTATGATGGTTTACACCTGTAGTCAGTCTTTTAAGTACCAGTTTGTTCAAATGCTAGATTTTTAGGATTAGTTTTAATTTCTTCAGTTATAATAACTGAGTCTTGAAGTTGGAAGCCAATAGTTTCCTTTCTTAATAATTATGTTCAGTGTATTTCAATATTTTGTTTCTTTGTAGATGGACACAGCTTTAAACGCTAAAGGGAAACACAGATTTTTAACAACTAGAACAACTGTTCTGCTGGCCGTATTTTAGGAACTCAGACAAAAAATTACATAATGCCAAGTCCTTACAGACAGCAACTCTTGAACCTCTCTACAAGTTTTGCTAGAGTGCTTGGTTCAAGGCAGCACACAGACCTAACATCTACCTTGAAATTCTGCTGTTAGACCTGGGCATTCACTGCTGTGGGTGTTGTCAGGCTATTTAAAATGGAGATATAGCCTTTATCTCCCTTTCCAAGTTTCTGACTCTCCAAGGCTGCTGTGGATTTGAAACCTTTTGGTTTGTACCATTGCCAAACCCTTTCTCTCCCTTTCTCTAGCTGTGCTTGCTAGGACTGATGTCAGCCATCATATACTTTCTCTGTGCTCTCAAGGTGCTTTCCACTCACCTGTAGCACCCAAGATGGGAGAGTTAGGATAAAACATCTGAATTCAGTTTTAGAGACTCAAGCAGGCTCCTTAGAGACTGATTTCTGAAACTATTATTACTTTCACCTCCCCACTAGCTGGGAAAGAGTGGAATCTGGTGAAGGTGAAGACTCTACTTGCCCACTGAGAGCAGCCACATTAACAAAGCCTTAGTGAGACTGCTTTGTTTTTGGATTATCTCTGGACTCGTAAAGAGAAGCCATAGAAGTGTTGCTTTCCACTCTTTTGTTTTGGATCCTCAGAACTCTGAAAGCGTTGGATGTGGCACCTCCTGATTTATAGGATTGTAGAGCATCCAGATTTCTCTCTACCCTGTTGGTGCACACACATCCTTCCGCTCCTGCTCTAGGGCAGGGGGACTCAACGGGGGCAAGGTTGTTCATGGATAGGTTTTAAGAGGGTATGCCAGTCCTCTGTAATTGTATGCAAGACAAAGTATGTGTTCTTTTTTTTTTTCCCCAGGAAAGACTTTAGTGGTTCTTACTGAGCAAAATAAATAAATAAATAAAATAAGAACTAATCTAGGAGCTACTACTAGATAATGTAGCTATTTACTCTGTGTGAATGGGAAAACTCTTGTTGATTACACTATTGCGATCTGCGTTGACATTTGAGAGAGTACAGAGAGGATCCTGTTCATAAAGAGTATTTGTGCTGTTTCTCTATGGGATTAAGAAGCTTTTCTCACCTCTCACCCCCATTTCCTACACAAGTGACCAGGGAAGCAAGGCTGCTATATGGGTTTAGGAATGATGATTTCCCAGAAAATCACATTCAGATTTATTGCCAAACCTGACATTTTTCTCTGGGCTATAGAGAAGCCACATTTTCAAGTTGGCTGGCAGTATGTTAAGAAAGTCTTGCATGCTCTGTTGCGTAGATGCCCTTCTGTCCTGAGGACATGTCTGAAAAGATGAGAGTGGTGGAGTCTTTGTAGGGCAGGAAGGTGGTATGTGAGGTGTTGGGCAGTTGTGGGGAACCTTTGAAGGTATGAACAGAGATAGAATCAGTAAGAACTGATTTGGGTTTAACTTTGGAAGAATTATGCATAGTCTGTCTGCCTTTGTGTGTGCAGTATGAATGTTCCTTGTATGTGTATATGCACATAGGTACCTATACTTATGATACTTTCCCTCATTTCACAATAATTTTCTTTGAAACAGTGGCAATAATGTCTTCGTTTCAAAGATGTGTAAAATTCATTTAACACCAGTTATTATAAATGTACTGTGCTAGCCCCCTGTTTAGAAGTAAAGGTACCATAATTATCTTGGCTGCTTAAATATGGTTGTTTGTTATTACTTTTAAGTGTCTTGAAAGTTATACAAAACTTTTGACTATTTTTAAGTCTTCTACAGTGTCTTGACTGATTCTAGCCCTCTGTTTCCCCTCAGAGAAGAGCTGTAGCTCAGGGATTTGCATTGACTCTGGTATTTAATACTTAATGTAGAAAGGAAACTGTTAGATGATGTGACAAAACCCGACATTTCTTATAAGGAGTTGGAGGCCATTTTTTAGAATGTTATTTTTAGTTACATGTGCCTACTTATAACAGCTAGAAGCCAAGGAAACCATAGTTTTCTGTGCATATGTTAGTGTTTTAATGGCAGTTTGTTGTGGAAAAAAGTCACTTCAAGTTTTATCCTGAAGTTTTTAATAGGTTCAACATGTATTTTGGCATACTCCTCTACTCAGTTAAAAAGCAATTAAACACAATGCAAATGAAACTCTAAGAACAAAGAATTATCTTGACTTGATCTTACTTGAATTTGAGAGAACTTAGCTACTACACTCCTGCTTTTGAGAAGTTTTCTCTGCCTCGGAAGAGTTTGCAGTTGAGTGTTTAGCTCCAGACCTACCTATAAGTTATTAGCAATAGTATTGCTGTTTAAGTGGTTATTTGCTTAACAAAGGTTTTTTTTCCTATTTTGAGGGAGCAGGTAGATTATACAGTGCACAACTTTAGTGACTAGATATGTGATTTGGTGGGAGTAGGTATACAATGCTTAGTGGGATGATATGGTATGTTTTATGATAGCGAATTCACTGGAGGGGAGATCAAAATATATTGTGAGATTCGAACAGCACGTTCCCTCTGGTTTGCTCAAATAACTGCAGTTTCTATAAGCTGACTTATAGATTTTGTTCCTGTTACCTGTTTGAAGGCCATGCCTTCCACATCGATAAAATGTTCATTTTGTCCCTGCACCAGATCATCAGGATCCTCAGGTTTGCAGAGAAGCTGTGTGATGGATAGGAATAGAAGCTGTGGTGGAGGCGATTTGGGCTACACTTAGTTCCATATGGAAGTAGATGTGAAATCCTGATGTGAACCAAACCTGCTACTTATCAGACAATAACCTCTGACCTCACCTCTAACTCCCAAGTATTTGGCCCTGCTGGGTCACATGGCAACTAACGTTTCCCAAATTTGCTCAAATTTAAGGTCGTATGCCAATTGGATTGGGAGAGGAGGGAGTCAAGGAGGAAAGGCTGTTGAAAATCTTTCTCCAGCTTAAGAGAAATACATACCCTAGAGCTGCTCCAGCACCCCTGGTATCTGATTTTTTTAATATATTGAATACAGATTAGAAGAATGAAATCAGCTGACATTGGACTGCAAAAATGTTTATAAGCAAATAACTTAGCCTTCTTACATTTTGGTATAAAGCTGTGAACTTCATAACTTGTAAAGCAAAATATAAAGCGAATACAAGAGGAAAATAAAGTACTTTTACTAATTGTTTCCTTGTATTAACTTATCTGCATATTCATAGCCAGCCCCTTCTTTTTCATGTTTGTATAGAGAGTGAGGAGGAAATTGGGTGGAAAACAGATGGTTATAGATAAGCCACAGACCATGGGCCAGATAAGTTTGGCAAACAGCTGCATTTAGGAATTTGTTCAAGGTTATACACACAGGTCAGTTACTTAGCGGAGGTGCTAAGATCAAAAACTATATTTCTGCTCCATCACACTTAGGTAACTGGCTCCTCCAGTTATAGGTGACCCATTTATTCTTGATCTTCTATATACCAACAGCTATTCATCTTTTCTCGTGTATCTTGGAAAGTACCTGAGTGATTTCTATGGTTCAGGTTTTATTTTATTTGTGTGTGTGTGTTTTTCTTTGTTGTATTCTGAAACTAGGCCTCCCTATACATGATAGATAAGTGTCAGATTGGAAGCTACTCAGCCCTGCTATGGCTGATATCTAAATGTGAGAACAAAACACAACAGAATCAGCCATACACATGCCTTTCTTTATTCAGGTCATCTTCTTTCAGAATGCAGCTAAACTTCTGAGTCAGACAGCCCAGAGTATCTAGCCATCTTTCACTGAGATAGTTTACCCCAGAGAAAGCCCATCCAGAAACAATCAGACAGAACCAAGTGCTAGTTTGGTTATTGTCCCACAGGTGGGAGAACATAAAGGTGATAGAGGGCTCTAGCACAGGAAGTACAGAGTGCCACAGGCAAACACTTCCGTGACCGTGAACAGCCTAGGGTAAGCTAAGCTAAAGAGAGCATTTGCTTTAGAGCTGAAGCTGCTCAAATTTGAGCAAAGCTAAGCTTTCAGCTTTGCTACAACTAGCTGAGGCAGACAGACACTTGCCTCCATCTGGCAAGGGGACAGAGTTGTTCTCCCTCAGTCTTTAACTAAAGGGTCAGTTTGGGCATAACAGATAAATAGATGCCCTGAGGCACAGTGAGGAGTGAAGTGGAGGAACAAGATCCATGAGGTGCCTGGAGGTCTGCTGGGGGTGCAGCTACCGTGTCCTTTGAGGTAAGTGGCTCTAGCTATTTGGGTGAATTGAAATCCTGAGTGATCCTTCATGGCCTCTGCTGAGGCCAGCTTGGTTCAGGCATACATGGTGAGCTGCAGCCACTGAAAGAAATCCCAAGATCAGAATTAAAAAAAGAGGGTCCAGTCCCAGGGATCTTACAGGGTAGGGGGGAAAGGTACATCCTCTCATGCCAGACACTGGAAAGATTTTCTAACAAGCAGCACCCTTCCGGATTTCTCCTAGGAAGTTAAATGTTTTCCAGCATAAGGTTATTTTAGGAATTAAGGATTCTTTGGAGTCTTCCCCCAGTCTACATCCCCCATGAGACACATTCCCTGCTGAGCTCCCCCTTACATTCCTTTCCTCTCCCATCCCTCCACCCCCATTTGGAAGTGAGGAGCACACAGTGGGTCTAGTCTGCCTCACTGCCTCCTCCACCTTGGGTTTTCAGGTACAGGGGGAGTATACCATGTCCTCAGGCTTTACCTCTAGAACGTTGAGTTTGATGATACCATCTCCATCCTTGTCAAACGCATTAAAGGCTCCTGTGTGGAAGGATGAATGCACAGGCCCAAGGCCAGTTACAGGCTTACCCCCTCTCCACAACTTCTTTTCCTAAGAAAACCATACTCTGTCTGGCAGAGAATCACAGTAACCCTCCCTTTGCCATCCCGTTTTGAGCCTAAAGAGGTTCTTTGCCTCTGTTTAGCCCTGATGGAGTAGATTAGAAGATGATCAGGCTGAAATTCCTACTGCCACAGCTATTGCTGCAGGAAATGGAGCAGAAAGGGCACAAAAGAGTGGGAGGGTAGTCCCCCACTTACTGAACATGCCCTCCAGCCTGACGAAGCAGCAGATGAAACTGTCGAAGTCAATGTTCATGTATTTGTCTGCATATCGCATGGTAATGATGTCATAGAGCTGGCTGTTGAGGTGAAATCCTATGGAGGGAGCACAGGAGAAGAGGAAGTACAGTTGCAATCCTGAGGCCTGCGTTGTTTTCCCTGCCTCTTGGCAGCTTTGTGGCTCGAGAAAGGAAATGAGAAACCCTTTTTCCTTCCTTTCTTTAGTAAGGCCTAGCAGCTTAGCCCTCCCCTCCCATTCCTGCTTCCTCTGGCTACAGTCTTCATCCCGGCCACCCCCCTTTTCACCCCAGCACCTGCATCATTGACTGCGTTTCGCATCTCATAGCTGTTGATGGTTCCAGATTGGTCTGTATCATAGCGTTTGAAAATTTTCTGGCAATGGAAAATTTGAGGGCAGAAGTCACACACTAAATACGTGAATCAACCCCCTCCTCCACTCCCATGCTTTATTCTCTTTCCCCACCTGCCAGGCTTTAATCTTCTTCCAGAGGTGATGGAACTCTTGCAGGTTCAGTCTCCCAGAGCCATCCGTCTGGAGGAAGGAGGTCAGGGATACAGGGTGCATGCACATAGCAAAATCCCCTGGATTGGGGGCAGAGGTGGGGGGATTCTAGTGAGCTCTGCAGGGGAGGTAGCCCTATAGGGAGGCTCTGTAGAGCATATCCTACCCACTGCCCTGTCCTGGTATTTAACCCTCCCCTCTACACCTCCCCAGTTAAAAGTTAGTGTCTTGTGACCCAGGGAGCTTGTCTCCTAAGAACCATATTTGCTTGGGCAGGGCCCCAGGCAGAATCCCAGCATGAGGTAAGAGCAGAGGCAGGGGCTGGTTACAACCCACTGGCCTTGCCTTCCCAACTTGGGCCACCAATAGGCCCTTTCAGACCATCTACTAGGACGTTCTGACTCAGGACCTCCTTAAGTCTCTGTAGGCATGAATTTGGGCCCCTCTGCCTGACTGCCCCACCCCCACCCCTTGTTGCCCTGGCCCCCATGGCCTGCACGGGGGGTGATGACAGAGTTGGGAAGAGTGGCAGGAAGGATACATCCAAGAGGGCAATCATGCTGCGACAGGACTCCAGTGTGAACCCTTGTGTCTTCAAGTCCTCATCTGGAGTAATGGAGAAGAGTGAAGAGCTACTTTCAAATAAACAGACACACCTCCACCCGCCCATCCCACACGGTTTGAGCCACTCACGTTTGTTCACAACTGTGTTAAGGATATTCTTGAGCTCATCTGCACAGATCTCCATGTCCTGAAGAGGAGGGGAGTAGAGTCGTGGTTCAAGAGTACAGCTACTGATGAAGCAAGAGGCTTTGCAAAACGAATCCCAGCTGTCCATGTTTGTAAAGTCCCTGTCAGTGCTATTCTGTCATTGGGTAGCTGGGCCTTTCCTGAGGGAAACAGGCTTTGTACCCTCAGCTGTCCAGACTGCGCTGGGCAGCTCCGAGCAAAAAGGCCCCTGACCCACCCACAGATATGTTGGTCTAAAACTCAAGGGCTTGACTTGAGGATTTCTGTGCTATCCCGTTCCCACCAAAAGCCAAAAAGACCTCTACTGAACAATGATGAAATAACTGGTGAGTTGAGCAGTTAATCAGGGAGAGGAGTATCTGTGCGAGTCGGGGTTGGATGTACTCACATCACCAGCTATCTGCCTGAAAATGTTCCGGAATTGCTGCTGTTCCTCGCTTTCCTGGTCAGTGTTGCCAGGCCGTGGCTGTGGAAGCACAGAGGAAAATGGTTCACAGGGATCAAGGAGATGGGCAGATCTGTGAGGAAAACTCCTGGGCTGATGGAGCCACAGTGCCTAAAACAACCCTAGGTGGCAGTTGGCAGCAGGAGCTAGGTACAGGACACATGCTCTTTCTTGGTCAAACCTGGTGAGCTGAAGTGAGCATCATCTGTGCCCTGGTGACCTTCACTGCATCCCCTCCCAGCCCAGACACCCCAATCAGAGGAGACACATTAGCCATGCAGACCTGTAGGCAAGCCCCTTCCTTGTTCCACCTGCCCCACCAGTAGAGCCCTCTCCACGGTTCTGAGCTTGACCATCCCAACAAAATGAGCCCCAGCAGGACAAAGGGAGCCAGACTATTCTGGCATCTCCAGCTGTCTCTGTCATGAAGACGTCAGAAGACTCCTTGCCATCCCCTGCTCCATTGCTCAGGCACGCCAGGATGGATGGAAGAGGTGGCCCTGGGTTTGTCTATGGACTTTTGTCCCTTAGATCCACTTCCATTAAGGGTTACATGATCACCTCTCCCAAATCTAACACCATCCCCCTGGAGGACTCCATTTTTGCTGTCAACCCCCTCTTCTGCTACTGTTCTTTATCATTGCCAAGAGCTCAAGGACACAGGAAACTGGAGTTGCTTTGTCTCAGGCTTTGCCTCTGCCCTCCCTCATCATCCCAGCTAGATAGGGTCCACCAGGGGAGCTCAGCTCGTCTTTCCCAAGGCCTGGGACTGGCTTGGTGTGACTGCCAACCTCCAAGATGTTCACCTGAGCAGCATCCCAAACTTGGGGAGAACTTGAGAGAAAAAATCAGTGAGACAAATCCAAACCTCTAGATCCAAACCCCTGCAGCCCCTCCAACCCTGAGCACCCCAAGAGCACAGAAAGATCCCAGTACTTGTTGGTCACCCCACTCATGCCACATGTCAGAAACCTGTGGGGCTTTCTCTTGCTTATCAGGGCTTGTTTTGTCTTTGCCCTCCTCTGACTCTTGGTCCACACCCAGTTCCTTGTTGCTGTTTGCTCTGTCCGAAACGAAGATGATGGGCTGGAGAAAGGAGGGAAGTAGGGAGGGGGCAAGAAGGAAGCAAGGATTACAGGCTGAGCGGGCAGGTGGAAGCCACCTCCTTCCTGAAGTAGCTGGTCCAGTGGAGAGGAAAAGATCAGAATTAGCTCTTGAACTTCAATTCAAGCTCCATTTCTGCCATTACAATCTGTGTGACTTGGGGCAAAGATACTAAGTCTCTCTGGACCTCAGTTCCTTACATCCTCATCCTCGTAGCAGAGTTATGGGGGTTAAACAAGGTAGCACATGTGAAAATGCTAAGAATGCTATAAGCAACATGATCTTAGTGCAGTGATTTTCGAATATTTTGTATACTTTTTTTTTCAAGTGGAAACACTATTCAAGTTAAATTTCCTCAGAAACCTAGTACATGTAGTCATTAAAAATAGTGCTTCCCTGCTTGATGAAGAGGGCAGAGCTCTCTTCCCTGGCACCTCTACATCACCATGGCAGCTGCCAAGGCGCCTCCAAGGAACCTCTAGGCCTCTGCAGGGGACAAATTGAAAAAGACTCTTGATTAGTGGCATGGTCAATGGGTGAGAGGTCAGAACACTGAGCTGGGATCCCAGCCCTGCCATCACATATGAGAAATATCCTCTCTGGCTTCAATTCACTCATCCATTAATGAGGATAATAAATCCTTCTTTGTACTTCTCATAGAGCTCTTGTGAGGGTCATGTGAGACACCCAATGTAAAAGTGGATTGCAACAACATTTAAGATGCTACAGAAATACAAGAGATGTTTTCAAGACATACTCATGCAGGCAAAGAGGAACATAAAGGGTAGAGAGCACCTGTCATGCTGTGCCAAGTCCCAGTCGGTGCTATACATCCCACATCCCACAAGGAAAGCCAAGGAAAGCTAGGCTGATGGCTGCCGTGCAGAGAGCAATGAGGCAATCAGTCTCTCAGAGCAGAAAAGGAACCTGACCGGTCTCTGAGTCCCCGTCTACCTTTCCATGCTGTTGGTGTAGGACACCAAGAATGGACAGACCTATAGAAATGGCTCCCCCAGTTTGGGGCCCAGCAGGCCCCGAAAGCCCTGGCTTACTCTGCCTTCCAAGCAAAGTGTTTTGCTTAAGGAACGGAAGCTCGTGAGGATTGCAGAGCAAGTGGGGATCACAGTCTGAGTGGGGTGTGTGGTCATGGGGCACCCCTGTCTGGCACATGTCTCCAGGCCCAGATGTGGATCTGGACAACATGCCATTGAGTATAAGAGGCCTGCACCAGAGAAGTTAGCATAAGAAATGTGTTTTGGAGCAGACAGATATGGTCTCCAGTTTCAGTTTTTCTACTAATTAGCTGTGTCTTTGGGCAAGTCACTTTACTTCTCTGAATCTTTATCCTCTCTTTTACAAGGGGAATAATAATAGCACCTACATTATAGATACTGTCGTGCCTGAAAACAATGTTTTACCCCCAGTGTAGTGCCTACTGTGTGGTATAGGTGCTTGACGAATGTCAGCTTTGGTCTGCACCAATGCCAATACCTGATGGACCCCTATGATGGATCTTTCCAGGTGCTGTGGTAAATACACCAAACATTGTCTGATGGCCAGCAGCTACAGCCCCATGGGATCAAGGATGTCCAAAGGTCAGTAATTTCTGGATGGTGCCCTGGCTGGTCAAACAAAAATTCTGTAAGTGGTAACTATTATTGTAGGCATTATTGCCCAGGAGACCAGGGGAAGTTATCAGGTAAATGGAGCAAGGATGGGGTAGGGGGAGTGAGTTGCTAAACAACCATGATCTCAAGTTCCAAAAGTACTCAAAGGAAACAGGGTCCCTGGTCACACATGAAAACTTTGCTCTAAGGCCCCTGAGATGCTCTTCATGCACACGGCTACCTTTAGCAATAGTGTCCTTACATCAGAGTGGTTATAATCAGGATACCCAGGAGGGGCTATTTGAGGCCCTGGTGAATCATGGTGACTCCCCAAGACCCCAGGAAAGGAAACTGCCCAGGTAACTCACATTCCTTCTTCACCCTTAAACTAGTCAAGTTGAGCAGCTCTTTGGGGGCTGTGAGGTTGGAGATTCTTTTCCCTTTTTCCCTTTGCCATTAGGACCCATGACTTAGAGGGGGCCTGGTTTCAGAGTGAGAGGTCATTATCTAGAAGGGGTTTGCAACAGTCTTCAGTGGAACAAGAGCCCTGGTAGTGACTTGTCTCTCTGGCCATCCTCTCCCACCCCTTCCTCAGAAGGCTCTGAAAAAAGGAGGAGTAGAGAGCAGGCAGGAAAACAAGAGGAGGGAGAAGGAACTGTTCCCTCTGCAGAGCAGGTGGCTGGCATCCCAAGACCCTCACTCTTCAATGGAAACCCTCACGCAACCATCTCACAGTACCCTAAGGAACAGAACCTACCGCCATTCCCCCAAAGAATCAAGCCCTGCTCTGCTAGCCAAACCTGCTTCTGAGAAAGATGGGCACCCTTTTTGTTTTTTGCAGGACCCCCACGGCAGGCCCATTTTCACTGGTTGGCCATTCTCCCCCTCCCTCATGTGAGAGGTGGGCAGTATAGCATGGTGGATCAGAATGCAGACTCTGGAGCCAGATCACTTCCTGACTGTGTCACCTTGGGCAAGTTATTCAACCTGTCTGTACCTTTTCTTCCTCTGAAAATGGGGGCAACGATAATACTAATCTAACAAGATTGTTGTGAGAATGGAGTTTATTCGTGAAAAGCACCCAGAAGAGGCCCAGGAACATTGCCTGCACCAGCAAATGTTAGCTCCCATTGTTCCACACCCATAGCTGCAACAGGAGCTCAGCGGAGGGGGGATGTGCGGGGCGGTGGGGGAAGAGGCAAGCCTGGTGCATGTGCACTTGCACCTACATGCACAGACACACTCCATGCTGTCTACCCACTCACCCTGTTACACCTACCTTGGGTTTTTTCTTTTTCTGCACAAGGAAACAGTAAATGCAGATTAAGTGAAAAGCAAGTTTCCAGACAACCTGCTGGCTTTTGGCTTCCTTGTGACCTGGTTCTCAACAGGGGGTGGATTCCAGGATCCCAAAATCTCAGTCACATTGGAGCCAAAAGAGACCTGGAGGGTGAAGGGAGAAGAGAATTCTCCAGGCCCCAAGACCGGCAGCGGCTATGGCTTTGTTTTTAGAATTTACTCTGTTATTGGACATGGGTCACAAAGGGAGTTTCTAGCTAATTTTTTCTATTTTTTAATGAAGTTGGTTACTAAAACACCAAAAAAGGAGTTAACAAACTGGCCTAAAAATGAATTTTGTTTGATTTATAGAGTTTGGGGAAGGGAGTTTTTTTGTGTGTTTGTTTCAGGAAATTTTTAACATATGGAGACTTTATGTGGAATTCCGGATTTGGGGCTTCTTTGGTAGAATTATGACTGGCAGCCTGCACAACAGTCCAGGAGAGCAGCTGTTCTCTGTGCCCTCCAGATGGCCACAGCCACCACGACTCCAGTCGTCCCTCCAACACAGAAGCCAAGTGTCAGCTGAGAACTGCAGGCAATTATGCCAGCGTCAGGACATCAAAACCCCCACCACACCAGCCCGCTCTACTCAGGCGACATGCCAGCTCCCATAAGCGTTTGGGTTTGCAACTCCTGATAAACATTCTACACCTGATTACCAACGTCCAGAAGATAGGAATACTACCAAGAGTACTTAATACTAAAACCAACATCTGGGACAATTCAGAAGGCACTTGGAGATCTGGCACTGGCACAGGGTCAGAATTAGAACCATGTGTGTCATTGCCCAGGAGGCAGTTCACTGGGGTATTTGCTGTCCTCTTATTGGCCCAGGACGTACACACAGAGCACAGGGGACTGTTCACTAACCACGGCCTAAAGCCCGAAAGCAGTCACAAGACTCCTCAGCAAAAGGAGACCCTAACACATGCCAACTGTGCTTCTAACTCTGAGCCTCACATCCTTGAGGACAGGTCTCAGCATGAGGGTGGGAGAGAGAGCTGGAGTCTGGGTTCAGAGATTCTGGATGTGAGTTCCAACTATGTCACGAGCTCTGTGAACCCAAGGAGGCCATTTAACTACATCGAGCCTTCACTTCCTTACTTAAAAATCAGATAATAACCTTATCATATCTCAGAAACCTTGCAAGGATCAAGTGAGATAACACGTGAGAGGTACTTTGTAAGATATAAAAAACATGAATAACAACCACCATTTGAGGGCCTGTGCTATGCCAGACTCCTCGTATAGACAATCTCATTGATTCAAACCTCAAAAAGCCTTGCAAGGCACATGTTATCATCCCCATTTTACAGAACAGGAAACCGAATTGGATGGGTTGTATAACTTGTCCAGGTCACCCAGCTGGTAGGCGTAGGACCCAGCTCTTGCAGCTGACTGCAGAGCTGGTGTACTTTTTTCCCACTATGTGAGACTGTGTCTCATAATCCATATTAGCTGCTGCTCTCGTCATCCCTTCCTCTGTCCTTGATCCCTCCCTCTAATTTTTCAAACTGCTTCTTCTTTCTTGGACTCTCTTCAGTACTTCCCAGCCCCTAGACTGACTAAATGGCCCTAGGAACACAAGGCCCATTACTTCTGGTTATGACAAAGAAGTTGCAGTAACGTGGAGTCATTGCTCTGCGTCCCCCAGATGCCCATCTCCCTCTGCCAATACTCACTCTCCCCTCCGCCACCCACCTGTCCCCTGGACCTTCTGACATGTAAGCGCTAAACCACTCACCACTGGCCGATCCACGGAGATGGTATTTTCAACTTCCCTGTGAAGAACACAAACATGAGGTCCCAGTCACCAGGAGCAAGTAGAAAGCACAAAGAGGATTTGCTCAGGTTACACGACCTCTCAGAGCTAAGTCAGGACTGACCTCAAGAGAACTCCACCCCAGGAACCAGTCTCAGGTAGGCACCATCCCCAGCAGCCAAGTGCAGACATACAGATTCTTGTTGGCTTTGCCTAGCGCTCTCCAAAGTCATGACCTAGCCCCCTACCCATAGACCCTGTGTTTCTTTCAGGGCCAGAGATTAGAGTAGCAGGGCCTATGACGTATCTGTGGTGGCCAAGAGGGCAGGACATAGCCTTGCTGGCTTTCTTGGCCACCCTACCTAAAAGTCCAGTCACCCCAATACTTCTTAACCCTTGTCCCTACTTTACTTTTACTCCTTATCACTTATCAAACTCTAACATAGTGTATATATGTATCTTTTCCTATACATTGCCTCATACTAGGAAGCTCCATTAGAGCAGGGATTTCTTTTTGTTTAACTGCTCTACTCTCAAATATCTTTGGGATGGCTGAATGAAGGAATAAATGAATAGGGCAGGTGTGACCAGTGGCTCAGGAGTAGAGGAAGAAGTGCAGTCCGGGCAACATATCCTGGGACCACTGGCAAAGACTAGTCCAGCTGCCTCACGCCTCTGATCTCTGGAAAGGGCTACGTGAGCTTTTAGAGACAGGTGGGGAAAGTGGGGCTGTGACTCACTCAGAGAGGTTCCTCTTTTCAGAGAAGACCCGGAGGATGAATTCTCCTTCCTGGTGGGGCTCGTAGGTGGAGGGCACTATGACGTACTCGCTGGGAGGCAGGCGGAAGCGCTCAGACACCTCCCGCATGTTGATGTAGGTTTTGCTCCTGGCCTTGGAGGCGTTATACAGGAAGAAGTCCTTCTGCAGGTGCTGCTTGTTCCCATGCATCTGAAGGAGAGAAGAGCCCAAGGCACCCGAGCCCATTGGGAAGGATGCCCTGTCCTGCTTGTAGTCCCTCTCCAGGGCTGCCTTCCTGACTTCCTGGTCACCCAGTTCATTGCCATGACCTACCTACTTCGAATTCCCGAGGCCTCAAATAGCTCAACAGCTGTGGAGCTCCCTACCCCATTTCCTCTTCCTTTTCTGTTGTGATTCAGAAGTGAAGGTCAAGTCTATTGTTTCTTGACTCAGGATCACTTACTTACCAGAACTGCTACTGGTCAACTTCAGATCACCTCCAGGCTGGGGAAGGATCCCCAAGGAGGCAGGCAGGGCCTCAGGTGGGGTCTGAGGGAGGTGATTCCTTCATCCCAAAGAGGACATTCCCTCAGAATGTGACCGTGTGTGAGTGTGCAACTGTGTGAGTGTGATTGTGTATGAGTGCAAATGACTGTTAGTGTGAATGAGTGAACATGAGTGTGTGACAGCCTGTGTGACTGTCTGGTAGGAAGAGGAAGGGCACGTTGTGAGGGTTGTAGTCAGGAGGTCATGCACCTGCTCGGGAGTTGAGGAACTCAGGCAAGGCCCTCTCCTATCGTACAGTCCTGCCCACGAACCCCACCAGGGAGCTTCTCGATGTGTCACCAGCAGAAACAGGCCCCCCAGGTAATGCTGCACACAACTGCTGGCTTCTGCCCCTTCTTTACCTCTTTGGGGACCTTGAGGAGAAATAGAAAAAGAAGTTGTTCAGATTTGGTGGATCTCAGATCTGAATGGGGATGAAAAGCTTACCAGGAGGGAACACCAGCAATTATAGAGCAAACGCAGAGACTGCCGATGTACCCACCTGACCAGCCCCAACCCCACTCTACCAACCGGAGCCTGGGGTTTTCCCACTCATTACAAATATCTAAGTGGTTCCAGCACAAGTGAGCCCGAAGCCAGGAGTCCTGGGGCAGGTCACTGAGGAAAGGGGAAGCCGGAGGACTCCTCTGGAACGCTCGAAAGCCTCCTCCCGAGGGTATTTGTGTCCTGGGCTGAAGCTGGTCAGGGACTGCACACCTCGTAAATGGCAAAGCCGATGGTGAAGAGGTTGGCCCCGAGCTTCCGGTCTTTCCGCCGGTTCTTCTGCATCAGGGCCACCAGGAAGCTACAAATCACCTCGGAGTCGTCGGGGTCATCATCCTCCTCCAGGAGCTTCAGACGGTACTGCGGGTTGGTCCAGAAAGTGTCTGTGCCCCCAGAAAGAAAACATGCATTCAGACCTGCCTCTTGGAGAAAGAGCAGGAAGGGAACTCAGACAGAGGGAGCCTGTTTATTTCTTGCATCCAGGTGCTCAATAAATATGGAAGAAATGACAGGCATCTGTCTAACTATTTGGGGGGCAGCCTGTGCTTCTATACTGATGGAGCTGCCCTGATCGCCTGTGTGCCTTCTCCTCCCTCTTTGGATTTTGTTCTCAGTCTTTGCTGGTGGTTTCACTTTTCTCGCCTGTCCCTTAAATGTTGGTTCCTGAGATTTGGTCCTAGGCCTCTTCTCCCACCCCACCATTCTGCCCCCAGCTCTAGGCTATCTTATCCATTTCCATTTTTAACTTCCCCCTATAAGCTGATGATGTCTGAGCTATAGATCTCAACCTCAGTCTTGCTTTTGATTCCTTCTTCCCTTCCCTTCCTGTCTCTCTTCTGTGTTTCCTTTCTTCTTTTTGTCTTTTCATCCTTTCTTCCTGTTTCCACAAACACATGTCAAACTCTGATCAAATAACCAAGTACCATTCTAGTCTGTGCATTCAATTCTCTATTACACATCTTCACCTGGATATTCTACAGATGGCTCAAACTTTCCACGTCCCAAACTAAACTCCTCTCCTTACAAACCCACAACCAACCTCACCGGAAAAAGCACACCGAGATTTTTCTGCTGTGTGTCTAACACTGTGATATTGATACCATCCACTCAGGCCCTCAAAGTCTAGGAATCTTGAAATTCTTCTTCCTTCCCCACATGACCCAATATTCTCTCCCCTAAGCCCTCTTTCCTGCATGTGCCTCTCCTGACTTGGTCTAGGCTTTCATTGTCTCTGGCTTGAACTCTTATAGTAGTTGTTAACTTGGTCCTCCAGTCCCATTCTCGGCATTGTGAACACAGGATTATTCTGACACAATGTCCTGTTTAAAAGTAGTTATCAACCCCTTACTGCCAACTTCCCAGCATGGCAATTTCCTTCTGCCCCTTCTGAAATAGGGAGGGTTTAGTAAGATAATGTACGTCTGGGGCTCTGTAGAAACTCGGCAAATGCTAGTTAGTACTATTCTTCTGGGACTTGATTCTGCTTGGACCCTTCCCCCATCCAGAGCAGCTCCCACCTGGAAAGTTGCGGCAGCCTCCAGCAGAGCAGCCCCTCACCCAGCGGCCCTCATTCACAGACACGGTCCAGGTCTGAAGCTTGTCGGACTCCAGGGCATCAGCTGTGAGGTTGCAGATCTCCAGCTTTGTGAAATGGTAGATGAAATCATCATATGACATCCTGAGAGGTTGGAAGAAGAGAGAGATGCATATGGGAAGCTGGGAAAGGTCAGACTCCAGGGCTAACACAGCATAATAAAATAGTCCAGAGGAACTTGGTCATGGTCCCAGAGAAGACCCTGTCCTCCCTTTTTAGGGCAAACACTGTCAGTCCTGATGTATCCACCCCAAGCTATCATCTCTTCTAATGTATTTTTAATGGGAGGGCTCGACAGCAATTCAGTTCCCCAAAAAGTTACCGTGTGACCGTCCACTGGGGCCCAGGCACCATGCTAATTATAAGACAGAGAGTTGGGGAAGGACAGGCAATTAAGCAAGCAATCTTAAGGGTGACAAATATCACAGATAAATTAATCTCAGTCCTGAGTAAGACCAGGGGTCCTAAAGAAAGTTTCCTTTAAAACGAGATTTGAAGGCTGAGTGAAAATGATCTGAGTGAAAATGAGGGTGGCACTGGGTGAGCAGAGTAAGTAGAGCTTCCTAGGCTTAGAAGATGGCTCTGCGAAGTCTAGGGAACGGTTGGTTGGAGCAGTGTGCAAGGTGGAGGGGCACAGGTGAGGAAGGAGCCACATCATGCTAGCCTGGTCCATGGCTCAGTCATCACCATGACCTGGCAGGCCCCTTCTAGAACCTCATTCTTGCTGGGCTTCCAGCTGGAGGAGAACATAGCCCAGATCTCCCAAGGGCTGGAATCTGATGGCCTCTCTCTGGGTATTAAAGTTTGAGATTCAGCTCCTTGCCCCATCCCTTACCCTTTAGGGTTCTCCAGGGTCCTGGACTCACCAGAACTCTCCATCCTCAGTGACCTGGTGCTGCAGACGAGCCTTCTCATCTTTGTCTACAAAGCTCCAGTCCTTCCAACTGGAGGGAAAATGGAGGAATTATGGAAGGAGAAGGAAAGGAAGGCCTGAAGTGGGTTGGAACAAGAGGTACCAGAGAAATACAAAGAAATTCAAAGAGCAGCCCATCTCCAAATTATAGCCATCTCAAAATGCAAATCCGATCTGGTCCCCTCATTGTAAACCCAATAATTGTTTCCTACTATCCTCACCATTAAGATCAAACTCCTTAAATGAGTTTATAAGGGCTTGACCTTTCCCTGGCTGAATCTTTTACTCCTCCTCACACTTTTGGGAGTTGGGCTCTGAAAATAAACTGCTATTCCAATTTCATATACCAGAACTAGTTATGGAACCATAGGCAAGTTGCTTCACCTCTCTCAACTTTTGTTTTCTCAACTGCAAAAGAGAAATGATTATATATCACCTGCTCACAGGGCTGTAATGAGCAATACACAAAATAATGCACGCACAACTTGTAGAAGGGGCCTGTTATCCAATAAGTAACCGAGTTACTAAAAGAAAGACCAGGCATGTAAACATTTCCTTTCTCCTGCCACCCCAGGAAACAGCCTATCTTATGTTTTTAAAGGCTGGACAGTTTTATATACTCTCTCTCCTGTAAAGGCAGGAAATGAAGCACATTTGTGTTTCAGGCATGCTGAGGAGGATGAAACTAAACTGTGTTGTCCTGGGAATGGTAAAGGGTTAAGGAAGTACTTAGAGTCAGAGAATTCTGGAAGGGAAATGAAGATTCTTGAGACCAGAAGGAGAAACACAGTTGGGGAGGCAAGTCTCCTTAAATGACCAAGGGCTAGGCCCCACTTGTCAGCAGTCCTTGCAATGGAGGCATTGTCAGGAAGTGGGTTAAGGCTAGACACCAAGTTCTAAGGCTGGAGAACACAGTGATGGTCACTGTAGGTGACTTGAGCTTTTAGAATGGACAGCTGATGGGGTACCAACGTCCCAGAGCAGAGAGCCCACTTCAAATGCCGATCCCTCCAGGCAACCTTTTTCTACATTTCTGTCCCTGCCCCCAAACTAAGAAAGGGGATCCTTCTTTGTGACCCTGGCATTTATCTCAATTATTATTAGTGTGTGTTTGTCCAATCCATTGGAACTTAAAGTTACCAGGGGCAGGGCCTGTGTCTGTGTTCCTGCCTAAGTCTCCAGACTGTACCATGGGACCTGGCACACACTCAGCACTGAGAAAGTAAGAATTTGTTACATGGGTAAGTGAAGGAAAAAACAGTAGGGAAACAAGGACCAGCACTTATCACAGTCTCTTGAGGGGACACTGCCTGCTCACAGAATGTCCCCAGTGCTTAGATCTGTGCCTGCTCTTTAACAGGTGCTCAACAAATGTGTGCTAAGTGAATAAATGGCTGAATGAACCAGTAAACACAGTGCCCCGGGATGAGAGGTACGTCCAGGTAAGCGCAGGGGCTGAAGGGCACACACAGCCTGCGCGTGGTCCTTCTCAGCCACTGAGTCCTGTTCTCCTCTTCTGAGAACAACAGGGGAGCTCATGAGGTTGCCCTTCATTTAGTAAGGAACCAGTGATTGAGGTGTGACCATAAAGGCTTTGTAAATGTCCTGGAGCCTTCATCATAACCTCTCCATGTTTGTTATTTTTGCTGCCCCCAGTCTATCACTCTCAGTGATAAGCAGTTAAGTTCTCTTATAGGGGTTGTGCACCTTTTTATGGGGACAGTGAGGGAGAGGACACCTTAGCACTGGCTAAGCTCTCTTCAGACATGATCACATTTTCCCCTCCTAACAGCCCCCAAGGAGAGTGCTAATATATTCCCATTTTATTCCCATTTCACAGATAAGGCAACTGGGACTCTGAGAAGAGAAAATCACTTGTCCAGTCCAGACCCCTGCATTAAGAATCCCCTCCTACCTAGCCCATGTTTTCTAGAATCTTTCCTTTCCGGCTAATGACCATCAGCAAGCTCTCTGGCTCCCAGACTCCCCTGGCCCCCTACCTCCTCTTCTCTAAAGATCATTGCTTTTGAGGGTACTCCTGTGGCTTTGTCCCGGACCCAGCCTCACCCCAGGCCCCATTGGCCCTCACCTACCCATCACTCCAGGAGCCGTTCCACTCCACCTGGCCCCAAGGGTTCCGCAGCCGTACCAGCTTCACTTTCTCATTCTTGAACAGGGTCTTGAACAAAGAGAAAAAGCTCTAACTCTTTGGAGGCCTTTCTAGAAGTGGGGAGTGGGGGCACTGTCTTTTGTCTTGCCCTGAGGACTGGGAGAGGGCTGAGGAGAGAATCCCATAAGGGGGAGTTGTTTTGTCTGGCTCTGGTCAAGGAGACCGATTAGAAGTTTTCTGTAGAATGGCATGGAGAAAGGTCAGAACCCGAGGACTCAGGGCTGGGCCATCGCCTCACCATCTTTTCAGAAGTGATTTTCCCAGTGAACATATAGCCATTCTGAGTGTTCGGGGAGAAGATATACTATAGGATCCTGCTAGCACTTTATGTGTCTGTGTAAATTAGGAAAAATGACCCTTCCACCTGACGAACTAGAGACAAATGTTTCCTCCAGATGGATCAATCAGGAAAAGGTACCCTATGCTTGTTTCAGCAGCACATATACTAAAAATTGGAACAATACAGAGAAGATTAGAAAAGGGTGCCCCTTCCTCCAGTCTGCTGTGGAGGCTGCTCCAGGTGACTGCTCTTCTCTACCCAACCCTGTGTATGGGGCACGACCTGCCCAAGTATGCAAAGGAGTGTGATAAGATTCCTGTCTCTGACATGACTCCTTGAAGGTCAGATGTCCCAGGAGCAAAGCATAGTTCCTGTTTGACCATGAGAGAAAAGGAAGCAAGAGAGCCCATGAAGTCAACTTCATAAACCAAAATGGTTTCTATTTGTTCCTTGGAAATGTTGAAGGAAATTGCCATTTTTAGCACTAAAAACAAAGATAAACTGAGTACAATCTGGTGGCATGATTTACTCCTACCAGTCCCAATGGTCCCCGCCAACCCCAGGCTTTTGACCTGAGCCTTGAGCAGACAGCGTGATAGGAGGCAAGCTCTGCAGATGCGAAGGGACACAGAAAGCTAAATCCTGACTTTGGGAGCTTAACCCAAGCAGCTCCTCAAGTCTCATCCCACCAAGCCCTGTTAGGCTCACCTCCTCCAGCCCAGTGACTGAGTAGGCATGGCCTTTGACTAGCCCGCAAGCCATTCTCGTCTCATACTGAACTGGAACAATTGTCTGTGGAACAAAAACCAGATAACCTGTCAGGGGTGGAGAAACAAAAGTTCTATAGTCGAAGACACAGTTCATACTTGTTTGCTTTCTGGGTTCTTTGAGAACAAGGACTCCTCCATGCCCTGAAAGTGTACCTCCTAGCCATGAGATACCATCAGTATTACAAGAGACACATTAAGAATATAAAACTAACTGGAAAAAAGCATGTTGCAAAAAGGGTACATACAGTATGACAACATTTTAAAAATAAAAATTAAATGATGTATGCATAGAAAAGTCCTAGAAAGCCACATACCTAAGTTTAATGAAGAGTTATTACCTTTAGATAGGGTTAATTTAGATAGGTTAATGTTTCTTCTGCTTTACTATATGGCTCAGTATTCTTCAGTGAGCACGTTGTTATTTCTGAAAGTACTAGAATGTAAGCTCTATATTGAGACTTCACTTTAGTGAACAAAGAGGACAAATTTTCTTCATTTGCTAAAAGAGTTTCTGGTGCCTCCTGGGAGCTCAATAAATGTGTTAAAAGAGGAGAAATATTTCAAAATAAAGGAAGTCTCTCTTATATTTCTTCCTGTTAATTTATTATCAGAGAAGCTGCCTAGAACATGGAGTATGAAGGAGCTCTCACAGAGATTCCCTCCAAATGCTGTCTCCCTCACCTTCTTCAGGAGCCTTGGAATAGGTAAGTAATCCCAACTCAGACCCTTGGAAGGCTCCAGGTGGGAGGTCTGTGTGTAAGGCCCTGGCTACTGAGGGGACTGTGACACCAGCAGGGCCAGGTCATGCAGGTCAGAGGAATGGTCATTCCTGACAATTGCAGGCATACACACCCGGGTCGGTCTGTCATCTGAGCCTGTGGGGATGAGGTCTGAATCCCTGAGCAGCGAGTTATCCATATTCCTCACCATTCGTGCAATCAACTCCCCCATATTCAGCCCAGAAGGAGAGGTTCCATAAGTCATGTTTGTGCCATCCTGAGGCCCAGCAGGGAGGGCAGGGGTTAATCCAGGAGAGGGAGAGAGAGCAAACAAAAGGGGGTGATAAAAAGGGAAGGAGATGGAAGACAGAGGACAGACAAAGGAAAAGAGGAGATATAAAAGAGCATGAATGGAGAAAAGGTGCAGAAAAATGACACAGGAAGATGTTCATCTCTGGGTGTGTTGTTCTAGCTAGTCTTCCCCAGCGTTCCTATCCATTGGGAGTATTGGGAGAGGTAGGAACAGGAATTCAGCTCAGGCCCCTTCCTCAGCAAAGGAAAGCACTAAGGTTGTTATATATACCTGAGCAGTCCCCAGGACAGGTGTGTCTCTGAAACTCAGGAGGCTTGGCCAAGTCTGCCATCTTCTCATCCTTGTCTCTGGTCTCAGTTTAAACCAACTTCATTGCACTGAGAGGGTGACCGTAGGCTGAGCTTCTCCCACAAAGCCCCATGCGTCAAGTGAGAGATGCAATCAAAGCTCAATGACTAGGAGGCTTTCTTAGGGCACTGAGGGGCTCAGGTCCATAGCCAAGTATGTGGCCAGCTTAAGGAGGCTTCCTAGGACTGAGCAGTTCTCGCCATAGAGGCCTGCACTGACACAGGCCTCTGGACTTATCTCCAGTATTCCAGGACTTGAAATGTTTTTGCTCATTCTCTTTATTGAAAATCCCCAGGAACTCTTCTCCCTTGAGAAATTCCCAATTTTCAAAGTTGAGAGCCAGTTCCTACTTTCTACAACAAAACATTCACCCTGTCCCAAATGAGAACCCTATGCTGCCCTTCACTGAGTAAGTCTTCCTAATATTTGGCTGCTTTCTACCCTGCAACCCATATTCTAGACTTACATCAATGGAGCAGCCCATGAGCGAGCCTCTCTCAATTGCTTTCTTCATGATCTTGTACATGTCTCTGGGAGCATCCTTGATCTCAAAAAACTCTGTCACTCCTCCTGTGAAGTCTTCCATGGCTTCTGTAGTGTTCCCACCTTTCAGAGCTTCATAGGAACCATGGAGCCTTGAAGAAAGGATGAAGACCAATCTGAGGTCACAGGGTTCCAGGAAACATGACCCAGGTGCCACTATTGCCACCAAAACTTTAATCTTGGGTCCTGTGATGTTCTCTCATCCAATTCTCCAAAAACCCTGTAAGCTAATGGATAGGTACTATGATTCCCTTTCTTCACAATGGAAAACTGAGCTAGAGGCAAAGTGACTCAACCAAAGCTGCAGAACCAGAGCACTGGGACTGGAGCCTAGCTATTACCACTTCCTGATAGTTCTCTAGTCACTACACCCTGAACCCTGATAAGGCTGCATTAAAGCCATCAGTAGCTGGGGTGGGGCTTCTAAGCTGAGAGACCATATGGCTTTATTCATATACTTTAAGCTCACAAGGTAAGCAAGACCCTGGGATTTGAGCTCCAGAAATATAATGCTCGGGTCCAGGGCTTGTAACACCACTATGAAGACAGAATGAAAGAGCTCACTATGGGAAACTAAAGCTAAAGATTTCTTACATGTGTCTTCATTTCTATTCTTAAATATAGTGTTTTTAGTTAGAGCTGTTGCTGCCTGGCTTTGATCTTCTATGATATTGAGTCACAGTTGAACACACACACACACAAGCACAAACACACACACAGTACACACATGTGCACACATGCACACAGACAAAAGCCCCCTCTCATGAGTGAGACCTCAACTAGATTTTGTAGCCCAGCTCCTCGTTTCCAGACCTGCCTCACTTTTGAAAGTGTTGCCTTACTTAGCATAAGCCTTCTCCAGCAGAGCACTCCAGAACTCATTGCGGTGGTTGGATTTGGTGAAAACCAGCTGGTTGTTGTAGGTTGGCAGGCAGTCATCAATCACCACGTCCACCCAATCTCCATAGCGCCAGAACTGCACAGAAGCATCGAGCACAGAGTTACGTCCTCAGAACACCATTAAGAAATGTGTTCCTACCCCACGTTTCCTAGAGGTCTCTTTGATCCCAACACAGTCCTATTTCCTCAGCTCTACATGTTTGTGCTTGTTCATACTATTCTGGGTTTGGGATGTATAAATCATTCTCTAACTGGACTGTGAGCTCCTTGAGAGCTGGAAATGAGTTATGAACCATTCCGTCTCTTCCATAGAGTCCAGTCCAGTAATGGGGATGCTAGGTACTCTGTGACTATCAAAGGAGTTGGAATTTTCATTCTCCAGCTCAGTAAGTCTGGGGTGGGGCCCAGGTATCAGTATTTTTAGGCATCTCAGCTGATTCTTATGTGCAGCAAGGGTTGAGAACTGCTGGTCTAGGTGAAAATGATAGACTGATTTATGTATTTCTTGATGACAAATAAGGTAGTAATTGCTGCTGAAGAAGGATTGACATGGAAAAGAAATTGGCCAGAACATAATCTACTGTAGCAAGAATGTTGTGCAATAATCACAATTTTGATGTTGTTCTTTTATGAACAACTCAGTTTTGACTGAAAAAAAAAAAAAAAGCTAAACGTTGCTTTGTTTCCTCCTAATAGCATTTTCCTCCTTATTGGCAATAAGGCAAAAAATCTATCTGGACTTTGTATTAATGTCCCTTTAGATATCAGACTTTTTAAATGTCAGAGGTACAAACTAGCAGCTTGATGGCACAGGGGAGAAACAAAATTCGGGGCCTGGCTGCCTTGGCCATACTCGAATGGCAAGGGTATGCTGATCCTGAACCTAAAGAGAAGACCTCTCTGAGACCTTCAATCCTGAGGTATAGGATCAGCAGGTACAACTGATGATTTGGTCAGTCCCAGGACATTAGGAGCCTTCAGGGCAGGAGACAGATGGATGCCTCAGAACCCTGGGATCTGCTAGGTCCCCATATGTGGAACTCACTCAGTTCTGGGCTAGCACCAGGATTTGGCTCAATTCCAGGACAGATTGGATCCAGAATATGTCCAATGGCTAAACTGATTCTGGAACAAAGGTTCATTTCTGGGCCAACCAAGAAACCTGGTCCCCAGATTAACCAGACTTTTCTTCCAGAGCCTAGAAGAGGTGAATAATAGACTTGGTATAGACCTGCCTTAAAGGGAAACAAGTAAACAGGAACCATAGTTGTGGCCACTGTTTCCTTCACAATCTAAAGGGCCCTGCAGATCCTCAGTGGAAATATCTCAGGGATCTACGTGAAAAGGCAATCAGGTAATAACAGCAGCCAACTAGCTGGAGAAGCAAAGTAGACACAGGCCAGCACACAGGATGTCTTGCTGCCTTTCTGGGGGCACAGTGGAGGGTGTGTGTGTGGGAGCAGAGATAAATAACTTCTTGAGGCCTTAATGGGGGTTACTGCCCACAGCCATGGCTGGGAGGGTGGGTAGAACCTTTCCTGGAGCTGCTGGGAAGTCAAAGCCAGGACACCAGTGGTGGGCTGATGGGAGCTGGCCCTCTTAACTACACTCCAATGATCTCACCTGGAAGTGGAAGATCCCTGCGTAGTTTTCCGTGAAACTCTGATCATGGGGTATAACTCGGAAAAGCAGGTGTTCATTTAGGGTCAGGCACGCAATGGCTGCAAGAAACCAGCAGTCCCCTGCAGGCAAGCATATGGCACATGTCACAGGAGGAGCCTGTAACCTCAGGGAAGAAAGAGACCCAATCCCACTGGTCAGCTCCACTTCTCTGAAGAACAAGGTTCAAGTGGTACTCACTGTCCTACTTCCAGGTCTGACCTGACAGAGGTGTCAGTCAGGGAAGGAGTCTGGCAGCAGCTCCTTGACAGTGTGATCGACAGGGTAACTTACATCTCATGACTAGTTTTCCTAAAGGCTGTTGAGAATTCCTTCATCTGCAATGTAAGCTCACATCCTTTTCCGACCTCAGTGGAGACAGAGCAGTGGGTCAGAACTTGGTCAATCATTCTAATGTCTATAGGAAATCCACCCTGCCCATATCTTTGCAATGTGAGTCCATTTCCCCTTCTGACCTCAGCTGAGACTGAGCATCTGAGAACCATTAGTCAAGAGGGTTTGTACTGTAAGGAAAGCCATTTAGGCGGCTGCCCTGGAACCAGTCTATAAGGAAGGAGCATTAAGACATTGCAGGTAATGGAATGAGATGGAGACATTTTCTTATTCCCTGCACTTTCTTTCTAGCAGAGTGCTGTACGTAGTCCTAGGTGACACTTCGTTCTGTGTGTGCGTGAGTGAGTGTGTGAATGCCCAAGGGGCACACCTGGTACACTGACGATTACAGAACTGCCTTATAAGAAGGATGGGTTCGGTACGTAGGTCTTTATTTTGCTCTGTGGGATATTATAGCAACTTTGGGACTGCAGAGGGAGGCTGAGAGGTCCCCTGGTCCCCAGTGAAGCAGCCAGCCTTTCCTTTGAAACAGTGTATTGGTAAAAAGGCTGATTACTCGCTTAACCAGGGTTCTACTGGCAGGTCTTCCCAGGGTGTGGAAACCTAGATATCTAAAACCTCCTCAGCATCTCTTTCGGGAACCAAATTAGTCAAATTCCTTTCATTTTGTTGCTGACCTTTACCCTCAAATTTTTAATTATGTCTGTCCAGTTTTACTTCACAGAGCTTTCCTGCAGTCTGCACCAAAGATAATACTTCCTGAATGAGAGGCTACAAAAGAGGAAGATCTAACGGGACAGCCAAGGTAACTAACCAGACAGTAAATTGGATGCTCATTCACGTGGCAAATGTCCTCTTTGTTGAAAGACTCCTTTACTATAGAGCTACTGTGGGGCAATTTAAACAAGAGTTCGAGTTACAAGCACTGTTTTTGATAACGCTTTTAGTGTGTGTATATAGATTCTATGTGCCCAAGGGACATTCTTGGCACATGGTTTCAGAGCTGTCTTTTAAGGAATATGGGGACAGTCAAAAGCAGGGCTGAGTGGGGTGCATAAGTATCCTTGAGACTCTGGAGGGGAGGCTGTGGAACAAGGCCTACGTCCTGTGAAACAGGGAAAAGAACTAATGAGAAATGTGGGAGGAACAATAATTGAATGAACCAATCACCAGCACATAAAGTAATCTTATAAAAACCTCCTCTCAAAAAGTCATTAAAAGCAGAAACAGATTATTATCCCTTTACTTCCTATAAAGGGATTGTATCTTTTAATCACCCCTGATTGACTGAATGCGACCCGATAGACTTTCCTACCTAAATCTCCTTGACAGATGTCAGTTCTATTGGCTCCACCAATGATAAATCTGGGATTCTCGCAAATTTCCTGTGAAACAAAAAGGAAAGAAAAGCAGCATTCATAGCTATCATTTATTGAGGTCCGTTATGTAGTACTGACCTACAGTAGCAGAAGTTTTACTACACCACTCATTTAAGCCTCAAAAAACACCCTGTGAATTGGACACTATCATTCTTATTTTTCAGATAAGGAAACCAAGGTTCAGAGATTTTAAAAAACCTGTCCGAGGACATACAGCCAGTAAGTGGTAGAGGCCAAAGCACGCCTCCTTTTCTCAGCGTTCCACATTGCTCCCTCACACTGACATGCTGTCTTATTAAGGATACACTCTGAGAGGGCAATATTGTTACTGTCACAGTTTTGGCAAAGGGACAACAGAAAGTATGGCTCTTACTTTGTTTTCTATGACAGGAAAAGAGGTGCAGGAGAGAAAATTAGGATCTTTCTCCCCAGGATGTGGTAACAGATATTCAGTTAGCATATGTCCCAGGACTACTTGAGAATAAAGGGTCAACAGGACTTGAGAGCTGGGGAGAGCAGAGAACAAATTTGGGGCAGGACTCGCAGGCCTCCCCATCTATTGGCAGGTGCATTTCTTTAAGTTAACCTGATATGGCATTCCTGGCCCAGCAATTAAGTGAAGCCTGACAGAGGCCAAAAGAGGGTGCTTTTGTTTTTGTTTGGACGTGTCTTATACTTTGTTTTGTAACTTTAAAAAATTTGAAATAATTATAGCTTCTGTGTTGGTGTTAATACAGTTCTTCACAGCTTCAAGAAGCCTTGCTATCCCTGTGACATAGCCCTCTCTCCCTCCCCAACCCCCTATCTCCCCTTTTCCCTCTCTGTCAAAACAACCCAGCACATCCAAGTGAGCTGAAGCTCCCTGCATGGAGGAATCTGTCCCTCTTGCTAGAAGGAAAGTCTTGCTGTGACCATACCATACACATCTCCTATCTGAAACTCTTATAGCAATGGAAGGATAAAATCCAACCAAAAAGGTTACCTACCTATAGGAAGAGGAAGGGAATAAGGTGATGGGAATACAGATAGAAGTAAAACTCTGAATATAACTGAAAACAGTTTTTACTTAGGAATTATGAAAATTTTTATAGAATTAAAAGCCAAAATTAAAAATAATTTTAAAAAGCAATCTGTAAAAGCTAAAACAAATTTGAAACAAAGAAACTTAGCTGTAAATCAAGTTGCTGGTATGACTATACACATAAAAAGAATGAGTTCAAATGACTTAAAACATAACACTTTGGCTGTTTGTCCAAAACTTTAACATGTATACTGTAGGATAAAGTAAATAAAAATTTATGTTAATGGCATTAGGAACCGAGATTTTTTTAGTGTAAAAGAAAATATGTAAAATTAGAAAATTGAATAACAAGTAATAACCTTACAGTGTCGAAGCTGAAATGGATATATAACTCATGATTTATGTTGTCTTTCTAAATTATTCCCTATCTCTCTGCACTAAAAACAAAGCACAGCAAATAATAATAATAATAAAAAACTAATAGCAATAACAATCTGGTAGTAAAGAGAATGTCAACATTAGGGTTGTGGCTTTAGAAATCATTTCCCAATAATAACATGCAAAACTCATGTTTTCTAACAAGAGTTCTTTCTTTAAAAAAAAAAAAAAAGCCAATTATGGTATAATGGACATATTTTTGTCTCCTCAGTGTTTTTGTCTTCTTAGAATACATTTTCCTTTCTCCTGAAATTATACTTCAATTTTCCACTGGGAAGTAACCCCACTGTCAGCCCACGTTGTTCTGATGGGCTTCTGCCTCACCCAGCTCCAGATGTATAGTTGGGGCAATTAAAAGTGAGAGCGACTGATTCAGAATAACCACATGACCCAATCTGGGTCAAAACTTGTAACTATTGAGAAAAAACCCATAACGTCCGTCTGCCAGAGTTACTCAGCTGGTCAGCCTGAAGTTGCTGGTGGCAACTTTGCTCCATTGTGAAGCTGGCTTACTTGAGAATAAAGCCAACTCAGAGGAAACAGATGGGGGAGTAGTGGATTCAGAGGAAGAAAGAGATAGATGATATAGATAGACAGATAGATAGACAGATAGATAGATAGATAGATAGATAGATAGATAGATAGATAGATAGTTGGATAGATGGATGGACGGACGGACGGACGGACAGATAATATTAGGGACTGTGTCTTGATGACACGGTTTGAGGACTGTGTTCAGTGAAACACTTGACTACTTTATGTTCTTTCCTGTTATAAGGAATATATTATAGAGTGACTCAAATACTGGAATTTTAGCTACATTTTTTAGCTATCACAGGTGTAGCTTCCTCCCCTTGGTCTGTAAGTTTAAAAGCACTCCACATTCTCCTACCTCTCACCAATTCCAGGGCTGACTACTTGGGATGACAGAAGTAACTGTACTGATATCTGTTCTGTTTAGTGGTCCAGGTTTTTGAAGGGAGTTTCATTTTCTTTACATTAGTAGAGATTTCCCAATATACCACATTTACCTTCAACACTACTTCAGTTAAATTCACCAAACATTAATTGAGCTCTATGTATGTACAGAACCAAGGGAATTAAGGATACAATAAAAATGGGAAATTATCCTTGCCTGCCTTCCAGGAAACCCATGGCCTAGTGACACTTAATTGTTTGTCCTCATAAAAGATGTCTGTTTGGTGAGGGTAAGTTATCAAACTTGTTGAGAATTAATTCATAAAAAATCTTTGATTTTTCCCAGATACTTCCTCCCTATAATCTGCTTCTTCTTCTCTTTCTTTACTTATAAACAAATAAAAATATCCCCTAGAATGTCTGGGGCCTGATTATATTAATTGATACGAACAAAGGATAAATGGCCCCAACTCTGTCATTTTAGCTCGGGCCCCTAAGCAACTAAAGGACCTCTAGCAGCACCTTTGGCTATAATTTAGCCTGGATACTACATCTGTCAGTGATGGATTCCTAGCAATGAGCAACAGATGACCATTTCCTCAGTTCTTGAGTATTGTGGTTTACACAGTATTGCCAAACTTTTTTTTGTAAACCTCCATCAATGCTTACCCTAGGTAAGTATTCTTATTAGCTTTAAATGGTATTAGTGTATATATTGTACAATATAATGTTCATTATAAAATAAACAAAAATGTACATATAACTTCTGGCCAAAAACTTTCCAATATTAATGACAGTTACAATACCACAGATCCAAGTAGCTCAAAGCATATCAAACAGAGTAAATACCAGTAAAACAAAACAAAAGGAAACTACCTTAGGCATATCATATTCAAACTGCAGATAATCAAAGGCAAAGAAAAAAATTTGAAAGAGGGAAAAAATATTCTTTGTATAGCAGAACAAAGATAAGAATTCCAGCAGACATCTCTTCAGAAACCATACAAACAAGAAAGATTAGATTGAAATATTTAAAACTGATAAAAGAAAAACCCACCAACCTAGAATTCTATATGCAGAGCAATTGTCTTTCAAACCAAAGGAGAAATAAACTCTCAGACAAGTAAAACTTTATTGCCAGCAGACATGCCTTACAAGAAATGTTAAAAGAAGTTCTTCAGGGAGAAGGAAAATAATAGAGGTCAGAAACCTGGACCTATATAAAGAAAGGAAGAGCATCAGAGAAGGAATAAATTCAGGTAAAAGAAAACTTTTACTATGACCATGCCACCCTGAACAAGGTAGATCTCGTTTGACCTCAGAAGCTAAGCAAAGTCGAGCCTGGTTAGTACTTGGATGGGAGACCACCTAGGAAGACCAGGTGCTGTAGATGTAAACACACATACACACACACAACTTTTTTTTAATTCTTAATCTAAAGGTAACTTTGTTTAAAGTAATAATAATAACAACAATGTGTTGAGTAATTATAGCATATAGATAAGTGAAATGAATAACAATAACCATCAGGGAAGAAAGGGAAGAATGGGAATTTTTTATTATAGGGTACTAGACTACATATATAATTGTATAGTGCTATTTGAAAGTGGAATTAGATTAGTTGTAAATGTATATATGAAACTTTAGCATAACCATTAACATTGTTTTTAAAGTATAATCTATATGCTTAAGAGAGGAGATAAAATGAAATCATATAGAATACTCAAAGGGGAGAGGAGAGAAGCAAAGAACAATTGTAACAAATAGAAAATAGTTACAAACATGGTAGATATCAATCCAACTATATCATAATTACTTAAAAATGAATGGTGTAAATATAGCAACTAAAAGAGATGTTATGAGACCCAACTATATGTTGTCTATAAGAAACTTATTTTAAATACAGACTTGGATAGCTAGAGGAAGATATGCTGTACTAACACTAATTAAAAGAAAGTTTGAGTATTAATTTCAGACAAAGCAGACTTCAAAACAAGGAAAATTATCAGAGATAAAGAGAGATATATATATACTATATAATGATAAAGGAGTTATTTCTCCCAGAAAACATAACAATTCTAAATGTGGATATGCCTAACAACAAAGTATTAAAAGACAGGAGACAAAAAGTGATATATCTAAAAAGAGAACTAGGCAAATCTAGTATACTACTTGGAGACTTTTGATAATTACAGATCAAGCAAGCAGAAAATCAGTAAGGATAGAGTTGACCTGAATAGCACTATCAATCAATGTGATCTAATTGACATATATGGAATACTCCCTTCAACGATAACAGAATAAACATTCTCCTCAGGATCACATGGAAGAGTCACTAAGACAGATCATTTCTGGGCCAGGAAACATACATTAACAAATTTAAAAGAATAGAAATCATACAAATATGTTCTCAGACCACAGTGGAAAGAACCTAGAAATCAATAACAATAAGGTAACGGGGAAATCTCAAACTATTTAAAATTAAACAACACACTTCTAAATAACACATAGATCAAAGAAGAAGTTTTGAGATATTCTTTTGTCTATCAGCTGAGAGGGACAATGACAATGATACCCAAGTAGCTATGAGCACACCTAGCACTCTGATCTTGGTTTCTAATACTATTTTCCAATAAAAGGTACCAGGGGTCCAAGGGGAGATGTTTGATCCTAAGACTGGGGCAGGAAATATACAAGATGAGCCTGGAGTATCTTGTGGTGTCATAAAATAAGGAAGTGCTTGAAGAAAAAAAAAAAGCACCCCACAACAAGAAGGATATATCAGAGGGACCGGAACTCCCAATGACTGAAGCTGAAAGAATCTGAGCAACAACAAAAAAGTAGTATTGGATTCTGATACAAAGTGCAAAATAAAATATCCATGAGTCTACATTGAAATAAATGATTGAATAAATGAATAAATGAATAGAATAGAAGAATAGAATAGAATAGAAAAAGCTCCCATGCAGAATTCTCAATACTTTACGTAGATACGCCTTATGTGTGGGCTTATGTTTAGTGACTTGCTCCCAAAGATTACCGTATGGAAAGGGGGGAAAAAAAACTTTACAGTAGGGAAAACTGACAAATACTACTTCAGCCAGTTATCAAGGTCAACAATGACAAGACGTGTTGATAGTCTGTACTCTTGAAACACCATATAATAAAAATGGCACTTTATCTCTGTGGTCTTCCTCCCCAAAACCCATAAGCTCAGTCTAATCAGGAGAAAACTGGCAGAAAAGTGCTAGTTGAGGAATACTATACAAAATACCTGATCAGCACTCAAAACTGTCAAGGTCATCAAAAACAAGGAAAGTCTGAGAAACTGTTACAGACAAGAGAGGCTAAGGAGACATTACTACTAAACACAATGTCATATCCAAGGTGGAATCTTGGAACAGAAAAAGGATATTAACTAAAAACTAAGGAAATCTGAATAAAGTATGGACTTACTTCAGATAATAATAACGTATAAATTTTAGTTAATTAATTATAACAAATGCACCAGAATAATGAAAGATACTAGTAATAGAAAAACTGGGGCAGGGTACACATCTGCACAATATTTCTGTAAATCTAAAACTGTTCTAAGATGGGACATTTATTTGATAAACAGATAGAACTAGTTCAAAGATTTTTTCGTACGCTCCAATGGATTGGCTTGCAGAGCCGCTGGGTTGCACACACCCAGCCTTGGAGCCCACTGATTTAGATAGTTCCTCACCTGCTCTAAATGCAGTGGACCCTTTGGGGATTATAAATTCCCCCATGCAAGGTGAAGTGCCTGGTCCTGCACACCCCAAGGTGTTTGACCTATTCAGCTGAAACGAATGGGCTCCACAGTATTATACAGTTGGGTATCCTTGAGCACACTGCTTTACCCTGTAAGGAGTATGGCTGGTCATCAGGGACCTTTCTGTTTAAACAGAAGTGACATGTTACTAGTGAGGCAGCCTTAGGTGAGAGGTTCAGAAGGTAAGTCTCCAGCCTCCTGTTGCCCCTTATTTCTTAACTGTTTACCACCTCCCATAGAACTCTCCTTGAAACTCTGGGCCTTAGTCCTCTTAAAACCCCATTTTCTCACCCCAAAATACCTGTTCTCAAGAAGGGACATGATAATCAATTATCCCTTCTATTTTACTATAAATATATGTGAGTGCACTAGCCCTCTTAAAAATATTTACAGCCTCAGGGACCTATAAAATATTACAATCATCTCTACTTCAGGAATAGAAAATAACATCTCTAGTCTGAAGAGAAAGCAGGAAGGTATTTTGAGGGCGCATGGGTAGGAGAACCTTGGTAAGCCACTTGCTCAGAGTGGGCCTCAGGCTCTGGACCACTTGACCTCCTGTCCCCAGGAGCTGTCCCCTCTGTCCCCTCCCATCCCTACCTTTGGCCTTTTCCACGTGATGGCCTTCATCTTGGTTTTCTGGATCAGCTCATGGGAGCCTAGGGCCTGAACACCGGCTGGGAATACACGGTCTTCAAAGAGGCACTTCTGAGCCAGGCACCGTTGTTTGAGAATCACAAAATCCTGCCCCTCAAACTTGAGGGGCTGTGTGACTGTGCCCTCTCCATTTCTCCTGTCCCTCTCCCGGATTACGCGGTCACAGAAGAATCCTGGCAGCATGTAGGGCATGGTGACTGCTCAGGGAATGGAGCGGGGCCTTCACTGCGGCCTCTCTCCCCCTGCGCCCTCAGTCCAGGCCTAATCCTCTCTTGAATGGGCCAGAGCCTATATAGCTCCTCCACCCTCAGCAGAGCGATGCAAATGAACACAGCGGAGAGAGAGACCGTGGTCAGAGTCAGCAGCTTTGGCTGGAGGCCCCTGAGCCCACGGTCAAGGGGCAGCACCATGTCAGTCAGAGAGGGAGCCAGCGAGGGGAGTGAGAGAGCCAGGGACAGCCCTAGGATAGGCCACAATGGCCTGTAGACCTTTAGGGTACCTCCATCAGCCTTGCTGGGATTCTTGCTTTAAAGAGAGAAAATATAGTTACAGTGAGGCTTCCCCTGCCTCAGCAAAAGGCATTCATGCCTTTGACACTGGCTGCCAATGGGATATAGCATGGGGCCTTCGAAACATGCTGTATACACTAATCCTATACAGGCTGCTGAATGCATAGAAGGAATCTGCTCTAAGCCATTGTCTGAGGTTAATGAAGCCTTCATTCTCCTGATGGCCCTGCCCCATCCCCCCAAAGACCTTGGCCAGCCATTTAGGGACTCTAATCTGTGAGAGGAACCCAGAGGGTAGGTGACTCAACCTCAAATGACAGTCCCCATTAGAGTGGGCCCCAGTGGCAGTGAACAGACATCACGTCCTGCAAATTCAGGACCTATGAGGCAAAGAATGTGGTGGGTGAGGAAGGAGGATAATTGTATGTCAAAATTATATTCATTAAAAAGCTCAACTTTTCACCATGCTTAAATGGGCAACTCTAACGTGAGAGCACGGAGCTGAAACAGGTGGAAACTCAGTTCTGGCAGCCTGCCCGCTAAGAGGATCTTGTCTCTTCATGCACTTGTTGACGCCTGTTGGCCTTCATCTATTCTGTGCTTCTCAAAGTGTGGACTTTGGACTGCCTGCATCAGAATCACCGGGATGACAGTTTAAAATGCAGATTTCCGGGACCCATCTCAGACCAAAGGATTCAAATGCCCTTGGTAGGGTCTGGGACTCTGCAATTTAAATAAGCAGACCGTGAGATTTTTTATGTCCAATAGAGTCTGAAACAATGGTTTTAGTTTAGCATCATAAGGTACTATAATACCTGAAAATAATTTGTGAGGTTAGTTCTTTTAAAAAATATTTTATTGTCATTTTTAGCCACGCTTCTCTTGCTCAGGACTGCTTCCATGTCTGGAAGTGTACTTTCTCTTCTAATAAAGATTTTCTTTTTTACTGTAAAAAAAATTATTTTTACTCAATTTATACATGAACAAAGTTGAAAAAATATCAAACAAAACACAAGATACATAGAGGGATAGCAATCTCTTGCCTTGTGAATCCCTCTCCTCAGAGATAGCTAGTTTAATTATTTTAGCTCATTCTTCTGATACTTACTGCTATATTTCTAAATAATGTGCTTAATTTATTATTTTTAAAAAGTATCTGTTGGGTTCCTATTTTGGTAAATGAGTTTTAGGCTTCTCACATTATGCTCTGCTTGCCATCTTCCCAAAATAGTTATGTCATAAATTTTGGTAAAATTAAAATTCAGTATTTACTTTAGTATGATTAGGTAAATATTGTTCACTTCTTAGCTAGGTAGTATCCTGTGTTACATTTCCTTTCTGTATAAATGCTTTCTTCCTCTTATTCTTCATAATTCTCTTATGTTCTCTGTATCTACAAATGCTTTTCCCTAGGAATGGTTTCTCCAAAAATTTAAATTTATTGGATAACCTCGCTGTTCCATTGCTTCCCACCAAGGCCTTCCTTTGCAGCCTCCTCCCATGTGAACCAGACCAGCTGTTCTCCTGGGTGGAATTTCATTTCTAAAATTTTAACTGTGGATTAGTTTACTCCTTGATGTTATTGGCACACAACTTGCAGCTTCCTGAAAATGGGTGTGTGGGAGGTGAACTGCCTGAGTCCTTGACAGTCTAACTTATCTCTTTTCTACCTTTGCATTTGATTCAGAATTTGGGTTGGTATTTTAGGTTAAAAACCAGTTTCTTTCAGAATTTTGAAGGCATTGTTTCATTGCTCCTGGTATCTGGTATTGTTGTGAAGTATGATGCAATATTGATGAACATTCCTTTGTATTTGACCTGTCTCTTTCCTCTAAAAGCTTTTAGGGTTTTCTCCTTTCCCATCCCTAATCTCCAATTCCAAAAGCCACATATATTTGCCTTGGTATGAGTTTATTTTTTTAATTCTTTGTGCTGAGCACTCAGTAAATCTTTTCAGCATAGAGACTTTTGTCCTCAGTTTGGGATATTCTTATATTATTTCTTTGATTTTTCTCTCCCTTTCAAATCTTTTATTTGGAATTTCTAAAATTCAGATGTTAAACCTCCTCTAATTTTATTGTATTTTCTTATTTTTGTTCTACATTCTAGATTTACTTGATTTTACATTTTAACCCTGCTATTGAAATTTAAAACTTCAACTATCATAGTTTTCTAGCTTCCTATTAGAAAAAATATCAAACTTCTAGAAAAGTTTAAAGAATGGGCACTCATATAATCTACATCTAGATTCAATAATTAACATTTTGCCATCTTTGTTTTACCTATCTATATATGTATATATAGATTATAGTTTTTTGCTTAACAATTTGATAGAGTGTTGAGGGTATCACGACACTTCACCTAAATACTCAAGAGCATACTTAGGGTACAGCAACTACCTCCTAAGGACAAGAACACTCTCCTACTGACTGTAGTGTCATTATCATTAAGAAAATTAACTATTATTCTCCAATATTATCTAAGATCTAATGCATATGCTAATTTTTTCATTTGTTCTCCATATGTTTTTTATAGCTGCTTTTATTTTTTTTTGAACCAGAATCCTATTAAGGTTTACACACTGAAATTTAATAATTCAATAATTGGATTAGATGATGCTGAAGTGAGAAATAGTGAACTGGAAGCTAGATCAGAAGTCACCAAGAATACCACACAGAGAATCAAGGAGATGGGAAATTTTTTTAAAAGAAAGAAAAAAAGAGGTTAAGATATACACAGGATAAGGCAAGGAAAGTATCTATTGAAGTTGTAGAAGAAGATGGGGAGAATTAATATTTTGAGAGATTTTCTAAAATTGATCAATGACCCCAATCCTTAGATTCAGAAATCCCAATGAATCCTAAGAAGGAAAGTTATGAGAAATGTATGTTTAGATACAACGTAGTGATATTGCAGAATACCACAGACAGAGAGATCTTAAGCAGTCAGGGAGAAAAGGCAGGTGACCTAGAAAGGAACAACAGCCATTAAAAATGACTGCTGATTTTAACAAGGACGTAATCCTGAGACAGTAGTGAGAATCAACCCAGGATTGATTTCTCGGGAACAACTACAAGAGCGAGAACAAATTTCATGAGAATAAAAATTGAGAATGATTACTGCAAATAGACCCTCACTAAAAGAACTTCTGGACAATATACTTTAGGAAAAAGTAAAATTATTAAGAAGGAAAAGTCTAAGACTCAGGAAAGAACAGTAAACAAAGAATTGGTAACATGTATGAATCTAAGCAAACATTGGCCGTGTTAAACATTACATTATTTTCTAATTTTTAAGGTTGAAAAATCAAGATAAAGCTAAAATTCTGAACAACAATGACATATTAGTTAGGAAAAGATTACTTGGAGTTAAAATATTCCATAGTCATATTGTTTGTGAGAAAAAGGAAACAATTGATCAATTTCAGGGTTTATCACGATAAATATGTGTGTTAATAATTTAGAGCAACCATTGATAAAACAGAAAATAGTCAATAACTTTCAAACTTGGAGGAAGAAAAAAAAATGAGAGAAAACTCTTTTAAACTACTTTTTAAAGAGCATAAAGAGAAAGAAAGGAACATTTGAAAAGCAATACAAACAGAAAGGTTATGGTTAAGATGATAGAAACAAATTCACAATGTATCGATGTTCATAATCAATGTAAATAGATTAGAATCTCCAGTTGAAGGACAAAATTTTTTAGAACAGATTTTAAAAAAAAAGTTAAAAATAACATAAAAAACGTATTGAAGATATTAGAAAATAGAAATGCTGGAAGCAAAATAATGAAAAAATGTATATATTAAGCAAAAACTTGCCCTGAAAGCTTGTATATCTACATTAATTATGTAACTACATTAATTATATAACTCCATTTCAGCAAAAAAAGCTTTCTTAAAGATTAAAAGGGTCACTACAAATTCCTAGAAAAATAAGTATTACTACTGACTTAAGTAGAAAAACAATTTTAAATGATCTCATGGTTATTGAAGCTGTTGCCTCAATAAATAGAAATCTTTCCTTATGAAAACACTGACAACATTTTACCAAATATGTAAGAAACATTTAGTTTTTATCTTAGACAATCTATTTTACAGAATAGAAGAAGGAACTTTCCGCACTCATTTTGTTATAAAAATAACAACAACAAAAGATGCCTAGGACTAAATCTGATAAAGGGTATTCAAGATCTTTATAGTAAAAATTAATTTTAAAAACTTCATTGAAAGATATTAAAGAAGACCTATATAAATGGGGAGACATCCCTTTTCATGGATAGGAAGACTCAATATTGACAAGATGTGTATTCTTCCCATATTGCAATTCCAATGAGAAGCCCAACAGGACATTTTGTGGAACTCAACACTCTGATTCTAAAATTTAAATGGAAAGACAAAGAACCAGATATAACTAAAACAAAAAAAAAGAAAAAAAAAAAAGAAAAAAAAAACAAGTACTAGATGTCACTATTTATTAGCACAAGGTGTAGTGTTGACACAAAAATAGGCAAATAAACAAATGAAACACAATAGAGTACAAAAACAGAACCACACATTGATAGACACTTGACTTATTTGAAAAGGGGCATTGAAAAACAGTGAAGAAAGGATTGCTTTTTAAATAAATTGTGTTGGGAACTTTGAATATCCATATGGAAAAACAACAAAATGTAATTCCTATCTTACGATATATGCAAAAATCACTAAGTGGATTACAGATCTGAATATAAAGGCAAAAAAATTGTTTCTAAATGATAATAAAGAAAAGTGACTTTGGTTTAGGAAAAAACTGACAGAACACATAAAACACTAACTATAAAGGAAAAAATAATAAATTAAGAATTAATTTAAAACTTTTAATTAAGAGGTTTTCATTAAAAATTTTAAAAATAAAGATATCCTTAAGAGTATGGAAAGGCAGGTCAAAGTAGGAGAAGAAATTTCTAGTACATCTAACGAATAAACGATTACCATCAGAATAATCAAAGAATGCCTGCAGTTCAAGTTGAAAAAGACAAGCAACACAAAAGAAAAATTAGCCGAAGACCATTATCATGTTTTTCATGGAAAGCAATATAGCAAATGGTCAAGAAATATCTAAATATGTAAAAGATGTTCTGACTTATTCATAATCCAGTAATTCTATCTTTTCATACATTTCTGTCCTTGCCCATTCCACCTGAAGCAGTATACTGCTGAGTTATGCCACGATGTCTAGAGCTCTGTCCCCTGTGTCCTGACCCTCAGGAGGAGCTGCTGTCTTTGGAATATAATGGAAGGCAGTCCTAAAATTTATTGATAGAATTGTCACTTTCACCAAAACTTATGCCCCACCACCCCCACCTCAGGATGGCACTGTCATGATTCTCTGCTGAGTCTGTAGAGGGAGGGCTGTCTCTCAACTGAGCACCTCATTTGCCTTTCAATTACCAACATCGCTACTTATTGACTCGTGATAAGCATGTCATATACAGTATCTCATTTAATCCTTACAACTCAATGAAAGTAGAAAATTTTATTTTTTTTCACAGATGAGGAAATTGAGACCCTGGAATGGTCAGCAACTCACCTGAGGTCACATAATTAAGAGTTAGAGCTGGGATTTGAATCAATTAGTTCTGACTTTGAAGCCTGTGCACTTCACCATTGTGCTTCTGTCCTTTGTTGCTATGCTAATAGTATTCCTACCTTACCTTGAGTGTATACTGGGACTTTATGAATGCTGGCTCAGGACAGCCAGAAGATGAGAATATCATTATCCCTTTTATAGAAAAGTAAAATTTATAAAGTTTGTGTGACCTGCTTCCAGGGGCCAAACACAAAACACGTGCTTGTCTTAGGGGGTGGGGTAACATGCTTTTAGATTCAGGCACAGCTAGGATTGTGTTCCCAGATATCTTAGGGTTAAGCTTCAGTGCTTTTACTTAGGGTACCTAGGTTCAAGTCCTGATAAGGGAAAAATATTTTTCCTTCTTCTTCCCCAGTGGAAGAAGCACTTCCAGCTTGCACCATGCGGGGAAGGCAGGAACCACAGCCCCATGGCCCAGCTTTAGTGAAACATGGGCAGCGGAGATTTCTTGCAGCACTGACTGGAAGGGCCCCTCCTTCTTCCAAACCAACAATGGGAGGAGGAGAAAAAAGTTTGGCCTGTAAATGGTTTGCTAAACTACAATATTATCCTCCAATTATATCTTTTTTGTAAGAAACAGGAAAAATAGGAAGAAGTTCGCTATGTACAAGCTTCTATGCTCCTTTACCAAGATCCAGACTTATTAGATGGCCCAAGGATAGGAGTGCCTTCCCAGAGATCTCAAAATTATCAGAAATTTTCTTTCTCCTTTACCCTCACACTCTGATGGGGGACCAAGTTCTCTGGGGACCCGCATCTATTTCATAGATTCCTGAGGAAACTAGATATGCACCCCCAGAGAGGTCACAAGTACTGATGGGGTAATATGAGTATGTGCACAACTCTGATCTGTACATCTTGGTGTTATTGCTAGGTAGTTAGCCAGGCATGAGCGACAGGCACCAAGGCCCAGCTCTGTAACCATAGAAACGCCCTTGAAGGCCTTCTTTAAGGATGCCCCCAGAAATATCTCTCTTTTAGGGTTATAAATTACCCCAAATCCTAGAGCACAAAGGCCATTAAAGCTGCTGGCTAAACCAGCTACACACACATGCGCAGAAAGTACTGCCCATAATTTCAGCCTCATTATACCATCATTATAATATCATGACTATGGCTAAAAGTTCATGAATCTAATTATAACAGATTGAATTCTGGGTAAGCAAAATTATTGCCTGGTGTCAGTCAAAATGACTTCACGTGTCAATTACCTGGGAATGTCTTTGGAACCACCTATCACGGTCCAAATATAAGGCAGACATTTTCTCTTCTGGGTTCTTTTTTACCCTCTGGACTCTCCCCCTTTTCTGCCCTTTGGGGCACTCCTTCCTTTATGGTAGCCTTTTATGGCATTTTTGCCCTTTTGTAGCCATTTCGGCCTCTTTGTGTAGGTTATAGAGTTGGGACCATGTGCCTCCTTGTGGCATTTGTTGTCTTTCTAAAATATACTTTTAATAAAACTATTAAATCTCAATGACCTGTAATTCTTCACTATGGTCATTTGAGGAAGAACCAAGGAAAAATGCTATCTGCAGGTCTGTGCTATCGTTATCCCTCTCCCTACCTGCTACTGTTGGGGCAACACCGATTGGATCGGCCCCAGTTGTGACATTATATGTAATATGCTGGTTGAGTTAAGAATTCTAATTATTATGAAAGGGAAAATGTGTATTTTTGGAAACAGACAGTATAAAGTATGGAGATATATTTTGAAGGGAATTGAAGGAAATGTGTTTGTCTTAAAGTTAGTTATTTCTGAATGAGTGAGAAGAGGCTAACTGAAGGAATGAGGAAAGTTGTAAAGGTTTGTGTTGGAACATAATGACCCTTAACTTTTCACCTCTTCAAACCCTGTAACTTTCCATTTACCTGAAGTGAAGCTGACGAAATCCTCTATCCCATGATGCTTAGCAACCCCACTAGCGCCAAAAAAGCCCGCCGGCGCCAAAAGTCCCCTCCATCCCAGTGACGGTCCAAGAGACCTATCAACACTCGCCACCCTACCACTATCCAATCAACATCGGATACAACTACTAGCCGTCCCCAACCGGATCCTCCCCCTATATAAGCTTGCTACTCCATTTAATAAATTGGAATTCCTCGGAATTCCTCTCGGACTACCGCGCGTTCTGGCGATTTCTTTCATTGGTGCCGAAACCCGGGACAAGGAGTGCCTTCATTAGGCCCCTTGTCTCCCGTCTGCCACCTAGAACGACCCAGTCCGGAATTCCCCTGCCCATTTGACCCGGCTCCGGCTCGTCACAGTCACCACCGACCAACCGGCTATTCCGTGAGTATCCCCTCTAGGGACGGACACTCCCCGGTGACTACAGCAGGAGAACTAGCCGTGACCATCCGGTGGCCTCCTGACGTTACCGAGGAGAGAGGGAATACACCCCACCACGGTCTTCAAGACTACGGTGGACTCTCGTCCTACCCTACACCAATTTATAGGGACAACACCTGCTGAGGTAGAAAGGGGCTGGCTCCTTCTTCTCCTATACTTTTCCTCCACGTTCCTTGCCTTCCTCCCTAAAGCCAGTACCGCACTCTCTCGAATCCTGAGTCCTGGACTCAAATTAGGAACCTCCCACGGGTGGCGACCTCTGGGAGTCTCCTAACTGGTTCTACTGAACCTCCGGAACCCCCACATTGTATAGGGGGCGCCCTATATATTTGTCGCGGAGGTTCTCCATTGCCGTTCGAGACTTCTTTTCCTGCCTCGTATCTCCAACATTATAGGAGCCTCCTCTTCCTCCCCCGCCGCAGACTCTCCTCTCCAATGTCTTTTCTGAAACCTTTCCACACTCTCTTTAAAGGGAGACAACAAACCTAAACTCATCACCAGATTCTGTACTCAAAATTGGCACTTAATACCCCTTAGATAATCAGTCCGTTTGGCCTTCTGAGGGGGTCTCTTGACTCTAACCTCATCCATGATCTTTTCAATTACTGCCAGCGCCTGGGCAAATGGACAGAAATCCCTACGTTCAAGCTTTCCGTCTCCTATCTCAACACCCTGCTCTCTGCTCCTCATGCTCTCCCTCCCAACTCCTCTTGGCCGTCCTCCAAAGCCATCTCCGCCCACCCCTCCCTCCTCCTCCTCCCGCCTGCTACCAGCACGAAACCTTGATCCCGCAGATGAGCCTCCTCCGTATAGATCTCCACCCCAAAATCCGGCTGTACCCCTACCACTACCTGCCTCCTAAACACATCCCCCAATTCACATCTCTTCCGCTCCTCCATTCAGCCCGCCCACACACACGATCCGTGGCCTCCCCCACATCAGCCCCTCCTTTCTACCCCTTCCAATTCCCCCACCTTAATGGCCCCCACTTGGAAGTGGCAGGGGCAGAAAGGGAGTAGATCCATCCATGTGCCCTTTTCTCTTTCTGATCTCTCCCAAATTGAAAAAAAGCTAGGCTCCTTTAGCTCTGACCCCACCACCTATATTAAAAGAATTCCAATGGGTGCTCCAAGCATACAGCCTTACCTATCAGGACATTTTTATGCTCCTGGCTAATACTCTCCTATCAGGAGCATACATAGGGTATGGTATGCTACCCAAACACATGCCAACGAGACTAGACGAACTGACCCTACCTTTCCCATTGGACCTGAGGCAGTCCCGGATAGAGATCCTAATTGGGACTATAACACTGTTCAAAGGTGTCCAAGCCGAGACCGATTAGCCTCTTGTCTGGTAGTGGGTCTAAAAGGCTGCCCGAAAGTAGTTAATTTCAGAAGGTCAAGACATTATACAAAAAGGAAGAAACTCCCTCTGATTTTGTGGTCAGATTAAAACTAGACTTCCGACTGTACACAAGCTTAGATCCAGACACGGTAGATTTAAAACTTTTCTTTTTGACCCTCTTTCTAGCCCAGTCCTACCCGACATAAAACAAAATTAAAAAACTAGAACATGGCCCGCAACCCTCAGAACGAAATCCTTTCCACTGCCTTCAAGGTCTTTCATGGCCGTGAGGAGGAAAAAGAAAAAACTCCGTAATAAAGGCACGCCAGGCTGATTTTCAGATGGTGGCTCAACTAGTGTCCAAACAGACAAAGGCCAACCCTACCCACAAAGACCCTCCTGGGCGTGCTTTAAATGCGGAAAGGAGGAGGGGCCACTGGTCGCGTCGTGTCCACAGCCCGGGCCCCACCTGGCCGTGTCCTAAATGCAAACAGATGGGACATTGGGGATCGATCCGATTGTCCCACCACCCGAAGGGGAGATGGACCAACGAATCTCCACTCTCTACAATCCCCTCCTATGATCTTAGCCGATGACTGGCGGGGCCCTGGGCCTGTCCCAACTCTTACTATCACTAAAGCAGAGCCCAGGGTTAGTCTGGTGGTAGACGGTCAGCCTATCTCATTTTAGTGGACACTGGGCCACCTTTTTCACTCTTGAGGGAGTTCCGAGGCCCTACCACCCAGTTCAACCTATTGTCGGGTAGGGGAACACATACTCCCTCATAGAACCCCTCCTATTTTGCCAATTACAAAACGCTCCCCACTCCTTTTCACACTCCTTTTTTAGTAATCCCCAATGCCCAGTTCCTCTGCTAGGAAGAGATATACTTTCCAAGCTTGGAGCTTCCATTTCAATCCCCTCCTCAGATCCCTCCAGTTCCTTCATCCTGGCCCTGATCTTATCTGACTCTCAAGAATCCAATAATCCTCCCCCACACCCTACCCTGCCATACCCTGTAAACCCTGTAGTGTGGGATGTCCATAACCCCTCCTCAGCACATTGTTCCCCCGTCAAAATTGTGTTAAGGACCCTCCAGCTACATCCATCAGACCCAATACCCCCTCACCACAACAGCCCTCCTCGGCCTCACTCCCATCATTAAAGACCTACTCCACAAACAATATATACACTCCCCCTTTAATACCCCTATCCTGGCAGTAAAAAAACCTAATGGGACCTATAAATTTGTACAAGACTTACGATCAATCAACTCGGCTGTAGTTCCTATACATCCCTTAGTACTTAATCCCTATACCCTCCTCTCCCTTATCCCCTCAGACACCACCCATTTCTCCGTCCTAGATCTTAAGGGGCGCTTTCTTTTCTATTCCCTTACATCCTGACTCCCAAGATATCTTTGCCTTTACCTGGACCGATCCACACACACCCGGCACTCTGAACAATATACTTGGACAGTCCTTCCTCAAGGATTCAGGGATAGCCCACACATCTTTGGCCAATTCAGCCTCCGACTTAAAATCCTTCCGTCCTCTTTGTCCTCAATCCACACTTCTACAATATGTAGATGATCTCCTTCTCTGTAGCCCGTCCGAAAAAGGATTCCCAAGAGGACACCGCTACCCTCCTCAACTTTCTACTTGAATCATGGATACCGTGTGTCTCCGTCCAAAGCACAGGTCTCTACCGCTTCTGTCACCTACCTCGGCTTCACCCTGACCCCTCACCACAAGTCCATCACCTTAGACAGAAAACAGGCCCTTTCCTCCTGGCCCATTCCTAAAACCAAGTCCGAAATCCTATCCTTCCTAGGACTGGCTGGGTATTTTAGGGCTTGGATCCCAAACTTCTCTCTCTTGGCCAAACCCCTCTATGAACTAGCCAAGGGAGACCCCCAAGAACCTCTGTCCACATCTCCTGCTGCTCCCTTTTGCTCTTTACGTGACAAGCTCCTCTCCGCTCCTGCTTTCCACCTACCCAATTTGACACAACCCTTCCTACTGTATTCTCATGTGGCACAAAAGCGGGACTCCCTGCTAGCCCCGGTCACTTATCTCTCTAAACAACTGGATCCAACCATTAGGGGCTGGGCTCCTTGTCTACGTGCCCTGGCTGCAGCACAGAAACTTCAACAAGAAGCTTCCAAACTCACTTTCGGTGCTCCCATAACTGTTCTCTCTCCCCATCGCCTCAAAGACCTGCTCACTTACAAGGCCCTCCAAAGTCTCCCTCCATCTCGAGTACTCTCCTTACAGCCTTTTTAGAAAATCCCTCAATCTCCTTTCAGCCCTGTTCGCCTCTAAACCCAGCCTCCCTCCTTCCCGTCCAGACTAATGTCCTCCAACCCCTTCACAGCTGCTTAGAAACTCTACATGCCTTTACATCACATCCTTCCAATATTCAACCCGACCCCATACCCTCGGCACACCACAGTTGGTATACGGACGGTTCCTCCTTTAGACACCATAATACTCCTAAAGCTGGATATACCATAGTCTCTCTTCAAAACACCATAGAGGCTCATGCACTTCCCCCCAACACAACCAACCAACAGGCGGAGCTTGTAGCAGCTATTAGGGCTTGTGTCCTCTCCCGTGACAAGACTCTCAATTTATATACCGATTCCAAATATGTCTTCCATATTCTCCTTTCTCATGCTCAAATATGGAAAGAACGGGGACTCCTTACAACTCGTGGAAACTCAATAACCAACTCAGATCTCATTAGTCAACTCCAAGCCTCACACCTACCCACCTGCCTCGGGGTCATACATTGTAAGGCACATCAATCGGATAACACCTCACCCCACTCTAAAGGCAATAATCTGGCTGATGCAGCAGCTAAACAGGCAGCCCTTTCTCACCCCCCACCTTCCACTCTACCCACCCTTTTATACCTCTCGCCAAAGGACCACAATGCACAGCCTCCCGACAAACACACTCTCTTTCAAATGCTGCATGACCTCTTCCATCCCAGTCCTCACAACCTCACCCAATTCATCCAGACCTTCTTTCCCATAACCACAACAGAAAAACAGCAACTAGCAGACCTCTCCACTTTGCCCATATGTCAAAGGGTCAACCCTGCTTCTAATCTCAAACCCTCACCATACCCAACACACCAGGCGCGGGGCACTACCCCTGCCACTGATTGGCAGATTGACTTCACCCATATGCCTCCGGCAAAGCGCCTCAGATATCTGTTAGTCTTCGTGGACACCTTCTCAGGATGGGTCGAGGCGTTTCCATGTACCAATAAACAGGCGTCCATGGTTGCCAAACACCTGCTGACTGATATAATACCTCGGTTTGGGATGCCTTCTTCCCTTCAATCTGACAACGGCCCTGAATTCACTGCTCAGATCACTCAAAATCTTGCCTCGTCTCTCTCTCTACCCTGGCATCTTCACTGCCCATATAGACCCCAGGCATCAGGAAAAGTTGAGAGATCTAACAGGACCCTAAAGGAACTCCTTACCAAATTAACGCTTGAATTACATCTCAACTGGACTCAGTTACTACCACTGGCTCTTCTAAAGATTAGGCTCTATCCAAAAAAACCTACCAACCTTTCTCCCTTTGAAATTATGTATGGGCGTAGCCCTTTACCCCCTGGCATAGTTCCCTCCAACTCCGCCATTCCCCGCTCCCTCACCATTCCCCTCCTGTCATACATAAGAGGTGAAATATGGAAATATCAGGACTGGCTATTGCCTGCACCCCGTAAGTCAGAAATACTAACCCCCTTACAACCTGGCGATCAGGTCCTCTACACCCCTCCTGACGGAAAAAAGGACCTCCAACCAAAATGGGAGGGTCCTTACCCAGTTGTCCCAACCACTCCAACAAGCGGCCAAACCTACTCCTTCCGGACAAAAATCTAACCCCTTGATTCACATTTCCAGGTTGAAGGCATACACCTCAAAGCCTCTCCTCCAGTCAGACGGCAGAAAACACCAGCCACTGCGATACCTACACCTGCTCCCCACACCCGTCCAATCCCCTTAAACTCAAAATCACTTTCATGACGCCTTTCGCCCTATCCCAGAGTAAACTATGACCCTTATTCTTATCTTTTCTATCTTAGTCTCTCTTCCTTACCCTGGGCTCTCCTCCATTCAACTTGTCTGGAGGTTCAAGGTTCAGAAATTTACACTGAAAAAACAAGTCCAACTCACTCGCCTTATTGCCACTGCTGATTGCCCCTCGCGGGATGTTCCGGGCCAATCACTATACCCCTGACAGACAGTAAGCTTATCTCCCATGCCACCCGTCCCTATGTCTGCTTTCTATTTGACCAAAACAGGATTATTGCAAACGATGGCGGAAACTTATGGTAGCTGTCCCTACTGGGCCTGTAAAATCCATGACCCCTATCTCCAACAGGTCAAGGTAGGTGGTAATATTTTACAGGTCTCAGGTGGCTCCTTCAAACTCCACATCGAAGATTCTTGGGACTCTAGATGGGCGGGGTAGTTCTTGGTGCCTTTTACTGTAATGGCTATGCTTCTCACCCTTGTGGACGCCTTACTATCACCCGCCAATACATTCCCATCAATCACTCGGTCTCTCTAGTATCTACTGACATCAAACATCAAGAGACTCAACTCATTTTAAGGTCAGGTCCACTGACTCCGACAAGTCAACTACCTTACCCACCTACACCTGGCTACAAATCCTTTCTGAACGCTTATCTCTCTTAATCACACTCTCCCTTCCACATCTCCCAAAAACTGTTTTCTTTAGTCGTCTCAAGCGACCACTCTTGGCACATGTCCCCTAAACTTAACTTCATTTCCTTCTAAAACCTCAAAACATACACTCCCTCCCATCTCCCTAATGTTTCCCTTATGGGAACCCGAGGACCAGTCCAATCACACCCTTATCCCCAGACTGTGCCTCCTGGAAACTCTGCCCCTCTCTATCATCGCCTTCTACTGCGACTATAACATCATCATTTCTAATCCCACCGCAGCATCCCCGGGTTCTTTTTTCTGGTGCAACGGTACTCTCTACACTGTCATCTTTCCCAACATTACTACTCCCTGCCTCCCTGTCACCATTGTTCCCCAGCTCACCCTCTATTCTAACTCTGAACTACTCTTCCTCCTTAACCTGCCCTCTAGACATAAGAGAGGCCTTCCTCCCAGTCTTAGTTGGAATCTCTCTTACAACATCGGCAGCGAATTGGATTGGGAGGCGGGAGCCTCGGGGCCGCACTCTATGGGCTGTACCTGCGATCTTAATTCTAAACTTCGAGGTGCTCTTACATCTACTGCTGAGTCCTTAGGCTCTCTCCAGCGACAAATAACATCACTACTTAAAGGTTACCTTACAAAACAGGAGGGCTCTGGACTTACTAACTGCAGAAAAAGGTGGAACTTGCTTATTCTTAAAAGAAGAATGCTGTTACTATGTTAATGAATCAGGTATTATTGAAACCAACATAAAAAAACTTGAAGACCTAGCCACTTCATTCTACAAAACTAATGCCCAACCCGCCACCTGAACATCTCTTTTTCAAAACCCCCTCCTCACCTGGCTCTGGCCCATTCTAGGGACGCTCTCACTATAATCCTTCTCGGCTGTCTCTTCCTTCCTTCCTGCTTAATTAAATTTCTTCAGACACAGGTTGGAAAATTTCTAACCAAACCTTTAATCAGCTTCTCCTCAGGAATTATAACTGCAAATCCTTTGGCCCAGGATCCCGTTTCTTTTAGAGAACAACTCACTGAATGCTGATGGCTACCTGGATACAGTTCCTGGAGGCTCTCGACTCCGACCTGTGGACCCTCCACCCCGAGGATTCCTGGGAAGATTTTCTTGAACAGATCAACGATTTCTGGCTGCAGGGAGCCCTCCAGGACTTCAAGCCAACAGAAATTATCTTCTTCTCCTGCCTAACATGGGACTATATATAGGCCTTTTGTTCCAACTTTCCCTTCCGCAACAGCTCCCCTCCCCTCCCCAGACAACCCTAAAACTACGCCCCCTTTCAGCAGGAAGTAGCTTGAGAAGGTCATCGCCCCTCTCCCCAAAAACAAAGAGGGGGGAATGTTGGAACATAATGACCCTTAACTTTTCACCTCTTCAAACCCTGTAACTTTCCATTTACCTGAAGTGAAGCTGACGAAATCCTCTATCCCATGATGCTTAGCAACCCCACTAGCGCCAAAAAAGCCCGCCGGCGCCAAAAGTCCCCTCCATCCCAGTGACGGTCCAAGAGACCTATCGACACTCGCCACCCTACCACTATCCAATCAACATCGGATACAACTACTAGCCGTCCCCAACCGGATCCTCCCCCTATATAAGCTTGCTACTCCATTTAATAAATTGGAATTCCTCTCGGACTACCGCGCGTTCTGGCGATTTCTTTCAGTTTGTGAAGAGAAATCCTAGGAGGAAATTTTATGTGATTAACTAAACAAGATTGGAAATTTCAATGTCAAAAGTAAGCTAATGGAAAATTAGAGTTGTGTTTTAATGTTTCTTAGACTATTGCATTAGTCTGCTATGAATATTATGGAAAAATTTTCTGAGTAGAAAACAAGGATTCCCTGCTTCATCAAAATAATTTTCTGTGTTTTATGTTGCCTTAACCAGTTTTCTGAGGCTAACATTGGTCCAAAGTCTAAGGGACAGACACTCCTGGCTATACATTTCATAACTTGGGCTGTGCCCAATATTCAAAAGAAAGCTTCAAAAGTTAGGGCCTGGACCCCAAACCCTACAGGCTGCCTTGATGCCACAGGTCTTTAAGGTGTTCAATAACTGGGATCAGGCAGAGAAGGAAACAGAGTACAAAAAAAGCCACAAATTTTAGCTGCCAAAATACAGATAAGGTAGGGGGAAGGCAAGAGAATTAAAAATGTTAAGTCTCAATCATAGACTGCAATATGCTGATCAGCCCTGCAACCAGGCCAGGACAAAGAAAGATTTCTACTGGGATTGCTAACGGCCCATTCTCCACACCTGTGAAGGGGAAACAGGAACCAAGAGTCATTCCCTATGGCTAAAACCTTGGGAAACCTAAGGATTAAAGGCTGGGAACTGCCAGTGGGCCTTTCACTTTGTAAATTCTTACCTTTTCATGCTACATACCCTTCTTCTTCCTCACTGTATGTCCATATCAAAGGAAATGAGTTAACAGTCTTTTAAACAATAACTCGCAGGAACTAAAGAATGATATGTTAATTGAATTCCCTGAAACCAGGCCCCCTACTCACTATCTTTCCAAGCCTCTCTTGGTTCCTCTCACTCTGAGACCACACTTTGTCTGTGTAGTGTTACCTCTTTTCTAATAAACTTTCCTCTTGACTCTAACTCTGGTGTATGTGTTGAATTCTTTCTTTACTCTCTGCCAAAGGACCCTCTTCTTTCCTTACAGGGCTTAGTCTCCCCATCACCTGGGGAAATTTGCCCTGTCCTGCATTACAGGGACCATCTCAAGGTGACTATAGGCAATAAAAACCTTGCAGGCCTGGGAGGCCTCGATCTTGGTTGGCCATAAATGGCATCGTTGGGACTGAGGCATAATCAATGTGCAAACTGCAGAAGGAAGGGCACTGGAAGGGTGAGTGTCCATCCAGCCTTGGGAAGCAGGGGAGGGGTGGACCTCCTTAGCCCTCTCCCTTCATGTAGCAAGCCTCCTGAAAGGACTGCTCTCTCCTCCAACAAAAGAGGCTGAAGTGCTCACCAGCTCCAGTCCAAGGGAAATCCATTGCAATCACAACAGTGGAGCCTCACATCACCCTCAACATGGCAGGAAGGAAAAACTGAGTTTTTAATAGATAATAGAGCTACTCACTCTGTCCTGACCCATCTTATGGGCCTCTCTTCAACATTAAGTGTACAGTAATAGGAATAAATAGCCTAATGTAAGATAATTTACTCTTTCCATCGTGCGAGCCTCTGTCAGTTTCCTACAAGCAGAGCAGCTAGCTCCCTCCCTGTGATCTATTGAAAGTCAGCCCTCAGGACAAACAGAAAGGGCCCTTCCGAATTTTGTTGAGTTCCCCAACTGCTGTCAAATTACAAAGAATCAACCGCTGGGGACATTTATCTCAAATTAAACCCATTTCTTATGAATTCTCACAGGTTCCAACAGAAAATGAACTGGAAGTGCAACCTATTCCTGTGAACCCATGGAAGATCTTAAGCTCTTGTTACAGACCCTAGATAAGTCCAGATGTCCCAGGATATCAGGGGACTTTTCTGAATAATTATTCTGTTAGCCCAGTGTCTATGCCACTACTCTCCCCAAAATGATTCAATTTCCTTGCACTAGACATCTTTTTATTTTTAATTAACAAACTGACATGAAAAAGTAACTTCATTGTCAATTACCTCTATTATTAATTTTGACTTGTCTTTTCAATCTTTTACTAAATTTATACCTTCTAGGCCGCAAGGCTTCTTACCACTTCGATGTACTGGAACAACCTCACGTTCTCTACTTCCAGGGCCCTTAGCACAGGCTTTCAGAGATTTTTATTCCCATAAACAGGGATTATAGCCCTATCTCAGCTTTGAAAAGTTAAAGACAGACCTTCCTCCCTCATCCCTTTAAGAATAAGAAATAAAATCTCTGAGGGGAGAATATTGTAGAGAGGAGGTAAGAGAATTAAAATGTTAATCAAGCCACATTCAGAGACTGCAATATGCTGATCAGCCCTGCCCCAGGCCTACAGGACACCTTCAGAATAAAGGAAGATTTCTGCTGGATTACTAACAACCCATTCTCCGCACCTGTGAAGGAGAAACAGGAACCAAGAGTCATTCCCTATGGTTAAAACCTTGGGGAAAAAACTTAAAGAAGGTGACAACTGATGAGAGTTTTGAAAAGAGGGTGAGGAAGAGCAAATCGGATGAGAACAAGTAGGGCTTCTAGAAGAAGCCCTGAGCAAAGGCCTCCAGGTATGAGAAGGCTTGGAACAATGGAGTAGCTGAATAGTCAGGGTCCAAGGGGAGACAGTGAAGATGAGATGAACAGGTAGGAAGGGCTAGCTTGAGAAGGGTCTCTTTCTCAGCTAAAGGATGTTGGATTTACCCTGAAGACAAGGGGGAAGGGAAGAACAGTGTCATTGAAGATATTTCACCCGGGGAGCAGGGTGGGGGGTTGACAAGTCAGAGCACTATGGCAGCAGGGCAGCAACTGGGTTGAAGAATAAAGTTCTTTCAAATCCTCACTTCTAAGCTCAGGGCCCTCAGGACAGTCATAGGCCTTATTCAGAACTGTCAGGGAGGAAAGTAACCCTGTGCAGCACAGGGTAAGAATAGGGTTGTTGGATATTTCATCTCAGGTTAAAAAGGAAAACATAGCTAACGAACAGCACTGGGCTTCAGCTTAATTTGATTAAAGTAATGAAAAGTATTGGGCCTCAGATTAAGTGATTTCCTCAGGGAGGGTTTCTCTCCTTGGACCAGGTTAGCCCTCCTTGCCTCATGATCCCATAGCATCTTGAATATTGTATCTTGACAGTCATCACTCCTGTTCAATGCCCGTCTTCTCTTCAGAATTCTCAGGTTCCAAGGGAGCAGGAATTTCTGTTTTTCTTATTTACTGTTGTCTCCCCCCATTGCTTGCCTGGTTTCTGGCTCTCGAAGATAGTCAGTAAATATTTCTTAAATTAAGAACAAGAGTCATACTGGAGGTATGATCAGAGAAGGGAGCCAGGGGAATATGATTTTCCTTCTGACAGGTCACTCTAAATGAAACCCAGAGCCTGGAAGGGTAACCTAAAAGAGAAAGGGTTTTAATCTGCGCTGTCAGTCATGCATGGGGTATGCTTCATTCTGGTGTGCCTTTATTTCCTCCTTTGTGAAGTGAGGCATATATGTACAAAACGATTGCTAGGGTTTCTCCTTCGAATCCTAACCTTTTACGTGTGAAGAATTAGTCTTTGCCTGCCACTCTCCTCTTTCCAGGGCTTCTGTGTTTTACAAACACACGGGCTACTGGCAAACTAAAAAACATCATCATGATTTTGGCCCAGGAAATTGAAGGAATCTTATACAGATGCAAGATATTTAAAGAGAGACTGGGTCTGAACTGTTTGGAATTTTTCTTGGGAAAGGAATATTTACTTTTATAGGATGAATTAAACTGAGTTCCAATTACTTTTACAAAAAGCAAGATTGTTTTTCCAGAAAGAAAGAGATCAAGAGTGAGAATCAGCCCTGCCTCACCCGAGGACAGAGCCCAGTGGGGCTGCTGCCAGGATCCTTCCCCCAGCGCCCATGTGCACAGCTGAGCTGTGGGGAGGTGCTGAGTGGGAGGACTTCTCTGAGGCAACAACAACAACAACAACAAAACCAACCAGCAACCAGTAAGCTACTCACCGGAGGTCTCTTCCAGACAAACTGGATGGGGAACTTCTGACTATAAAAGAGAGAGGTCTCGTCTGGTGGGAACTCAGGATCCACATAAAGAACCTTCTTCTCTAGACATTTCTTGTGAAGCTGCTCAAATGTCTTCTCTTTTACTCCGATAATAGGAAAATTGCGACTGATGATAGCTGAATAGATGCCACTCGGGTTTCCGCCCCCAGCCTCAGTGGTCTTGCCCTGGGCTGGGTGGGGAATCCGCCCTGGGGACCTGGGCTCAGCCCTTGTCTGGGGTGCCACAGACGCGCTAATGACGGTCGGCATGGCAGGCGAATTTGGAAGGAAAAGGGTTTTAAAGAAAACAAGAGATAGCTACCGTCAAGGAAAGGAAGCAACTGCAAAGGGGAAATTTCTCTGTCATCTGAGAGAAAAATGTCCACATCCAATTCAAAGTTTAAAGCTCATCAGAAGGTCTTCTGGTTTACGTCCATCTTAAAAACTGAGCCGTGATCCTGAAGCCATAAGTTTTCCTGTGGAAGGAGCACTGATGGATTTCTGCAGCAATTTTTACCTGGGGGGCTCTTAGCAGCACCCTACATGCCAGAGGGAGAGAAAGAGTGAGAGTTGTGTTTCAGTGGCCTGAAGAAGCTTGAGCCAGGAAAACTAAAAATAGACGTGAAGAAAGATCATGAATATGAGAATAAGAGAGAGGCTAGCAGGCAACTAGACTGCATGGCTGGGAGAAAAGAACCTGACTAGGGACATTTATGTATTGCTTTTAAGTGCTGGTATTATTAGGAAATGAAAAAAGAATATCTGAGTAAGTTGAACACTGAAAATCAGTGAAGACCAGCTGACGTGTTGTTGAATTGGCAGTTATACAGACCCCCAAACTACTGGCCACAAAATTAACGCAAAACCATGTTGAAAAAAGCTAGCAAGGGTGAATGTGAGATACTGAATTGTAGGAGAATATTTTAGGCAAGTTTGAGAACATGATTTTCACTTTCTAAAACTCTAGGATATCAGAATATTTAAATTGAATTGGGCATCTTTTCTCGAATGTTCTGGTGTCAGCGTTTGGCAGAACTGTAGAAAATGCCACTCAGCAGAGTCCTCAGTTGAGGAAATCCCTGGCTCTTCTTGCCCACCTTACTTAGCCACCTCTTATCTCTTCCAAATCTGCCATGAGGTGGGCACCTGAACACAGATTATTCAGGCATGCCACATTACGTATCTGAATCCGAGTTGGAATTGGATACTGAACCAGGTTGGCTGTCAAGTCCCAGGATGTCATAACAAGAGTTGGTTTCAGGTCTTTTAGATGAGAGTACAAGGAGCTCTGGAGAATCAAAGTGCTTCCCTAGCCCTAGCCTCCACTTTGTCTTCTACCAGTGCAACCAGTATCATCAGCCCAAGACCAGAGGCTATGAGAGAAGGTGGGAAGTGACAGCTGAAATAGGGAGTACTACCAGTCTCTGGATCCTTGGGGCTGCAGCTTTGAGGGTCCCTGTGTCTGGAGTTGCAGCTTGTAGGAACCATCAGCCTAACCTGCTTCTCTAACGAAATGCTCAAGAATCTTTTACTACTACTCTTGGAGAGACAGAGAGAGAGCAAGCTCTGAAGACTGCCTAAGTTCACAGTCCAGGCCTGCTGCTCACTGGCTGTGCCTGTGTAACTTTAGGTGAGTGATTTTTCCCTCTCTTCCTATGTCTCAGTTTTCTCACTTATAACATGAATATAATGATAGTTATTATGTTATTGAATTATAAAAATTAAACAAATTAATTTATGTAAAACATTGAAAATAGTTCTAGGATTAAGTACTACATAAATATTATTGTTAGAGATGGCACAAATTTAATGTTACTTTGGGCTTGATCAGGTTCAGAGATATTCATTCCACTGGTGCAAATCAACACTCACTCTGTGAGCATTTACTGAAGCTCATCCAAGTGTATAGCACTGGGATAGGTGCAATCTGCCTAGGACTTGTGGTCACGTCTCCATTCAGAGGCATGTCTATCTGCCTGCACTAAAAGAGCCTCTAAAGAGACTGCCTGCCTCCCTCAAACTCACCAATGGCAATCAAAGGAGGGCGTTTCCTTCCCCTACCATCACATTTGAACTCCAGCCCAGTACTCTCTCTCTGTCCCACCTTGAAATTCATAGCACTGACCCATATTTTATTGTTTCTGCTTATTGAGCTTCCTGTCTGCCTACAGGACTATAAATTCCGTGAAGTTAGGAACTGGGTCCCCATTCCACACTCAGGGTTAAGCATATAGAAGGCTGTTGATAAATGTGTGTTGTATATCTGCTGAAAGAAATTTCCTTACGTGAGGGGATATTTCTTACACTTCTTATTGCTTTGGCAAAGCAGTCAAATTTTCTTGGTTGATTTGCCCCTGGGGGAGGAACTGTCTCTGGGCTACACACATGCTGACCTTTCTTTTCTCAGTTGTCTAAGCCAGCTCCATCTGTTAGTAACTAAGCTGTGTGCATGACAGAGACGAACCTCTTATCATAGCAAGCTGGGAATATATCAAACACAGAGTGCAAAGTGCTATTTATTTTGCTCTATCAATTGTGGATAAAACCCCTTCTCAGATTAGCAGGTCCAAACTCAAGGTTTATTCAGCTGCCCAGCTGTAGAAATGCATGCTATCAGGGAGAAATGCAATCTGAGATCAAGAACAAAGAAATAATGAGCTTATAAACCGCTGCACACTTCAGTTCTCAGTAGCCTCTCCTTCATAGATAAAGAACTAGTTTTTATAACACATTTCAGCGAAGGACATGCAATATCTATGGCTGGAATGGTTTCTGTTGCAACAATAAGACAAATTAATGGCTCTGTATCCCTGTCTTTTCCACCAGTCTTTGATTCAAACACTGTCGGAAGCAATGTATTTGCTTATAATATCCACGATTCATTAAGTGCCTGCTGTACACTAGCCACTTCGCAGTTTAAAACATTTTAAATTTTAAAGTAATTTTAGATTTACAAAAGAGTTGCAAAGATAGTATACCCTTCACCCAGCTTCCACTAATGTTTACGCCTTATATAACCATGGTACAGGGCTCAAAACTAAGAGATTGTCGGTATGACACTATTACCTATGACATATTTTGATTTCTTCAGTGTTACCATTATTATTACTTTATGCTTCTATTACAGGGTCTGATCCAGGATCCTGCATTGCATTTAATTGTCATGTCTCCTTAGTGTCCTTCGCTCTCTGACAGTTCCACAGTCATCTCTCATGATTTTGTCATTTTTGAAGAGTATATGTCAGGTATGTTGGAGAATGTCCCTTGAGTTTGTCTGATGTTTCTCACATGATTAGACTGACGTATGGATTTGGGGAAAGACTATCACAGAGATGATGTGCCCTCGTTAAATGATTTCTGGGGGTACGTGATAGTGATGTGTTTTACCACAGGTGATGTCGATTTTGATCACTTGGCTAAAGTGGTGTCTACCAGATTTCTCCAAAGTTACTATTTTTTCCTTTCTACACACATAGAATATTTTAAACCAACTCTGAAGGTTTGATAAATCCCATTTACAATGGAAGAAACTCAGTATATCTCCTGTATTTTTATAGTTAAGTTATAAAAACCCCAGAGAATTTTAGAGATTATCTATTTTCTTTAATACATGAGGAAGGCAAGGCCTAGAGAGTGTAAATGACATGGTCAAGATCACTGATCTCTTGATTTCCAGTAAAGGAGAACATACATGATGAAGACGCCAATATGAATTAGGCATAAGATCTCTGGATCTTTGTGTATAAGTAGTCAGGGCTTCTCTTCCCCTAGTTCTGATTGGAAAGGAATCCAACACCATCAGCTCTGCTGGAAACAACTGCCAAGAAGCAGCTGTTTAATTCTGGCTGGCCTTGCTGTGGCATTGCAGTCTTTAGAAAGGGTGGTCACAGGACAGGCAGATCTGATATCAGATACCAATGTCTCCTTTATTTCTCCTAGAATGCTAGTTATATGGTCCTTTTGTCTGTTGTTAATATGGTAATCTGTTTCCTGTGAAGCTGCTGATGGCTTTCCATCCCCTGGGCTGAGAAGTTAGACTAGAGTGTCCCCTCTCCCTGCAGAATTATACAGAGCATTTCAAGGGTTTGGTAAGTGGAAAGCTTAAAACCAGAACGGAATGCTTGATATAGCAATAAAAATTCCATTACTCTTAAGAAGGTTTTTTGGGCAGGATGGTCACTTGTGAGCTAAAAGCTATTAAATTCCAGATATTTATGTTTTTCGATTATTTCTACTGCTTATCATTATTTAGCTTTAAATACTATTAAAACCCACCATTTTTATTAAGCAAGAGCACCTAGTTTTCAGGTTAAGTCTTATTGTAGGCTAGCAAGGGATATTTGAAGCTGGGAAATACAACTTCAGCTAATGTAGGCTTCTTAGAGATTTAGGGACAAATAATCTGCATATGTCTATGTGAGTTTATGTATGACGCAAAGCTCAAATCTCAACTGTTACAATGAAATGTGTCTGTGAGGAAATGCACAATGTTTAGTACCTCTGGAGGGAAGAGTCCTATGTCAGAAAAGTAAATCAGAAACAAATACATTTAATTCTCACTTTTTGATCAATCAAATCCATCAGTTAACCAATTACAGCCAATAGTTGCTGAAAGCCAAGTATAATGGTGCTCTGGCAGATACAAGACAAATATAACAAGCCCTTGAGGAACACACAATCTAGTAGTGAAACGAGATAGACAAACCTGAAATATTACGGAATCATCCCTGAGAATGCTAAATTGAACACATATTATAAGTGGGGCAACATTTCAGAGGGGGGAAAAATTACTGCTTATGGGTTCAGAGGACTGGGGGTGTTAGGATAGTTAGAAAGGCTTAAAGTTAGAAAAGTGAAATTTGAATTGGGCCTGGTAAGATTTGTACAGGTAGGGGGATAGGAGTTGATATGGGGGCCCAGGGACCAGAAGGCACAAGGTGGCCGTTGGCAAGTTGCTAAGTAGAGAAAGCCTGATAAGTAAATGTGCATTCTGAGCCATGCTGAGTTCATGAGACCGCCCAACTGCTATGACAGACCACAGGGAGTCACTGGGGTCTCCAGAGCAGACAGATCCCAAGGAATGGGTATATTGTAAAGTTCTATCCCATGCCAAGCTGTAATGGAGCCAGAAGTAAAAGGAGAACTCAGTTATACCGTTCCTATCAGTATTTAATAATTTAATATTTTGTTAATCACGAATGTTTTGCATTAATTTTGATATTTTAAAATATGATCTATTTTGGTAACTGCATTTTTTTGCCACCCCTTTAAATTCTGTGCCCAAGACAAGTGCTTTACCTGCCTCAACCTCTTCCTAGCTCAGTGTTCTATTTCTGAGGTTAGGTAGTGGGGACATGGATATTTATTTTATTAATACTAATTATGGTTTACTCGTGTTTAAATGTTCTTTGGTTAGTAGTATTTAATAATGATTAAGATTAAAAAATTAGAATTTTATGAAGATTAATTTGGAATTTTGGAACCCAAAAGCATAACAGGGAAAAAAGACTCCTTTGTACTCCTGAGTCAATCTCTAGGGGAGAATAACTCCCTGTTGCTGCAGTGTATGCAATGCAAGTACAAAAGGGTTGTTCTGCCCATACTCAAGGGGGTGAAAGATAACTATGGGGAGTATCAGAGACTGCTGTCCATCTGGAGATAGCCTTGAGCAGCTCAGCTGCTGTAGTCAGTGACTCTGCTCCATGGCCTGAGGTAAGCTTCCACAAATGGACCATACAAGGTGGGCTTGGCCCAAATCTCACATAAAACAAATGCACCCAGCTGTGCTCAAAGAGAAGCCACTTAGTGGGTCACAGTGCATACCACAGGGCCATGGCCCAAAGAGCAATGGAAGATATATGAACTCTACAAATGTCTCAGGGTTCCCTGCATCTACAGGAGGTGGTGTTTGACACAAAGAGTATTACTAATACATGTAAAAATGTAAAATTTGAAATCTATTGTTCATTAATAAACTGATGACTAACAAAAGATAATTCTGAGCCAGAGAAATCAATAAGTATGCATTACAACTCAAAAAAGACCAAATGAAAGGCTGAAAGGTGCAGGCTGCTCCCTGAGCTTGTCAGCAGACGTTCTCTCTGTCATTTAATGTAGATCTTCCAGTCAGTGCCAATGTTCAGTGAAAGCTTCTCCAAGCTCAGGGTGGATGTTTCGGCACAATATGTAAAAGCCACAGGCTGATCTTTACCATCTAAATGTCAAGACAACAAAAGAGAAAGTTGGATGATTTCTAAGAGAAAAACTTTATTCTTTGTATCTGAAATGTTTCTGACTCTGTCATAAAACTTTATTATACCCCACTTAGGAGAATTTTACTGTCTGTCACCCATGACTGCCATGAATTTTTAAAACACTACAGTGCAAGATTGATTGAAAAGAAACTGTGAGGAACAAAGCGATTTGTCCACGAAAGGATATATCTCATCCTATGCCCTTTAAGAAACTCCATAAACATGAGCAGGGCTTCAGATATCTTCAGTTTAAAAAATATTCAGAGAAGTCACAATATTATTTCAAGCCCCAAATAATTTCTTTTAGAAAAATAATAACAGCTTGCAGTGAGCAGAGAGTTGGGGATGTTGATGAAAAGAGCCAAGATAGGTTTACTCCCTCTAGATACTAGTATACATGTCCTCTACCAGAAAGTGCAAAGTCCACTTGGCTAAGCTCATTACGTCAGTTTTATGACTAATCATCTCTTTACTGCAGATATTTCCATGTTTACAAAAAACAAGTGGCCCTGTTTCCTCACCGGATGAATGGGTGGTCACCAAAGATGGCTGCTTCTTGAGGCCTAGGACCAAGATCTGCTCTACCACACACTTGCTGAGATAATGACCCCTCTCATCAGCACAACTGAAATAAAGAAAAATGGTATTAGGAAAATGAATTGGTTACTAGGTCAACATCCCTAGCCTTGTTATTTCTCCTCCCTTCTATAGTTTGAACTATATAGTTGTCATATTTGCTAGGATAAGAAAATATGTTTAGGGCTAGCTAACCAGTAACCAAACCAGTCTCTCCTTTTTAACAAGCCATTTGGAGAGAAATCGCCTAAGGAACTGAAGTCACAAATGTGACTTGGACAGATGCTTAATAAATTGTTGAATGGATGAATAAATGGGACTGATGGGAACTTGCATTGAATTCTTTTTTTTTTATTTTTTAGAGAGGGAAGGAAAGAAAAGTGGAGATAATACAGAAGAAAAGTTCATGGAGTGATTGAAAAAATACTCCAGGGGGACTCCAGACCAAGATGGTGACACATATGAGGCTTCTGAATTTCCCTCTTTCATGGATGAACCAAATGTAAAGCTACTCACAGAGCAATTCCCTCTGAGAGAAATCCAGAAACTAGCTGACTGACTCCTACACATATGGTGACTAAAAAAATACCCACATCAAAACAGGCAGGAAAGGCTGAGACACACTGTCTTCATAATTCCCATCCCCAGCACAGTGCCGTACAATTGGGAGGAAACCCCCAACTCCCAGCTTCTCCATGAATACTGAAAGGTCTGCACCCCAACTTTTAAGACCACCCAAGGAATAGGCCCCCAAATTACCTAGCTCTGATAGCCAACAGGGTTTGTGTTCATGAGTTGCACAAGATTATAGCAAACAGAGTAGTAGTTGTTAATGGGTGTGCTACAGCTATCTCCATAGGGCTCAGCACAGAGGGAACATGCAAAATACCTATTTTTTAGTTTTTCTCTGGAAGGTGTTTGACCACAAACTTTCACAGCTACTGCCTGGGGATCCAGCTTCTAATTAGCTTGTATCTAGGTGCTGACTGAAGTCTCCTCTTTTGGGACACTGATGGGTCTTGGCATACCCTCAACTACTGGCAGCCACTTAAGAAGAAAGAGGCAGATAGTCACAAAGGTTTGAGAAGCAACCAGGAACTCAGGCCAGGCTGATTGATGAAGTTTATCTCCTCCACAAGATGAGTCTGTTAAAACTGGAAGAGGTGGTTGTTTTATCCATTGTGCAGAAATCAGCACAGAGAGTCAAGGAAAACAAAGAAAGAAGGGAATATGTTCTCAATAAAAGAAAATGATTAATTTATAGAAACCAACCTTAATGAAATGGAGATAAAGTGAGAGAAAATATAAAAAAGTACCAAACAGAAACCACAGAGCTGAAGAACATAATAACTGAATCAAAGAATTCAATAAAAGGTTTCAACATCAGATTAGATCAAGTGGAAGAAAGGATCAGTGAACGCAAAGCCAGAGTAGTAGAATTCATCCAATCAGAGGAACAAAAAAGAAAAAAGAGTGAAAAAGAATGAAGATAGCTTAAGAGACGTATGGGACACCACTAAGTGGACCAGTAGATGCAGTCTAGTGGTCCTAGAAGGAGAAGAGAAAATAAAGTGGCAGAAGGCTTATTCAAAGAAATAATCGCTGAAAACTTCCATAACCGGGAGAAAGAAACAGACATCTGGATCCGGGAAGCCCAATGAGTACCAAAAAAGATGCATCTAAAGAATCCACACCAAAATTAATTATAATTAAGTCATCAAAAGTTAAAGAGAGAATCTTAAAATCAGAAAGTGAAAAGTAACATTTTATGTGCAGGCCTACCCCCATAAGATTATAAGCAGAGACCTTGAAGGCCAGAAGGGAGAAGAATGATATATTCATATAAAAAACTGCCAACTAAGAATACTCTACTTGACTAAGTTGTTCAGAATTGAAGGAGAGATAAAAGAATTTTCCATACAAACAAAAGCTAAAGGAATTCATCACTACTAGGCCCAGCCTTATAAGAAATGTTAAAGGGAGTTCATAAGCTGAAATAAAAAGATGTTAATTAGTAACATGAAAATAAATATAAGTATTAAACTCACTTGTAAAGATAAATATATAGTTAAATCCAGAACACTAATGGCGGTGGGTAAATCACATAACTCTTGTATAAAGGTTAAAATACAAAAGTATTAAAAATAATTATAACTATAATAATTTCTTAATGGATACACAATATAAAAAGATCTAAATTGTGACATAAAAAAACAAAATGTGGGGAGGAGAGTGTAAAAATGTAGAGCTTTTGTTATATGTTTAAAATTACGTTATCAGCTTAAAATAGACTGTGATAACTAAAAAATGTTTTATGTAGGCCTCATGGTAACCAAAAAGCCAAAACTTATAATAAATACACAAGAGATATAGAGAAAGAAATCAAAGTATATCACCACAGAAAATTATCAAATTATAAAGGAAGAGAAAAAGAAAGGAACTACAAAATAGCTAGAAAACAATTAACAAAATGGCAAGGGTAAGTCCATACCTATCAATTATTTTAAATGCACTTAAACTAAATTTTCCAATCAAAAGAGACAGAGTTGCTGAATGGCTAAAAAACAAGATCCAACCATAAACTGTCCATAAGTAATTCAAATTAACTTCAAGGACACACACAAATTAAAAGTGAAGGAATGAAAAAGATACTTAACCAAAAGAAAGAAGGGGTAGCTATATCTACATCAGACAAAACAGACTTTATGCCAAAGACTATAACAAGAGACAATGAAGATCATTATATAATGCTAAAAGAGGTCAATTCATTAAGAGGATATAACATAAATATTTATGCACCCAACATCAGAGCACCTACTTATATAAAAGAACCATTAACAGATCTGAAGGGAGAAAGAGACAGTAATACAATAATAGTAGGGGACTTCAATATCTTGCTTTCAACAATGATAGATCATCCATACAGAAAATCAACAAGGAAACACTGGACTTAAACTACATGTTAGACCAGATGGACATAACAGATACAAAATATTCCATTCAAGAGCAGTAGAATATATACTCTTAATAAGCACACATGGAACATTCTCCAGGACAGATCATATGTTAGGCCACAAAACAAGTCTTAACAAATTTAAGAAGACTAAAGTTATATCAAGCATCTTTTCTAACCATAATTGTATGATAGTAAAAATCAATTACAAGAAGGAAAAGGGAAAATTCACAAATATGTGGAGATAAAATAACATGCTCCTGAACAATCAATGGGTCAAAGAAACCAAAAGAGAAATAAAATATCTTGAGACAAATGAAAATGGAAACATTATAGACTAAAACTTGTAGGAGGCAGCAAAAACAGTTCTAAGAAGGACATTTATACAGCAATAAATGCCCACGTTAAGGAAAAAAAAAAAAAGATCTCCAATAAACAACCTAAATTCACACCTCAAGGAACTAGAAAAAGAATAAACTAAGGTCCAAAATTAGTAGGATAAAAGAAATAACAAAAATCAGAAATAAATGAAATAGAGGAGATAAATGAAAATAGAGACAGTAGAAATCAATGAAATAGAGATTAAAAAGACAATAGGAAAGATCAACAAAACTGAAAGTTGTTTCTTTAAAAAAAAAAAGATAAAATAGATAAGCCTTTAGCTAGACTCACCACGAAAAAAAGAGGGGGCTCAAAATCAGAAATAAAAAGAGACACTGAATTTTATACCACAGAAATACTAAGGCTCATAAGAAATTACTTATGAACAATTATGCACCAACTAATTGGATAAGCTAGGAGATATGGGTAAATTTCTTAGAAACATATAACCTACCAATACTGAATCAAGAAGAAATAGAAAATCTGAACAAATTACTAGTAAAAAGATTGAATCAGTAATCAAAGACCTCCTGACAAAAGTCCAGGACTTCACTGGTGAATTCAATCAAACTTTAAAGGATCTTTACAAACTCTACCAATCCCCTCCCCGCAAAAAATGAATAATAGAAGAGGAGGGGCTACTATCAAACTCATTTCATGAGGCCAGCATTACTATAATACCAACGCTAGCAAGGACACTACAAAAAAAGAAAATTACTGGCTAACATTTTTTATGAACACAGATGTGAAGATCTTCAACAAAATATTAGCAAACTGAATTCAACAGTCTGTTCAAAGGGTCATACACCATGATCAAGTGAAATTACCCCTGGGATGCAGAGATGGTTCAACATAACAAATCAATAAATGTGATATGCCACATTAACAAAAGGATAAAAATCATATGATCTCGTATACCTAAAACTCATGTTATTAACTAATGTTACCCCAATATATTTATTTAAAAATCATATGCCAACTCCATAGATGCAGAAAAAGCTTTTGACAAAATTCAACATCCCTTCGTGATAAAAACTCTCAACAAACTGAATAATGAAGGAACTTATCGCAACATAATAAAGGCCATATATGACAAGTCCACAGCTAACATACTCAAAGGTAAAAAGCTGAAAGCTTTTTCCCTAAAACTGGGAACAAGACAAGGATGCCCACTCTTGCCATTTTATTCAGCATAGTACTGGGCATCCTAGCCAAAGCAATTAGGAGAAAAAGAAGAAGAAAAAAAAAGCATCCAAATCAGAGAGGGAAAAGTAAAAACTGTCGATTTGCAGGTGATATGAGACTGCACATAAAAAACCTTAAAGACTCTACCAAAAACTTAGAACAAATTTAAAAAAGTTAGTATAGTTGAAGGATACACAATTAATATACAAAAATAAGTTGTGTTTCCCTAACAACAAACTATTAGAAAGAGAAATTAAGAAAACAATCATTTATAATAGCACCAAAAAGAATACTCAGGAATAAATTTACCCCAGGAAGTGAAAAACTTATACAGTGAAAACTTTAAGATATTGATGAAAAAACTGAAGAAGACTCAAACAAATAAAAAGACATTCTGCATTCATGGTTGGAAGAAATAATATTGTTAAATTATCCATACTATCTAAAGCAATATACAGATTCAGTGCATTTCCTGAAAATCAACATTCCAATTCCATTTTCCACAGAAATTGAAAAACAATCCTAAAATTCATATGAAACTATAAAAGACCCCAAATAGCCAAAGCAATCTTGAGAAAGAACAGAGCTGGAGGCATTACAATTCCTGATTTCAAATGATTACAAAGCTATAGTAATCAAAACTACTATGAAGAAATATCTGCACCCCATGTTCATCACATTATTATTGACAATAGCCAAGGTATGGAAATAATCTAAGTGTCTGTCAATGGATGAATAGATAAAGATGTGGTTTATATATACACACACACACGCATGCACACACATACACACACAGCAGAATATTATTTGAGCTGAAAAAATATGGATATCCTGTCATTTGTGACAACCTGATAAACCTGGAGGGCATTATGCTAAGTGAAATAAGGCAGACAGAGAAAGACAAATACTGCATTGTATCATTATATGTAGAATTTTTTTTTAAGTTGAACTAATATAAACAGTAGAATAGTGAGTGCTGTGGGGGGAGTGTTGGGGGCAGAAATAGGCTGGCAAAAAGGTACAAACTTCCAGTTATAACATGAATAAGGTCTGAGGATCTAATGTATAATATGGTGATTATAGTTGATAATTCTATATTGTATAATTGAAATTTGCCCAGAGAGTAGAACTTAAGTGTTCTCACACCAAAAAAAAAAAGGTATAAGAAGTACAAATTAATAGTTATAAAATAGTCATGGGGATGTAAAGTACAGCATAAGGAATATAGTCAATAATATTGTAATAACCATGTATAGTACCAGGTCAGTACTAGAGTAATCGGGGGGATCACTTTGTAAGTTATATAAATGTCTAACCATGATGCTGTACAGCTGAAACTAATATAAAATAATGTTGAATGTCAACTGTAGTTGAAAAAGAAAAGGTAAATATGAGAGGTGATGAATGTATTAATTAACTCAATGGTGGGAATCCTGTCACAATGTATACATATATTATATCATCACAATGTAAGCTTTAAATATATTACCATTATAGCTTTAAGGTCAATTATATCTTAATGAAACTAAAAATGAAGAAAAACACTATAAATGGCTTTCATCATTAACTTCTTTAAACAGAATCTTAAAATATGAGTTGTGCATTTGAAGACAGCAAAGGATACCATAATTTACCTAAGAAAACAGATTTTTAGCTGTCATTACCTGTTGATCAAAACACCTGAACAAAAAGAAAACTTCCTGTGTAAGAATTGCTTCTGGTGGAGGTATTGGAATGAATGGCCATCGTCGAGATAGAATTCACCCACAGCAGAACCCTGGAGAGAAAATCGCAGATAGAAAATGTGCTGATATAATAGCTTTCTAGGAAAAGAATGTCACCATGAAGGGAAATAAAAGATTATAAAATTTGTGAAAAATTATGTTGAACAAGAGTTTAATATTCAAGTGGTACCAATTCAAGCATTGTACAAATATAAACATTCCATGTCCATTAGTAAAATAATATAATAAAGAAATCACACAAGAGGAGCATCAAGAGTTAGGCCTTGTTGAAAGAAATTTAAACTATGAAGTATAGTCAGTAGTACAGGTGGCTTCCCTGAAAATGCTATTCTCGAATATGACAACTGGTCACAAATAGTTTATAAAATAAAACTGAAGACCCACCATTTAGAGAACAGTATCTAGTTTCTACTTTTTTTCAGCAAGAGGACTGCTTTTGCATGTCAAACAGTATCACAGCACTCCATATGGCAGTTTACTGTTATTGACAATGCTTGATGTGCTATGGATCTCAAATCTCTTGTATTTATTCTGTGGCCTCTCATGGGTCTGAGACCCATAATTTGGCTCAAGAAAACATGTCTAAGTTGAAACAGATGGAAAAGAAGTATATAAGAAAAAGAAAGCTTAATTATTTTATAATATTTGCATAAGAGTAAGAATTTGTGTTTGGTACTATATTTGGGGGAAATGGATAGGAAAGAAATCTGTTATAGGCATCGTTTGGCTCAAAATGACCCATCAATTCTGGATCCTTCCAGGTTTTACCCAAGGAGATTTTAGTTGTTTAAGCCATCTGATGAGAAGTCATTGTGTGGGGGTGGTGTCCTGAAATATTACATAGATACCAATACCCTTTTACAGGGGGCTGAGTTTCAAGGCTAATCCATGTGGTAGGCTGCCTATATCCCACTGACCTTTCAGTCCAGTGGTAATCAATACCAAGCTGCAGAGCACCAAACGTCATGGTGCCCCAAAGAAATTTTTATCATTTCTAGTTCTCCGAGTTCCCTTAAGAACAAAGTCAGACAAGTTGGACAATGATTCAGAAATTATTCAAAACTCTGGTTTCTAAATAAACAACAGAAGCACTTATCCCATATATGGGGTTCACCACTTTTACAGAGTGTCACACTCAAAAGGCTACCATTGTAAAGAGACAGAGTAGTAACAATGAGATGTGTAAAGGTAACATTTTCCAAATACCTCAGTGCTTAGAGCCACCCGGAGTCCATATGGGAAATCAGTCATCCAGGCCGTGGATTTTCCTATAGTTGTCTTTATTGGTACTACACTCCCACCTCGTTGGAACACTGGTATCTATAACAGAGCAACACTCTCAGGGAAGGAGTACTCATCCAAGGCAATTTCAAAGCAGAATTTTAAAATATTTCATTGTATAGGAATCACATTCTTTACAAGTATAGACTCAAAAGCAAAATAAATTTGTGGGTACAGAGATGGCCCTGGCATTATATGAGCTCAAACACTAAAAAATGGTCAATTTTTTAATTATTAGAGGAACTTCTCACTCTTCATTCATTTATTCTATAGTCTGCTTATCCTATAAGTAGCCTTTCCTATTTTGTATTTAAAATATTCCTATCAATGTAATAAAGATGTCTACTTCTAGGGCCTACTAGAGTGAATTTTTTTCTGTGTAAGCAGGCCCAGATGTATATGGTAAAAAATAAAAGATGGTAGTTTCTTGGTTTAGGGAAGATGATTTTTGTCTTTACTCATTGCAACCTTCCTAGTCCCTGCTTCCCTGGATCACCAGGATGAATATCTTAAATCTGAGGGTAAATTTGTGAAACTTCTGTTATAGAAGCCACCAAAGGTACTTTAAATGACTCTAGCAACAGGGCTATAGGCATAACCTATACCTATGGTGACATCCTTTGGGAATGGTGTTCCAGTAAGGAAAGCCCAGTAGGTTTCCTGCCGTCCGGTACAATCCTCTGTAAGGAAGCTTCTGAGATCATATGAAGGCTTGTACAGTGACTAAAGTATAAACAGGAAGAGTTTAAGAATATAAATAAAGTTGTGAGTGAGGGTATAATAGTTAAGATGTTCACCCTCTGTTTGACTCATAATTGGCAGCAAGAAGTAAAGCACATCTATCTCCCGACCCTCACCAGCCAATCTCTTTTTTCTCCTTAAAGAATGAGGTAGTAAGTATGGAATGGGTTCTGATATGGGAGTCCAGCTGACCTGGGGACTTGTCACAATCTAGCCACAGCTCTGGACAAGTAATTTAACTTCTCTGAACCTGTTTCTTCACCTGTAAGCATGTGGAATTAGAGGAGATGAATAAGATCTCTTCTATATCTGAAAGTTGACATCTGAGATAATTTTATTTCTAATGTAATTCATATTGCTGCTATTAAATAATATCAATATCTATTTATTAACCATCACACTACTTTGAGTTTGTGGAAGTGGCTGTGATTTAGCTGCAGAAGTCAAAGTCCCTTCAGAACTTTAGTCTGAGTGGCTTGCTTCAATTCTAATATCATAACTGATAGCATTCCCTTGGGGCCTAGAGGTCCAAGGTTGCAATTTAAAACTCATGTTTCTACTTGGTCCTGTAGAACTGGGGTCCCCAAACCCCGGGCTGCAGACCAGTACTAGTCTATGGCCTATTAGGAATCAGGCTGCATAACAGGACAGGAGCAGCAGAGAGTAAGTGAAGCTTCATTTGTATTTGCAGCTGTTCCCTAAAGCTAGCTCCACTTCAGATCATCAGGCATTGGATTCTCACAGGAGCACCAGTCCTTGGTGCCAAAAATGTTGGAGACCGTTGCTGTAGAAGGACATTCAGATGGCATGTATGATGACCACCATGTTTACTCTCTGTTTTCAGTGTTATTGTTTTTCTTAGACATACAAATGTAAATACATGGGGAAGAGTATTTGTCCTTGATGTTTTATACTGTGAAATTAGAGTACATATTATTTTTATACTTTTTTCTTACATTTAAACAGTATTATTGATATAATTCACATGTCATACAATTCACCCATTTAAAGTATACAGTTAAGTAGTTTTTAGTTTATTCAGAGTCACACAACCATACCACAATTTAAAAACATTTTCATCACTCTGGAAAGAATCCCAGTGCCCATTAGCAGTCACTCCCCATTGCTCCCCAAACCCTCCCCCTCCCCAAGCTCTAGGCAACCACTAATCTACTCTAGTCAAATTAATTTGACTATATGTACATCTTACTATACAAGACACTAATGTCCTTGGTTCTATGTGGGCATGTTATGGACTGAATGTTCGTGTCCCTCCAAATTCACATGTTGAAACCCCTACCTCTAATGTGACTATATTTGAAGACCTTTACAGAAGTAATTAAGGTTAAGTGAGGTCATAAAAGTGGGGCCCTGATCTGATAACTCATTTCCCCTCTCTGCCATATGAAAACCCAAGAAGATGGCTGTCTACAGGCCAAGAAGACAGTCCTCACCAGGAACTGAACTGGATGGCAATATACTCTAGGACTCCTAGCCTCCAGAACTGTGAGAAAATAAATTTGTTGTTTAAGCCATCCAGTCAATAGTATTTTGTTATGGCAGTCCAAGCAGACTAGTATAAAACAATAGGGAAAATAACAGTCTGAAAATAACTTACAGTGTCCAAGGCTACTGGAATCTTTACAGTACATGCTCCTTCCCAATGAGCAAATGTCTTAGAGTCATACCAGACCTGAAAAGGAACAGACACTGATGAAAAATATATGAGAAACTCTGTTCACAATTTCATCATTCAGTGCAACAACCATTTGTCTTGATTTCAAATAACCAGAAAGGTATAATTAAAAAATATATATTAAATAGAAGTTAGGAAGAACTTTTAAGATCCCAAAGGATTAACCCACTACTGTAGACAAATTAATTTGACTAAAAGGCTACTCTGTCCATCCATCATCCATCCATCCATCCATCCATCCATCCATCCATCCATCCATCCATCCCTCATCCATCAATCTGAAAGTTATTTATTAAATAGCCTACCATGTACCCAGCACTGCTAGGTACACATGAGTGAACAGAAAGACATAGCTCTGTATCTCATGGGTTTTACAGTCCAGTTGGCTTATAAAAACTTAATGCATCTATTAGTAAAAAAGATAATGAAAAAGAGAAGAAAACAACAACAAAGAAGAAAAGCACATTGCAAACAAATAAATTTCAAATGAGGCAGGAGAAAAGGAAAGTGTCACAGAAGGAAACATCTTAGAGAAAAACAAATTATAACTTGGATTACTACTATTGGATCATTTTTTTACAGAGTACAATTCAGGGGCAGGGTTCAAACTCTTATTTGAGATCCTTGTCAAGGAGCAGTAGGAGTAGTTTGTAATCCTAAAGAAGGCCTTGCTGAGGACACATTTAAGAAAAGACTTGAAGGACAGGGAATGGAGAAAATGACAGTGAGGGATTTTTGATAGCCCCTGTGCACAGTGTAATGTGGTACTAGCTAACTAGTGAGGTAAAGGTCTGGCAAGAAATAGCTTGGCTCCTTCTACCCAGGCTTTGGGAAGATGTAAGCAAGGGAAACAATTATACAATGCTCTGGTGGTAAAGTAGTGCTAAAGGAATATACTATATGGCCACAACAATGTATTTGCAATGATGATAGGTCATTAATATAAATTTATGGCTAAGTCGGAAAGGGAGCTTGTCCCTCTTAATGAAACTTATGCTTTGTTAGAATAAACTTGAGAAATTCTTAGCAGAAATCCTTGACAGGAAAACTTATTTAGCTGTTGCTGTATTTGACGTTTTTCTCAGGTTTGTACTCAGCAGCAGAATCTTTGTAAAGAGCCCTCACTTTCAAAACTGAAAATCACTGGAGAAACCAAGGGGAAAGAACATAATTCATGAACATTCTGGAGAAAAGCGTGGTTATTTTCATATCAATAATGACAACTGCAGTGGGCTGATTGGTGGCCCCTCAAAAATATATATCTAATTCCTAATTCCTGGAAGGAGTGAATATTACCCTCTGTGGTAACGGATTTGACTAAATTAAGGATCCTGCGATAAGGAGGTTATGTGGGATTATTGAGATAGGCCCTAAACATCATCACATGTGTCCTTTTAAGATATAGAAGAGGAGACACAGACAAACAGAAGGCACTGTGAAGATGGGAAGCATACATTGAAGTAATGCAGCATTAAGCCAAGGAACACCAAGAACAATAATCAAGGCGATAACCAATAAACACCAAGAACTATGGGCAGCCACAATAAGCTAGGAGAGAGCTATGAAACTGATTCTCCCTTAGAGCCTACAGAGGGAACTAACCCTGCCCACAATTTGATTTTGACTTCAAGCATCTAGTACTATGAGAGAATAAATTCCTTCTCCCCTCTTTAATTTTAATTGCCACCCACCCCCGCCTGCCATTTCCACCTCTGACCTATGGATATTGCCATTTCCCCTTAAGAACTGGATTTCTGAAGACAGGCATCTCCTCCCAACATGCTTGTAGCGTGCACCTGGGGCCTGGTGCTCCCGGCACACTCAGTGAGCCTGGAGCACCCAGGGCCTGGCACACCCGGGGTATGGTCCATGGCTCCACCTAGGGCATGACCCCAGGACTAAAGCTTACGCGCTAACCACTACACTATGAAAGCACTCCTGAGAATAAATTTTTGTCATTTTAAGCCACCAAGTTTGTGGTAATTTGTTATAGTAGCCTCAAGAAACCAATACAACAAGCAAACATTTAAAGCTGGTTGCAAGAAGAACTGGCACTGGACATGGTTTCCCGGTGTTGCCATAACAGCACTTGACAGTACTGAGCAGAGAGCATGGCCTGGCTCAGCTACCTCACCACTTGACAGTCCTAGAACATCTTGTGATAGCAGTTCCACATCAGTTCAGTAACCTCCATGGCTCTTTCCCCTGCCTGCTGAAGCTTCTGGCAATGTTTCAGTGCTTAAGGAGTCTCCAAGATCTGCCTCCATCCTGCTCTCCATTCCATACTCTCTTTCCTTAGTCTGGTCCCCCAAGTTTCTGCCCTGTCTCTTCTCCTGACCCTTTAGCTATATCTATCTGGAGGCTGATGCTCTTAACACCCATGGCTGTCTGCTCTGCAGCCCATCGGTTATTCCCACCTCTCCCCAGTGCCCTGCCTGGATTCAGTACCCTGGGCTCCAGCAAGTCCAGAATAACATTTTATATAGTGACAATAAGCAATGACGATAACCAATGAAAAAGCAGAGGAATGCTGGAGGGGCAAAGAGGGAAGTCACTGTTGCTACTTTTACCCAGTTTGGTGAGTATCTGGACACCAGTTTTTTGGTATCAAAAGCTCAGGATTTAGATAGAGCCAGAACGAAATAGAAAGTGTCTTTATAGTTATATTTCTCCCCAGAGTTTGATACTGAATAATAGATTAAAGATTTCCTCCTACCCCAAACCTTATTGTGTTTACAAGGAGTCACACAAATCAAAGTGTGAAGATAAAAAATCATTCTGATCCTCCTTGGTGTCATCACCTATTCATATTTCTGCCACACTTCTATTAAGTTTCTTGACCTCTGAGGACAGTGGTCATGGCTTACAAGAATTTTTCATTGCTATAATCATTTAGGTTGTCTTCACAACTGCATGAAGAAATCTACTTCCTAACAGGGGGTAATTTATCAGAATGAGAGATGAGATGTGAGACATATAAGATATGTGACTGTTAATGATTCACTCTTACCTCATTTGATCCTGGTAGAAACACATCAACCACAGTGGCTTTTGGCTCTGTGACTGGATGAACCAATAAAGCACTTCCTGAAAATGGAGAAGAAATAAAGTTAAATATCATTATAAGAGGTCAGAAAACATTTTTTCCTTTTAGTGGAGTGCTTTTGTGGTTTAAAGACCTCTTGACTATGAACTTCTTAAAGACAGAGACCTTATTGACTTAAACCAATGATTCATCAGAGAGAAGCACTGCTAGAAAGAGAACAAGTGCTCAAAGAGGTGACTGTATTATTGCCTAACATTAAACTACTACTTATGGTATATTGGGATTACAGGAAGAGACCCTTACACAGTCTATTACAGTCTCATTCTGTGCATAACTGCTAGTGTGTCATTAGTTTGAAAGCGCCATTGCACTTCTCGAAGTGCTTCATTATTTGCTATAAATGGCAGTGACAGTGAGCCTACTAACAAGTGTAGTCAGCATGGATACTCAGATCCTCTTCCTTGGGCAGTTATCATTGGGAAGGTTAAAATTCTCTTAAAAGCAATCTGAATTATTAATTTTGTTTTGATCTTGGCACCAAACATATGTAAAATTCATCCATTTATAAATTTACTCCTTAACAAATATTTATAAAGTGCCTACTGAGTACCAGGCACTGTGCTAAGTTAAGTTCTGGGGATACAGTGGCAAATAAGACAGACAAGGTCCCTGCCCTCACAGAGTTTACAATCAGTAAAGAAAGATATTAAATAAGTAATTACAAATTAATTAGAGTTAAGATGAATACCTAAAAGGTGAAATATAAAATGCAATGAAAGTTATTTAATAGAAGAGACTGACTTTGACTAAAGTAGGTGGAATTAGGTACTGGGAAGCAACTTTGGTCAGGAAAATTTTCTCTAAGGAAGTAGCTATTTAAACTGAGAACTAAATGAGTGAAGATCTAAAGAGCTAGGTATTTTACATTTTTGGGTTTCCATTCTCTAGAGTTCCAGCTTTTGGGTAACTTTCTGATAAGCCTGGCTTCTTGAGCCCTATTCCCAAGATGATAAACTTCTATGTTCTGGATTTGGTGGTTAACCCATGTCAAAGAAGAGCCTTCCCAACCTCTAACCCCCCAATCCTATTTTGCATATGAAATAAGCTCTTCTGAGTTTTTACTACAACATTTGGTCTAATTTTTTCTATTTCCCTTCCCTGTAGTGGTATCACAGTCTTAGGAATGAACCCAGAACAACAATCCCAATGGTATCCATAAATAGAATGAATTTATTTGAAGTTAACATATTATGAGAAATGCTACATGATAAAATAATAGAGCTATGATCCCACTAATACACTAAAAATCTTGGTGATAAATTTATTTTATTTTTGCTTTCTTAAGATTAGAAATTTTTTAGTGTTCTTACACTAGAAAATGTAATAGCAAGAACATAATTGCAGCATTTATCACAACTATAATTAATCAAGAAATGCTCACCCAGCATATATTCATCTTCTACACCAAAAGTCTCTAATTCATCAGGGAACTCTACCCACAGAGGCCTCAGGAAAGAAAAAAAAAATCTTAACTTTAACATCATTAGATGTTTGATTATAATTCAATTACTTATATTTTCAGTTTTATAACTATTCAAAGGAAATTGGAAAAAGCCAAAGAGCCAAGACTCTTTTCACGTGAAACAAGATTTTATGAAGCAATTGCTATGATTACTTAGATTTTTTGTATGTGAAAGAGCTATCAATTATCAATGAAAGACTGAGTATTCTATTATCTGCAATTTTTCCTTCTGATTGTTCAACACTAAATATTACTGACAGGTAAAAGCTGAGCTTTGTGCAAGTCCAAATGCATAAAATATTTTGCATAAAACAAATTAAATGTTTGTAAAACCATATTTTAAAATGATACAAAATGTGTCATGTTTTCATGCTGTCATTGCCTTTCATGAATTCTTAATCATTACCTATGTAAATGAAAATAACTGGTTTTTCTAGTTTTTAAGCTGACGACATTTTTGGAGGGTTGAGAAACTGTTGTGTGGTTTTTGTTTTTTGTTTTAATGTTATCGTTGTACATAACTAGGAGGCATTTGGGCTTATAAAAATAATAAAATGTTCAATATGTATCTGAATATTAACTTAATGGTTCTAATTATTTTTCAATTTCATTAGGAAAAGATATTTTAATAAGAGAAAGTTATTTTTTGTTTATTCATTAGCTTTTGTAATAATATATTCCCTTTCCTACTGAATGGTAAAAAAGCAGTGGTCCCCAAAGCTGACTGATGTCTAGAATCACCAAAGAAAATCACCTTAATATAAATGGATTGAATTCACCAATAAAAAGGCAGAGAGTTGCAGAATGGATCGAAAAACAAAACCCAACCATATGCTCCAGGAGACACATCTCAGCTCCAAAAACATATAGACTCAAAGTGAAAGGGTGGAAATGATATTTCAAGCAAACGGCATTCAGAGAAAAGCAAGAGTAGTGGTACTAATATTAGACGAAACAGACGTCAAAATAAAAAAGGTAAAGAAAGATACTGAGGTACACTTCATAATGATAAATGGAATCATGCACCAAGAAGACATAACACTTATTAATAATATCTATACTCCCAATCAGGGAGCCCCAAAATATGTAAAGCGATTACTAACAGAACTAAAGTGAAAAACAGATCAAAACACTATCGTAGTAGGGGACCTAAATATCACACTGTCAGATATGGACAGATCATCCAAACAGAAAATCAATAAGGAAATAACATCCTTAAATGACACATTAGATTAACTGGATATAATTGACATTTACAGAGCCTTCCATCCCAAAACAGCTGCTAATACATTCTTCTCTAGTGCACATAGAACATTCTCAAGATTCGACCACTTACTGAGACACAGAGATAACCCCAGCAAATATAACAGGGTTGAAGTCATACCAACCATATTTTCTGATCATGATGCTTTGAAACTAGAGATCAACTGCAGAAAGAAATCAGGAAGAACCACAAATACATGGAGATTAAACAACATGCTACTGAAGAATAACTGGGCCAGAGAAGAAATAAAAAGAGATCAAAAGATACATAGAAACAAATGATAATTATAGTAAAACATCAAAACTTTTGAGATACGGCAAAAGTGGTCATAAGAGGAAAATTTATATCATTACAGGCCTACCTCCAAAAAGAAGAATAAGCCCAAATAAACAACATAACACTTCATCTTAAAAAACCAGAAAAGGAAGAACAAATGAAGCCTAAAGTCAGGAGAAGGAAATAAATAATCAAAATTAGAGCAGAAATAAATGAAATTAAAAACAAACAAACAAAAAAATAGAAAAAATAAATGCAACAAAGACCTGGTTCTTTGAGAAGTTTAAAAAAATTGACAAATCCCTGGCTAGACTCACTAAAGGAAAAAGAGAAAGGACACAAATAAACAAAATCAGGGATGAAAGAGGGCAAATTACGACTGATATCGCAGCAATACAAAGGATCATACAAGAATACTATGAAGTATATAATACCAAATTTCATAACCTAGAAGAAATGGACTGGTACTCAGAAAAATACAACCTTCCTAGACTGAATCAAGAATTTGAAAATCTAAATAGACCGATCAGCAGTATGGAAATTCAAACAATCATCAAAAACCTAACAAAAAGTAAAAGTCCAGGACCAGATGGCTTCAACAGTGAATTCTACCAAACATTCAAAGAAGATTTAATACCTGTTCTCCTCAAACTCTTCCAAAAAATTGAAGAGGAGGCAATATTTCCTAACTCATTTTGTGAGGCCAGTAATACTAATACCAAAACCTAGTAAAGATAACACAAAAAAAGAAAAATACACACCAATATCTCTCATGAACATAGAAGCAAAAATCCTAAATAAGATATTAGCAAACTGAATACATCAACATATTAAAAAGATTATACACACGATAAAGTGGGCTTTATCCCAGAAGCACAGAAATGGTTCAACATATGCAAATCGACTAATTGATACACCACATAAACAAATTAAAAATTAAAATCATATGATCATATCCATAGATGCAGAAAAAACCTTTGACAAGATACAGCATCCATTCATTATCCAAACACTTAACAAAATTAGTATAGAAGGAAGCACCTTAACATAATAAAGGCCATATGTAGCAAGCCAACATTATACTCAATGGTGAAAAACTAAAAACCTTCTTTTTAAGATCAGGAACAAGGCAAGGCTGTCCACTATTGCCACTCTTATTCAATAAAGAATTCGAGGTCCTAGCGAGAGCAATCAGACAAGAGAAAGATATAAAAAGCATCCAAATAGGAAACAAAGATGTCAAACTGTCACTATTTTCTTTGAAAAATCTCTATTTCTGTTTCATATGAAATATTAACATTTGAATCACACAGCAGCAAGAAATCTAGTCATCTTCTGTGACCTCAACTGCTATCATCCTGCTCACAGTTGGTGCTCAGTAAGCCGACTGACTCCATTCCTCAATGATTGGTTACATTGGTAGCTGGGGCCACTGACTGGTGAAGCCTATTTACCTCATGATGGGTTCGGAAGTCATGTGTGCACGGTAGAACAGGGAATACCAATATGGCAAAAGGGCATAACGTTCTCTGATGGCTTGTCTGATGAGCCGGGTGTTTTCCTCCCCAAAGAGCCAGGGTTCCCGTCGCTTGGTGTTCATGGTGGCATGGCTACGAAAGAAGGGCTGGTAGGCTCCGGCCTGGTACCAGCGCACAAGCAGCTCTGCCTCTGGATTCCCGATGAAGCCACCTACATCAGCTGATTATAGTTAAAGAAAGGCTTTGTGAGGCAACCAGGCTTCTAACAAATGATGTACACAGGCAAAATAAGGCCTAGAAGACTAACAGGAGAAAGATGCTGTATGTTCACTCAGAATGACCGTGGCCTCAAATTAGGGAGCACATAGTAAAAAACTCAGCCTGTTTGGGGATCTGACAATACGCTTTCTGAATATTCTATTCTTGTCAAAAGGTCAGAGGCTTTACTGCAAGATCAACATTCAGGTATGTTCCTGAACCCAGAAATTGCAAAATGTCTGCCCGATTCAGTGAGTCTGTGTTAAGGGGTATGGTGGGGTGGGGTGGGGTGGGGTGGGCGTGGAGAATTGGCAATTGATTTCTTTTGAAAGTAACAGCTAAAGCAAGATCAAAATTATAGAGATAACTAAAGAGAAACAGATAATCAGAGTTAGAGGTTTAAGTAGAATTTCATGTTTGGCCCTTAAACAGGATACATATTCCTTGTATTTATTGTATGAGACCAGTGTCATAATAAGACATCTATCAAAAAAGTGATATTAAGTAGCTTCTAATCCTATGGAAAACAAGCAGCAGGAACTGTACAGCCATGCTGAACACTTTCCATATTGAAATCTCTCATCTGTAGAGAATTATTAGGATTCAAGGAAGGCAGTGCAGTAGAGAATCTTATTTTAATTTATTTCTCTCTCTCTCTCTCTCTTTCTCTCTCTCTCTCTCTATATATATATATATATGTGTATGTATGTGTATGTATGTATGTGTGTGTGTGTGTGTGTGTGTGTGTATATATATATATATATATATATATAAACAGTAGCATATGGCACAGAATTTTAAACCTGCTGAATAGACAGGATTTCTGTAGGACTAATTGCTGATTTCTGATTTGCTAAATTCTCTAATTTATTCCATTTTTCTTTCAAGAAGAAAAGGTACGTTTCAGGAAGAGAAACAGTTACCAAGAGCCTTTAAGGAGAAAGTGATAAGAGAATGAGGGAAAGCAGCACTCTGGCTCTCTGACTTTATGTCCTCCATTCAGACAAGATACAAACAGCTCTGAACCTATCCTTTCACTTTTCCCTCTAGTCCACTTCCCTTCGCTTTCCTCATTTTCTCTTTCCTGTGTTTATCTCTGCCCAAAAGAGCCAATGAAAAGATATTTGTAACCAGCTTTGACAAAAGCACCCTTGCTTTTTATTTTCTCTTACTTCAAGCCTGAGGATATTATCTTACCTCCACAAAAAGAGATCCCAGTAATGCTGAGAGTGAGTAACATAGGGATGGAAATTTTCAGGTAACTCCATTCTGCCATATTGTCGCCTGTCCACACAGCACCTTTGGTCACCAGTATCAAAGTATTAAAAAAAAAACCCAAACAACCATAATTCAGCCAATGCAGTCAGTTTCATATTTAGATTCCTTATTTATAATAGACAAATTAATATAAAGGAAAACATTTTTCTTTTTTAAAAATAATTTCTCATGTTACAATTATAGTTGACATACAATATTATATTAGTTTTAGGCATATAACATAGTGCTTAGATATTTATATAACTTATGAAGTGATCATCCTGATAAATCTTATACTCATTTGACACCATACATAGTTATTACAATATTACTGACTATATTTCCTATGCTATACTTTACATCCCCATGACTATTTTGTTACTACCAGTTTATATTTCTTAATCCCTTCCCCTTTTTCATCTATCCCCCAACCCCTCTCCCATCTGACAACTGTCAAAATGTCCTCCGTATCTATGAGATTTGTTTGGTTTATTTTGTATATTAGATTCCACATATAAGTGAAATCATATGGTATTTGTCTTCCTCTATCTGACTTCACTTATTACAATACCCTGTAGGTACATCCATGTTGTTGCAGATGGCAAGACTTCTTTTTATGGCTGAGTAATATTCCATTGTACACATGTACCCCTTTTCTTTATCTATTCATCTATTAATAGTTACTTAGATTGCTTCAATATCTTGGCTATTGTAACGTTGCAATGTTCATATGAATGCATATGTATTTTTGAATTAGTGTTTGGGATTTCATCAGATAAATACCCAGAGGTGAGATTACTGGGTCCTTCTTTGTCTCTTGTTATAACCTTTGTTTTAAAGTCCATTTTGTCTGGTGTAAGTATTGCTATACCAGCTTTTTTGTTTGTTTCCATTTTCATGAAATATTTTTTTCCATCCCTTTACTTTCAGTCTGTGTGTTTTTTGTCAGCAGCATATGTAAGGGTCTTGTTTTCTTATCCATTTAGCCACCCTATATCTTTTGATTGGAGCATTTAACCCACTTACATTTAAAGTAATTTTTTAAAAGAAAATAATTGCTGATAGATATGTAGTTACTGCCATTTTAATATTCATATTTTTTATCTTTTTTACTTTTCCTTCTTAAAGAAATATCTTTAACATTTTTTGTAATAACTGGTTTGGTGGTGATGAACTCCTTTAGTTTTTTCTTGTCTAGGAAGGAAAATATTTCTTTCTTACCTTAAAACATACAAATTCTGGTCTTATTCAATGAAAACATATTAACTTTCTAATGTGAAAAACATTAAAATCCACAAAAACTTTTGTGAAATATTCTGAAATTGAACTTATTTTTGAATATAACTCAAGTATGATTTTAGGAGAAACGTTAAAAAAAATCAACTTTACTGATATACAATTTACAATGTACCTATTTTAACTGAAGAGTTTGATAAGTTTTAAAAAATGTGTATACCATGTAACAACCATCATAAGCAAGGTATAAAACATTATCATAACTACAAAAGTTTACTTGGGCTCTTTTGGGGTCATAAACCTCCCCCAACCACTTTACCCAACCATTGATTTGATTTTGATGACTATAAATTCGTCCTTTCTAGATTTTCATATAAATGGAAACAAAATGTATACTCTTGTGTTCTAGTTTTTTTCACTCAGCATTTTACTGTATATTTCTCCTTTTCATTTGCTGAGTAGTATTCTGTAGTAAGGACATATCACAAGTTGTTTATCCATTCACCTATGAACATTTGGATTCTTTCCAAATTTTGGCAGTATGAGTAAAGCTGCTATAAATATCTGTGTACAAATCTTTGTGTGATATATGTTTTCATTTATCTTGGGAAAATACCTGGCAGTGAAATTGCTAGGTCTATGCTCCATGTGGTTGAACACTTTAAAAAAATTTCAAACTACATCTTTTGTCAATACTTGGTAGTGTCAGGTTTTTTTTAAATTCTAGTCACTCTAATGGGTGTGTAGTGGCTTCTCCTGTGACTTTAATTTATATATCCATAATAACTGGTGATTATTGAGCATCTTTTCAATGCTCAATGTGTTTATTGACCATTCATATGTCTTCTTTTGTAAACTATTTAAATAATTTGCTTATTTTTTAAAGTAGAATGTCTTTATTATTTAATTGCAAAAGTATATATTCTAGATACAAGTCCTTTGACAGAAATATGTATACTGCAAACATTTTCTTTCAGTTTGTGGCTTGACTTTTCATTTTCTTAACAATATCTTTGAAAGGGTAGACATTTCTATGTTTTGGTGAAGTGCAATTTATTATTATTTTTTTCTTTTATGGTCATGCTTTTTGTTTTCTATCCATGAAATCTGCCTATCATAAAGTCACAAAGATTTTCTTCTATGTTTTCTTCTAGAAGTTTTTTTTGCTTGTTTTAGCTTTTATAATTCAGTTATAATTTTGAGTTAGTTCTTGTGTATGGTGTGAGATAAGGGTTGAGGTTCTTTTCTTCTCCCCCTCACATGATATCCAATTGTTCCACCACCCTTTATTGAAAAAACTCTTTTCTCCATTGAAGTGCCTTGGTGACTATGTTGCAAAGTAACTGATCACATATGTGTTAGACTCTTTTCTGTTCCATTGAGCTAATGCCTAGTATCCCTTGCCCACAAATAACCCTTCTATAATTTGAGAAGAGTGGTACAGACCATACAGGAGAGGCATGATAACAACTGCAACAACAAGTTAACATGGATTAAGACCTTACTGAGCTACTTTGCCTGTATTATCCCACTTTATCATTCCGACAACCCCACCATGTAAACACTACCATTAACTCCATTTTACAGGTGAGTGAAATATGACAAACAGTGGATATCATAATCTACCCAGAGTTATAGAGTTACTAAGTGGTAGAGGCTGGATTGAGTTTAGGCAGTCTGACTTATTTACTGTTGATAAAAGTTTGTGAAGATAAGATTATATACCAGTAAAGAGATATATAAAAGGAAAAGAAAATCTTATTAAATCTGGATTACTCCTTAAGCATTTTTGTCTATATGCTATCAAAATAGTTATGATAGCTATTTTTGTTTTAATTTTCCATAGAAATTTTAGGCTGTCCTATGGCTAGCAAAGAATATTTTCAAGGGGCTGTTCTTTTTAAAAAGTACTCTAAAAATTTCTCCTTGACTTTAACTTAGATATGTATATATCTACATAAAGATTTTTAAATCCATATGATGACATTCTCATCAAGATAGTTCATGTAAACATGCAAATGTTTTCAAGTCTCATATGGTTGTTTAGTCAGAAGTTCTCTCGGGCTATTGGTTTCAGCATGTGACTTAATACAATAGTGTTCTCTGTAATGCCTCACTTGTACTCTATGGGGCAAGGCTGATAGCTTCACATAGAATACTGAAGACTAGGCAGTGAGCCAATATCTAAGAGATCAAAGATAACTCAGTGTGCATATGTTCTGTTATCTTAACTGCTGTTTATAAATGTTTTCATTAAAACTACTTTTTTTTTTAGTGATTAAAAATGATGCTCGTAGAAAATTAGATAAATAGAGATAGGTAAAAAAAAGAAAATTAAAATTACTCATAATCGCCAAGATACTATATTTATTGGTTTAGATTACTACATACATACACATACATTTTGACAAAGTTGGGATAATACCTAAACATTTAGGCATTCTTTTTTATCATGATATCACAAACATTTTTTCATGCCATTAATGCTACTATTTTAAATAGGTTTATGATAGTCTATCATATAAATATATCATACCTTTATAACTACTCCCTATAGCTACATATTTGAATTTTTCTTTTTTGTTTCAAGAACTAATGGTGTGGTGAGAATTTCTGTATAGGAATCTTTGCCTGAGATGACAATATTTTGGCCTTTTTTTGAGTATCACAGGGGCTGGTAAAATAGGAGGCCTAGTAATGTCTATGTAGAGTTAAGGCTGGATTCCTCAAACTAGGACCTATGCAACAAATTATTTATGCATGGCCAGGGGACTTAAAATAGTCTTCTTGCCACAGATTAAGTTGAACTAGATCTGCATTAGCTAATAAACTGGATCCAGTTATAGATGACCCTGACCATAAGCAACAGCCAGGTCTATTTTAAGCCATATTGCTAAGTGGAACAGGTGGTTGAAGGAATGTGTTAGAAGTATATTTTCCCTGGTTTTGATAAATCACAGAGGCAGGATCAGAGATGATCATCCCAGCAGAATTAGATATTCTGAAGTCATTCACCCAGAAACTAAGTGGCCATTTCTTCAGTGGGAAACAAGTAACTAAACTTTATTAAAATTGGTTTATTCTGCTTATAGGACAAAATGCATACTTCAGGGCACATCACTCTCTACAATCTAATGGCTACTGAAAATAAAGGCATTAGTAGCTCTATATGCTGTAAATGGTCAAAAAGACAAGTTGCTAACTTGTGTTTTTAAGTCTGATCATACGAACCATTCCTTACCATACTTTTGTGATCCAGCAAAGAAAGAACGTGTAAGAACAAAGGGTCTTTCTTTTCCCTTAGATCTCTGTATCAGTCCTTCTGCTGTAGCCATTTGCTATAAAATTAAAGTAGAAGAGTTAATAACTAAATTAAAATAAATAAATAAATAAATAAATAAATAAAAGCAGAAGTTTCAAACGGATGATTGGATTAGGGCATTGTATAGATAACCCCAATAAACTATTTAATATACAAAAAGTAAATAGGTGGGAATGTGAAATAAAAAATATTAAAATAAATCCATTAAATGATTTTTATGATACAATGAAACTAACCTAAGTTCTCCTATTAAACAAATGGAAAATTTTCCTTGATTAAATTGACAATGAAATAATAGTAAATAATAAGCTAGCATTTATTTGGTACTCACTGTTGGAAGGCATTTTATAAGATTTTCTCATATCATCTACACAATAACCTGAAATAGTTTTCACTGATGAAAATACTGAGATTTAGAGAGGTTAACTGAATGGCCTTGGCTGACATAAGACAATTCTCTAAATAAGTTTGTGATTATATCAAGCTGTTAGCGAAGTAAACATAGTCTGTCTGAAAACCGTGCTATATCTAGCCAGCAGCTCCCACTGGAAAATATCATTTGGTGGGAGGGTCATAAAAACAATTACATTATGAAAACAACAAAGAACCCTGGTATAAATTATGAAACGTGACTGCCAAGTCTTTTGGATGTGATTGGCATCCACTTTCTATTGAGAAGTCTAAGTACTGAAGGAGGGATTTCTACGTTTAAAAGTATACTTATTGAAATCGTGTATGTATGTTCCAAATCTTACTCCCTGGTGTAAATGTAAGAATTGATGTATTTAGATATTTGTGAAATTTCAAAAATTTGTTTTAATTGCCTTTGTTTATGTATTTATATACTTCCTACTTCAAAGAAAGTTTTGAGGTAGATCCAATGCCATTTACTAATGGCTCCTGTCAAGGAAGATGTTTCTGTGTTCTCATTAATCTCACAATAGCTGTAAATTCATCAAGTTCATTACAGAAGGCAAAGATGCAAAGGGGGGAATAATAAGTTTTATATTAGATACAACCTTATAAGACTCATTGCAGTTGTCAGAAAAGGTGTATGAAGAGAAATGAACAGTATAATACGGCTGTTACAAAAGAAATGACTTTCAATCCAGCCCAAAAGGCAGGGCACATGTATCCAGTTGGCTTCTTTTTGAATGTCTTACCTGATAAAAACCATAGATATTGTGAAGTTCTCTGTGCTCCCAGTTGCCATGATGAATGGCATTCTTATGCATGGTTAGCTCTGGCCCTCTAAAGACAGAGGGCTCATTCATGTCATTCCATATGTAGAGGATGTCAGTAGATCCCTAGGAAGTAAATCTTGGTCAAGATAATACTCCTACAGTGGTGATGTTAATATGATAGCTGTCCCTATTTCTCCTTCCTACTCCATTTAACGTATTATTTATTATGTTTATTATCTTTGCTCTGTCCTCTGCTCCACTGCTAGAATAAAAAGCTCCACTGGGCAGGGGTTTTTGTCTGTTTTGTTTACTGATAAATCTCGAACACTTAGAGTAGTACCTGAACTGCAGAAGGTTCTCAGTAAGTATTTGTTGATGAATGAACAACAAATGTGCTCTATTGTCTGTGGCATACATATTCCCCAGCAAGTCCACTTCAAGTTCTACCTGGAAAAACCCCACATAAAAGGTTGTAAATGTTCACAATTAGGCTCTATATCATCTGTTACAACTCTTAACTAAGTGAAGGGCAACTATAGTTGTATATGACAAAGTTCTGCCTTCCCTTTAATACTCTGAGATTTGACAGCCAAGATACCTGTATGTTAGCATGATCTATAGTTTGTGTTCTACATAGAACTATTCAATTTAGAGTGGGAAAGGGCAGTTGAGTCATCTAGTTAACATGATGTTACAATCCCTTTATAAGACCCCTGCTCTCTCAGCATTTGACTCAACAGCTTCAATGATAGGCAGTCCCTCAGGCAGCTCATTCCTGGTAACAACCTCTCATCCTCAGGGCCTAGCTTGTCTTTGGGATACTACAAAATACTCTGCTGTCTCACCCACACGACAGTCTTTCAAATACCTGGAGGAGGCTTATGTGTTTTCTTCTGACTTTTTACCTTCAATGATTTCTCAATGTGTACTTCTACGAACAAGGCTATATGGTTTTTAAATAGTTCACTATGTTGACTATTCATCTTTAGCACACTCTAAGGCTAGGTTAGCAAACTTTTTCTGGAAAGGGCCAGATTTTCAACATTGCAGGCCATAAGGCCTCTTTTTCAATAACTTGACTCTGCTATGGTGGTATGAAAGCAGCCATAGACACTAGGAAAATTAAAGCATTTGGCCCAAGCATTGTTCATCCCTGCTCTAAGTTGTTTTCTGTGTTCTAATATATAATGCTCAGAAACTAGAGTTTAGTGGTTAAGAGCCGGGATTGGGAGACAAAGAGACCGGAGTTCAAATCTTGGTTCTGCCACTTACTAAGTGGGTAAACGTAGCAGGTTTTTAAACTTGTTCATGCCTTAGTGGCCTCATCTGTGGGATTAGAGTTAATTATAGTTCCAACTTCAAAGGGTTATTGTGAAGATGAAATGCACACTACTTGGCATATTGTAAGTACAATTTATATTAGCCATCTTTATGATTATCACCATAAATGGTTGAAAATAGTTTTCTAGATGTGGCCTCTCCAGTTTTCTCTGTGGTTCTGATAATATTTTAAGAATCGATTTATTAGCATGCCTTACTTTTAATGACGTTATACTTTGCAAGATATTTTCACATATATCGTTATCATCTTTAAATAATGCTATTTGATACAAAAATTTATACAGTGATTTGAAAATATATTTCTATTGTTAAGTACTTTGATATATTATGGAGGTCAAAATCACAGCTTTTGTGCATTTAATAATACATATGACACCTCTCTCAGCATCACCAAAGTCTGTAATGTGGTCACCATCCTTGCCTTTTCACATAAGCATTATTTATCAAAGGCTACTCAGTGAAGCAGAGTTCTACTCAATCACTTTTTTCCCCTTCTTTCATCATTGCAAGTAACTAGGAAAGAGCAAATGAATAAAAACAAACCTCATAAACAGAGAAAGCAAAAAGACCTGAATACCATTCTCTGACCTTCGGATTGGTGAAATCCAGATAGGAAGAGAGACCTGTAGAGGCAGAATAGTAAAAAGCCTGTTAGGAACAGTGGTTCTCATGGTAAGACGTGTTTAAAAGGAAGAATATGTGAAAGGTGGGTAATCAATAGGCACCTTACATCAAATGTAAAAGACAGCTGATACAGAGGCACGTTCTATCGAGAAGAAATGAAAGCAGTGCTGGCTTTTAGGGACAACCACTAGGTCTTGGCCCAGGGGAATGCCAATTAACAATATCAAGAGGGAGCCTGTCCCTCACTAAGATTACCCAAATAAGGATGGCAACTATCCTGGAGTGACTTCTCAGTTCTTAAGAGAACAGAGATGTATAAGTGGTAAAAGGAGAAAAAAATACATGGAGTTTCATTACAGTGCAGATATTTGTGATGGAGTGCTATGATAGAGTGATTTCCTTTTGTCCTGGGGGAGTCTCTACCAAAGCTCTAAACAAATAATTTCCGAGATGAAGAATTCAGAATTGTCAGAGGTACCTGCGGTCACTCATGAAAGGCTAGGAAGTCAAAAACTATGGGCTAACAGGGCACAGAAGAATCATAGAGAGAAGCTACAGAATCCTTTTCCTTCCTTTCTCCTCCTCTCCTTTTCTCATTCCCTGGCTTTTCATTTTTATTTGCTTAGAGAAATAGCATGCTGGTTTATTTTTCATTCATTCATTGACTGATAGATATATCCAAAGTATACTGTATCAGGTGTTATGAAAGACATAAAAGAAGGCAATACCATCTTTTCCTTAAAGGTGCTTAAAATGTAGCAAGACACATCTACAAGGAATAAGAATGATGGCCACGAAACCTTCATTAATTTGGACTGAAAAAGGGTAATGTAAATGTATAAAGTAATATCTTACCAGGCCAGCATACCCCTTCAAAGTCTCCCCCTTCATGATTTTTAACAAAGAAGCCCTGTTCTTTGGCCTTAGCATATACTGAGTAGTCAGGATCAATCTTGATGTGGGGGTCACTGATGACCACAAGCTGTCAGGACATAAAGGTTTGAAGATCTCATCAGTTTCATATGAGCCATATGTTCATTTATCTGTTTTCATCATAATTCAGGGATTCAAATTTTACTCAAAAGCAACTAATACTAGTATTGAAATGTTTCAGACACCAGTAAAACCCTGTAATCTTTCAAATGCTTAGGAAAAGATAAACTGATGGCAAAACCAGGCCAATGCTCCTTTATAATTATTGCTAATCAACCAATACATTTTTTTTAAAGACAGCATTTTTTAACTTTCTGTCTGTGGTGCTGGGTGCTATACATAAAAAATTAAGTAGGCAAGGTCCCTGCTTCCTAGATATCTAGAGGCTAAGTAAGACATCTAGAGGCTAAGATAACACTGATAAAAGCAAACATTAAAGAAAACAGGAAACCTAGCATATTAAAAACAAATAAAAAAACCCAAAACTCAATGGTATAGGCATATTGAGGGGGGAGGTTTGAGAAAAGCTGTTATCACAGCTCCCTGTGGTGGGGATCCAGCACATCACTATAGGATGGCCACAACAAATGGGCCTGAATGCTGGGCCCCTTCATTCTGATGGGCACCTAGACAACTAAGGCAGAGGTGGATGGTGTTACTGCCTTTGCAACATAGGTATTCTGTTATCACAGTTTCAATTTGAAGGTACTATTTTTGTGGCTTTTTTTTTTAATAAGAAGTTCTCTACTAATGTGCCAAGCAAGTTTTAAAAATTAAAAAGTGCTTTGTAATTAAATGGTTCTGTAGTATTGGCTTATCTTACCTTACGTTTTTTGTTCTGGAGCAGCTCTTGCATCCTTTTGGGGTTTGGGAATCTTTTCTTGTCCCAGGTGAAGTACCTTTTGCCCTCAGTGTGCTCTATGTCCAGCCATATAACGTCATAAGGAATGTCATGTTTGTCAAATCCTGCATCCACTGCTTTTACATCGCGCTCATCTTCGTAGTTCCAGCGGCACTGATGATACCCCAAGGAGAAGAGGGGGGGCATGGCTTGTGTGCCTAAAAGACGAAGATGACAATTGAGCTGACGACTACCACAATGATAATTGTGCTTGAGTCCTACCACAATGATAATTCTACAGGGTCCAATCACTAAGCTTGCATTTAGAATATCAAGAAGAAGAAAGGATAGTTGCTACCTTCAAGAAAGTGACATTTGACTGATGAAGGAGGCATATAAATAAACTGCTCTGCTCTGAGGTATAAGTACTACGTTAAAGATATCAGTCTAGTGCTATGGAAACACAGAGGGATTAATAAATTCTGCCTTCACTGAAGTATTCACAGGTTTCAAAGAGGTGGTAACTCTTGGTTTGGACTTTGAAGAGTAAGTAGGAATATACCAGACAAAGAGAATGGATAGAGCTTTCAAGCACATTCAAGAAAAGATACAGAGCAGAGGAGTACACAATAAGCTTAGGGAAAAATAAACATTCCAAGGAGGTTACATTGTGAGAGACCAGTAGAAGATGAAACTGGAGAAGGCTAGTTTGTAAATGGCCTTGTAGTTCAGGCTAGGAATTCTAAATCATCTCTTATGGGAAGTTACCAGAAGTTTGGCAAGACAGAACCGTAACAGATCTATGCTTTAGAAAAATTAGTTAGGAAGCAGTGTTGAGGCTGACTTGAAGGGAGAGACTAAAGGCAGGAAGAACTGTCAGGAAATTATCATAACATTTATTGATAACATGGAGAACTTCTGGTCAATCACTAGCATTATCTCTTTCCCTTCCTAAAGTCTCACTAGAACCACAGTAAAGAAAGAATAAAAACAACAACAAAGAGAATGGGAAAGGGGTAATCTCAATAACATTTTGGAAGGCGGCAGGAAGGGGAGAGCTGGTAGCTGCTGAGCAAAGCCAGAAAAGCTCTCACCAGAATGCTTGTGAGGGAAATAAGATGAGAAGAGCTCATTCCCACTCCTAGAACACCAGCAAACAGGTGTTAAATTCCCCTTACAACCCCTATTCTGGTGTGAGACTCATCAGGCACACAAAGCTTCCAGGAAGAGCCTTAAATATGCATGGATAGCCAAGAATCACCCAACATTTGAATAAAGCCTCCACAATTAGAGGGACCCACATAAAGAAATAGAATAAAAAGATCTCTGAGAAAATGGACAAGGAACCGAAGTATCAAAACATCAGTATCTCCAGGGAGATGAGAAAAGACATACTCATGAAATAAGACTAGGATAGCATAAAACAAACAAAGATTAGAAATGAGGAACAATTAGAGGATAAGAGCTTTTAGAAATTAGAAATGTTATAGCATAAGTGGAAGGCCTGGAAACAAACTGAGAAAAATTGCTCAGAAAATAGACAAAAAAGGGAAGGGAGAATATAAAATCTGGAGTAGAAACAGATAAAAAAATGGAAGAAATTATCAAAGGACAAGAAAGACTGTTTTTTAGAACTGAAGAACACAGTTCTCAAGATTAAAAGAGTCCACATCTAATATGCAGATCACTGGTTATAACAAAAATGTCTATATCAAGACATTTTGTTATAAAATTGCAGAATATTAGAGATAGAGTATTAGAGATAGAGAGGAGATATTTCAGAGAGAAAAGATAGATCATATACAAAGGAACAGAATTCAAAGTGATTTTGGAGCAAGGAGAAGAAAGTAGAGAAATGCCTTCAAATTGTGAGAGAAATAATTTTCAATTTAGCCAAATTATCAATAAAGGGTGAAGGTAGAAAAAAGATATTTTCATAGCCATAAAGATACAAAAAGTGTACCTCTAATACATACTTCCTTAGGAAACTACCAGAAGATGTTTCTAATAAACAACATATAAAAAGATGTTTCCAATAAACAAAAAAAAAAAGGCAATAAACTACAAAAAAGAAAAATATGAGATCCAGAGAGGAGGGATCTAATACCAGAAATAGCAAACATTAAATCCTAGCATAACAGTAGGTGAAAGAACTAGGATGACAGCTGTGCAGAGAGGCTAGAAAGCAACAGTCTTGATGGGAGAAAGATCTGGGATGGAAGTCTCAAGGGAAGAAAATGGAATGGACAAAGTGTCTGACACCCTTGAGTATTTGAAAATATAAACACTGAATATTGATTTAACCAAAAAATATTGAGAGGAAAAAGAAGATATTGAGTTAAATCCTCATCAGGATTCAATAGATAATCTGTAAACTTATAAACTGAATTTCTTTGAACACGGTGGCAGATTCAGTGGTTCAGATATACTTTCCTGTCAACCAGGCTTACTCTCCATAATAACAATGTTGAAAGGGCCTGAAGGTGACCTTGACAGTACTTATCTTTCTAAATGGATGTCTTCTCATATCCACAAATTCTTTGTTCCCACAAATCAAAATTAGGATCAAATTCCTCTTTCCTTAAACATGGGCTAGACTCAGGGAGTTTAACAATAGAATGAGCAAAAGTGTACAAGTCAATGTTTTTGGTATATTACATTACCATTTTTTAAACTGTGGTTAAGATATATAACATAAAATGTTCCATTTTAACCATTTTTAAGTCCAGTGGCATTAATTACATTCACTATGTAGTACAATCATCACCACTAGCTATTTCCAAAACTTACATCATTCCAAAGAGAAACTCTGTAGGCATTAAGCAATAACTTTCCATTACCCATTTCACTCTCAGCCTCTGGTATCTGCTAATCTACTTTCTGTCTCTTTGAATTTGCCTATTGTAGGTTTTTATAACTAGTATATTTGTCCTTTTGTGTCTGGCTTATTTCATTTTGCATAATTCTTTCAAGGCTCATCCTTGTTACAGCATGTTATCAGAACTTCATTCCTTTTTATGGCTGAATAATATTTCATTTTATGTATATATATTTTGTTTATCCATTCATTTTCGATGGGCACTTAGGTTGTTTTCACCTTTGGCTACTGTGAAAAATGCTGCAATGACCATTAGCATAAAAGTATATGCTTGAGTCCTTGCTTTCAATACCTTTGGGTATAAACCTAGGAGTGAAATTGCTGGGTATATTAGTCAGGGTCCTGCAAAGAAACAGAACCCTGACTAAAATAGGATGTGAATGATTGACTGATTTTAAGGAACTGATTTATGTGATTGTGGCAGCTGGCAACTCTGAATTTTGCAGGGCAGGTTGATAGGCTGGAGACACAAAGAGCTGAAGCCACAGCTTGAGTACGGGGGCAGTCTGGAAACATTTTTTTTCCTTTAGGGGTCCTCAGTCATTTTCTCTTAAAGCTTTCTTTCAACTGATTAGATGAAGCCCACCCACATTATGGAGAGTAATCGGTTTTACTCAAACTGATTTAACTGTTAATTTTCTCTAAAGAATACTTTCACAGTGGCAGTGTTTAACCAAATATCCGGTGCCATAACTTAGGTAAGTTGACATATAAAATTAATCTTCACACTGGATCATATGGTAATTCTGTTTAGCTTTTTGAGGAACTGCCAAACTGTTTTCACAGCAGCTGAACTATTTTACATTGCCCCAGCAATGGATGAGGTTCCAATCCCTCCACATCCTCATCAACTCATTATTTTCCACGTTTCTGATTTAGCCATCTTAGAGGATAGGAAATATTACCTCACTGTGGTTTTAATTTTCATTTTTTTCTAATGACTAGTGATGTTGAGCATCTTTTCATGTGCTTCTTAATTCATTTCTATCTCGTTCATTTGTAGAAATGATAAACACATGAAAAGATGCTCAACATCATCACTCATTAGGAAAAATGAAAATTAAAACCACAATGAGGTACCACTTCCTACCCTCTATATTTAATTCCTTTGCCCATTTTAGAATTGGATTTTCAGTCGTTGAGCTGTAAGAGTTCTTTATATATTCTGTATACTTGACCCTTATCAAATACATGATACGCAAATATTTTGATTCTGTAGGTTGTCTTTTCACTTTCTTGGAAATGTCCTTTGATACACAAAATATTTTAATTTTAATGAAGTCCAATTTATCTAATTTTTTCTTCTGTTCATGATTTTGGTGTCATATATAATAATATGTTGCCAATCCAAGGTCATAAATATTTACCCATTTAAAAAATTTTTAGCTCTTATATTTGTCAATCCATTTTGAGTTAATTTTTTGTATATGGTGTGAGGTAGGGTTCCAACTTCATTCTTTTATATGTAGCTATCTAGCTGTCTCAGTAGCATATGTTTAAGATCCCATTCTTTCCGCTTTGAATGGTCTTGAACCTTTGTTGAAAATCAATGGACAGAGATGCATGGGTTTATTTCTAGCCTTTGAATTCTATTCCACTGTTCTATATGTCAATCCTTATGCAGTAGCACACTATTTGAATTATTTTAACTTTGTAGTAAGTTTTGAAATTAGGAAGTATGAGTCCTCCAACTCTAGTTTTCTTTGGGGGTGGGGTGGGGGTTGAAATTCAGGATTATTTGACTATTCAGGGCCCTTTTCAATTCCATATGACTTTGAAGATCAGTTCTCTCATTCTTGAAAAATGGCCTTTGGAATTTTGGTAGAGATTTCAGTGAATCTGAAGATTTCAAGAGTATTGCCATCTTAACAATATGAGGTCTTCTAATCCATGAATATGAGATGTCTTTCCATATGTTTTTAGGCCTTAATTTCTTTTAGAAAGATTTTGTAGTTTTCAGTGTACAGTGTTTCACCTCCTTGGTTAAATTTTTATTCTTTTGGATGTTATTGTAAATAAAATTGTTTTCTCAGTTTCTTCTCTAGATTGTTCATTCCTGGTATATAAAACTGATTTTGTGTGTTAATCATATATCTTGAAACTTTGGTAAATTGATTAGTTCTAGCAGGGTTTTTTTTTTTTATGGATTCTTTAGGATTTTCTAACATACAGGATGACAGCATCTGCAAATAGAGATAATTTTACTTCTTCCTTTCCAATTTGGATACCTTTATTTATTTTTTTTGTCTAATTGCTCTGGTTATAACTTCCAGTACCATGTTCAATAGCAGAGGTAAAAATGGGCAGCTATGTTTTGTTTCTGATCTTAGGGGCAAGCTTGCAGTCTATTACCACTGAGTATAATGTTAGCAGTGGACTTTTCAAAGATGTCTTTTATCATGTTGAGGAAGTCTTCTTCTATTCCTAGTCTTCTGAGTGTTTTTATTATGAAATAATGTTTGCTTTTGTCAAATGCTTTTTCTGTACCAATTGAGATGATCTTTTATGTCTTTTAAAGATAAAATGATTTAGTACTAAAGCCAGTGGTATACTTTAATGTAGAAGAGAACATAGAAGAGGTTGGGATACTGGTCATCTTGAGATTAAGGTAGAGAAAATCCAGGGTTTAAAGGCAAGCAGATGATGAGTATTAAAGATGAGAGAATGGAGAATTCTAGCCCCAGTGCAACATTTAACCAAACCAAATGGAATAAGGATGAGAGGAGAAATGCTTGCATCTTAAAAGGCCTGGGTAAGTTGTTTATAAATCTACATGGTTTACAACAAATATTAACTTACAGTGATGATACATGGGATACAGGAAATATAATGGAACAAGAAACTGGCACTTCCACATGCAAGTACCTGTAAGTGACGAATACTGCTTGAAGACATCAGAAGGCGTAGGCCCTGTCAGCAGGAAAACATCAATGATTCCACTCTCTGACATCCAGTGAACATTAGTTTGAGATCTGACCTTTTGTTTAGCAGCAACTGTGCCCATCTGGGTCAGTGTATACTAGAAAAGGAATGGAATGAAGATATGAAAAACTTCCCTCTAACCTACAACATCTAAGCATATCTAAGTAACAGTCTGTTTGTTTCATACATACTATTAACTTTCACTGATTATACTGCAAAGTCTGGTGGCAGACAACTGCCACAGCAATGACCAGAGTTATGACTACACTTCACTGGTTTTGTTTCTTCTGTAAGTATGACAAGCAGCCATGATCCATAGCTCACCTTTACTGCAGGCTCTGTATTGATCTCAACTAGTGTTTCTGAGGAATTCAGCCAAAAAATGCCTACAGTTCTGCCCAGTTTGTGGGCCAGGAGATAAGGCACTGAACCATAAATGCCCATTTTGTCATTTATTTTATATCCATAGACATCCAAGTTATAAAGACGGTAAGCATCCCCATCACTGAAACACACAAGGATCATCAATTACTATCACAAATACATTATTAATGATTAGTATAGCTCCATTATCCCATGCCATCACTTGGCTCCTATGCATCTTTCAAGTCTCAACTTTATCACTTCCCTAAAGATTTCCTGATCCAAGCTGGGTGAATATGATCCTCCTCTTCCTCTGATTCCTTTGGCATCCCCTCATGTGGCAACTGGCACACATAGTCTCATACCTTAAAAACTTTTCTGAGTATCTCTTATAAGGTGAGGACTATTTTCTGTGAATTCAACAGCAAGCACATAAAAAGTATCTCTGAAAAATTTTGTATTTCTCTGTCACTAAAACAAAATGATAGTGTCCTAACATGCTTCCACAGTGCTGAGTAGGGAAAGATTAGGAACTGAATTGGGGTGGGGAGCACAGAGCCCAGGCTGGTGTGAGCAGCATTGTTTCGGATGCACTTGTCACTTTGCCTACCTGTCATTTAAGCGACATCAGAAACTGGCAAACTTGAATAGACTCTTTGGTTTTGCTTCCTTTTAGTCTGATACCTCTGGCATTTATTTGTCAATAATGTTAATTTGAACTGATTCTCTCTGAGGGAATCAAAAGTGACACACGATGCCACACTCTTCCATTCTCTGGCACCCTATCATTTTTTGGTAAAAGCCTTTTTTTCTAAGTCAGTAATTTTCGTAGTGTATTCTCCCAGAGTTCCACAAAAAAAGCAAACCTAAAAGGTAGTATGATGAAGATCTGCGCCCTATTTCAAGCACAGCAGCTCCATATTTTTAATTCCTGTATATTTTTAGGTTCAGCATTACAGTTTTTATAATTGTCTAACTTTTGCCAAAAAATAAAATAAAAATTGAAAACCACTATTCTTAAAGATCTATAAGCAATATTAAGGATGAAAAAGGCCAGGAAAATATCAGCACTGGTGTAGACATCTCACATCCAAACTTTTCCAGTCCAGAAAACAGAGCCTGCTGTAAGAATTCTTGTTTTCACTTTACCCAGTATTTTTAAGTTGGTGTGATTCTGCATGTTGTGGGATCCCATAGAGATACTCAAATCCATGCAAAGAAAAATCCAAACCAATGGAGGCAGGACCTGTTGGGAACAGAATATTGACTGAGTTTTGTTTCTCAATGGAACAATCAATTAAAGAGATTCAGTTAATTATGAGTGTAACAAGATGACTAGATGAGGGATAGGTTGAGAGACCTGAGCTTGCCCCAATCAATCGGTAAATAATGTGTGCTGACTCTATGTAAGATATCATATTCAAGTGTACAGATACAAAATATACAAGGCAAAGTTCTGGTCACTTATTAGTTTTGTTCTCTCAGCTGTGTGCTGAAGCTCTTTGTGTCTTCATTTGTAGTAAATCTCTTTTCTATCTGTAAAATATGGCTACGAAGTTTTAAATATTTTTCTAATCTAATTTTTCTAAAATATAGCTGCATACTTTGCTTTAGGAAGCAAAGGATATTGAGCAATTTTAATCTTCATTGACGAAAGAGCGGGTATCTTTTGCCTGACTGTTTATTCTTACTGTGTCCAGGGACTATGTCAAGGGCACCAGGAGAACTTTTCCTGGCTCTTCAAAATGCCCTCTGATTGTAGGTATATACATTTCTTCTAACCAAAGATGAAGTCCTTTATTTAACAATTATGTTAGAAATACAGGAAAAATGCAAGTACACAGGAGAGATAACATCGACTTAAATTCACTCTTACGTTAAAGTATTTGACATCAAATGATCTTTATTTGAAGGAGTTTATGTAATTGGGGTGCTACATAGAAGGGAAAAAAGATTATGATACTACATAAAGGAGAGTCTAAGGGACCACCTGCTTATAAATTTTGGGCACATGGTCAGTCCTGACCATAATATACTAAGCTATAGATACAGATGTTAAAACAGAGATTCTCAGGGAGTTAAGGAGGGTCTGTCATTCTACAGGATAGGGAAGAGGAAGAAAGAGAGTATTTTTTTCAACTACATAAGCCTCAAGGATATGAAATGTATCTCATAAAGAGACAAACTCTGTATACAAATACTCCACCCTCCCTTGCCCCCACTATCACTATGCCTAGGGAAAAATGTCAGAGATGGGCATGTGATGCTCATGTGAATGATGGGGAGGTCTGGAAAAGACTGAGAACCAATGACTTGGAATGTTAGAGCTGTTGAGCTCTAGAACTTCATTTCTCATCACTTGACTCTCATAAAAATAGAATGCAGTATTCCCAGCTGTCTGATATCCTGGATAGTGCAGGCAGTGTGCTGACCTAGGCCACTTCATGAGACCATAAGTTCCATGAAGCCTATATATTTTTTATAGTCTACACAAGGCATACAATCACTATTTCTTTGTTGTAATGCATTATTGAAGAGTAGGGGACCCAAATCTGAGATTTCTGTTTACCTTATAGAAGTTAATTATTTAGGTGCCAAACCTCAAGGGACTTTTAGATAGGGACATTTAGCCATTTTGGAAAGATCCGTTTTAGCACTACACCAGTTTCAATTTTACCATTAACTTTGATATCCACATAGTTTCCGAATTTCTCCTCCCACAGGCCCAGGTCCTCTTGATTTTGCTGTTGGAACCAAAAAAAAAAAAAAAAAAAGAGAGCAAATAGACATTATTTTCCTCAGGAGGTCATTCCTGGCCCTCATCGTAATCAAGTTCCTTGTTATAGCTTCTTAAAACACCTTTTGTAACACTCCTAATGCTTGTAATTGTTTAGTGTCTGCTTATCCCAATAGATTCTAAGTTTCATGAGAACACATTGGGATTTGTTTTATTCACTGCTGATTCTGCTTGCCTAGCATAATTTTTTGTGGTTGACACAAAGCAGGCACTCAGGAATTACCTGTTTTAGAAATGAATAACTACATGAATGAACAGATGAATGAAAGAATCAATGAGGTGACAAGGCCAGCAAAAGGGAGAGGTGGTCCCATTTATATACAGTAGAGCATTTATCAAGTACCCATCTATAGAAGGGAAGAGCAGAACCCATTATATATCACATAATAATGATTATTGTGAAAGATTTAAAAAAAATGACAAATTGCTCAATTTAGATTACCTGAGAGGTCTCAACTGATGCATCTTCTTCATTTTCTTTGGTAGCTCTGTTTTAATATAAATAAAGTTGTTTCATCTTTGACAAGACAGACAGAATTTTGTTTAATGATAAAGATACTCAGTCCTAATTTTTGAGACCCCAAAAAGTATGTCCTTTAACTAATTAAAAATAACAGCATTATAAGTTTGAGAAATTAAACATTTATAATCAAATTAATCAAATAACTTGATTTCTTATAAAAATATATTTGAATTTTCTTAACCCTTTAAAAATAACTATCATTTTTTATTATAAATGTAATAAAGCTCATATTTAAATATAAGCAAGTAGAAAACAGCTCTCCTTACCCAATGTTATCCTAGTATAGAGCTGCATAATACACTGCCTTCCAAAATGACTGTGACAACTTATTCTAGCCCACAGATGTATTTGAGTGCTCATTTCTCTCTACTCATAATAATACTCATTTAAATACTCATAATATTCTAGCCCACAGATGTTATTTGAGTGCTCATTTCTCTCTACTCATAATAATCTCGTGGATTTTTAAAAATGTTTGCCAACCTAATATTTTAGAAAAGATAATATATTTCGATTTGAAAATGATATACACTACCTTTTTATACATAAAATGGTATTTGTTATTTCTTTTTCTAGAAGTGTCTAGTCATACTCATATTTTTGTCATGTAAAATACAACATGTACATAGAAGAGTATGAAATGTATGTGCAGAGTTTAAGAAATAATATAAAAGGGAAAAACTATGAATCCAGCAGTGAGCCTAAACAACAGAAATTATTTGTTCCTTTGGAGTTCTATCTAGAGTCATTCTTTTTGCATGTGGATGTCCAATCATTTCAGAACCATTTGATGAAAAAAATATCTTTGCTCCATCTTATTGTCTTTGCTCATTTGTCAAAGATCAGTTCACTATATTTATGTGGATCTATTTTTGGACTATTTTGTTCCATTAATTTATTTGTCTATTCATTCACTCATATCACACACACTGTCTTGATTGCAGTAGCTTAATATTAAGTCTTGAAGTATCATAGTATCTGTCCTCTACCTTTGATCTTCTCCTCCACCATTGAGCTGGTATTCTGGGTCTTCTGCCTCTCTACATAAACCATAGAATCAATTTGCCAATCACCCCAAAATAACTTGCTGAGATTTTGATTGGGATCACATTGAATCTGTAGATCAAGCTGGGAAGAACTGACATTTTGATATTATTGAACATGAACAGGGAGTATCTCTCCATTTTAGTTCTTCTTTGATTATCTTCAGAGTTATATAGTTTTCCTCATATAGATCCTGCACATATTTTATTAGGTTTATACCTAAATATTTCATTTTTGGGGGTGCTAATGTAAATGGTAATTTTTAAATTTCAAATTCCAGTTGTTCATTACTAATATATAGGAAAGCGAATGACTTTTGTACATTAACTTTGTACTCTGCAGCCTTGTTATAATTGATTAGTTCCAGGAATTTTTTTTGTGTGTGGCAGTTTTAGATTTTTTAGAGACAATTATGTCATCTATGAATAAAGAGAGTTTTATATCTTTCTTCCCAATTTGTACAACTTTTATTTCTTTTCCTTGTCTTATTGCATTATCTAGGACTTCCATTATGATGTTGAAAAGTGGTAGTAAAAGGGGACATCTTTGCTTTGTTCCTGAACTTGGTGAGAAAGTGTTAGATTTCATCTAGGTTAACACATTTGTGGACATAGAGTTGTTCATAATATTCTTTTCATTACCTTTTTAATGTTCAAAGGAACTGTAGTGATATCCTGTTAAGAGTGTCACGTGTTCTAAAGTCTGGGAACCATTTTTGTCATCAAGCTTGCACTTACCTGTACAGGTGAAAAGGTGAAATTTCTAAGAATATTCTAGCAATAAGACAAACCAATTTTCTGCAGTGATGTACTATCTATTTAAGAAACTGGTATTCACAATCAAGTTTTCTTAAGTTCTTTATGTGTCAAATAATGTGCAAAAATACCTTTCCTTGAGAGGAATCTGCAGGTGCTCAAAGTACAATTGGCCCAGGGAGTTTATGCTCATTACAACCTCTTCTTCAGATACCAAGTCCACCTTAAATGGGTTTGCTGTGATATGACACTTAAGATCTCCTTTTCCATTTGTCAATTCTAGACTGCCTGTATCCCTGGAGCATGAAGTTAGCCTAGAAAAAAAAAAATAGCAGGAAAACTAAATTGGTTCAATGTGATTCTCAATTCAAAATGCTTAGTAAATTGGAATTCATGTGACATAGCATAGATAAGGCAGTAGACATCCATAATTGAGAGCACAGGCTTTGGTGTCAGAGAGCCTGGACTGAACATAGCTCTACCAATGCACTAGATGTACAACTGATTGTCAACAAGTTAATCAATATTTTTAGTTCTCATCTTCTTTATTTGTAAAGTGGAAATAATAAAAGTAAGAATAGAGCCTTTTGAGAATTAAATGAGATCACACATGTTAAACACTTGGCACAGTGCCTGGTACACAATAAGCATTCAATAAATGTTACCTATCATCATCATTACCTTGGTCTGGACAGTCTAGTAACATTTTGGTGCACAGAATCTAAATACTTTGCTTTTCTTTCCCATTCTAACCAAATATTCAGAAACTGAGGAAATAACATAGCTTGTGTTTTTGGCCTAGTGTGTCCACACTGAAATGGAACCAGGCCAAACTTTTGTTTATCTATTTATCATCTGACTCCTATCAGCCCCAATCTGATAGACTGTTAGGATGTTTTGGATCCCCAGGAATTATGTAAACTTAGAGGCAGCACTTAAAATCTCTCAGAGGTCTAGATATTTCTTTCTCTGGTACATAATCTCCCTGGTAATGGTCACAGACTTTAGGAAAGATTAGGAGGGATAGTTTATGTTCTTATATTCTTATCAAGTCCTTCTCCATGATATCTAGGTCTACCCCTCAAGCAAGATGCTTGGGGCCTGGAAACTAACTCTGTCTAGAGTTGTTTGAAAGATTGTGTCTCATTGTTCATTAAATCTAAACAGAATTCTTTTGATTATTCTATCAAGTAGAACTTTAATCCATCTGTTTCAGCCTAATGTACCCCTAGATATACTGTTCTCTGCCCTGAGGGTTTAATCATTTTGAATACCACAGAGGCTCTGCTGCACATTATGAAAACATGTCCATCCCCCTTGTCTCTAACTAAATGCTGCCACTTTGGCTCTGCCACCTGAATGTTCAGCATCTCCAATGAAATCAGGGAGCCCTTTTTAATGGCATCATTTTTCATCATTATCTCTAGTTTGCAAAAGATGTTTACTCACTACAGTACTTTAACTAAGTACACTAAGTGTTCTCTCAGCAGTATATTTCTCAATGAAGGGAATATCTTCTGGATCCTCTTGGAGACAGAATTAAGGGCTAGATGAGATGGTTGCATATGAGATACCCACTTCAATATCTTTATATCATAAGTCTGTGGATTACTTCTTCTATACTGTGCCAAGGAATTTTTGGTATCTCAGCTTCATTTAGCAGAGTCCATAGCTGAATACTGAAAACCATTAATTAGCTAAGCAAATAATTAGACCACTCCCAGCTCTCCAAGTTAGCATATCAAATCTAGACTCTCTGGTACATTTCCCCAAGTCAATAAATTTAGCATTATCCTAAAGTTATGTTCTTTCCTTCTGGTCCAGGAATCCCTCAGAAATCATTTCCATGCATATTTCCCAGGTTTTTGTCAAGAAAAAATTTTATGATTCTTTAGGAGAATAAGCCTTCTCCTCCTGGCTTTGACTATAGTTGGTTCCCTAGCATAATGGACTCTGGTTCTGATACTGGGTCTGGTGGCAGTGAAGGGCAGTAGTGGTGAGGTACACAGAGCTTTGGAATCCCTTTGTATGGTATATCTTAGGTGAGGTCAACACTGGATGTCCAAGCAAGATAGGAACAGCTTCATCAGACAGAGGAGAAAGAGCTGCTTCTGCCAGAATATGAGGCAAAGTAGAATCATGTGGTTTGTAATGAGAGTTGTCTGAATCTTCCCAAATGTATCTATTCACTTTTGAGTTCTGCCTTTTCCCAGTAAATGTCCTAAATACACAGACCTGATGAGACTGTGAATTCAGTTATGGCCAAATTCTGCAAGCCACAGAACCAAACTCTGTTATCTAATTTTCAGTTACAAGGACTTTGTAGCTAAATAGATATGAGAGACTTTTAGGGTTGTCAGAAAAACCTCCTAGGTTTCTAACAAGGCATTGAGCTAAGAATTTAAAACTCTAAGACTACTGTTTTCTTTAAGTTCATAGCACCAAAGTCACCTCAGAGTTTTGAATTCTGTATAACAGGCTGTGCTGTGGTCTACCAATTGGTCTGCTAGAGCAATGCTTTCAATAGGCATTTTATTTCAGTTGACCGCAAATAGTAATTTAAGTAACTTTGCCATGGAATGAGACATGTTTATTACTAGTTATATTAGTTTGCTATGGCTACCATAATAAAATACCACAGACTGGGTGGCTTAAATAACAGAAATTTATTTTTTCACAATTCTGGAGACTGAAAGTCCAAGATCAAAGTGTCAACAGTTTTGGTTTCTTTTGAGACCTCTCTCCTTGGTGCAGATGGCCACCTTTCTATTTTGTCCTCACATGGCCATCCCTGTGTCTGTGTTACCTGTGTCCTAAATTCCTTTTCTTAAAAAACACCAGTCATACTGGATTAGGGCCTACCCTAATGACCCCATTTTAGTTTAATTACCTCTTCAAAGGTCCTGTTTCTAAATATAGTCACATTCTGAGGTACACTTGAGTTTGGTGGGGGGACACAATTTAGTCCATAACACTAATACCTCATCCTCTACTGATAATCAGGTCTTCACTGCCTTCAAATCCAACTAATCAACCTCATATTCTCATCCTAGAGGGTCTATTGCTTATACTCGCTTCTGATAGCAATGACTATATCAACCAAGACCCAAAAGTAGATAACAGAAACAACTCTGGCTATTTAAAGCAGAAAGATATTGTCTTAATATGGAGGATTAGGAGCTTACAACATCATAGGAAGGGTTGAGGTAGCAGGGGGTCCAGCAATGACCACAAGAACAAAACTGCATAACTGTAGGGCCAGTGGAACTTCCATCTCAGCTAGAATCAGGAAGTTGGGTTATCAGAAGTCATCATGGCAACTGCTGGGCTCCAGGATTATGGCATTTTAGCTGCAATCCAGAGACCAGGAAACCACTGCCCTAACTAGTATGGCTCTAAAACCATTCCACAGCTGCCAAATCCATCCAGTAAAATTAGAAACTCAATTCTGAAATCAAGATACCTGTAAGTGCATCTGATTGGTGGAACCTGGATGACATCAGAAACTAGCTACAAGGAGGTCTGGGAAATGGAGAAATGTAGTTTTAGCTTTCTAGTTACCGCAATAGCCAAAGGCCCTCTAGAAAGTGATTGAAACAGAAGCAGAACTAACATACCTATTTACTACACAAGCTAACAACAACATGACCCTAATATATGGCAAAGATAGCACAGAAAAAAAGTAACCTACAGACTAATTTTACTTAGGAACACAGATAGAAAAATGTAAATGATCCATTAGAAAAGTGAATCCTCCAGGAGAGTAAAGAATAATATATTGTAACTAAGTGGAGATATATGTGTGTATATATATATCACTCTTTTGTCAAACTGCAAAGCCTTGAGAGCAGTCTCTTTTTGTTTCCTGAATTCTTAGCATATAGTAGAGGCTCAGTGAATAGACACATTTCAGATTTATGATGGTTCTACCATAATTAAATCATTTCTCCTTATAATTTCTTGATTTTTTATTTTCATGGAAATAATGCAAATTATTTTTTCAAGGACAAAATAATCTACATAAAACAATGATACTGATGTAAATAAAATTAAAGCATCTAGCACAATCTTATATTCCCTTAGTGAAATAACATGAAAAAAAAAACAACCCAGAAATCAATAGGTAAAACCAAGTTAAAATATCACTGGAAAGTACGCTAAGAACGGATAAAGATTTTGCAGGTATATGAATATTTTAATCCCCAAAGATTTTTTTTTTACTTAGACACTGATTGTTAATTTACCTCTGATCCTAAGTCAAATTACATGTTAGACTTCTGAGACTACCCATAATTAAAAGTGAGTCAGTCTAACTGTATAAATTACTGTAAGCATGGGAGTTTGGCTAGTGTATTAGATCTCTGGAGCCTTGCTGCTAACCTGAGTAAATTAAATAGCTCTCCTTCTACTTGTTCCCAAGTCTGGTTGATAAATTGTTTTCTTTGTGAGGAGAGCTCTGTCTTTCCTCATTAATAAGTACTGATGAGTCAAATGGTAGATGAAGAGAAAATAGAATGGATAACATACAAAATGGAAACTAACTCTGCAAATGACTGTAGCTTTGAAAAGACTAAATATGATGTCCATATAAAATATACTACTCGAGATATGATAAAATAACACATTGAGGGTGTATTCAAGAAATCGATCCTTGGCTTACCTTACAGTGCTTGGCTTGCTTGTGAGGACATCGGGAACTTCGTACCTGGGCTTCAGGGGAATTTCTTCATTGATTTTAAACCTGAAAATATTTCCTTCTATACCATAAATTTCAGTCGAAAGACGGACCTGGAAACAGACTTTAAGATTAGTTGCTACAGATGACTCCAGTGATGGTCAGTTCTACAAATAACAATAATTAGAAAACTATGTTTAAATTATTACAGGCCAAGCAAACTAGAGAACAATGGCAATAATGAAGAAAAAAGCTTCCCAGTCTATGTATGTACTTATTTTGGCCACACCTGTGGTAGAGACAAGATATACCTATGTGTTCTATGTCTAGACAAACATATAATTGTCCAGACAAGAACCTTTAATTATTATACTGGATGACAAGCATAAACAGAAACTGCTTATGGAAAATTGGGACATATGACCATTTTATCTCTAACAAATTATTCAAGGTATCATAAAATAACATGTGCAGGGTGTACTCAAGAAATCTTGAATAAGAGTTTGGTGTTAAAACTAGAGTAACTGGATTCCAGCTTTAAAAAAAAAAGATGAAGGGTAATAAGCCACAGAACAGAATAGAGTCAAATAGTGGTCATCAGGGTACTGTATTTGCAGATGAATGACGCTTGCTGCACTAAAAGTACACTTGGGTATATGGCCTGGGGATCTTTTTCAAGAGGCTTGGGAACTTAGGTAAAATTCTGCCTACAGTGGGAAATGGAAACACATAGAATTGTGAAGAAAATACAGAATCTGAAAAATAAAACAAAACAAAACCCTAGAGTAGAAATGGCTGGATTTAGGTAACAAAATGAGGTATCTTAGATCAGAGAAATATTTCAAAGCTGTGCGTTTCAACTGGTGTGCCATGCCATACTTTACAATGTAAATTCCAAATCCTTATCAAGTGTGATGCCAAACCCTGGTTACAACTGGGTGGGGGTACACCTAGTGTTACTATAACGTTTGCTAAATGAAAGGCTAGGCTGGGTAGACATAGTACAGAGCAAGCACAATGTGGTGCAAGTAAGAGAGAGGGAGAATATCAAAGCAGCACCAAATAAATGATGTTACTAAACTTTGCTTTTGAGGCTATAAACTAGTCATGATACTTAAACAGTGACATGACACTGACGAGTGACCAGGTAAACACTGCAGTGGCTATGGCTGCTTTTATAAATATTCTTAAGACAGGGTTATGATGTAGTGACCATACTGTAATTATTTTTCCGAGTTTATTGAAATTGGTATATAACATTGTCTAATATTAAGATGTATACAGTGTGTTGATCTAATACATATATGCTGCAAAATGGTTACCACCATAAAGTATTATTAACTATAATCACTATGCTGTACATTAGATCTCCAGAAGTTATTCATCTTATAGCTGGAAGTCTGTACTCTTTGACTGATATTTCCTCTTTCCCCTGATCCCCATATTGTAATTATTAATTATTTAATGTTCTTTTATATTTAAATCACTTAAAAGTATGTCATCAGAATTCTAAATTTGAAAATGTATCCAAATATAAAGCTGAAATCCTGTTGGTTATGTATTCTCTCCCAAGTTACACATATATTTCTGTTGCTCTCTCAAATTCAATTCAACTTTTATTTATTATCTAATACTGTGATGTGTTTTTTGCTGTGAAAAGGATGGCTAAAATCTTAGAACATTGCAATTTAGAGGAGAAAAAACACATACATAGTAAACATAAAGCATTTTATAATAAGACAGGACAAGGACAGTGTTGTGGAAGGACAAGGAAGGGGAATGTTAATGATGACTATATAAAGAGTTCTGTGACATCTCAGTGAAGGAAGAGAGACTTGAGCAGGGCCTTCAGGGACTTTGAGTAGGTAAAAATAGGGCATGAGCTCGCTGCACAGATGGTACATAGGTTGTCTATATATGATTAATGAATTGTATGTTTTTTGTACTCAGAGATATCCTTCCCCTTTTACTAAATAGCTTTCTTTAAAAATTTTTCTTTTTAAACCAAACACTGATCTATTTGTTCTGTTCTTGAGGCTGCATTCAAAGAAAGAATCCTAATTATATGAGAGGTAGCAATAACCCTACTTTTAACATACCGACCTTATGTAACCAAACATAAAAATCTGAGTCAATGCCTTGTTCTATTGTTATTTTAACTTAATTAAGAAAGCAAATTTTTTCCAATAGGTAACCCTTTTCAAAGTCAATATCCAGATTCATTCTTATCTCTTATCAATCCAAGATAGCTTCATGTTCCAAGCACATAATTTCCTTAGACTTTAGTATACATTTGCTTCTATGATCTGGCTCATGCTGTTTTTAGTGGCTTAAAAAAAAATTTTTTTTAACAACAGCACATTTTGAACAGTCCAATAAATAAAGTACTTGAGTTGAAGAGAGTGGGGAGCAGCTTACAGCCTATGTTTAAGCCCCCTCCTCTCCATGCATTGAGCCTCCAAGGAATCCTCAGGGCTCTGTGGACGACAGTTTATAATAACCACTTCTCTAGGCCAGTTATTGCCCAGTCCTTCCATCAAAACCTTGCTCTGTCAAAGTCTAGAAATAAATGTTATATTCTTTTATCTAAATCGTTAAGTATTTGTAGAATTCCTGTCCTTCCCTAGGAACCTGTTTGGACATTTGTTAAACAATAATATACCAATAAATTATCCACTCTTTCCCTCCTATTAGTGATGACTGGAAATGACAATGAAAAAACATTATTTAGTGTTAATACTTAGGTAACAGCAGTTACACTCAAACTGCAGCAAAATGGATGTAAAATAAGTGAAGGAATTTATAACTAAACATTTTAAACAAGGTGAGACAGCCTGAGTTTTACTCCTCTAAAAATATTTAAGATTTATAAATGTTCACCTTCACAGAGGATGAGATAAATCCTTAGAGAAAGAAAAACATTTTGGAGGTTCCTTTTAGTACCACAAGTCTCTACTTGGTTTTTCATAAACCTTTATTCAGAGGCTTACTACCTCTCATAGTCTGGGAAAGAGTATTAATTCGCCTTTCCTATTTTATTTCTCTTGTACTGAATATATGAAACCTGGTAGTTTGTCATCCACAAGTCTAGTTTTTTTGGCCAGACAGGTGAAAATATCAGACAGGCTGTAAAAATCATGGGGGTAGAAGCAGCCTTTTCTATGTATTCAAGTAGAGAGTTAATCACGATTATATTAGAACAAAAATTTTTGTTCACCCAGAATAGGGAATCATGACTAATAAAGACTATGACAACCCTAGAACACATATTTAAATGGCAGTGGGTATTACAAAGGTACATTATGACCCTATCATGTTCTCCTTGATGGGTAGATCCTGCTTTTCCTCTGGCATCAGGTCTACTATAATTGACGTCTCTCAAGACCTCCCAGGATTCAGAGAATGGTGTACAAGTTCATTAAATTGCTGTAGGTCACCAAATGCCCTTCCACAGTTGCAGCCAGTTGGTTTACTGCTAGCACTGATTCTCTACAGATAACGTTGGCAAGTTCACTCTGGGCATTATCCCATTCCCCACGGACAATTAGCCTGTTCAGGTATGCTTCTGATTGGCCAGTTTCCGAATTAGTTGCCTACTCCTAGCCATTTCTGTAGAAACTGTATTGGCTAACAAATGGTCATTATGCCTCATTCGCTGAGAAGGTGGCTGCTTGGGCAAAGTCCCATTTTCATCAGGCTTAGGTGAAGAGGCAAGGGGTAACTTCATGGATGTGCTCAGAGACATCCCTGCATCCTTGGACAAGCTGCTAGAAGTATTGTCTCTGTTGAAAACTTGCAGACAGGCTGCAAAAAAAAGTGAACATACTGTCAAATGGTCATCCATGTCACGAGAAAGCATCAAAATTAGTGACATAAAATAGGTCAAAAAAAGTCTGTTGCTTCTTAGCTAGATACAGAAAATATCATAAACATCATAAATTTCCTTGCTTTGATGTCACAAGACTAGATTTTCTGTTTCGCAATCCAGATCAAATTTTCACTAAAGGTAAAAAATTGATAACAGTAAGAAAAAGCAGTTCCAAAAAAACAGTCAACGCTTTAATGATAACTCCTTTCTTTCCAGAGTTCCTTCTAGAAGATTCTTTATCAACTACCTAACTAATTATTTTTCATCAGAAATAGGCAAGATACCAAACTGGGACCCTGTGTGAGAAAACATTGGCATTTGAACCTGCAACCAGCTTTTCTTCAAAACCTAAATGTCCAGAGCATGATCTGGAGAAAACACACAGGACAACACTTGAGCTTGTACTGTAATATTACTGAGTCTCAGGAACACTGTGTTTGCTATAGGCTGAATTGTGTGTCCCCAAGCCCAAATTCACATGTTGAAGCTCTAAACCCCAGTTGATGGTACCTGGAAATGGGGCCTATGGGTGATGATTAGGTTTAGATGAGTTCATGAGGGTGAGGCCATGGCAGGATTGGTACCATTACAAGAAAAGAAGAGAGAGCTCTCTCTCCATTCTATGAATATACAGTAAGGAGGTGGCAGTCTATAAGCCAGGAAGAGGATCTGCACCAGATTTTGGACTTCCCATATGCCAGAACTGTGAGAAATAAATGTGCATTGTTTAAGACACTGGTCTATGGTATTTTGTTATGGCAGCCAGAGCTGACTAAGATAATGTTGAATAAAGCTTGGTTCTGTTTCCTGGTTGCTTATGCAGACTTGGGGAAGAGGGCTAGGAAGAAGGATTTCAAAATTTACAACAGATTTGCCAATGAAGTTACTGCTTTAAGAGTTTTAATGGTGTGGGGGCAGGCAGACAGTAAGAGTGCTGAGTTTGTCAGAATCTGCCTCATCAGTGAAATCTGAGAACTGCAGCTGTGAGCTGAATAAGGATCCTCTTAGACTTCAGGCTCTGTCTCTCTGAACCTGAAATAAAAAGCTGTCATTCTGAATAAATGAATGTATACAGCTTGTTTTAATCCTTTAGACCACACCAAAACCATATGCTAATGTGAAATCACCAGTGAAACAATCATCCCAGAAATAACCTCTAATGGAGGCTCCTTGACAATGCAGTGAGTGGATCTGTGTTGTCCCCATCAAACTGACAGAGGGTATGAAATCTTAAGTCCCTATTAGTCATCTTAAGTCCAAGTGACTAGGAGGTCAGTAAAATGGAGTTCAGCTCAAAATTTCAGGGGGATTTCTCCTAAACATACACATTTGCATGCATCTGCTGTGCAGCCCTGATCTTTCCAATACCTGAAAATGGAGTCTGTTCCAAGGGGTCCTCAAAGCTCTGTCTTGGAAGCCATATTGCTGACATTCTGGATATCTTCCTTGTTGGGCTCCTCAGCTCACTTCTGAGCTATGTGCTGTCTTGTGCTGAGATCCTGTGGGTGCTCCTGGATTGTGGCTTCTTTTCCTTTAAAGGCATCCAGATCTGGTGGGCTCTGGTTCTGGCATCTGATATGAACAGCACTATCTCTCATATTTTCAGGATCCAGAGAGGTATGTGCAGAGAAATTGATCTACAGTTTTGTAAAAGGCTGTATGTGGGGACCTACCACTAACTATACTGGTATCAAGCAGCACTGAGAATTTGCAGGTTGGCCCACACTAGTATTCAGGTGCTTTTGTGTCATTTAATTTGCCTCTGTATATGTTATTATGATGCTGAATTGTTCAGGTTGTGCTCAATATTACTAAATCTCCATAAGGGTGGAAAGGGATTCTTGTCTTGACTATATGACAGCTGCATTTAACATCCCTAGGGTTAGACACACTGGGGACAAGAAAAATGGGCAAATGACCAAAAAAAAAAAAAAAAAAGAGACAGAAACGGTAGCTGACATCTGGTAGTAGGCCTAATGACCCCTGGAAGTTCTCTGGTGGACTCTTTGCATTTCCTGGAGTCAACTGCTTCTGCTGACCCTGAATGCATAGGTTTAGTTAGGTATTAGGCTATTAGACCACATGCAAATGACAGATGGCTCTCTAGGAAAGAAATTAGTGCTGTCCCACGTTTTCTCATGATCAACTATCAAACTAGGCTACAAAAGAATGTGTAGTTTGGGAGACTTGAATCAGCAGTAGTGGACCTATGACTTCAGGGGTACCATGAGCTGAGAACTCAAAGGCAGCAAATTCCCCCGGAAAAAAATGGGTGGTATTAGAAGCTGTACTAAGTTTTAGATAAAGGCTACCCATCTCATCTGTGTAGTTAAGAGAGATGAACTAAGTGAACTGCCACCATAACTACATCCTTAAGTAACCAGAAATTGAGGACAGGGAATAAGGACAGAGAACACAGAGCTATTGATATGAGTCCAGCCGCTAGTTTGAATTCAGGCAAGAAAGCTATGTTAGAAAATTCCATATCAATGAAATAAGTTAAAAACTAAAACTTCATAAGGAAGGTAGCCTTCTTCATTGTGCAATTGCCCTTCCTGTCTGAGAATAGAGTTGGGATCCTTCGCTAAGCTAAAGGCCTTACAATGTTACAGAAAAACTCCTGATGTTCTGGGGTAGTTTTTGTTGTCTACTCTGAGATCCTTCAGTGCAGCACTATAAGGCCAGAGCTGTGGTGGCCAGAGCTTTACAAGGAGGTCTCTCACAGCTTTGCAGTGAAAGTGGGGATTTCTTCTCAGTCTGATTTGTTAGTGAGTTGGTGGAGTTCCTATCCAAGCTATTAGGGACCTAGACCACATGGCTTTAACTATATCTTTCAGTTATGTGAATTACCAATTAAGCCAGCTTTGTCTGTGTGGCCTTAGAAGCTTAGGATGCCTTTCAAAGATGGGGGATGATCTGGAAGTGAGGGTCACATTGGGAACATCAGGTACTTGTGCACAGCCACACTTCCTAGCCAAGTCCATAGCACTTCCTCTATGACTGGCCCCTTTGTATGGCCCATCTGAAGTAGTGTGATGACTCAACAGGTGAGAAAAAAAATGGGACACAGTACTGCTCTAATCTTTTCAGTATGTAATAACTATGGTGATCTGCTAGTGAAGCAGCTTAGGAGAGGGGACATTTGTGACTTATATTTTCCAATTGCATAGTCCCTCGATCCCCTAGTCCACCTACATTTTGAGGTTTAGACATTCACCAAATCTGTACCATGCTCAGGCTGCATGCTCAACTGCACATTGTGTAATAGCCATACAGTATGGTGCTTAATGAGGGTCAACATATCCAGGTAAATGTTCTAGTTACTAGTGATAACTAGTAAAGATACTGGTCACTAGCTGTGACTTTGAGCAAGTGACTTTTTAAACTTCAATTTCCTCATCTGAAATTGGGGATAGTACGATGTGCTGCTTAGATGTCTTGTGAAGACTAATTAAAAGGAAGTAACATGTAAAACATCTAGGAAAGCATCTGATAAATAGGCAATCTATACATTGGCTTTAAAGTAATATTAGTGTAGAAATGAAAAAGATTACATTACTTTTTTAACAAAGTTTATTTCTGAAGCACACATAATTTTAATTAATTTTTGTGGAAAGTTACTTCATTCAACCCAAATAAATAAATAATTTTCTGTAAAAAAATATTTCTATCTCACCTTCGTTGCTTCATTGATGATTTGGAAGTTGGTACTGTCTTTGCCTATTGTGACTGAGTCTAGTAATGCCTGATAGGTGGACTTCTTGGAGAGCTGCTGTTTCTGACGCCTAGATATGGAGTATACAGATTTCTGAGAATTATTTGTGACTGTCAGCATCCAATAGACTATATTACGAGTCATTAAAATATACTATATGATGGTAAGTAAATTGTGAAGACAGTTTTAGTACTCCAACAAGGTAGTAACAAGAGGACTTTGTTATTATAGTGCTAATAAAGTTAGTACTAATAAGAAAAATTCTAATAAAATTGTTCAACATAATATTACTCAAAGTATTTTTTGCCTTTTTGGAGAAAGTGGGCAGTTTTCATGGATGACATTTATTAGCTTGTTAATTTCACTCCCTCTTTCCACAACATGTACTCTTTAATATAAACTCAATAAATTCTAGTGGAAATCTAATATAATCTAGTGGTTTAACAAGGTGACTGGAAGTTCACTACAGAATTCCCTCTACAGTACTTGTTCATAATTAAAATGATATGATTTTCTTCCTCTAGAGCAGTGTAAATAAATTAGAAAGTTGTAATATATGATATAATTTTCGGTGATTTCAATTTCAGGATTACATAATTCTCTGGGAAACAGGAAATCTTACACAGTGGTGATTGTACAATACAACCCCAAGGAAGGGATATCTGGTAATAGTTAAAATTTCAAATACATTTATTCTTTGACCTGGTAATCCCACTTTTGGAAATTCATCCTATAAATACTTGCATATACAGGAAATGACACATATGTAGCTTTTCATTGTGGCAGCGCCACTATAGCAAAATACTGAAAACCTGAAAGTCTAGCAATATAGGAGAAACTGAATATAGGACATCTACCCAATTAAATGCTACATAGCTGTAAAAAGAGAGGATAATCTCTATATACTCATGATGAGCTCTTCAGAATAAACAATAAAGCAGAAAAAAAGAGGCTCCCAGTGTATATAGAAAGCTACTTGGTATAGGTGATAGAAGAATATGTCTAGTCACAAAAAGAAGTATGAGAAGGATTGATAAGAAATTAATAAATCTGGTTACAAGAACTAGAAGTAGAATGGCACAGAAGGGGACAGGAATAGAAATAATACTTTTCAATGTACATCTTTTTATATTACTTAATTTCTGAACCATGTAAACGGGTTATCTATTCAAAGACATAAAATTTTAACATTAGTTTAAAAACAATTTGACTTAATATACTGAAAAGTTTAAATAACAGTAATAAGTGTAAAAAGGCGAATGTCTCCTGTCTGATAAATTTCTTAATCACTGAGAAATTTCCTAATTGACCCTTTCCTTAGAAAGCCTATCTGTTCTCAAAAAATTATTAAACATCAGTATTGAAATAATGTCAGAAATGTTTCAATCCAGGTAATACATTTCCGTTCCTTACCTGTAGAAAGCAATATTGCTGCAGTCTTTGAAAATATCTTTATCCACAGCTTCATCTTCAACACTAAATAAACAGACATTTTAAGAAAATTATTTCACATAGGGTGTGTGAATTCAATTTTCATACCTTTTCTAACTATGGTATAAAGCTCTGCAACGCAAAATTGTGTCATGGCCACAACACAATAAAATGTGTGAACAAGATCCTTTTGTAAATCATTCAAGGTAAACAACAAAACAAAACAAGTTCTGGGATTACTCTGTAAGCAATAGAAAAAGAGCACTACCACTTATGAGGAAGGATACTCATAAAATAATGAGTGAAAGCTATGACTAGCACAATAAAATCTGAAGGAAAACCCCAAATCAAACAAACGAAACCCACCCACTTATTTATTCAACAAAATATTTTCAAAATATTCTTATTTGGTGCTGAACTCTGAGGAAGATATCGACTATGTCCAAGATTTTTGAGAGAGTCTAACCAACAATCACAAATCAACCTGACAAATGCTTTAACAGAGGTATGTGCAAAGTACTAGAATAAGAATAGAAACAGGTATAGAAGAAAAATCAGCTTTTTAAATAGATGCTGACAATCTTTGCCGATCTTCCTAACTTTCCAAGATATCAGTGATTTTTACGAACAAATTTCCAGAACGGGTGTTTCTGGAAGAGAACATGAACAAGATGTATGCATACTGCCACCTGAGATTATGTATTTAACATATGCCAATTAAAACAACTACAGGGAATAAGAAAAAAGTCACATTGGCTTTCATGCAAAAGTGTGGCTGAATGCCGCTGTAGTCAGCATGCCCATGATTATGTAGGTTATGATTGAACACCAAATTAAAAATATGATGGAAACGAGATCGGACAGATACATTTGTCCATACTAAAATTCTTCATTGACTCACTCTTTGTCACTGTTTCTTTTAATCAAGTGTGCAAAGATTAGAGAAATTTACAGTTTCCTCTTTCCAGCTTTGAAGAATGAGCTCCCGAATGATAATGGGAAGAGGTGGGCATAGCTGAATTTGGTAAGTAACATGCTTGAAATTCACGTTAGGAATTCGGAGCATAACTTTTCCAGTTTCGTTAACATCCTGAAAGTATTTTTTGAGGGTCTAATGATTAATATCAACTAATCCCTGGGGAGCTGAGGAAAAAAAAGATCACGTGCACAGACAACATAAAACATGCAAAGTGCAAACAACCAACTAATAAAACCTTCAAAGCCAGAACCTGCAGGATCACCGAGCCTTTACCTGATTTCCTCTTTCCTCTCCGTTTCCATGGCTTCCCAGTCACGTAGCAGGTTCCCAGCTTTAGGCCGACGGCGCGGTGATCTTTTCAAACGGCGGACAGGCTTCTATGTTGCCAACAGCACTTCGCCACCGTCAAGTTTCTGGGAAATGGGCGTTCCTTTCAGGTCCTTAAGCAGTGATAAACCGGCTCTTGTGTCTGGGATACCCAGGCCCAAACGAGGGTTTCTACAGGGGTTTATTTGGTATATTTTTCTTGGCAATAAGCGGCTGACGAGGAGGAACTGCTTATCAAGAACCGAGAATTCTTGACGGTGTCCCAGAGGACGAAAATTCAAGAGCCCGAGAATCAGGAAGTACGGAGGCGGCCTGCCCGATTGGAGCGAAGCTTCTGCAGATCTCGGCGCCGGTGACGCCACATATTTGAAAACCGCCCCACTCTCCTGTTTTCAGCTTTGAGTGGGAGGTGCCGGTTGGCTCTTTGCTGGAGGTTTATGTTCTCCGGCCAAACTCTCTAGTAGCATCGTACTTTGGAGGGTTAGAGGGGGCTTTTTAAAGAGGTTAGGAGCCGCTTATACCGCACCACCACCCAATTCCAGTCTTTGCTTAAATTCCTCCGGAAACGGAGACCTCACTACTCGGTCCCCCGAAACCGGCAGCCCGACTACGGCCTTCTGAGACTCGTGGCCCCGAAGCCAGCGGGAGGGGGAGCGAGCTAACTACTGCACGGCGCCCCTGGCTGGCGCCCACACTCTTTTTAAGGGCTGGGAGAAAGGAGAGCCGAGCCGGGTGGAGGAGGCTTTTGGCGATCATCCGAACTCTCCAAGGTGACCAGGTCACCACGAGACGACGCCTGCGCAGCCGCCGCCGCCGCCTCCTCACACGGAGCCGTGACGACGTCGGAGGGAGGGGCCGCTGAGTCGGAAACACGAACGACTCTCGCGAGGTTTCGAGGACCCGGATGCTCCGGCCCCTCGGCGCAAAGCCGGAAGAGGGCGGGACGAACCGGAAGACGCTGAAATGCTGTCGGGAGGCTCGCCCTGCCTGTGAAGATGGCGGTGGCTGCGTGGCTTCAGGTGCTGCCTGTCCTTCTGCTTCTGGGGTCTCAGCCGTCCCCACTGTGGCTTTTCGGTGTCGGACCGGCCCCCGTCGTTGCTGCCGATAGATCCAAGTGGCACATTCCCATCTCGTCGGTGAGTGTTCCCAGGCAACTGAGCCCGGAGGAGCGAGGGGGTGGGGCTACGGCGGCCCGAGGGGTCCACGAAGGCTCCACGCGAGTCCGCTTCCAGGGGCTGGAATCGTCGTGACCGTCTGTGTCGCTGCTTAACGGGGACCCGCCTCCACGGAGGGAGCCGTGAACTTCTGTGGGAAGGTTAGCAGGAGCGTCAGGGCAACGTCAGGAGCGGAGAGCAGTGATGGGGCGGCTTCTTAGCAAAGCCGGAGAACTTTCGCTGCCTGACTTGAGACTTGTGAACTTGATGTGTATAGGTGGGGAGCGGTCTCTTTTTCAGCTGAGGTTTAACGGAATCCAGTGGCCCCGAGATGGAGAAGAGAGATTTGTGAACAGGCATCTTTCTTTCCCTTTGCTTTTGTTGTTGTTGGTACTGGATAATTCTGCTTAGAAAGTAGGCTTCTGTTTGAACTTTGCAGTGGTTCTTCTGCGGCTTTGTCGTGTGATTAAGAAGACTGGGCATTTAAAAATGTACTTTAATACGAGATTGGCTAAAACGGAATAAATAGTAGCATAAAATTTGACGTGGTAAGGCTAGGCAATCTTTTGACAACTAAGTAGATAGGTTTACCCTTGCTGCCTCCTTCCTCCCTCCCCTTTTAAACCTCACTTGAGTAAGAGTTATGGTTCTGTGAGCAGACAAAAGTCAGATGCAGGCAGGAAATGTCCAAAAGCATTAGTCCTATTAAAACAACAGTGGCCTTTTTGTGTTGTTCTGCTCTGCTCACTGGTTGTACTGTCCAAATAGTATTTAAGTTTTACATGACAAGCATTATAGCTTTTGTTCATTTGGGAAGATTTTCAGGTTCTCAATTTTAGGTACTTGTTACTAAGATGAGTTAAATATGGCTATCTGCTCATAGAATAGTTTATTTGAAGAAATGATTGGTTTTTCTGGACAACGATTAGTGTAAGGGATGAACTGATTAAGGAGTACCTCCCATGAAAATTTAAGTTGAGACTTCTAGCAGTCTTCCTTCTAGAGTCCTTGCCTCAAGGCCTGTGGGGGAAAAAATCATGCCTGTACCAAGTTTCAAAATTCTGCAGTTTGAAAGTGGTTAAATTTTTACCAAAAGGAAGGATATTGATGTGTTTTTTTTCTTTAGAAAACTAACCTGAGTTTTTTATAATTTGAGTTTTTATACCATTTATATTCTACCTTGGGAATTAAAGTGATTTGATGCTAATCATCTTTCCTTTGTCTTTGCAGGGGGAAAATTATTTTAGTTTTGGAAAGATCCTCTTCAAAAATACTACCATCTTCCTGAAATGTGAGTTTTTGCATTTCATGAAGTTTTTGTTTTGAGTTTTTGAGTGATCTTTAAACCTTTACCTATTTTCTATCCCTGAAGACTTCCTCGCAAAATAAGTCAATTAAGTCCTGAAATCGAATAGCCCAGCACTATCTAGTTATAAACATACGCAGTGTAACTAAGGTCCTTTCACCCCCAAATCTTCAGAGTACTTGTGTGAACTTTATTCTCTTGTTTTTCTGATGTTACTGTGTACAGTTGACCCTTGAACAGTGATGGAATTAGGGGCACTGACTGCCTGCACAATCAAATACATGTATAACTTTTGACTCCTCCAAAACTTAAGTTATGCCTCAGTATCTGAGGGATTGGTTCCAGAACTCACCATAGATACCAAAATCCTTGGATGCTCAAGTCCCCTCTATAAAATGGTGTAGATCAGTGTGTACAGTTGGCCTTCTGCTTTGTGAAATACCAATGGAAAACAGTACAGGTATTGAAAAAAAATCTCTGTGTAGGCTGATCCATGCCATTCAACCATGTTATTCAAGCGTCAGCTGTATAGTTAGACAACTTGTTTGTGTGGCGTTTTAATCTGTTCTGAGTTACAGAGGTACTACTGACTTTGCTTTTGTGTGCCTGATAGATATTTACTGAACACATGACGTAGGTTCGTAGGTTCGTCAGATCATTGGCTCTGAGTGAATAAATTCAGTAAATCTTGTTTACAAAAGGAGTATTTTACCACTTTGATCCTTGCAAGAGGAAACTCAAAGATATAAGGAAATTGAGATTATGTGGAACAAAGCTAGTTTGTCTAGTGGAAAAACCATTGTATTCGAATCCAGAATATCCTATGGTGTGTTAAAGAAAAGCTTCCTTTTATTTCTGAAATTGGCTTTACTTTCGAGAACAAATTATCATGGACAACTCCATTTCAAGATCAGGAATAAAAAGCCACATCATTCATGTGTGCTTCTGTGCATCTCTCTCTCTGAAAGTGCAAAGTTGGGAGTCATGCTGGATGATTTTCTTTTAATCATTTAATAAGTAGTTATTAAAAATTTGCTATGTGCTAGGCACTGTTTTAGACAGCAGGGAAGTGGTTTAAAAGGCCCCCTTCTCTTACTGGGTTTATAGTCTACATGGGGAGAAGGAGGCTGGTAAAAATTTCTATGAAGAATATACTGTGTCCATGAAAATATAATCCCCTGACTATGACTTAAATTTATTCTGACACACTGGTCTTTTTCATGAGGCTAGTTTATTAGATAAGAATAACTTTTAGGGATAGCAGTGTTTGTCTTTCAGAATAGTCTGAGAGCTTATATGTGATTCTTTCCTTTTATTTGATACAGTCTTTTCTAACTTGTGTTTTGATCTAATGGTATTTCGCCAAGTTACACACGCTGCATATTTTGAAGTGTCTACATTTCATTGTTTTTGGAGGATTTGTGGTTCCTTAAAATTTATATTATCTTTCACTTCTGTGCTTTCTGATATCTACCTTATCTTTGATTTTCTACTTCTGTGGGTATGTTATAGTTTTCTATAAAATCAGCAGGAACATTTTCACTATCTCTTAAAACCATCCGTTCAGAGTTTTAAATGGTGTCTTTCAGTATAAATAGTAGTATTTTTACAGGCAAGTTTCCCCACGAATCTCCTGTTTGAGGGACCTTCTTACTAGCTTTTATTTAATCCTGTTTCTGTATGGTTCTTCTGAGCAATTCATAGCAAGGTTGCAAAATCCTTTTTATCATTTTCATAAATTCTTATTTAATACATTAGATTTTTGTGAATTTAATTGAGCCTTGTAAAAGTGTGTCCCAGATGCAGTCATGTTTATCTTTGTCATGTTTGCATAAAGTATCTCTAGTATTTTCTTTCAACAGCTAGAATCAAATATAAGCTGCAATACTGACCTCACCCCGGTGAGACAGTTCATCAATCATACAGTCAGATTTATGCTTCTAAGTCTTCAGACTAATGCCTTGGTTCACTAGAATACTGTGTTCCAAACTATCTTTAATGAGTTGTATGAGACTTTTATGATTTCATGAGATATCTTGCAGCCTCTCTTAAGGTAGGTTTTGAAAAGAACTTAATACTCTCACTTTTGCTTTTGTTGTTTCTATTTTCCGCAGCCACGTTTGCTTTTCGTTCAGTTATTTCTATCCAATCTTAATACCTTTCAAGGTTTAAGGCATGAATTTTTTCCTCAGTGGAACTATTTTGAATATTGCTTTGTGACATCCCTAATGTTTTTCCTTATCTCTCCAAAGAGAATGTAGTCTTTTTAAGGGTCTTAGTAATTTGTTCCCTCCTATTCTTGTCTTTGGCCTAACACAGTGCCATGTAGCATTGTATACTTGAGTGCTCTGCTGAATAAATATTTGAAGGTAATAGAAGACTGGTTTTGTACTTAAGGGTGCTTTTCATTTCCAGGTTTTTCCCAACAGAGAACCGTGAATGGAGGTTTTAAAATATAAACAGTTCCAAAGGTTAAAAACCACTTAACTTTTGTTTCTGTGGATAACAATACTTAATTTTATCTAGATTTGTTCCTTTTACATATATCACCTTCTGTTCGGAGAAGATATAATCTTTGAGTATTTCATTTTAGCAGAAAATAAATGGGGTGCGGGTTCACAGTTTAGGAAAAATGCTTTGTTTGAGAATCATCTTTTATTCACAAAGATTCTTATTTTATAGTTGATGGAGAACCTTGTGACATATCTTTGAATATAACCTGGTATCTGAAAAGTGCTGATTGTTACAATGAAATATACAGCTTCAAGGTAAGGAACATAAAATTACAGACTTTCCTTGGACTTTAGAGATCATCAAGTCCCAACCTGATAGAGGAAGGAGTGTTATGTATCAGTGGAGAAAAGCTGAAAATAGAATTCATGTTTCCTAATTTGTAGATCTGTACCAGCAATTCTCAAACTTTCTGGTCTCAGAACTCTGTTACATTCTTAAATGTTATACAGACTCCAAAAAACTTTTGTTCATTTGGGTTATATCTTAGAAATTAAAACTGAGAAAATACAGAAATATTTATTAATTGTAAAATAATAAACTCACTAATAAACCCAGTAATAAACTCATTGCATATTAATATAAAAACTTTTAATGAAAAATAACTTTTTTAGAAAAGAACAGAAGAGTGGTATTTTATATTTTTGCAAATCTATTTAATGTCAGGTATAGTAGAAGACAACTGCAATCTTATATCTCCTTTACTCAGTTAGTTGCAATGTGGAATCTGAAACTATTATCAGTGAACTTTTTTTACTCTGTTATATTAAAAAGAAATTGGTGTGTCTTGACACTTTGAATGGTCTTTAACCCATGTATGATTTTGTAACATTCATTGGCCGTTTAGAAAATACTGGCTGGTTGAATTATATAAACTTTCCATATATTAACTTATTTTACAATTAACTCAACATTATGTTTGATAATATCACTCTTCAGCCTCATCAGACTTTGTAAGTGTTCAAAGCTGTTAAGCTCATAGTGAGGCAGTTACAAATTTTCCAAAATTCCGGGTTTTGTTGGAAAGCTCAAATTTTTTTATTGGCAATGAATACTATCAGTTGTCTTCCTTAAAGTGACAGACCCTGTTGCTCATTTTCAAGAAAATATCTCCCAAATAAGCAAGTCTGAATAACTAGTTTGTCAGCCATTCTTTCAAGTAAATGAAAACATGGACAGTTTGGCTTGAAGGTCAAAGTAGTCGCAAAGTGCTTTGTATTGAGACAATCATTTATAGCATTTTGCATATTTCCCATATTTCTCATAGGTCGAGATTTAATAACTTTAGTAATTTTTACTACTTCATTAAGGACATTCTTCCTTAAAACTTACAGTTTTATTTTTTAAACTGTCTGTTTGTGACTGAAGAGTATAGTGACTACTAGTTCATTTAGATATTCCTGATGAGGGGCAACAGTTTTACCCATCATTTTTTTTGCAATATCAGTACAAGGCAAATAACATATGATAATAATGATGATGATGATGATGATGATAAAGAAGAAGAAGAAAATAGTTTTGACATCTTAGATCTTATGAAAGGGTCCATGGACCACACTTTCAAAACTGCTATATTGTACTATACTGGAGCACTGAAGATTTATGGCTCCAAATGGATTTTCAGGCCTTTTCCTTTCTTTTTCCATCCTTCTTTACATCTTTTTTTTTTTTAATTTTTTTTACATATTTTCTATTATTCTTGAGGTTTCTTTTCAAAGGTAACTTTCTACCATTCAGTTGATTTTTCAAACCTTAGATTGTTTTGGATTTCAGCCTGGTATTAGGATTTAAATTACGTTTTTTATGGTGTTGGTAATCTTTTTTTGCTTTTGCTATACAACACTGGGTAGGATTGATAGGAGGAGGGCTGAAAAATTTAGAGAGAAATGATAATAACACCAGAATATGGTTTGAAATGTTGTTCACTGATCCTTTTCTCTTAAATGATCACCAGTTGAATTTACGGTTAAAAACATCTTATATTTGAAACTTGTGATTAAAATTGGTCAAGAGTTTAGATTCAGTCTTTGTAGGTAGTACAAGTTAAGAACGTAAAAATTATTTTGGATTGCCACAGGACAAAATTAGGGAAATGACAAGCAGATAGAGATGTGAAATTGGAGCTTAGAAAAAAGAAGGCAAGGTTAGGCTTGTATCAGAGAAAATATACAGAACCGATTGATGAAGCCACAAAAATGATTTTTCAGAGTATCAATAGTGGGCTGTGAATGGCTACAACAATTTTGTGCTCTATCTTAGCTTATGAACACAAGTGTATCTTTTTGTTGGTGGTGTTAGTTGAGTCAAGTAACTTGTGAATATATTTTCTTGTGACAAAACCCTCTAGAGTCGGACAGTTTCCCAATTTTGTGAGAATTTTTAGAGGAACTATGCTTTGTGAGCCAGACTAGAATTCTGTACTTTAAGATTTAATACTGGGATACTATTATATAGAATTTTGTCTAGTCCTGCTAAGTTTTAAATTAGTAAACCCCAAACTATATTTGTATTATAGGCAGTTTATTTGTTCTAAATATCTTACTTGTGAAAGTTAAATCCTTTGTATTTTCTCTATTTTTCCAGGGAGAAAAAGTGGAGACATATTTGGAAAACCTTAAGGAAAAAAAAGCCTTGTCTGGGAAATACCAAACGTCATCAAAATTGTTTCAGAACTGCAGTGAACTCTTTAAGACACAGGTAACATTTGATAGTAGTTGGAGGGAAATAGAAGAGGTAAAAAACATAATGCCTGATTTTTGGTGATATCAACTTCCTATTCCCCAATTCATTCTTCTGACAGAAATAAGTTAGAAGCATGTTCTGATAGGTGCATAGCCATCCACTTACATATTCATCTCATCAGAGAGAAGATGTGCTTTTTGGAATATAAAAAGCAAATCCACTCAATTTTTGTATTGTAAATATACGTAATATTTACCATGTAACTGTATTTAAGTGCGCCATTTCATGACATTAGTACGTTCACATTGTTGTACAACTGTCACCACTAGCCATCTCTAGAACTGTTTCATCATCTCAAAATGACACGTCATAATTATTAAAGAGTAATACCCCCTCTTACACACACATGTCCCTGGTAAAAACTGTTCTTTCTTGTCTCCATGAATTTGAGTATTCTAGATAGCTCATACAAATAGAATCATACAATATTTGTTTGGCTTCTTTCACTTAGCAGAATGTTTTCAAGGTTCACCCATATAGCCTGTGTCAGAATTTCATTCATATTTAAAGCTGAATAATACTCTATCATTTTGCTTGTCTGTTCATCCATTGATGAACATTTGAAACCCCCCATTTTTAATTCTCTTGCCATATAATTCTTATGTCCCCAGAAAACTCAGTGTTTTTAGATTTTACTGCTACAGATCTGAAATCAAAGGGTTGAATTTCACACTTATTATAAAATTCTCTTTTCTTAGAAATAGGACCTGACACCAATTTTTGAAAGAAAAATTTTATGTTTTATAGCTGTCGAACATAGTTAGTTATAGCCTTTGTTTTAGTCTTCTTGGATTTAAATATACTTAGGAAATTACTTTGTTGAGTTCACAAAAAAAGAGCTATCTTTTCTCTCTAATTGCTAGAAATAAAGTTCATTGATAAGAGGGCTTAATAATTAGTATTTGATAAGCAAATTAAGTAATTGACATTGATCTGTAAGGATGGAGTTCTTATCAAAGCTTAGATTTTATGGACTTGGAAGGAAAAGAAAATAACTTTTAAATGGCGGAAGAATGGTAGAAAAAGAAGGCTAAGAACAATGTGATGTTGAATAGAGGATTTTCTGTTGGTTTTCCAAATTTATTCCTCAGGCTAAGAGAATCGATTGGCCCTTTTTGGATTTGATTAGGAAAGCTACTTGTTTTACACTGTTGGGCAAGGTTCACTACTTTTGGATTTGCTATACTTTTTCCAGGATCTTGGCATATACCCCTACTGGTAAGGTTTCCTTTTCTCCAATGTAGTGTCACAGAGTTGAAATACTTGCTCTAATTACTCAGGAAGGAGAATGCCTCATATGCTGATAACTGATAAAAAAAGGTAAATATTATTATAGTTAGTGAAGGGTTTTTTTTTAGAGGCATGGAGTATGTTGTGATGGAAGGAATGGACCCAAGAGTTAGGAATCTTAGATTCAGATCCCTTTCTACATAAGGCTTTAAAGCTTTGAGCCACATTTTCCTCATTTGTAGAGAGGGAACTTTAAGATCCTTCCATCTTAAGTATATATCTTTTATCTAGGCTTTGTCATACTTAAGTATCTATAATTTTTATGAAAAATCGAGTAGTCAGTTTGCTTTGGTTATATTTTTAGTTCCTAATGGGTTTTATTCATTTGTTTGTGGTTAAATGGAAGTCTTTCATCTGTCAATGTTATAATGTGTTTTGCTTTTACCATTTCTGTGGATTTTGAGCTACACTTTACTTTTATACATCTTTAATTTTAGTTTTATATTTTTTTCATAGAGCTTTTCTGGGGATTTTGTACATCGATTGCCTCTTTTAGGAGAAAAGCAAGAGGTAATTCTTTTCCTTGTTAAATATTTCTGAGAGTAAAGTAAAAATTCGAATTAATTTTCTTTTCTTCTTTTTTTTAATGTTTAAAGGCTAAGGAGAATGGAACAAATCTTACCTTTACTGGAGAAAAAATTGTAAGTGTAGTTGGGAATTTGGGGCATTGAACACATATTTTAGTTTTCTTATGTTCATGTATTTTGAATTATCCTGGTGTGCCATCAGTTAAAAAGAAACTTAAGAATGGAAGTTATACACCAGATGTTAGTAATGGCTGTCCCTGGATGATATTATTGAGTGACTTTTATTTTCTTCTTTGTGTTTTCTGTATTTTCTACAGTCATTCTATATTTTTATAATTATCATGCCGTAAATATGTTCACTGAAAAATTAAAAGCCAAGGTGAGAGGTAGAAGGGTTTGTTTGAAATCCAGAATATTGCAGTTCTCGGAAGCACTGATTCAGGCAAAAACCCAAATAGTGTTCTGATTAGAAGATGATGGCAAGGGGTATTTATGAGAAAAGGAAGCGGGGAAATTAATGTGAATAGAAGGAAGGAATTTCTACTGATGTTAATAAATCAAGGAAGAAATTTCTATAGATGCAAATAAGCTAGGTTACTCTCTAGCTATTACATGATGGTGCTAAGTCTAAAGAATGTTGTTAATTCTCAGTCTGGTAGTTTGGCGGTCTGCTTTTCTGTTAGCTTTGCAAACAATTGTTTAGAATACAGTGTTGTTTTGGCCCATTCCTGAGATTTGAGGAGTAAGACAGGCAAGGCAGTTCCTCTGGGGTGGTGGCTCCAAATCCATTTTGAAGTGGCTTCAGTTTTGTTATTTTTCACTAATATTTTTTCTAAATAAGAAGAAACTTCTAAGAAAGAGCCTTAAATTTCATCTAAAATTATCTTATGACAGTATATAACTAAGATTTTAGAAAATTGAAATCAAGTTGAAGACTATAAATATTTCTTAAATTTTCATAATTCACTTTGTAATTCATAATAATTAAAACTTTGCCCATTACAAATATAGAGGAAATAAGCCATGTTGGATCATGCTTTTTACAAAACCAATTAAAGTTTTTAATTTTATTTCTCAAAATTTACCCTTTTAAAACAGTCAGTGTGGTTTTTAGCATATTTACCAGTTGTGCAATCAACTGTAATCTAATTCCAGAACAGCTTCATCACCCCAAAAAGTAATGGCAGAGCCATTAGCGATCACTTCTCATTACATCCTTTCCCCAGCCCTAAGCAGCTGCTATTCTTCCTTTCCCTATGGATTTGCCTGTTCATTTCATGTAAATGGAATCTCATAATTTGTGGCCTAATGTCTGGCTGCTTTCACATTTTAAAACTCTGTCTTTACTTCCTTCTTGTGCAGAGCCTTAAGATCAGCTAGAGGTGACTGATTAGGGCCTTCTCAGGTCACTCTGGGGGCACATGGACAGTCTCACACATCCATATATTGCCCTGGATTTACTTGTGGCCTTCTAGATTTCCTAGAATATTTTAGAGCTTGTCAAAACTCCTATCGACACCTCATTTCCAATTTTTCCTTTTAAGTTTTTGGCAAGCCTCTTGATAGCCCCACCTAGTAACACCACCTCGGGCAGCTGTGATCTTTCACAGTTGCTGAGTATTTTTGAGAGTTCCATGAGTATAGTGTCCTTCCATTGAATGAGTTCAGAGTCAGGTCATATAAAAGATAAGCCCTTGGTAATGGAGCTTTTTAGCACCTGCCGGATAGCCCTGGCAATTGGGCTTTAAGGGACCTCCAAGCTTGTTTTTTCCAGTGGCTGCCAAACTGCTGTTTCTCACCCTTTTATATTTGGGAGTACTTTGTTTTCAGAGAGCTTGGAAGGGAAGCATGGGGTTAGGGTAAATAAAAATACCACAAGCTTGCTCTCCTTGCTGAGATTCAGCATGTTTTCTTGAGGAAACATTTCTAGGATTAAGTCTTTAGTTAATTTCCAGAGTTTCAAAAAAGTTAATTTTGATAGTTTTTACCCCTATTCTTGTTGCTTTTATAGTTAAATGTTTTTTCAGAGGCCCTTATTTTGCCTTTACACTCCCTGTCCCAACTATAGTTGTACAGAATTTTAACCTAAAAATGAGTTAGGTTTGGCAGACTTCAGTACATTTATTTATTTTGTTTTTTTAAGAAAACAGAGCATTCATAATTTTTTCTTATTGTTAATTTGTAGATTTACTATAACAAACAAGAAAATAAACATAAATGAAAAGAAGAAAATTATCTGTATTACTACCATGCACTTAGACTACAAATATATCTCTTTTCTAGTCTCATCTTTGTGACTTTATTTATTTAAAAATGGGAAGCTTACAATATGTATTATACTGCAACTATTTTTGTTTAGCAATATAACATGGACATCTTTCCAGTTTAGTAAATATTGTATGGCCTCATTACTAAATGTCTGCATAGTATTTTATTGTATGAATACACTGCAATTTGTTAACAAATTCTCTATTATTGGACATTTATGTTTTATTATCTTACAGTTTTAAGCAGTGCTGTAGTAAACATTTTTGTAGATATATTTGTTTTTAGCTCTTTATTTTCTGGTTTCAAAACAATTTCATGTTGTGAACATTTTGCTTGTATAAATTAAAAGTAAAAATTCTTTGTAATTTAATTTTGTAGTAGTTTGTGCATATTAACCCAAATGAGATATTACCAATAGTAATACGTAGAAATGTTTAGTCAGATTGTAGTCAAAGAAGTCAAAGAATTGTTGGTACCTTTGATTATTCTTCCTAAAAATTGGTTTTAAGGGAACACTTTATAATCCCATTTAAAAGATACTCAAAAGTGCAGTACCTCTACCCCATTTTATAAAAGCTCAACTGAAACATTTTTTTTTTAGAGGAAAGGGCCTCTCCCTGTCCCTTTCCCTAAGAAAAGATTTCTGGTTTGATTTAAACAGTTATGAAGTATATTTATCATTGTAGAGTTTTTAAATTAATAGTTTTTATTTTTTTTAGAGCAGTTTGAGGTTCACAACAAAACTAAGCAAAAAAGCAGAGTTCCCAGATACCCCTACACAAATGCACACTCAGATTCTCCTATCATCAACATCATGCACTAATGCGGTATATTTGTAACAGTTGATGAACCAACATTGACAAGCATTATCAACCAAAGTCCAAGATTTACATTAGTTAGTTCTTTGTGTTGTACATTGTTTGGGTTTTAACAAATGCACAATGATAGATGTACACAATTACAATATATAAAATAGTTTTATTGCCCTAAAGATCCCCCATGCTCCACCTATTCATCCGTCCCTCCCCGCAAGCCTCTGGCAATCACTGATTTCTTTTTCTAACCTCCATAGTTTTGCATTTACTAGAATATCATATAATGGAATCATCATATATTTTTCAAATTGGCTTCTTTCCCTTAGTGATATATTTAAGTTTTTTCCATGCCCTCTTGTGGCATGATAGCTCATTTCTTTTTTGTGCCAAGTAAATTTTCCATTGTCTGGAAGTACTGCAGTTTATCTGTTCACCTATTGAAGGACACTTACTAAAGGAGCTAATAATAATACCTAAATGATAGGGTCACTGTGAGGATTAAATAATAAATGTTACATGCTTAGCAGTGGCGTGGGTATAAAATTTTTACAGGGTCAAAATAGCTATAATTCCAGAGCCAAATGTAAACTGTCAAATCTTGGACAATGAGAATGAATCAGTCCCTTTTGAAATTTATAAGAGATAATTTTAAGATACATAAGATTAATAGCAGCACACCTTATTACACCAAAGTTTTATTGGATTAATGAACAAGTTCAAGAAATGTTCCCTTAATATGGGTAAGTAGAATATGATATACCTATAAGTTTGAAGCTATAAAGTTTTCTCAGAAACTGCTCCTAAATTTTGTCAGAAACCATCAGATAGAGATAAATGTATGATTCTGCAAGGTATTTCTATTCTTAAGTAGCTAAAATAACCTAATAAATATATAGCTGAAGAATCACTTCATCTGCTTTGTTGACGCTTTGGATTTGTATCATGGAATATAATTTTTGAACTCTTGTTTAGCCTTATCTTGGGTTAGAATAATTTAAACATTTGAGAAAAACTGGGCTTCCACAGGAAAATGCACAAATGTGCAAAATCTGTTATCCGCTCTGAGTGGTTTCATAGATCAACGGTGCTTACCTAGAGGTTTCTGGATAGAAGTTCCTTTTAAGACAAGAAGGTAATAAATTGTAAGACTAAATAGCAGTGCCTCTTTTCACACACAGGAAGAAGTCATTTTCTGTGTTCATCTTCTTTGTCTTTGTGACTTTGTCATGTGTTTGTGAAGGTCCATCTAGCATGTATAACAATGAATCTTTTGAAGGCTTTTTGCTAGGGCTCTATATGAGTTAACAGGCCTTGGAATAGATTCTTCACAAGTAACCAGTTCTTTAAACATGGGGTTGTTACTCCACTTCCTTGACTTTGTGGGACAGTGACTCTTGCTTTCCACATAGGGTAGCCAAGATTAAATTTGATTTAAATGTGAGATCTTGTCAGCAGAAATTCTGGTAGTCTTGGAAATGACATTGAGCAAAGAGAATTAGGCTCATGAAGTGGTGTTTATAATTTGTCAATGTCGTCATAGATGTTATTTTTTTTTAGGTGATTTAAATAATCGTTGGGATGGCTATGTAAAATATAACCTAGTATCATAGCATAGCTTAGTTAAACAGAGGTTCAGTTTAGTGATTTTAGTTGAGGTTTTCCTTGCAGAAAAATAGGTAAGTTAAATGTGTGATTTTGTGTATAACAAGATACAAAATGTCCTGCTTTTTAGTAATTCATAATCTAACCTATTTTTTTGAATATATAATAGGCTTGTTTTGTTGTGCCTACTATTTTAACAAATGAAAGTGAAGGACTCAACCATGTTTCTGGGTGCATTCTGAAACAAAATTTTTATACTGTATTATTAACTTGTATTTTTAATTCTTAAGACCAGAAGATTTAATGCCATTTTTATCCTTAGGCAATGCATGATCCATTGAAAACTTGGCAAGATGCACCATACATTTTTATTGTACATATTGGCATTCCATCCTTAAAGGAATCATCAAAAGAATATTCACTAAGTAATCTTTTTACCAGTAAGTACATTTTTGTTTATTTTTACCATTTATATTATTTCCAGTTGTATCATGCATGGTGGGTCATGTGTAGTTGCTTTAAGGGAGGTAATAATTAAGAATGTTGTTTAAGTAGAAAAATTTAGGGAGAGAAATTAACATTTTGTGGTATCCAATATGTAGCAGTTTTAGATGCTTCGCGTGTGCTTTCTTAATATATATGGTAGATTCTAGATGTCATTTTCCTTCATTTTATCCTCCTGCTTTTTAAATTTTTAATTAGTATCATGTTCTCAGTATTCTAAACTAGACTTCTCAAAAGTTTAGTTACCAAGTCAAATCTGGAAATTTTTTAGTTAATCAGCTTTGGTAATTTTTTAATGTCTCGATACATTTTTTAAATAATTTTTCAGTTATAGTTCACATGCCAAATTATGTTATTACAGTGTTCTACACCTGAAACTAGTGTAATTTTGTATGTCAGCTGTCTCAATATTTCTTAGTGTTCTCCTTTCCACTCTTGCTGCCCAGCTTATGGAGTCATCATCTCTAACCAGGAATTTCATAGTAGCTTCCTAACTAGTCTTATTTCGTGTGATTTTTGTTTTGTTTTGTTTCTTCCTCTTTCTTTGCAGTTTCATTTCATCCTCTGCTTTTTCAAATAAAATATTAAATAGAAACAATAATGGTGGCCATCATTATCTTGCTCTTGACTTTACTGGCAATATTGGCACATAATCACCATTAAGCATGATGTTTACTGTGGATTTTTCAAAATAGTCTGTATTTGGTTAAGGATGTTCCTTTCTATTCCTATTTTACTAAGTGTATTTTTCTTTTTAGTATTAAGAATGAATATTAAGTTTTATCAGATGCTTCGATTATATTGATTTAAATGATCACATAGATTTCCTCATTTAATCTGTTAATATAATGCATTATGTTAACTGGTTTTCTAATGTTAAACCATTCTTGAATTTCTGAGATGCCATTATTTGGCGCACACACACACACACACACACACAGACACACACACACACACACACACACACACACACACACACACACACACGTTCTATTTTCCATGATTTTATTTAGAATTTTTTTGTCAATGTTCAAGGTAAGATTAGCCTGTAATTTCCTTTGCTGTATATCTTTTATGAGCTTTGTCATCCAGGTTATTCTAGTTTCATACAATGAATTGGAAAATGTTCTCTGTTTTTATATTTTGTGGAACAGTTTTTATAAGATCGGGTTATCCATTATGTTTGATAGGACTCACTTATCATAGTGATTCTGTCTGTTCTTTTTCCCTCCTTCAGGTATATTTTAAACAATTGATTCATTTTCTTTAATTAAGTTAGTTTTTCTATTATTTTTCTTTGAATCAGGTTTTTTTTTTTTGAGAAATGTTTATTTTAAGATTTCAGATCTATTGACATGAAGTCATTATTTTACTATATTTGTATCCCAGTGAACCAGCTTTTGGTTTTGGTAATTTTTCTAACTTTTTTTTATTGCCTATTTCATTTCTTTTTATCTTTATCATTTCTTTCATTTGACTTGTTTTAAACTTTTTGGTTTTAGTGAATTCTTGTTTTGAATGTTTAATTCCTAATCCAGAACGGGTCATATGCTCCATAGTACTATGGGATATAGCAGATCTAGGCCAATCAGCAGGTAACCTGGCACAATTTCTGGATCCAAGACTTAATGTGTATCCTCCTCTATCTCTAGGCCCATAGCTTTTTCATGAGTAATAGTCTCAAGCAGCAGTTGCCAGCTTTAATTTTCTTTGAAAAGGTTGGAGGAAAAGCCCTGTTCCACTCCATTTTAGCCTCTTCATGCATCACATCTGCTTCTGGTTTCTCTTTTTCTTAGAATCCTATTAGTTTCAGTGATTCCCACAGGAATTGCACTCCCAACTATTGTAGACTGCTTTGAGGCCCAGAGTCCAACATGGCCATAGATTCAGCCTCTCCTGCACTGTTGTGATTATATTTAGTTTGATATTTAGAGATGTTTACCTTGTTTTTGAGTGTTCTTTTTGTTTTCTTTATTGTTTTATCCATCTTTTGTGTGGAGCTAAGAAGAAGGTACTTTCAAGCACAGACTAAACTGCACATGAAAACTCAAGAATTTTCTCTCTTTTCTGTTTTATCATTTTTCTTCCCTTTATTACATTCTTGGAAGTCTCCCTATGGTATCTAAAATGTCCACAGTCCGCAGCAAGGCTTATAAAACTCTACAACTTGTTCCAGTTTACCTTTTGCTGCCTTCTGTCAAAACGTTATGATATGGTACGATATACAGTATTAGGCTATGTGTTCTTTAAATATGTCATGCAATTTCACACCTGTCTTTGTTATTCCTTCTGCCCAGATGGCTTTTTACTTTTTTTTCCTAGAAAGTACATACTGTTCTTTCTGGGTCTGACTCAACTCTCTCTTCTTTCTAGATAGTAATTTACTAGGATGACAGAAAGCATCTTACTCATCTTATCACCTCTTATGTTTTCCATAATGTGTGTCACATAGTAAGTGCTCAGTTATATTTTAGCATACAGTAGGGTTTAGCCAACGTTTTCTTAAAGGATCATATAGTAAATGTTCTTTCTCCTATAACTACCTAACTGTCATTGTGTGAATACAGCTGTAGACAATACCTAAGTGAGTGGATATGGCTATTTTCTAGTAAAACTTTATTTACAAGAAGTAGATAACCGGATTTGATTCATGTGCTACATGTTGCTGACCTCTGGCATAGAGTAAGCAAAGAATATGACACATATTCAGTCATTGTTTTATTTGTTCTTTAATTAAATTAAGAAGGTATAGATTTAACAAACAGTTTTGCTGTGAAATTTTTATGATTGCTATTATGGGATCTGCTTTTCATAAAAGTATTGGACCTGATTTACTTTTAATAATGGCATGTCCTTTTTGCCCGATAAAAATGAGTAGGAGATTTCTATTGAATAGGCAGTTATTAGTCTGTCTCTGGAGATAGAAATTCCTTCTCAGATAAATCAATTTTTACTTATTAACCATACCTAAAATTTATCTAAATAGTTTTATTCACTACAATTTAAAAATAGTCATAGGTTTGCTTCAGTAAGGCAAATTTATATTTCAGATTTTTGTTACTGTCACTTGTTCTGCTTCATTAAACCCTTGGTTATTAAGCACTTTTTAAAATGATACATTAATGTAGCAAAGTCACATAAAATTGAAGTAGGTAAATAAAAAGGTAATGGGGAAAATACCAGCAAGGAGAGAGAGAAGACAAAGAGGACATCAAAATGAAGGAGTGAAGTCCTGTACTTTTCAGAGCATGTTAGTGATGTGTTGTAAGAAAAAATATATGAAGTGTGTTTGGAATATAGATGACGGGGGGAGGTTTCCACTGGACAGCTCACAAAAGACTTTGTGAAGGAAGTACATTCAATCTAGTCTTTAAAGGGTGTGAGTATGAGAACAGGGCTTTTCCACAAAGTGATGGTAGCAGAGGCATGGACACAGCATGAGCCATGAGAACACTTCATGAATTTTGAAGTACTTTACAAATGTAATATTCACCATAATTGATAATCCACTGGAATTATTAATTTTATCAAACAAATATCAGACAATGTTTTTGTTTAATTTCTGCATCCTTTACATTAATTCTGAGTACTGTATTTTGGCAGTGACTGTTGAAGTGAAGGGTCCTTATGAATACCTCACACTTGAAGAATATCCATTGATGATTGTAAGTGAACTTATATTCTTTAATTTCAGCATTAAATGAATTTAGCTTGAAAGAGTATTCATATTTTTTGGAAATATATTTAGAATTGTTCCTGAACAGTTCAGAAAGTATTGCTTGTACTTCTGTACTTACTTTTTACTATAATAAGACCTTGGGAGTGTCAGTGAACTCCTTTGTGCTTCGTTTTCTTATTTATAAAATGAAGAGGTTGATGAGTTGTGGAATTTTACAGATTGTTTCACTTCTCATATCCTCTCTAGGATCCAAAGCAGGGCACTTCTTACAACCCTATTAATTTCTGATCTCACTTAAAGTAACTAAATGATGAGCTTCATCTTTTTCAGAGAGAGAAAGAGAAAGACAGAGAGTGTGTGTGTGTGTGTATGGGAATATCCTTAATGTATTTTCAGATTTCCTTTGTTTATGGTTTTTATTTCTTATTCCTTTTCCTTTTACAGTTTTCCCGGTTTGTTGTGTTTCACTGTCTTCAGATATATTATAACTCTGCCACACCCTTTTTCCTGTTCAGTGTTCTCTTTGTTTATATTCTTTTACATTATAAGCTGAAAAAGCTTATTTAATACAGATGAGCAGTCACTCTTGATGACAAGCCCTTAGTCTCTTTCAATTCAAGAGGAGATAAGTTTTTCACTTCAGTATTAAATTCCAAAGAAATAAAATAATTATTTTTTAAATAGAATGTATGATGTGTATTTTTTATAGCTTGCTAAATGAGTATGTACTGATTCTAAATTGACTCTTGGTCTTAATCCTTTTTATCTCTTATCTACTTTGATGACAGTTTTTCATGGTGATGTGTATTGTGTATGTCCTCTTTGGTGTTCTGTGGCTGGCGTGGTCTGCCTGCTACTGGAGAGATCTCTTGAGAATTCAGTTTTGGATTGGTGCTGTCATCTTCCTGGGAATGCTTGAGAAAGCTGTCTTCTATGCAGAGTTTCAGAATATCCGATACAAAGGAGAATCTGGTATGTAACCAAAAATGTTTGCCAGTTTGTAAATAATTGACAGGTGAGATGCATGATAATTTTCCTAAGGTCAGCAGTCATTAAGTAGGTTTAACTTCAATTACTTAATTACTAAATTAACTTAAACAGGGTCACTGTGATTGTGACTTTTGTTTTTAATCTCATAACTTGTAGGTTCAGTGATTTAAGAGTAATTTTATTGAAACATAGTCAAAAATTAACATCAGTAGTGGCCATTTTGGGAAAAATGATTACCATCATTGAATCTCAGTTGTTGTTGATATTTCATTCATTCATTCATTCATTCATTCATTATGATGACATTGGTTAATGAAATTTCATAAGTTTCAGCTCTACACTTTAACAGTAAGGCATATATATGTTTACATTGTATGTTCACCTCCCATAGTTAGATTTCTTTCTGTCACCACATGTTTGAACCCCTTTATTCCATCTACCACCCTCCTTCCCCCTCTCCCCTCCTCTTGTAACCACTAGTCTGTTATCCATGACCATGAGTCTCTTTTTGTTTGTCCTGTTCATTTGTTGCTTTTATGTTTATATTTCACGTCATTGATCTTTAAGACACCATTATTATATATGTCTAAGAGAAAAAGTAATACTGCCAATTTAATTGTAAGATGCTATTGATTGTAAGACGAACTTTGATTTCAGAGATGTTAAAATGGTGGGGAAATAGGGAAATGCATTGAAGAACTGGTGAAATTCAGTAATACCAAGAAAATAAGAGAGTGCTTATGGTTTAGTAAGGTGAACAGTTAATGACAGAAATTGTTTTGTACCAAAGTTTTTATTTTGGTAGCTTCAATTCTCATCATACCATTTAATTACTGATAATTATTTTTGCAAGTTATACAAATTAGATCTTTCCCTGGTCTTTGAAAGGGCTTGAGAATAGTAGATGTAAACATGAATTGAAAACGGTGTGTATGTGTTTTGTGCTTTTCTATATAGGCTGTGTTTCACAGTTTTTAAAAATGGGGAGAATATTCTCTAGATGCTATAAATTTTCCAAGGTGGGTTAAGTATTCTCCTGAGTTTTTAGTCAAGTGGGAGATGTGGAGAGAAGGTAAATTGAGCACACCCAAGATTGCTGTTCACGTAGGTAAGATCACAAGTGAATATCAGCTTGTATTCTTATAAAATTTGAAGTATTCTTATATGATAGACATAATGCCAGAATGCTTATTCTGAAGTGTTAGAGATCTGCATTCCTGTTCTATAATTGCACCTTTCCTAAACCTAGGTTACCCTTTCCCCTTCTTTCTCATAGTCCAAGGTGCCTTGATCCTTGCAGAGCTGCTTTCAGCAGTTAAACGTTCACTGGCTCGAACCCTGGTCATCATAGTCAGTTTGGGATATGGCATAGTCAAGTAAGTATTAACGTTCTATATGTTAGAGCAACTTAAAACACTGAGTAAGTTGAAAAGGTATTGTAGGTTTATAGTATAGTAGTTCTGAAAGAATTGGTATGGGAAATAGTTCTGAAATAAGAAAAGGCATCTAAAGTTTTTTGATTTGTAAGCATAACCTACAATGTAGCGAATGTCAAAATGCTGAACTTTTAGAGTAAACCTATAGGGATTTTACTCTTCCAAAATATTTTGCAAATCAGATTTTTAATGGGAAGAGCATTCTTGTTATAACAGTATGAAAATAAGCTTTCTTTCCCCAGCCATAGCCACAGCCAACAACATGGCTATGGCTTCTCTTCCCCGCTGAAAATATTTTTTTCTTCAAAAAAATTTAATGAGTGCCTTCTCTAAGGCATTGTTCTAGGCCTCGAGTATACAGAAATATAAACTGAAGACTTGGAGTTTACATTTGGAGGGGCACAGACAAAAATAAATGAGTAAATAATACGTCAGTGATTAAGGCAGAGGGTAGAGACTGTTAGGCAGGAGGTGGAGCTTGCTATTAATAGGGCAGTCACTATTACTTAGTGACATTTAAGCCATAATCTCAATTTAGTGAGGGAACTATATGTACACCCAGGGGAAGAAATGCTAAGATATGGTCAGATTCTATATATATTTTGAGGGTAGAGCCAGTGTACTTTGCAGATGGATCTAATGTGCAACATGAACAGCATGAAGAGAAGAGAAATCAAGGATGATGCCATCTATTTTGATGTGAGCAACTGGAAGGATGCAATTGACATTTACTGAGTTCAGGAAGATCTTAGAATAAGTTTGGAGTTGGGGACAAGATTAGGAATTCAGTTAGCTATCCAGAGGGAAGTAAGGGCAGAGATACAGATTTGGGAGTCATCAAGATATAGATGATATTTAATGCCGTGAGACTGGATGTGATCACTGAGGAAGTGAATGTGTTTAGAGAAGAGGTCAAAAGATTGATGCCTTGAATATTTTCTATTATTTAGAAGTAAGTGAGATGAAGTAGAATTAGAGTAAAGGAATTGAGGAGTGACCAGTGCTATGAGAAGCAAACTTGAAAACTCTTTCAAAGAGAGAGTGATTAATTGTGTCAAAGAGGATTGAGAATTGATCAATGGAATTAACTAAATGCAGGATATTAGTGACCTTAACAAGAATGGTTTTGGTGAAGTGGCAGAATTTGGAGTGGATGCTTGTTTGGACTGAGTTCAAGCGAGAATAGTACAGGAATTAGAGCTAGCCAGTACAGACAGTTATTTTAAGGATTTTTTTTTTAAATGAGATTAATGAAATGTGAGGTTTTCAACTTTTAAAATTTATTTATATAAATGATTTTACTTTAAATGCAACTGGAGGAATGAGGGTAAATTATATTTTTAAAATTTGTTCATTTAACAAATATTTGAATACCTCCAATATGTCAAAATGTATTCTGGATTTCTAAAGTAGAGCAGTGTCAGGGAAAAAATCTCAGCCTGTATGGAGCTTTTCTAGTGTATAACAAAAAATATAACAACAGGTTGCTAAGAGGTCAATATGATTTAGAGTAGTGCTTCTCAAACTATAAAACACTAATGAATCAACTAGCGATCTTGTTAAAATGCAGATTCTGATTCAGTTGCATTTTGAATATTAAAGATCTAAGACTACCTCCTTCAAACAAGCTGCTCAAAAGATTTTTTCATATTTTGTTGGATTTTGAACTTAATGTACCATTTATCTAATGAACTTCAGTAAGGTATTTGATTATATTAAGGAATTGTTAAATCTTTTAGATTTGGTAATGATATTTTGGTTATGTTTTTAAAAAGTTATTTATTTTAAAACATACTAAAACACAAATAAAAAATATAATGTGTAAGATTTGTTTCAAGATAATATGGGAAGTGGACAGGTTGTGCATGGGTCAAGATTGGCTGTTGGCTATTAGGACTAGATGATGGGTATTTAGGACTTCATTATACTACTAAATGTGTTTTAGAATTCTTTATTATAAAAAGTTTTTTAAAAAATGCAGTAAGCAGGGACCTGATCTAGAGTTCTTGTATACAGTGTCTTGTTTTAATACCATATGTTCTTCTGAGTTTTTTTTTTTTCTTCTAGGTGAATTCACAAAGTAGGTCTGGCTTATCTCTGTTAAGTTATTGGCCTCTATCAATCAACATGAGCTTGTCTCGGGGTTTGTGGCATTTGTACTCAACTATCTCTTTGCTTCCTCTTTAGGCCTCGCCTTGGAGTCACTCTTCACAAGGTTGTGGTAGCAGGAGCCCTTTATCTTTTGTTCTCTGGAATGGAAGGGGTCCTCAGAGTTACTGGGGTTAGTACTGCTTAAAATAGTTTTTGTGGTCAAGTCAGATATATTGTTTGTGTTTTGAGAAAGTAAGCTTCTTTATTTTGTGTAAGTCACCTTAGAGCTCTGATTTTCAAAATGTATGTATAATTCATTTTTTTAAAAAAAATTATCTATTAGAGCTTTATAGATTTAGTGTGTGACTGGGAATGAATGCTTTCCCACCTGTCCCCAAATTGCTACTTATGTAGTTCCTCCTTCTGGGCAGTGGACTCCATTATCTTGTATAAGTGGCAAACATTGTAATCACACACTTGCTGGTTAATCTACCTTTTGTTTTAAAGTGACAGTGCTCTTTGCTTAACTAGCACTTGAATTTCAAAGCCTTTCTAAAAACAACTAATTACGTTTTACATAATTCATGATAATTGCATAATTATGGCCTTTCAGGGAAGAAAATGAAAGCACTGAGATATAAGTGATAAATATATGTTAGAGCTGGATTAATGTGAAGAAGAAATAGGCCTCTCTAGGTCATATTAAATTTTATTGTTTAAAAAACATTCTGCAAAAACTTATTAGATTCAAAGTGATAAATGTTAGAAACTTGACTTTCCTCTCAAACTGGGCTCAATAAGTTTTGCAATAAATTGTCTCTTAAACACTTTATGGAATAATCAGATTAGGTGTTCAAATCATGCTGTCCTTTATATGTAATTTCCTTAGACTTTTAGCAACTCTAACTCTGTCAATTTCCTTTTCTGCTGCTGCTGTAGTATTTTGCTTATTCCTTGCCTTTGATAGGAAGGCTGGCCCTGTCAACAATTGATGCCTGTATTATTTTATGGATATCCTTTTAATAATGCCCTGGTAATTAGGTAATTAGGGTTATACAAATAGCATCTTATATAAACTTATGAAAACAAGCAGCATAGTTTTGGGGACATATATGCCTTCTTATTTTGAAGTGAGCTCTTTTTTTGTAAAATTACGTTACAATTCTGGAAATCAGTAATTCTTAGTGTATTAATGATGCAGTGATTTTAAATATGAGAAGGATCTTTTTAGACTGGGAGCCAAAATCAAAATGATTGAAATGAGGGTTTTTATACCACTGTAACTTTTTTGGTGGTGTCTTTTTTTTTTTTTTTTTAAAGGAATTAACATTTATTAAACACGTTAGTCCCAGGCATTATTCAAGGTACTTTGCAGAGATAAATTCATTTAATCATTTTAACAGACTGGTAAATTGGATTGTTTAGACTATTCACTCTCTCCCTCTTACTTTCATTCTCCAGCGATGTTGGGTTTGCTTATATAATTTGCTTTCGCTTCATATTGGGCTGGGCTGTGTTTCTTCTCCTTGGCTTTGATCTCAGTCATGTGATAAGCTTTGGCCAATAGGGTGTTAGTAGATGTGATCAAACAGACTTGAACATTCTCAGGTAACCCTCAGGTCCCAGGAGGATGGGGCTCTCAGAGAACAAAATCACACCAACTTAGATGAGCCAACTCCCAGCTGATGCTAGCAGTCCACAGATGCATGACCAGTCCTTGCCATTGGACAGCCCCAGCCAGAAGCCAAAGAGCAGGGACCATGTGGATGTCACCCATCTAGGTCAGCTACCAGGAGCAGAGGGCATGGTGGAGAGTAGTAGATCAGTCATGGTACCCGCATAGATGGATTATGGTTGGAGCCCTCTTTCAGGATGCAGAGGGCTAATTTCTTATAGTTCCCTCACATAGTGGTTGGTGTGGTCACTTCTTAACATGGATTTTAGCACACTGGAACTCTGGTGGTTAGTAGCATGTTTCATTTTATTGAGATTGTGATTGACAGTTTGCGTGAAATGCTTACAGCTGTATGTTCTACGTGATGGTTTGTTTGTCAGAAGGGAAGAATGATTTAGGTGTCAAGTGTTACTCCTTTATATTTTCTTATAGTTCAAATGCAAAACCATTCCAGATGATTATATCAATGCAGAATCGTGTGCTGGTTTCTTCTGTGCCTCTTTAGATATCTCTTTTCACCACCTCTTTTTCTTTGTCTGCAGGCCCAGACTGATCTTGCTTCCTTGGCCTTTATCCCCTTGGCTTTCCTAGACACTGCCCTGTGCTGGTGGATATCCTTCTCATTGGCTTGTTTGATGGCCGTCCATTTTCTCCCTTTGGAGATGGGTTTCTATTGATCTTTCTGCAAAGGGTTTTTACCAGTTTTGTTGATTATTCCTTAGGGAAATAGGGAGGGCTGAGGTAAGCTGTTTGTTTTTAATTTTAAAAATTGCATTAGAAGTTGGTGACTGTGGGCTCTGTTTTTGTTTTTAATGAGCATTTATACCTTGCTTTGGGAGTTATTTATATACTTCACCTAGTGTTAAATTCACTAATTGCTTTGCTCCCACTTTTTTTCAACCTCCAGGAATTATTAAATGCTTTGAAAATGATGAAAAAATTTTGATTCTTAAAATGTGATTTCAGGAACTGCATACGATTATTTGACTCTTAAAATTCTATGTAGGTTTAGTAGATTTTAACCCTGACAGGTTAAGTGTTTTGTACTCTCATTCTAAAGCAGACCTGGACTGAAGACTTCTACATTTGACATAAATATTGACTCATTTATAGACAGAGTCAACTAGCAGATAAACAAGTTTCTATTTGAGTAATTTTTTTTTCCTTTAAAATTAAACATTTGTTTATTAGGGACTTGACCTGTTAAATGCAAGATTCAAGTTTTTGGACTTTCATGTTTTGGGCGTTTTTAAAATTTGTTTTGGCTTTTATGTATTTGGTCCTACATGTAATTGTGAAATATTATTCTCTTGATAGATGGTGACTGCTATAAAAAACTAAATGAAACAATTATAATTTTATGAATTTGAGTAGATTGTCATGTATCAAAAATGTTTGAAATTGAAGTGTCTTGGGTCCAAGTGACCAAAGCTTTTCTAGGTCAGTATCTTTCAAGTGTGCTTTCCAAACCTCTATGAATATTGGGAGGAGTAGAAAGAGGGAGGTGAGACTAAACTGTACAATAAGATAACCAGTGATTAGGAAGCAACTAAGTCTCTGTCTGATGGCAGACCAAGTTCCAACTCACTTATTTTCATATCTGCTAATTTTGAAAGTTGGACATGAGAGCAGTAGTCATCACTTTCCCTTCTGTCTTTCTGAGGCAACTTCCACTTGGGAATAATGTTCTGAAAATGGAGAGTTGTTGCTTATCGAGCCTAATTGCCTGAGATTCTCAGCCAACTGTGGTTGTATGGTCTTTTTAATTTAGAATGATCAGGCAGCTGATGGCAGATTCCTTAACATGGCACGAGGGAACCAAGTGTAGAACTCTGGGAGGTTTGTAGGCATGAGTGTATTTATGACCCTGGACTGGATTAGCTGGGACATAGAGAACAAACCTACCTACCTTGAAGGACAAGATAAGGTGATACTTCTGTTTCTTTTTCTGTTACTCATTGTCATTTCATTTTCTTCCATTTGCCTTTCTTTTTCATCTTTGTTTCTCTAGAAAGCTCCTTCTAGTCTTCCTCTTTTTTTATATATTTTTCCGTTTTTTCTCTTTTTTGCATTCTTATTTTATCATGGTTTTGTTTTCTCTTCAGTGTCTTGTTAAAAATGAAGACATTAAATCATGGTGAGGCTTGGGGTGCTTGTGAGATTGAGAATAAAAGAGCTGTAAGGCCTCTGGGATTCATAGCTCTATCAGCATGACCCCAGATCCTCAAAGAAGCTTGAGGATTAATTTACTAGCTTATTATTTTTTCTGAATGTTGATTTCCTTGACCTGCAAACACATATTTATTAGCCTTACTCAAACAATGAAGCTATTAAAACTTCGGAGAAACATTGTAAAACTCTCTTTGTACCGACATTTCACCAACACACTTATCTTGGCAGTGGCAGGTAAGTTATGGACTTTCTTTCTGCTGTTAAATGCCATCCTTTTTTAGAATAGAGATTCTTAACCTATGAGGCCATAGGTGGGCTCTCTCAAATTACATAAAAGGTTTTATACATTTCACTTGGGGGAAGGGATCTTTAGCTTTTGTCTAATTCTCAAAGGAATATGTGGTTCAAAAAAGATTGAGAACCACTTATTTTAAGTATAATAGGTGAAACACAATCTCATATGATTTCATTTCTTAGTATATCCCTCTCCTGTCTCCATTCTTTTTCTGAGGCATTCTTTTCCTTTGAGGCAAGTTAGCTCAAGTGCCATATACAGCATCTAGGTTCTTTTTAGAAGACGTTAATACTAGCTGATTTGGCTTTATTAAATACCTATGGAATTTTAGATTGCTATTAGATTGATTTTTGCATGTGTCACTACACATGCATAAAATGCAAACATAGGTAGACTATAGCCAAAGTAGGCTAGTTTGCCTACCTTTTGGTCCTTGTACTATGAAAGAGAAGTCTTGCCTATGATTAGAACCAACAACTTTGTCTTGCAGTCATTTTATCAGCCTTCTTTTCCACCTGATCAGCCAAAGAAAAATTAGCATTAATATACTAAAGATAAAGAACAAAGTTATTTTATTGATAATGCTGGAAAAAGGCATATTTCTGATACCTTATATTCCAGTTCTTAGGGTTGCTAAGTAGGCAGGTGGTAAACAGAACTATTTTTTTAAGTACAGAAAGGGTTTATAAGAGTGCGAATTGAGGGCTTTGCTTATAATAGTTAAGTAAATTTGTATTGAATAAAGATGTTAAATTAACTGATAAGAAATGATTGTGATGTATTGGGGTTTGGAGATAAGTAGGAATTGGAGAATGTAATTGGAGATGTAAACCAACACTCATACTCTGACCAGGTTTTTCATTTCCTGTTAGCATCTATTGTGTTTATCATCTGGACAACCATGAAGTTCAGGATAGTGACTTGTCAGTCGGTGAGTTATAAACACATACATTTATGAATTATGTACCGTTTTATACACAGACAGTGATGTTGATGACAGTGGTAAGGTTCACACCTTATAAGAAATTAGGGCTAGGACTCCTCTGAGTTTTAGAAAGCTTCCCTCCTAAATAGTCTATATTATTTTGGTTCTTGGTTTAGTAGGATTTTTTTGTTTCTTTCTATTTGGGGGGTGTTGGAGACAGTCTGGCTCCATATCCCAGTAGTGGGAGAGAATTTTATAAGTGATAACCACAGTATGTCATAACCCAATCTTGCCTTATTCTTAAATCCAGAGTCCTAACATTTAAATCCAGAGTCCTAAACATTAAGTATAAAGTTAATTTGAGAAGCCATGTTGTTAAGATCTGAGCACAGACTATGGCCAGTAGTATTTCTTTGGAGGCTCTTAAGGCTCTCTTTTGGTAAAAATAAATTAATTAAAATGAAAATTAGAAAAGAAATAGCAATCTAATGTTACTTTCTCTTACTTTGTATGAAAACCCTCTCTAAAGATTTTCAGCACTATAATCAAACACTGACAGGTGATCTATTCAGTTGGTGCCTTTTTTTTTTTTTAACAACACTAAGCACTACAAAGGGAGAAACTACATTCCTTTACTGTGTATCCCCAGCACTTAAAACAGTGCCTAGCACATAGCAGGCTCTTAGTAAATATAAGTTAAATCAATAAGTAAGTGATTCTTGTTCTATGCCAAGGGCTTGTGAGCAGAAGATTAAGATAATGTATGTAAATGTTGTACTTTCCCCCCCTTTTGATAGGATTGGCGGGAGCTGTGGGTGGACGATGCCATCTGGCGGTTGCTGTTTTCCATGATCCTCTTTGTCATCATGGTTCTCTGGCGACCATCTGCAAACAACCAGAGGTTCTTAGACATTTCTTATTTACCCTGCTAACCATTGAATAGCCATGTTATCAGTTAGAGGTGGTTCAATGGGTAACAGTGCCAGGGCCATGTCATATAGTGGAAGGAACACTCACTAGGTCTAGAATCAGGAGAATTGGGTTCCTGTCTCAGCTCTCTACTAATCTGCGTTGTAATTTTTGGCCTACTCCCTCTTTCACCTCTGAACCTCAGTTTCCTCTTTATATAATGAAGGAGAAATTGAACCAGTTGATAAGAAGTCCCTTTGAATTCTGACATCTGATAATGTTAGTATTTGTATGGGGAAAATAAGGAAGGTATATAGATTGTAATAGTGTAATAGTGTCTTGTAATAGTGTCTCACCTGTCTAGGGTCTAGAAAGAAAGAACAGTTTCTATAGTCAGTAGCCCAGTCCATTTTGTAACAGTGGAGAACGTAAAATGAAAATTTCTTGTGACTGACTTTGGAATTGACAATCCCCATGAGCTTTGTCAAACTATAGACAGATCTCAGCTAGGGATTGGCTATCTTTATTTTATGACATCCTACCTTCGTTTCCCTTCTTTTTCTTTCTCCCTCTTGGTATGGACAATTAGGAGCTTATGTTATGCAACCACACCACTGAAGAAGGAGAAAGATGAGATGGTATAACTAACCAGCTAATGTTATGATCAGACATACCAATAAAAGATTTAGAAAGAAAATAAATGACATTCTTTTACCCTATGAAAATAGTAGTCTTGTTTTTTCACACTATACACTTAATATTTGTGTTCTTTGACAAAAGAGAAAAATAATGTTAGGTAAGAAAGAAAATAAAGGAGATCTGAAATTATATTCAGAAAATCTAGACATAAAGATCCTCCTTTTACATCAATCTGTTGATCTACTCACTTGTTAGCTATATCTATAAATTTTTTTTCTTTCTCAGTCTTTTAAAAAAGTTTTGCTGTACCTCTCCTTTTTTTTTCTCCTTTTTATTTAAAGCATTATGACTGACTCCAGTGTTAACCTAATGTTACTCCTTGTTCAAAATAGGAATCTTCTTTCACTCTACAGTACATTGAAGAAATGCCTTCCAAGACAACTGGTTTTAGTTAAATGTACCTATTTTCTTGGATGGCATAATATTACAAGGTAAAATGTAGTACAGTTAAGTAACTTGTTTCCTTATGGATGGCCATTTGGACTATTTCCATTTGGGATGTTTTAGGGTCCCAAGACCACTCATATTTAGAAGGATTCATGGGACTTAGCATCCACTTATTCTTAGAGCAAAGGTTTATTACAGTGAAATAATGAGATAAGCAAGGAGAAAAGACAAAGGTAGAGTCTGGAAAAATCCATATTTTCTTTTTTTCCTCTGAGGAAGTACATTAAGAGTACTTTTCCCAACAAAAAAATGCAATAGCAGTGTTTTTACCAAGGGAAGTACATTTAGAGACTCAGCACTCAGGTTTTTATTGAGGGTTGGTTACATAGGCATCCTCTACCTAATATGGGTCATAATTCCAGATTCCCAGAAGGAAAGCAAATTTATAGATTATATAGTACAGTCTAGGCACAGTGATCTACTTTTATCAGTTAGGAAACAGGTCTAGTGCCAGGGTTTTAGACACCAGCCATCAGGTATTCTTGTAAAGAGGTCCTTCTAAAGGCTTGCTATGTTACCTCTTAATGTACAGAGGCTTTGAAAATAGGAATAAGATACGGTGATATATTAAATACCCTTGTACATATATTCTTATACACTCTAACACCCCCTTGCCCCATTTTTCCCCATTGCACTTATTATTTCTAACAATTAACTATAACCAGACTTTGTTGATTATCTTTGAACTTTTTAATGGCATTTTTGGTCATAGAAAAATCTGAAAAATATGGAGTCAAATTTGTCAGTTTTTTCCTTCATAGATTGTATATTTTCTGTTTTGTTTAAGAAATCCTTTCCTAGCTTGAGGTGAAGTCATAAAGTTATTATATAGTTTTTTAAAATTTTACAGTTGCGCTTTCATTCATCAAGAAGTGTTTGGTTGTAAGTTCTCTTTTCAGTTGCTCTGATCCTGCCTCAGTAGCACATCATCTTAATTATCTTAGCTTCTTGATAAGTCTTAGTATCTGGAGGGCCCAAACCACCCTTCCCCTAAACTTTATTTTTAAAAAATATTCTTTGCTATTGGGTCTTTAATAAAAAATTTAGTTTGTTTGTTTAATTCTAGGAAAACCATATCACATTTTGATAGGAATTTAATTGAATTAATGGATTAATTTAAGGAAATTATATATTTTTTTATAATTCCATCCCTGAAAATGGTATAGCTTTTATTTTTTTAGTTCTTTCGAAGTTTCAGTTACATTTTATAACTTTTACTTAAATGTCATTTTTTAAAAATTTTTATGGCTCTTATGGATACATCCTCTTAATATATGTGACTTCTAAATATATAGGAATGCTTTTGGTTTTCGTATGTATTATGTCCATCAACCCTCCTAGATTACATTACCTTGTTCTGATAATTTCTAGGTTTTCTCATTAGATTGGTTATTATCTAAAATAATGACAGTGTTATTCCTTCCTTTCCAAATAGTCTGACTGCCTAATTTCTGATTTTTGTGTTGGCTAGACCTATATAATATTGAGTCAAGGCAGTGAATTTGGGCTTCCTTATTTTATTCTGACTTTAAAATAAATGCTTCTCAAGTATCATCATTAACTTTGTTATCTACTGTGAATTTTTGTTAGTTATCCTTTAACAGGTTATGGGTATTTCCTATTATTCCTAGCTTATAAAGAGGTTTTTTTTTTTTTTTTTTTTTTTTATGAAAAGGCAATTTAAAAACATGGTAGAATGAAAATAATAGGCAACTGTAAGTACAGAACAATTTAAAAACTAAAGCATTTCAGGAATTATCTATCTGGCAGCTGCTTTGCTGACTCTCTTAGAAGTTGTGCAAAGTACCTTAGATGTACCAAATTAGACCTTCATCTTCTCAGTTCCCTACTTGGAAACTGAGATTTTAAGTTACTTGAGAATTTACTTGCCTCTGTGATACATATGCTTGTAAGTGAACATTTATTGAGTGCTTACTATGTCAGGTATTCTAAGCACTTTGGAAATGAATTATTTACTTTCCATAGAATATCTCTGTGGGTAATGTTCTGTTATCCCCTATTCACAGATGGGAAAAGTAGGGCACACAGAGAGAATAAGTAATTTGTCTAAAGTCACAGGTAGTATGTAGCTGAGCCTGCATTCTTAAATATGATACTGTCCATTGTGTCCTTTGCTGATATAGGTAATTGAGAGTTTTTGAAAAGAAAGAATTATTTTATTATTCACTAAACTGATTTTATGAATGACTGTAATTGGCAGTTTCAATAATTAGTCCTATAAAATCTAGACAGTAGAGCAGATTTTGTAATTTTCTAATTTTTTTATTTCTGTTCTGCCTTTGCTCTGTCAGGTTTGCCTTTTCACCATTATCTGAGGAAGAGGAAGAGGATGAACAAAAGGAACCTATGCTGAAAGAAAGCTTTGGTAGTGATAAAATTCACCTTTAATTTGTACTTTAAATATCCTTTCCTGGTTTTTAGAAATAGAGTAAAGCAAGTACTGTTGACCCTGAACCACATGGAGGTTAGGGGCACTGACCACCTCCCCACATAGTCAAAAACCTATATATAACTTTTGATTCCCCCCAGAACTTAAATACTAATAGCCTACTGGTAACTGGAAGGAATCCTTACCTATACTATAAACAGTTGATTAACATGTATTTTGTATGTTATATGTTTTATATGCTGTATTCTTATAATAAAGTGAGCTAGAGAAAAGACAGTGCTATTAAGAAAATCATAAGGAAGAAAAAATACATTTACTGTGTTTATTGAAAAAATCCACTTGTAAGTGGACCTGCACAGTTCAAACACATGTTGTTCAAGGGTCACCTATATAACATTTTGAGTGTCAAAATCAGGATACTTTGATAAAAGTACATGGTTTATTATTTTAAACTATGTTGTTCCTTAGTCTGGTATGTGGTGAAGTTAGGGCGAAGCAAAAATAAGGTATGACTCTTAAGATGAAGACATGGTAAGTTCAGTAATTGCCTATTAGATGTCCAGTTTCTAACTAGAGATGAGATGAAAATTTGGCTTTCAGCTTCCCAACATAAAGATGGAAAAAACAACTGTTAGATAATTTAGTGTCAGTAAGCTTAATATAAAGATCTGAATCCATTTTTGCAATCATTGCTGGGCTATTGACATAGTTAACCACTCTCTCTTTTTTTTTTCTTTACAGAAGGAATGAAAATGAGAAGTACCAAACAAGAGCCAAATGGAAATAGTAAAGTAAACAAAGCAGTAAGTGTGACTTCTTTTTTTTTCATGTTTGCCCTTTAGCAGTTATGTACAAGCCTTCGTGATTTCTTTACCTGTGCTGTAATTAAGCATGCTTTATAAATCTTTTAATATATGTTACATTTACATTTTTAAAAACAGAGACAGTAAGTGATTCTGTCTAGGACTTTGTGATCTATAATGAGGTGGTTTGGTACTATGTCCTGAAAAGATACCAGACCAGTCTGATACTTCTGTTTATTGGTTTTTATCAATGAAGTCATAGCCTCATTAATAACCTAAGGTCTTTTTGTAGTCAAGATCAAGATTTTTTTAGTTGGCATTTTTTTATGTTTCTTTGTTTTAGAACTGTTCGTTCACTCTACATTAAGGACTTTAGAATTTATTTCAGTTTACAGGAGTGAAGCTTACATGAAGTAAACTCTAGGTATTAGACCATTGAGCAGAAAGCATTTAAGGATGTAGAATATCATTTTATATTTTAGTTGTATAGTTTTTAAACTTATTTGACTTTTCTGTTTAGTAGTCTCATTTGTTATGTGAATATACTGCTTCAGAGTGACAAAAGATTAAATTTAAAGATTTTGAGACCTCTTTAGATCCTTACATGAGATATATTATTTTATGCATTTTAGTAATAACTGGTACTTGTATGTTCCAAGCAGGAAGATGATTTGAAGTGGGTAGAAGAGAATGTTCCTTCTTCTGTAACAGATGTGTAAGTCTTTGAATTACTACAAGAATCCTGTTTCAAAGTTAGTATTTTATTATTTTGATGAATACTTGTAGTTAACTTTAGAAGTAAAAAATTACTTAATAATTAAAAATGTTTAAAAGATGTTAAAAAATAGTGAAAGATTGGGAATGATATACAAAGAAAACTAATCAGAATTATTTGTTCAGATGACATTTCTGCTTAGAAAGATTTATCTATAGATCTCCATTGATTTAGCTAAAATCAGTGGGATAATTCTTTTGGAATTTTTGAGTTCCTTTCCATGGTCATAATTTTATTAAGCATTGGTCCTATTATAATGCAGAACATGTTTTTACACACACACACACACACACACACACACACACACACACTCTCTCTCCCGGTAACTTTGATTCTTTTTTTTTGGCGTTTGCTTTACACCCCTCCCAAACAGCCATTAACGAATTGAAAATCTTAAACAAAAAAGCTTTAAATTGCAATTATTATTTCACTGTCCTTTATGAACCACTTACAACTTTATTTTACTTTATTCAATTTGGTATTTTTCTCTCTACAGAGCACTTCCAGCCCTTCTGGATTCAGATGAGGTTAGTAATCAAATCATGTGCATAAACTGTGGATCTAGTGTCTTAATAGGGAGTCATAAGTCCTCTCTTCAGGGAGATTTTGTTTATTTGACTCAGTAAGAGTATCATTGAAAAAGGATGAGAATAGAAATACTGATATTAGAACTCAAATATGTAAGATTGATTCCTTTCTCATATATGATTCCCCCTTTTTTCCCTAAAGCTTATACTTTGCAATGTCTGTTTAAATCAGGTAGCAAATACCATACTGTCCTGTGTTCTAGTTTCTTTGTTTAAATTGGGTAGCAAATACCATACTGTCCTGCATTCTAGTTCCCTTGTCTTTAAGAAATTCACATTTACCCCTTACCTAGGTAAAAATAATAAAAGTATTCAGAAAGAAGTATAGTAGATCAAAGCTACCTATTTAGTTACCTATTATTCAGTGTTATGCCTTTCACTATCCTCTTCAGATTCTAAGGTTTATAAGTAGTATCTCTAATGTTTATATTGATTTTTAGTCAATTCATCTAAAAGGCTTCACAATAAAGGCTTGGGAACTAGTTCTGGACATGTTCTGAATATTGGGTTATTCTAGAGTCTCTTGATTTCAGAAGGCCTTTGAACACATAAAATGACCATCCTAATGATTCTCAAGTGCAGTGTTAACTATATATTCATTATTGTTCAAAAGATCACTAGAACTTTTTCATCAATGTAATTTTAATGAATATGCAATATATAGATATACCATAGTCGTTTATACAGTATTGTGTTTTGGACACTTAATTCTTTCTAGTATTTTGTTATGAGTGTTTCAGTAGAAATGCTTGGGGGTAAATCTTGGCCCATATCCAGGAGTATTTCTTCAAGTCCTAAATCAGAGGAGAGGTACACATTTTTATTAAAGCTTATTCTTAAGTAAATATTTGCTTAATCATCTTCATTGTCTCTGAGATATTTGTAATTTTTTCTGATTTTTGGTTTGATGTCCAAAAGCCTAGAGATTTTGATTCAGTTAAATCTGGTGTAGGACCTGGGTATCTCTCTGTTTAAAAATCTTCATAATGATTAGGAACATAAACATAGATATTTAATGAACATAAACAAGTATTTGCGGAAAATGCTTGTGTGCATTATTTATGTAGAAGATATTTGGAACGTAGACCATTTAAAATTAATGCACTTAGAGTAACTTTTCTTTTTCTAGGAACGAATGATTACACACTTTGAAAGGTCCAAAATGGAGTAAAGAATGGGAAGGCATGCAGTTGAAGATGGCTAGTATCTGAGAAGAGATCAGCTTCTGTGTCAGTCTTCTGTACTGCTCCATAGGATTAAAGGAGGCAGTGACATCCTGATTGGTTCCTTGATCTTTGTGCATTGGAGCTGGCGAGAGGTGTCAGAACACGGAGAACATCTTACTGAAAACAAGTTCATAGGATGAGAAAAATCTTCCAAGTTTCTTATTTACAACATCGATGCCCCTTTTCCTCCCACACCCTGACATGGATGGTTATGCAACTTACATGTGTTGTTCCTGAACCTTTTATAATGTTTAAATTGTTTAATCTTTCACTAAAAAGTTTAACATCTGAAGAGCTATGACATCAACACCATAATATGTAATCTCCAGGAGCAACTGCCTGTAATTTTTATTTATTTAGGGAGTTACAAAGGTGATGGGGAAATTTTTAATGATCTTTCTGTTTCCTGGGAAGCCAAGGTTATATCTTTCAAAGGTAGTTTTGAGAAAAAAAGAATCCTCCTGACTTACGGAGCTGTGGGTCTATCAGTGATTAAAAGAGAAAATAAGAAAGGAACTGTTACAGTATAATTCAGATCATTTAAAAAAGCAAAATCAAGTGCAATTTTGTTTACAAATGGTGTATATTAAAGATTTTTCTATTTCAGATGTACTTTAGAGAGAAATATTAGCTTAACTCTTTTGACATCTGCTATTGTGACAGATCCCATTGCTGGCAATGTGGTGCACACTCCAGAACTTTTAACTACTGTTTTGTAAGCCTCCAAGGCAGCAATGCTTGCTTTGTGTTCATGCCATTCACTGGGTGTTGCACTAGATGCAGAGAGGCACTTCAACTAAGTGCTTATGAGTGAGCACCCTGCTGACTGTAATCCTTCAGAAGCAGGATCTGATAGAAAGGAAACAGGTCCTTCTAGCTTAATTTAAAGTTTTTCCTGCATGAATTGGTGTGGAGGCCCTGGACTGCTGCTTATTCTTTAGGATTGACTGTTCTTGTATCTGGTGTTGGTTTAGAGACTTTATAAGACATCACAACGTGATGGGATTCATTTGAAACACTATATTTCTGTTTTAATGGTTTTGTCCACTTTTACCTTCCCAAGAGTTTTGTTCTACATAGAAAGTTCATGTCATTTTTTAATATAAAAAGAAATTAACAAAATTATTGTGTGTGTGTGTGTGTGTGTGTGTTTTTGTTTGTTTTTTTTTTGTTTTTTTGGGGGTTTTTTTAGATTTTTCTCTAAAGCTCCTTTTTCCCAAACTCTCCCATGGGAATTTTCTTCCCTGGTTTTTATTCTTTATCTTCTTAGCTGTTGAAACCAGTGACCACATGACCACAATCTTCACTAACTCTTACTGTAGTAAAAGTGTTTACATTGATGTGACATTTCTCTACAGCTATTTGCTGTGGTTTTTTTTTAAAAATCACCTAGGCAATATCTCTAACCATATGAGGAACTGACTATAGTCTCGGGTTAACCTTTTGCTAAAGGCTGTTGTAACTGTTGTAGGCTTCTGTTTTTCCGTGTTAAAACTTCGAATGATAGTCATAATGCTTAAGAATAGTTGGTCAAATATTTTTGAGGTTGATTAGATGTTGACTTGAGACTAAGGGAAAAAAACAATTATTGCATTGGGCAGGAGTGTGCAGTACACATTCTGTAGTCTGGGATCTGATAATTCTGCTTTTTCTTACAGCTTATGTTGTGATCAGATATAGTGTTATCATTTTTTAGAACAGGTTCAGAAGGAATTTGTAGTATTACATTGACTTATTACCTTATGGTTTACATTGTTTATTTTAGTCTTGGTCCTTGAGCCTGCATCTACAAGGTATTGTTAGGCTTTCTTCCAGCACAGCAGCTGGCAATTCAAAATTTTCAGGGTGTCCAGTTTCTGTGGTAAAAATCAGACATAACTAACACAAGTTTTGTTTAACTATTGTGTTTTTTACTACTTGAAAATATTTCACTTATCAGAACAGCATTTGGTAAAGATGGGATAATATTCCTAATTTACAGATGACATTGCGTAAAAACAAAGTGACCAGGGCCAGTCTTTTTACATCATAGCATAGGCTAGCCCCTTTTTTTCTTTTACATTTTTGCTTTAAACCAAAATGTTTAATTTTGTGACATTTCTTGGAGGGAAATTGCCAGATTCAGGTCATTCTTGCTGTGTTTCTCAAACTTTAAAGTGCATGGCCTCACCTTGGGGACTTATTAAAACCCATCCCTCTTCAGAATTTCTGATTCAGTAGGGCTAGCATGAGGCCTGAGACTATTTCTAACAAATTCCAGGTGATGCTGATGCTGCTGGTCTGGGAACCGTCCCCCTTCCCCCAACCACTGGCCTGGAACAACGTTTAAAATGTAAGGGTAAGGCTGGGATGCTGATGGCAACACTAAAACTACCATTTATTGAGTGTTCAGTGTGTCAGGTATTGCTGAGCTCTCACCACGCTAGGTAGGTACATAAATAACACTGCCATCATTTTGCAGATAAGAAAATGTAAAGCCTCTGGAGATGAAATTTCTTAAACGTCACAGCTCATTTCCAAAATGACAGATCTCCATCCAAGGTCTGACGCCAAAGCCCGAATTCTTTAACCATCACGCACCCTGTCTGAGACAGTTCTAAGACTTAGATCTTTTCTTCTCCTGAAGCTCATGGCTACTAAGACTCCACGACGGAGAAACTCAGGGTCCAGCGTGAAACGGAGCCGCGAGCCTCGGCGCATTCCTTGGAAGGTGCATCAGGAGCCGGGCCGGAAGGGGCGGGGCCTCGGCTGCGGAAGGGGCGGGCTTGGGCCAGCCGGAAGTCCGGGGTCCGCGCTGGCTCTGCTGCCGAAGGTCCTGTCGTTGTGGTCCTTGGCTAGAACCTGGGGGGCCCTTCCCTTAGTCTGGTCCAGGCCCCGGGCCCGGCTGGCACGCTAAGGGCGAGACTGTAGCGGCGACTGTGCTCGCCGCCATGCACGACGCCTTCGAGCCGGTGCCGATCTTAGAAAAGCTGCCTCTGCAGATCGACTGTCTGGCCGCCTGGGGTGAGCCCGACGACCGAGGGGCCCGGACCTCCCAGGGGTCTGGGGAAGTGGGTGGGCGTTTGGCTGTGTGGGCTTCGGTCGGACGCTGTCCACGAGGGGCCTGGGCTGAAGGAGTGCGGAGCGTTGTAGATACGGCGGCGGTGGGGCTGTTGGGGCAGTCCCCAGGGACCCAGGCATTGTAGGGACGTTTCACCTGCCCTTGCTCTTGGTGCAGAGTTGGAGGTTGAGCTTTCCTTATTAATCGTGCTCGGCTTTGTCTCATTACGATGCCTAAGAAGTCTAGCTTGGAGGCACAAGCAGTGGGAAGTTTTTATCCTGCCAGGGACTTGAACTTACCTAGATGATTGTGTGTGTGTGTGTGTGGGGGGGGGTGTTGGAGGAGTAGGCCAGGGGAGATTGAGCAAATTAACACCATATGCCTTTTTTCCCTTCCTAATCCGATCCGTTCATCGTTTACTTCTCATTATTGTAGGTAACTTAACGTTGTTATTCTGAGCTCTTAATCTAGCCAAATGGTTGATTGCCTTGTATTCAAAGTGCCTAAGTTACCTAACTGTAGGTAGAAGAGCATCATTCCAGACTGAATGAAATCTAACCCGTAAAAACTTGCATAATTGCGGCCAGTGCAGAAAGCAGAGTCAGGCATCCCTTATCTCTTGTATACTCTGGAAAACAAAAGGTTTCAGGGGTCGAAACCTTGACTCTTAACTATGAACATTATGCTGCCATTTATGAGTGATTGTGCCTAATAGCCACCAAAGACCAAACATATAATTCCAGTCTTTCGTGTTAATGTTCAGGCACTACAAATCAAGAGCTAATAAACCATCATCATGTAATCCTCATAGGAAACACTTAGGACCCTTAATCAGCTCTTATACTGATCTAAGTACCTATGATGGACCTGGTGGAATCTTGGTGGTAGCAAGCACTTTATGCACCATCTGTGCACAGTGCCACCCAGTCAGCCTTGCAGAGTTCTTCACAGCCTCTGCAGTAGGGTGCTTTCAGTAAAGATCTTCAGGTCAGTGGGCACCCCTCCCGCCGTTAGCAGCCCTGGCCTCTTTAAAATCACACCTCCAAAGTAAGCTGACCTAGTCCTTTGGGTTAAGGAGAGAATCCTGCTTCCTCCAGATTAGCTCAAGAAAGCCTCCTTTTTCTGTCATTAAATGCTCTCAGAAAGAATTAAAAATAGAGGGGGAAAAATACATATACATATTAAATACATATTTGATATTTCCTCATCAAATATGTATTAAGTGTCTACGTGGACCAGTCTCTGCTAAGGACAGGAATACTAGGATAAATAAGACACAGTGCCTTTGCTTCTGGGAGACATACTGGGGGACAAAGACATAAACAGATTTTGATACAAAATAAAAAATACTAGAGGCATATGCCACCTATTAGGGAAGCATGGAGGAGGGTTACTCAACTCTGCCTTGGACATATGCTTCTGAAAAGGATGAATTCAGTTGCTTGTCACATGCTTGACTCATACCCTATGGAACTAATAGTACACATGTCTCAGTCTCTCACACCAACTCCACTTTGTCATTGTAAAGATTTCCTGTGCCTGTGCTTTTCAGGAAGACAGTTTTGAAATGATAAGGTAACATTTGGCCTGCCTTGATTTCTCACCAGACAAGAAAAGTGCATGTTTGCATGTTGCTTCCTCGGATGGGCTACAAGAGGCCGTTTACTGTCTCCTGCCTCAAAACTATTTTCAGACTTTATAAGCAATAAACATTGCTCTTTCTAGTAGTTACCCATTTTACCTGAAGGTTATTCCAGAACCTTTAGGAGCCAGATCATGCAAGGCTAGACAGTATTTGAGCTGGAAAATGTCTTTGAGACATCATAATCTACTCTTGGGAAATATAAATGAGGAAGATACTGATGCTGATGACTTGTCCCTAAACTCCAGCATTGTAGAATCCAGCTGCCTTTTTAGCATCTTCATTTGAATGTCTAGTAGCATGGCCAGAACAGTTCCTGATGATTACACTCTCCCCAAACATGCCTGTACCCCCGTGTCCCACATCTCAGCAAATGGCATTTCTTTTTACCCATCTGGCTAAGGCCAAAAACCTTGGAATCATTCTTGACTTCTCTTTTGTTCTTATACATACATCAAGTCCATCAACTAATTTGTCTGCTCCACCTCCAGAATAAATCTAGAATCTAGTCATTTCTTTCCATCTCTTCTTTTTCTATCCTTGATGAGGGCACCATCCTCTGTCATCTGAATTACTGTAGTAGTCTTCTGACTGATCACCCAGTGTTTGCCATTGTGCCATTATCAGTTTTTTATTCACACAGAGGTAGAGTGATTCCTTGAAAATGTAATCTAATCAAATATCTGCTCAAACTGTTCACTGTGTTTCCATCACAACTAGAATTAAGTTCCAAAGCCTCTACCATGGTGGCTGCACCTGACATAATCAGGCCTCTGGTTACTTCCCTGACTTAATCGCCCATGCTCTTACCCCTTGTGTCTCTCTGGTACTAGTCCTAGTCATACAGTCTTCCTTGTTCCATGAACACACAAAGCATGTACCTACCTCAGGACCTTTGCACTCGCTGTTTCTGCTGCCTGATACTCTCTTGCCCTAGATATTTCATGGCTCATTCCTCATTTCATTCAGGTCTCTGTCAAAATGTAACATGAATCAGCAAGACCTTCCTTAATTACCTATTTAAAAGAGAATGTCACTTCCACCAATGTGCTGTTCTCTTACTTAAGCCTTATTTTTCTTTTTATCATGGATTGCTACCTAATGCTTGTTATATATCATTATCTTTCTTACTCCATATTAGAATATAAATTCCTT